>OX638371.1:34150488-34760689 GCA_951812925.1 Calliopum simillimum
AAGTGCTACGCATTTAAAAAATTTTTACGCCAATCGTCAGATAATACTTAGGGACGGAAAAAAAAACTATAAAAGTTTAAAATTTTGTTTTGGCTTAGCAACACAGTGAGCCCAAAGTTGGACTTTAAACAGAAAAAATGCTCTACAGAACTTTTAAAATTAGGAACTGCTGGATAAACGCTCTAGTTAATTTGTTTTAAGCCCGATCCACTAATGTAGCATATCGTTAGAAAGTATATTGTTTCTACTTTGTTAAAAATATTTTTTTTTTTTGTTTGCCGATTTTATGTGAGTTATAGTGGTTTTTCAAATATTTAAAAAAAAATGGTAAAAATGGAAAAATTGCAAACTTTGACATTAAAAAAAAAAAACACATTTTCTGATTTTCATTATTTTTCAATATAATATGTGGCCAAGTATGCTTAATCGATATGCAAAGTCCCTACTGCCTTTTTTGAGAACTTTTTTTTTTATAAACTTTTTCATATTGTGGTTTTTGACGGGACAAAATAAGTTGACTTTTTTGGAACGCTATTTTTAATTCGTTTGCATCGAAATATATCAAGATAGCATTTTGTCATAAAGTACAAGCATTTAGCTTTTAAAAAAACATTTGTTTGAGTTTTTATGTATGATAGGTGAATTATGGTGATTTTTCGAAAATTTAAGCTCAAAAAGCCAAAATCGATAAATTGTACAAACTTTGACATTAAAAAAAAAAAAACACATTTTCTGATTTTCATTATTTTTCGATATAATATGTGGCCAAGTATGCTTAATCGAAATGCAAAGTCCCTACCGCCTTTTTTGAGAACTTTTTTTTCTATGAATTTTTTCCTGTAGCAGTTTTTGAGAAAAAAAAATATTTTTATTTCTTTACATTCTGCAACGTTTTACAATATATTTATCAATTTTATGCTTACAGTCTTCTTAAATTCCAAAAAAAAAAAAAATTTTAAGAGAAGGGTGACAGGTAAGGGGTATATTTCCTCCTTTAAATCCCCCTTGGGACTCACCCTTTCTTAAAATAAGCCAAGAGCATATTGAAGGCTATACAAAAAACATTATAATTGGTATAATATCATACAAGCACTTCAAATACCAATTGGTAGTCTTTCCGAAAAAGCTCAGGAAGCATCAAACAAAGTTTCTAAAAGCGCTAAGTTACACAACAGCAGATTGTGCTCTAGAGTAGCAAACAACGAAGACGTTTTGCATTACATGCTGATCTCTTCTGATCCGATTATTAGCCAAATCCGAGTAAAACGTGATAAAAAATATAAAGAGTTATCACCAGAAGCTCAAGAGGTGTTGCAATTAAATGAAAAAACTAATTAAAATAAATTAATTTTTTGGTAGGCGTGGCACTGCCCATTTTTCTAGTGCGGATTATTTGTTCTGATGGTCTTTTCATATATACCAAATAATATCTATCTTCGTCAAATATTTTCAGAAATATGATGAGCTTTTTTTTTTTTGAAGGCGTGGCACCGCTCATTTGTCCTAGGAACATTATTTGTCCTGATGATTTTTAAACATTTACCAAATCTCATTTATCTGCGTCAAAGAGTTTCGGTGATATGATAAGTCAATTTTTTGGGGGGCGTGGCACCGCCCACTTTTTTAGTATATAGCTTAGCCTTTTTTTGTACTAGCATAATATAAAAACTTTTTTAAAATCGGATACTTAATTTCCGAGTTAATAAGGGACAAATACACAAACAATCAAAATCTATTTTTTATAAAGTAGATTTTCGTTTATTCCTCATATCTTGAAAACTATAAAAGATAGCGCAAAATTTTTAACATTTTTGAAATAAGCGGGGTCAAGTTATTGAAAATTGATACCCATTTTGAAAAAAAATTCGGACCACGCCCCAACTTTGTATGGGAGGTAGGCGTGTCCGTCGGCGGATTTTGTTCATAATCACAGATTTTTATTATTTTAATGTAAAAAACATCTGTACCAAATCTCAATTGCCTAGCTCTATTATTACTATATATGACCGCCGTTCCATACAAACCCTCCCATTGTGTGGCGGTAAAAAAGAAGAAGCGCAGTTTTTTGAAAACTGCGTTCATGAACCACTTTTTAATTTTGATGACCACATAAAAATTATTGATATATTTCCACCCCCTGAATTACACCTATTAATTGGTATAGTTAATCGTTTGTACGAAAAAATGCTTATTGAATTTCAAATTGAAAGCGAGGAGTGGGCAAAAAACTGCCATATAGCAAGAGAAGTTTACTTTGGCAAGTCAACGTTCAATGGAAATTCAGCGAGAAAATTATTAAAAAATGTTGATATCTTACGCTGCATTTCGGAAAAGTACGACGGAGGTTGTTTAAAATATGTCAAGTGTTTTCAAGATTTTCGACTTGTAGTGGATTCGTGTTTTTCAAGTGAGCTTGACCCCAATTTCACTCGTTATTTGGACGATTTTCGTACTAGTTATGAGGTTCTAGACATTGGATATACACCAAAGGTTCATGCCCTTTTAGAACATGTTCCTTATTTTTGTTTGAAACAGAATAAAGGTTTGGGTGCTGGAGTGAACAGGCCATGGAGTCCGTCCATGCAGACTTTAAACCAACATGGATAAAATACAAAGTTAAAAGAACGCACCCTGATTATTCCACGCGCTTATTAAGTGCTGTAAGAGAGTACAATGGTTTTCATGTATGACTCACATTAAATTATAATGAACGATGAATCGTGGATTATACCTATTGGGGATACCACGTAAAAAAAAATGCGCCGTGGTATCTATCTCATGAATGGCGCGGAAACGATACCGAGACATACTCAAAAAATCGTTAAAAGATGAAAATGTAGGCCTTACGGACGAAATTCGTCTGCTCTTTTTTACTAACTGACACATTTAAAACCATTCTTTATCTTTAAAATGAGCTAACAAGTAATCTCTTGTAATTGTTTTCTAAAAAGTATGACTATTTTAAGACAACATGTTGCAGCAATATAAGGAATACTCGTACACTGTGAGTTTGCACTCCATAATGTAATTTTTAAATGGTCATAACTTTGTAGAGGAATATTGCAGATGAACATTTAATAGCTCAATTGAAAGCCAAAAGAAAGTCCTAAATGCTTCTGGTAATAGAAATTCACAGAAGAATTTTGTGTGTCCTGCATATAACATCCAATATAGCCAAAAATCGTGTTTTTGCACTTTTTTAACTTTTTAGGTAAAGATATCTCCGACAAAAAAAAAAGATATCGTTATCGGTTTGATTAAGTTTTCAAGAAAAAAACTAGGGCTATTAACTGTCATACCGGATTTTAAGGCATAATATTATCTTATCTTCTTATATAACTTCAAAAATAGGAAAAAAAGTGGTGTCCTTTATACATATATGTAAGGATATCTCAAAGTCCAGAAGTAATAGAGCAATTCTAAGGCCGGATACGGATTAAGCATCAAAAATCACATCTGGAGTGACTATTGCTGTATCCGGTTTTTGTTTGTGTTTATATACGAAAAAACAGATTTTTTTTTTAAAAGAAATGGTGCGGAAACGATACCTTTTATATGTATGTATGTATGTATGTATATTAGGCCGGGTCAATTTGTTCGGGAGGCAAAAAATTGACAAAGAGTATAGCAACAAAACAATCTACGAAAAGTTCCAAGAAACTTTGCCCAAGAAACCATGGGTCTAAAAGCAATATCGAGCCGCCGTAAATTGCGTTGAAGTTTTGTATGTAGTACTTTAAAATTCAATAAGAAAAATAAAAAATCCAATTTTTTTTTTACTTGTTTCATATAAAATTATTCAAAGTATTTGAATTTTTTGTTTTTTTTTTATTGAATTTTAAAGTACTACTACAAAACTTCAACGCAATTTACGGCGGCTCGATATTGCTTTTAGACCCATGGTTTCTTGGGCAAAGTTTCTTGGAATTTTTCGTAGATTGTTTTGTTGCTATACTCTTTGCCGCAAAAAAATTTGACCCGGCCTAATGTATATATATATACATATATATATATTACACATATATACATACACAAGTATATATATGTACGTACATACACATATATGTGTACATAATATGTATATAAATCCGAGACATTCTCGATTCGATTTCGCGGTTCCTGGATTCTGATACTAGAAGGGTCCCCCAACACTATCCCCGAAAAAAATCGCGGGTGGTATTTCAAAAAGTTGAAATTTTTTAAAAACCACCGTGCCCTATAAACAAATGTTTTTGTTTTAAATGTATGGCTAACCGTTCATGAGTTATCGTAACTTTAAGCTCAACACATCACTGTGCCTATTCATAAGCTGCATGCACAATTTACTAATTTTTTTTCAAATATTGAATTAGGATATCTCCTGAGTTATAAGTCGTACGAAAACAATTAAGGGGTCATTTTTATAGAAAATTTTATAAGCTACAATATTGCGCCACAATATTTTTCTCTAAATGTAACCGTTAAAGAGATATTTGTAGAAAACTGGTTTTGGACGCCATTTTTCCAATATGGCGGCGCGAGCGAACACGATTTGAGGCAGCAAAGTTGAAATTTTGAAAGAGCGAAATCTATAAAATAACTCATTTGCGTAAATCCCGCAAAACTTTCCAGGTAACATCATTTTATTCTCCCAAATGATTGTACTACTGCTATTCCTTTGGAAAAAGGTCAGACGGTTACTGCTAAGTGGTACACTGAAACCTGCTTACCAAAAGTTTTCCAAAATTTATTGGGAAAACGCCAAAAAAAGGAGCTACGCCGCTACTTTCTACATCACGATAATGCGCCAGCGCACACTGCTGAAATTACGACCGATTTTATTGCGCTTTCAGGCATCGAAGAAATTCCTCCAGCACCTTATTCCCCATATCTAGCGCCTTGACTTCTGGTTGTTTCTAAAAATAAAAAAAAATTTGTGAGGGAGAGGCTTCAACAGCGATGAAGAGATACTAAATGCGGTTAATGATGAAATTGTAAAACTGCAAAAAGCCGATTTTGAAGACTTTTTCAAGATGAATTTATCGACTTCAAAAATGTATCAAAATAAATGACGATTACGTTGAAAAAATACAAACAGATGAAGAATAGTTATAAATTTAAAAAAAATTCAACCAGTTTTTTAAATTCTACTAAGCGAACTTTTGTTAGGTCCCTCGTACATAGGGGGTTATCGTGAATAAATATTTCCGGGTAATTTTTCTCAGACTGCCGTGCATTCTCTATTGAATTTTGTGAAAAATTCCCCGCGAATATTGATTCACAATAACCTCCATAGATAATATTTAGTTTCAAAAATCGATTGTTTTTTTTTTATTTTTCAATTACGGCATCCACAAAAAAAATGTATGAGGCAAAAAATGCTTAGAATCATCTAAAGAATATATCGTCACCTGAAATGCAAAAAGGCGTAAAATCATTTTGAACTCTTTCAAAGGCGTTACACAAAACGAGTTAAAACTCCACATACTTATTTTAGATTTTAAAGCCAGGTTTGGCTAGTGTTGCATAACACCGATTCTATTTTAGGAAATATTTGCCAGAACTGGCTTTAGAATCTAAAATATTTGGAGTTTCAAGACGTTTTTTTCAACGACTTTGAAAAAATTCAAAATGATATTACGCCCTTTTGCATTTCAGGTGACGATTTTTGAATTGGATCGAATTATTTAACACGTTAAAAAGTGTGTGTGGCCCTTATCTGAATTCGCCTCTTTTTTGCACAGTGAATGGTATTTTTGTACTGCGTAGTGGAAAAAAGGACCACCGCAGATCAAGTCGACATCGACTTTTTTGCCACATACTTACATATAAGAATCTAATCTCAGATATCGGTTCTCATATTTTGCATACTTAGGTCCGTCTAATGCGCGCGCAAATAAATATTTTTAAAGCAGCTGCAGAACACTTTTGGACAGACCCAAATACACGGAGTATGAAAAAAATTGGTGATCTGAAGGCAGAAAATGTAACTCTAAATTGTGATTTAGATTATGTGAGTCAGTTTGTTGCAAAAATAAAATTAATTATCATATGTACATGTACATTCTTACACACATATTCATGAAATCATCAACAAATGAATTGCAACATTCAACAACGGAAAGCAGCAGCAATTTAATTTAAATACGAAATTGAAAATGCATAACATTTTTCTGATTTAATTCGATTAAAAATTTATCAAATCCAAACGTTGATAATCTTAAACTCCTCCGCTTCGCTACACCATACGTACAAGCGATGGTTACATAACTGGTGGCACATGCCAGTGCTAAAGATAAAATCACAAAATGATTCTGACTGCTCCTGCAAGGGTAGTTAAATGGAAATCAACATCGTAGTCACCTTCGATGTCACTATCACCTCTTACCCGTACAAACACAGTTTACGTAATAGAAAAAGAAATTGATTTTTGATTTGTGATTTAATTTTGCTCGCTAGTGGATATAAATCGGAATTGCTACTTCTTTCTGGGGTGAAGTAGCAGCCGCAGTAGTCAATACTATGGATTTGCGACATTGGATTGGATTTGGATAGTCAACTATCACGGTTTTAAACTACGAAACGTTTCACGTGCTCGCAGGCAATTTCTATTTTATCTGAGAAAGCATTTGGAAACTCTTTGGCAGAGTGCTTAAGCTTAAGGTGTTGCAAAAAATATATTTAGTTAACACTAAAACAAATTTCTTTCGCTGCCAAACAAGGACTGCGTACTCTTTGTTTGGAAATTTTCTTTCTGAAATGGTTTGATATTTTAGTTTCCAAGTTTTTAAAATTTGTTTTGACATTTTGGGGTATAAGTTAAGTAAAAAATCCATCTTCTATATATGTACATATGAAGCAAAACACGCCAAGTGTACCAGCTGAAAATTTTTTTGTCTCCGATTTCGCCAAAATTTGACAATATGGTAGAGAATGTGGTCCTAGTACCATTTGTTGTTAAAATACAGGATGTTGAAGTTGGCGATTTTAGTGATTTTCATAAAAAGGGTGAATTTTCAAAAATTTATAGCTTTCATAAAATTTTGTAAATTGATAATTGTAAGAAACTTATCCTTATGACTTAAACTTATAACAAAAATTTTTTTTCACCAAAATTTTTTACATTTAAAAATACTTTTACATTTATTTAAAAAACAAACCCCTTAAATCTTTTTTAAAAGTCCTTTAAATTAAAGCTTTATTTATACGCTTTAAAATGATACACGACTCAAGATGGGATTCGGGCGGTACATGAGAGTTTTTGTTTTTTGAAGAAACACGGCACATAGTGGTCCCAAAAAGTGTTTTTTACGTCAAAATTTTTTGCCCGCTTGGAGACGCATTGTAGAAAGATTTCAATGATGGGGGCACCTAGGTAATTAAACAGGAAAAAATGAGCCACCGCTTTTTATAGAACAAAGCATTTTGACCACAGAAAATTTATAAAACTCTACAACTCGAGAACCATTCATCCGATTTTTGTAAATTTTTTTCCCGAGATATTAAGAATTTGTAATATCCCGGACAAAGCCAAGGGAACTTTGTAAAAATAAATGCTACAAAACCTCACTGGGTAACATATCTATGCATTGAAAAAAAAAAAAAAATCATTCAAATCGGACTAATGGTTCCCGAGTTACTAAGGTTTCCCGGACAAAGCCGAGGGAATTTAAAAAAAATAAATTTCACAAAATCCCACCGGACAAATATCTACCCATAAAAAAAAATCTTTCAAATCGGGTTAATGGTTCCCGAGATATTAAGATTTTTAATATCCCGGACAAAGGCGAGAGAGTTTCGAAAAAACAAGTTTCCCATATAAAAAAAAATCACAAAAATAGAATGAATGGTTCTCAAGTTGAAGATTTTTATAAATTTTCCATTTTCGATTTTCCGGGCTAGAGCCCCGAGAAAAGTGGTCAAAACGATTTGTTCTATAAAAAGCGGTAGCTTATTTTTTCCCAGTTTAATTACCTATAAACTCATTTTTTACTCAAGACGACGGCATATTACGAAAAAAGTGCACTAGGCATTAAAATACTTAGAATCATCCAAGGAATACATTTTTTTGGAATTTTTTTCAACGAAAAAAATCCCAAATTTACTACAGTTTTTCTAAAAAAAACTATAACCCATTAAGTCCAAGACTAAACTAAACGACGTACAGCTTTGATTTGCTGTGAGTGGTCTACATATGATTCAATGAGTATAAAAAAAGGAAAACAAATTTATTGGTCACCCCACTTGACCTTGGGAGGCCGGAGCTTATACGCTAATTATATCAAAAAAATTGTATTTCAAACATAAAGTGAAAGGCATGTAAGGAATTGTAAAATAAAAAAAATCAAGAATTAATTTTTGTCCGCAAATATAAAATGGTATTTATGAAAACTGGCTGCACATAAGCCCACATTGCATTTTACACATTCGGTTTGTATTGAAAATAATTAACGCACAAAGATCTAAGATCTAATTATAACAAAATTTTATTTCGGAATGATTTTCAGAAAACGAAAAAACTAAAACATAAAATCAAAAGTATATAAAATGTGAAAAGCTGAAAATGAAAAGGTATTTTTAAATACAGTACAAAATGAAAATTTAACACTCCTCCTCATTTGCGCTTTAAGCCAATTATATTCAGAATCGTCTTGTGAGTAGTTCGATCCCTTGTACTGCTTACGAAAGATGGGAAGGTCATAAGCCAGACATAAGCAATTTTAAAATTTTTGGATCGGAAGCCTACATTCTGATTCCTAAGCCCAATAGAAGAAAACTAGATGAAAAATCTGAACTAAAAAGATTTGTTGGCTATGACGAAAGTTCCAAAGGTCTTCGGTTTTTACACCTAAACACTAATAAAATATCAATTAGTAGAGATTTTAAATTTGTTTCATTTAAAAGAAAGATGAATATAAAAAGTACTATACAGAACACTTCAGTACCCGAATTTGAAACAAGTATATATTCAAAAAATAATGATATAAGCAATACATTATCATATGACACAAATAATATCCATTTTGAAATAGCTGATTCTGCCATGGACCAAATTGCAAATCCTGAAAGTAATGCAATTGAAATTGAAGAATGCGAAATACCGGAGAAAACTACAAGAAAGTCTTCCAGGTGTAATAAAGGAGTTCCTCCTAAAAAATTTCCTGAGGAAATACAGTTGGTTGATGAAGTGAATTTGCTGGAGCCGCGAACATTTAAAGAAGCTATTTTGTCAAAACAACATAAGGAATGGAATTCAGCGATTGAGGAGGAGATGCCAGCTTTGAAGAAAAACCACACTTGGGATATGGTTCTCATAGAAGAAAAATTTATGCAAAGTAAGGCTAATCCTTGGTTATATTTTAAAATCATCAACGGGGAAGGAATTTATCTCTTGGTTTACGTTGATGATTTGGTTGTTGCGGCAAATAGCGAAAATAAAATAAAGGATTTCTACAAATTCCCAAGTTCGAAGTTCGATATTGACAGCCTGGGCCCATAACCTATTGAAAATAATTAACGCACAAAGATCTAAGATCTAATTATAACAAAATTTTATTTCGGAATGATTTTCAGAAAACGAAAAAACTAAAACATAAAATCAAAAGTATATAAAATGTGAAAAGCTGAAAATGGAAATACAGTACAAAATGGAAATTTAACAGTTTGACATTGAGTAGTGCAGCCGGATCCCTTAAATTTACGCCGTTTTTTATCGGCAGTAACCCCAATAAAATGCCCAATGCAATCAAATCTGGTTTCATCTTCCAATTTTCCAGTTGGTTGCCGATAGCTACTTGGAGGTCGAAAAGTATTGAAAGACCGACAGAATTTCTTTAATATACTTCGACTAAATTGAAATTGCGTATAGTTTTGACCCGCTTTTTGAGAAAACAGCCAAGCATTCTGTATGGAAAGATCCACTAACCAAGTGAAAATGGAGAACTACCACTGCTTTCCTCGAGCATCAATTCTATAAGCGTTAGGATTTTGATCCATACGATCAACTCGATCCATTCACTGAGCGATAGCCAATGATCGTGGGATGTGGATACGTTTATGATGGGTTCGAAAATACCTTGAGACTGAGCCAAACTATGTTTGAATTTGTCGGTTATAACTTTAAAGGAAATATAATACAAAACCAAATTGTAGCTCATTTTAAAGATAAGGAATAGTTCTAAGCTATGAATTCAGTAGAAAAGAGTAAAAATATTTTGTGTGTCCTCTTTATAACATAAAAAATTGTATTTACGAATGAATTCAAGTGCAATAGCAAATTCTAAAAATTTTTTCATAAGCTTCTAATGTTTTGATGTACACAAAGACAGTTTTTAGAATAAGCTTTGGTCATAAAGAAGGTCTTGAGAATCAAAAGGTTTACAGTTTAATAAGAACTAAAATCTTTAAAAAACTTCTTAAGTTAAAGAATCTAGATCCTCCAACTTATTGATAAGGGGCATTATACTTGTAGCGGACATAAAAAAAATGTGGATATATCCGATTTCAGTAATTTTTGACTATGTTATACCTTTATATACTTATCCTGGATCCAGATAGAAAATTTTTTTCAAATATAAGGTCTGGTTAACGAGCTAGAGGGCTTTAAAATTTTGACTGACCGGCAGGTACGTACTACTTCGTACCTCATTATCCAGCTTAATAAAAATTCAAATAAATAAAGCGGCCAAATTTATACTTTATTTAATGAGCTTTTTAACTGCATTTTTGAATTTAAAAAAAAAAAAAAATTCGTTTTTTGCAGAAAGGTAGACCTTAATTTGTGTGACCTTAATCTTTTTTAATTTTTTTGGGGATAGAAAGAGCAGGGCGAAAAGATCTCGAAAACTTCTTGCTCTTTGGAAGGAGTAACACGCCTCTTAATGGCAAGTACGCTATTGCAATTAAGCTACTGTGCCCTAAGGAAGAATATTAAAAGCTTTTTATTTGTTGCAATTTTCGCGACACCCTTATGCTTTTGTACGATTAAGTAAGTATTTGCTCCAACTCCTTTAGATTATACGATATAAATACGAAAAACCTTGAGCTATAACTGGTTTCCTATCGTTACGATCATATGTATTTTATATTCATATGTATGTACACTCTACCCCAAGAAAGTCAGGAGTTGCTTGAAGAATATTTGATTTTTATTCTAACGACATCATCTTTTAGTTTATATTAGTTACAGATTTCCCTTATTCAATTTCCTTCACGAAAGCGCTTCAGGGGAATTGTGTGGTCGTCATAAATGCATTGAAAGGATTTCATTGCTACCGCATTCCTTGCCATCATCATTGGTTAGAAGCACTTTGATTTCGATGTGACCAATAAAATTCAATGCAATTAAAGTTTTCAAATTACAAAAATTTTTAAAAGCATTCACAATATCAGAGTACAAAGTGTGTTAGTATACACATACAAAGCTGCTGCTTTAAGACAATCCAAAAAATACAGGCTGGACACTAGAGTGGTCCAAAATCCGAAAGTGTTAAAAAGTCAAGGTGCGCGCGACTTTTCTGAATCCTTGGATCCTGCTGATTACAAAAAGTGCTTTGGAATCAAAAAAAAATTGCGTTTAGATATTCCGCAACGAGCTTGAAGGTACTTTTTTAGGAATTTTTGAGTTTTTGAGTTCTCTTTTTAATTTAAACGCTATACCTTTTGAACCAGATAAAATATTTGCAAAAATTAAATTGCATTTTGTTAGGAATATTTTGAGCCATGTTTTGCATCAATAATAATTAATCTACATTTTGCCAATTTTTTTTAGCAGCACTTTAAACTTAAAAATTTGTTAATTTTTTGAGGTGTTTGCACTTTCAACAACCGATTTTTTTCTTATTTTGCTCAAGCAAATTTTTTTAAACATTCTTATATTTTTATGTATTAATTTATCTTTAAAATAATTCCAACAACTAAGCTATTAGTAACACTTTTACTCACTAAAAACTATTAAGTATAATTAAATTACACTCAAAAAAAAATTCATTTTAGTGTTTTCAAGGCATTGAAATAAGATATCTCAATGGGATGACGTAAGATACCACTTGATTTTTATAAAATCATTAGTTCATAATCTTCTGAGTAAAACAACATTCTTTGCAATATCGAAATTTTTGCACTTCTTGTTATTTTTGGCAAAACAGATTAACAGATAGTTTTCATAGATCTTCTAAAAAAACTAAAAAAAAATTTAGTCAAAAATAAACTAAAATAGCCATTTTCGATGTATTTGTTACTGTTGATTCCGAATTCAGTCTCAAAATTGCTCTATCTTGTACGGTTAAGGAGATATTCAAACATAAAAGTATAAAAAACACCGTTTTTGCCCTTTTTAAAGTGATATTACAAGTCAAGGTTACTTTCAGCCACAAAAAATGGTATAGTGGTTAAAAGTACCAGTCTGTTTCTTTAAAATCCAATTTAAATTATACCGATATCTTTTTTATTCTCGGAGTTATCCTAACTTAAAAAGTTGAAAAAGTGCAAAAAAAAACGTTTTTTTATTATTTCTGCTTACGATATGTCAGAGGATTAAAGAGATATCGATTTAATTTAAATTGGGTTTTCAAGAATAATGCCTTCACTCTTATTTTCAATACCAAGCTGAAAGTTACCATGTCGTTATATAACAGCTTCAAAATTATCAAAAACGGTGTTTTTTGCATTTTTAGTTTAGGATATCTCTAAAACCGTACAAGATAAAGCAATTCTGAGACCGGATTTAGAATTTTCATGAACAAATACATCTTAAATGACTATTGTTGTTTCTGTTTCACCAGGAAAATTTTAAACTCAAAGTTTTTTTTTTGGCCAAATTTGATTAAACTTTACGGTTTTTAGCAAATAAAGTGAAGCTGGTGGCTTAGTTGTTGGAGTCAGTTGATAGATAAATTAATGCGTAAGAAAATGGAAACATAAAAAAAAATTCGCTTGAGCAAAATAAGAAAAAAAATCGGTTCTTGAAAGTGCAAATACCTCAAAAAATTAACAAATTTTGAAGTTTAAAGTGCTGCTAAAAAAAATTGGAAAATACAACATTAATTATTATTAATGCAAAAAATGGCCCAAAATATTCTTAACAAAATGCAATTTAATTTTTGCAAATACCTTATCTGGTTCAAAAGATATAGCGTTTAAATTAAAAATAGGTCTCAAAAACTCAAAAATTCCTAAAAAAGTAACTTCAAGCTCGTTGCGGAATATCTAAACGCATTTTTTTTTTGGTTCCAAAGCACTTTTTGTAATCAGCAGGATCCAATGATTCAGAAAAGTCGCGCGCACCTTGACTTTCTAACACTTTTGGTTTTTCCATACAAAATTTGGACCACTCTACTGGACACACAGTTAATACTCCAAAATACAAAAATTCTAAGTCCCATTTGTATACCTTACAGGGTACCTATAGTACCTATATCCACTTTGGCCTTCTGTTTAAAAGCAGAGAAGGGTGCGGAACAGGTATGGAAAAGTGTATATATTCTTGATTAGTGTCACTTCCTGAGCCAGCATACATACATCGACACATACATATGTTCGTCTGTCTGCCTGTGGTAATCATTTTTACGGAAAAACGAGTCAAGATAACGTTAGGAAAGTTAGCACTCAGCGTGAAAGTAGCTCGGGTGGATTGAACCAAAAAACATATTTATATTGGAAGCACCCTAGTCTGAATAAAAACTTGGTGAACTCGGACAAAAAAGCGTGGTGCCTCCGATACAAGCAAATTTTTTCAAATTTTGCTTTTGTGGTGAGGCTGTCATTGGAGTCCGCTGGCCACTTGCTCTTGTGGACTTAAGAGTGTCGGTGCTATCTTAAATGATAGATATGTAGGACGCCTTCAATCACTGGTACAAAGCCATATCCACAGGGATGCGTTTTCCGTATTTATGGTGCCTTATATACGGGTTTCCGCAACATCTCCGGGACACCTTAGAGATAAATGTTTTTATTATCATTTGAATACCTTCAATAGATTTCCAACATAACACATTGTTTAAATTCTGTTTATCTCTCCCTCCAAACATTATATCTTTTTCCTAAATTTACTTTATTTTAATTTTATATAAATTCCGATTTACACGTATTTAAGTCTGATGTTTGTAAAATGCTATGAAAATAATAATAAGGACATTAAACAATGTAAGCGTCAAACGTAACATACTAAAAGATATTGTAAAAAATAAGTATGTAACATCGAATTCAATAAAAAGGAATAAGCTTTATTTTTCATTCAGATTTTTATAATAATACAAAGAAATATACATTTTGATTCTCCTCATCGCCTAGGGCGTATTGCCATGTAAACATGTTTGAGGGAGTATCTTAAATTCTTAAAAGTGGCCCAAGTAATACCTTCTGAGTAATTATTGTTCCCATACATTCCATTTAAATTGCTGTAAAAATATGTACATTTATAAATGTAAAAGGGGTGTTTCAAAATTTTTTGAAATTGCGCTCACATAGCACCAAAATGTTCTCTCTGATTTTAAGTGGCCCTAAATATGAAAAAAAAAAAAAATATTGTTTTAAACTGTTACACTTTATACGGATTTTGAGCCACTTAATCCGAATCTGCAATTATTATTTCTGTGTATGTTCTGTAGTTTTGAAGATACTGTCCATTCAAGGTGTAAAATAAAGATACGAAATGAAATGGCCAATAGGTCTAAAATTACAGAGCTTGTGGAGAAATTAATTGCATATTCGAATATAGCGGCTCAGAATCCATTTAAAAAGTTTAAGAGTTTATATTTTGAAACACAAATTCTTTTTATATTCAGGACCACTTTTCGGTTTTTAAAATGTTTTGGGATGTATCTAATATTCTCTTAAATGGACCATATTTTACGTAGTCCTTATTTGCATCAAAGAAGATATTATAGTGCTTTGGGAGTGCAATTTCAAGCAAATTTTTATTTTTCATAAGGGAGTGTTTCCGGGTATGAGACGGGTTTTGTTTTTGAGCCATAACTTGTTAAACCGTTTCAGGTTGTGACGACAAAAGTCGGCGGAAGCTCGTTTTTGCCGCAACAATATTATTAATATCTTAAGTTTATTTTTTTTCCATGTAAAAATTATTTCAGGTTTAAGTTAATAATGAAGAGAAAAATTCATGAATTAAAAATTTAGTTAACGTTAAAAAAAAAATCATTTTTACATTACACATCTACGTATGAACATTCCTTTCCATTGTGAAAAAACTAACCTGTGGCAACACCACACAATCAGCTGTTTCCACTGTCATGCCATGTCACATGTTTGGGTTCCACTTAAAGCCAAAAGTGGAACGTAAACGTGTATAAATTGAGATGCGCGAAGGAAAACTTGGTCTTTAGTCTTTTATCATCGAGGGAGCAACACGAGTGGAAGAACAGCCGTGAACCGAAGGAAACATTAACAATCAGGTACTTGTAATTTTTATTGAATATTGTGTAGGTAAGACATTACAGTGACGCCCCATTGACACGCGACTCGAAGCATTTGCTTTCACAAGTAAGTTAGCTTCGGCTTGCCGCTCTTATTTGTGACTGCAGATCTTGCATACGTTGTACGCGTATATTTGAGCTATGCTCACGTCTGCTACCTGCAGTCGTGGTGTAGCCTAGATATACATACGCACGGCGTCATACCGAAGTATAGAGACAAACGACGCAGACATACCACGTGCATTCGCTGTCACGAGTAATTTAGCTGCGGCTTGCCGCTCTTATTTGTGACTGCAGAACTTGCATACGTTGTACGCGTATATTTGAGCTATGCTCACGCCTGCTGCTTGCAGCCGTAGTATAGTCTAGGTCAGTGGTCGGCAAATTAATGAGTGAAAATTTATGTTTGAGAGAAGATAGATAGAGGAAAGAAAAGGATAGAGAGAGCTAGGTAGATTTTTGAGTGCACAATTGTGCTACAGAATGCCGATCACTGGTCTAGGTATACAAGCGCACGGCGTCATACCGAAGTACAGAGACAACCAACACTTACAGACCGCGTGCATTCGTATTCGCGAGTAAGCCAGCTGCGGCTTGCCGCTCTTATTCGGTATTACAGCTTGTACATACGTTGTGCACATATATTTGGGCTGATCACGCGTCTGCTGCCTGCAGCCGTGGTGTACCCTAGATATACGTAGGTGCGTTTTCTCTTCTTCTCGTTTCCCGCTCTCCCGCTTCTACGGCACTCATTTACGTTGTTCATATATATGCAAAGTAATATTGCCTGCGGCTTGCAGCCAGTACGTACTTTAACACACACACCCTGCCGCGCTTTCTAATACCCACAGGAGGTATACGACACACTTGACAAAAGCTCTCAGCTTACGGTACCGCTTGCCGTCACACATGATACCTGGTACAGATCGAAGACATTCACACAGAAAATTTCAAAGTACCATGACCAATGCCAACGGTTATGCCCGTCCCTGAAACTTTGCAACCGGAAAGAGAAATCAACAAAAATTAATATAACAGAAATCGAATTAAAGGAAAAGAAATTATGTTAAATATAAGAAAAGGAGAAATTAAATTAAAATATAAGAACCGGAGAAATTAAACTATAAGAGATTAAGATTTAAAGAAAAGAAAAGAATTAATATCTAAGCAGAACCTGATAGACTAAGAGCCAGCGCTTGGCTGACCCTCCTTATAGTATCAAAGCTGAATTTTTTTGTGAGTGTTCTTCCAATAGTAGGTATGAACTTCTGTTCTAGTGAATTCCTGAGAGGTGGTGCCTACGTGAGATATCGGGCGCAAAAGGTCGACAAAAACAGTTTTTTGCAAATATTTCGCTAACGGTTTTATCTACAAAAAAAATAACTTCCACAATTTTGTAGTTCATTAAATTTCATATCGAAAAGTGGTGCAAATTGTTTTCGCACGACCTATAGTTTAGGAGATATGGTCCAGTGAAATTGGACTTTCCAACCCAACATATAAAATTCATAATTTTTTTTTGTCTAGTCGGCCTATTTTTTAGTTTCAAATTATGCACCAAAATTCGAGACCGATTTCACTGTCGTACAAAAAGTTATTCAGGCACAAAGGTCGACAAAACTAATATCTCGCTAACGCTTATTTCTACAAAAAAATGGTGCTCCACAATTTTGTAGCTCAGAAAATTTCATATCAAAAAGTGGTGCAAATTATTTTCGTACGACCCACAGCTTAGGAGATATCCTATTTTAAGTTATTTTCCACATACAAGTGTACATAGTAATATGAGTGTTGATTTTCAAAGTACTATAACTACGCCTACGTCATAGTATCATGGTTGAATTTTTTTGTGGCTATTTTTGCAGTAGTGGGTACCAACTTTTGTTTTAGTCAAACCGTGAGAGGTGGTGCCTTCGCGAGATATCTATCATAGTTATAGTAATTTGAAAATCAACTTTCAAAAAACTGATTTTCTCTACCATTCGCACCCGATATCTCACGAAGGCACCACCGCTCATGGTTTGACTAAAACAAAAGTTAGTACCCACTATTGGAAAAATACCCACAAAAAAATGCAGCCATTATACCATGACGTAGGCATAGTTATAGTAATTTCAAAATCAATTTTCAAAAAACTGATTTTCTCGACTTTTGCACCCGATATCTCAAGAAGGTACCACCTCTCACGGTTTGACTGAAACAAAAGTCAGTACCCACTATTGGAAAAATACCCACAAAAAAATGCAGCCATGATACCATGACGTAGGCATAGTTATAGTAATTTCAAAATCAATCTTCAAAAAACTGATTTTCTCGACTTTTGCACCCGATTTCTCAGGAAGGCACCACCTCTCGCGGTTTGACTGAAACAAAAGTCAGTACCCACTATTGAAAGAATACCCATACAAAAATGCAGCCATGATACTATGACGTAGGCATAGTTACAGTAATTTCAAAATCAGTTTTAAAAAAACTGATTTTCTCAACTTTTGCACCCGATATTTCGCGAAGGCACCACCTCTCACGATTTAACTAAAACAAAAGTTAGAATTCCTTATTAGAAGAATACCCACAAAAAAATTCAGCCATGATACTATGACGTAGGCGTAGTTAGAGTACTTTGAAAATCAACATTCATATTACTATGAACACTTACCTTAAAATAGGATATCTCCTAAACTGTGGGTCGTACGAAAATAATTTGCGCTACTTTTTGATATGAAATTTTCTGAGCTACAAAATTGTGGAGCACCATTTTTTTGTAGAAATAAGCGTTAGCGAGATACTAATTTTCTCGACCTTTGTGCCTAAATAACTTTTTGTACGACAGTGAAACCGGTCTCGAATTTTGGTGCATAATTTGAAACTAAAAAATAGGCCGACTAGAAAAAAAAAATTATGGATTTTATATGTTGGGTTGGAAAGTCTAATTTCACTGGACCATATCTCCTAAACTATAGGTCGTGCGAAAACAATTTGCACCACTTTTCGATATGAAATTTAATGAGCTACAAAATTATGGCAGATAATTTTTTTGTAGATATAACCGTTAGCGAGATATTTGCAAAAAACTGTTTTTGTCGACCTTTTGCGCCCGATATCTCACGTAGGCACCACCTCTCAGGAATTCACTAGAACAGAAGTTCATACCTACTATTGGAAGAACACTCACAAAAAAATTCAGCTTTGATACTATAAGGAGGGTCAGCCAAGCGCTGGCTCTCCGTCTATGAGAGAATAAAACAAAATAATATAAAAAATAAATCCAACAAAAAAATACAACACAAAGAAAAGTGTTTTTTTTTTTTTTTTTGCACAAGAAATAAAAGAGATTCACAGTGAGTGTTTTTTCTTTTTGTGTGGGTTTTTCTTTAATAGATAACTAGCAGCGTCAAGGGGAATTAAATCTTGTGTAACGGACCCTGGACGCCGACGAGTGAGGCCCTGGCTGAAAGCATCGTTACAAGGTGTTTTATAGATAGTTCGAAAGGTAGGATATACACAAAACTTTCTCCTAAAGGACGTGGAAAGTTATTTCTTTACATGCAAAAGTTATGGCCAATTTTCTAAGTACGTGTTTTTTGCAATTTAAAAATTTGTATCCGGGTATGAGACAACTAGCAAAATGCAATAAAATCAGAAAATATAAAAACCTCTTTCATTACCAATGGCAAAATGATCATAATAAGCCCAACGTTTGTTGCCATCATTATCTTCCATTTGTATGCAAAGTTCTTGTTCTGTCACTTGTGTCAGTGCATGTTGTTTATCCCAACGATTAAAGAATCCCATGGGTGGTGTTGATCTTATTGATCAACTTGTTGCCTTTTCTATGAAAGAAAAAATAAAAAATTAATGGATTTCTACAACCCTTGACTACCAATGTACACATTTTTTGGGGGCGAAGGGGGCGTGGTGGAATTTTTTTTTCTAATATGCTATATTGAGGCTTCTTAATAAGCATCAAATGTCAACAAAATTATTTGTTGTGCAAACAAAAGGTGGGGAGTGAAAAGGTTAAACAAATGCAAAATCTATTGCATTGATTTTACAAAAATTATGATAATGGAAATTTTAATGCATTTGCATTACATTTACAATATATTAGGATAGGTTTTAGAAAAAAATGCTTGGAATGAGCTGTACAATATATCAAATTTTTCGTCTTGAATCATTATTTTCTTTTAGTTTAATAATACAATACCCAACCGGAAACGGAAGCGCATTGAACCGACTTCAGTCGCGCTTCTAGGGAAGCAAGAAGCTGCTTCCAGTGTTGTTCTCACTGTTAATCTTTTTTAACACAGTATGTCCTGGAGGATATGTACATCTTCAGAGGCACATGAAATACGCTTCTGTGGATGCACACATTTGGAAGCATATGAAATACGCTTCCGTGGAAGTTTTTCAAAATTTTAAGTTCCATTTCACAAAAATTACTTTTTTTCTGTAATTTTTGGTAGACTTATTAACTTTTGTAAGCAATAATAAAAACTAGAATTTGAAAAATTTTGTAGGCTACCAGAGATGTGCTTCTTTTTGGAAGCAGCTTCATTTCTTCCCGTTGGGTATCTAGGCATCTAGGCAATTTTCTTTTAACCTTACTGATAAAAAATTTCAGTTTCGTTTCGCTTTAAGATTAAAGATCCAATTTCCAGTCATTCGAAACATCTTTGAAAGTCTACGAAATTTTGCAAAGCTGCACTACAATTGTTACTCCATTAAATTGTGTGTTTTATCCACAATATTGCGCAACACTTCCTGGTATATTGTTATCCTTTACAATACCATAAAATATAATTTTCCGCACAAATACGCGAACTAAACAGTTTTGCCAGTTCCATGGTTGCCGTTCTCATCCACTGGGGTATAGAAATAAAAAACGTGAACGGCGCACATTAATTTGCATGTCTTTACGGGGAATTCAGTTGGGAACAAATGGTGGAAGAGAGACTGTTTCTAGAGGGGTAAAGTATGTTTTTAACTAAAAAGTAAATTAATGAGATTATGAGACGAAGAATGTACCGCGAAAATGTTGATGAAGAAGAATTGTAAAATAATTACACATTCAAACGCACACACACACACATAAAAATTCCATGAAATACTTTTGTATATAAATATACCTATACATACATACAAAACGTGAATAGCAGACACTACAAATTTAGCAACAATTTGTCAACCTCCTCCTTCAATCTAATTGCTTGACTACTATGCATATGTAAGGGTTGTGAGTTTTTTTTTTAATGAAAGAAGTAATCGAACTCGATGTTTTGTATCGATATCTTGTAAAGTATGAAAAACAACCCTGCAGTTAAATTTGGATCTAGTCCCAAAGGGTAACTGGTCCGGCAACTGTTCAAAAGGGAATTAGCGTTGTTGTAGTCCCCATGTAATGCATAGATCGTTAGTTGCCAACAAAAAAAACCAAATTTTTTAAGTTTTGGTATGTCTTAATTTGCTCTCTTTTTAACTGAGAATCGCTGTTGATTGAAAAAATGTAGAATCGAGAGAGAGACATATGAGAGTCACATTTTTTGGTGTTAATTTTTTTAATAAATTTACGTCTAAATACGCTACTTCAAAATAAAAAAATTGCTTTAATTTCAATATTGACGCACTTTTTTACATCTACATACATATGAGCAATTTATTATGAAAGTAGGACATGCCCGAAAGGAGATAACAGTAATGTCATAATATGAATTTGCTGGCATTTTGTTTGAAATTAATAAAACTGATCTCTTTTTTCACAAAAAGTTTACTTGAAGATTTGGCATTGATGCCATTAAGTTGACAAAAATGATATCGGTCAAATAACCGACCATTATGGCACATAATGTGCATGTCATGCAAAAAATAATATTTTTCAAAAAGAACAGCAAAAAAATTAAAAAAAAAACATACATACTGTCAATAAATTCTTTGCAATTTAATTAATGGTTTTAAAGAAATGTATAAAGCAGTTTTTCTATTTCAGTTTTTTACTTTGTATGCTTTCCTTCAGCTCTAATAACGTATCCTTCTGGAATCTTCCTCCATTTTTCATTTACATATTTTATCAGATCTTTTTTAGAAGTAGGACCTATTCACGAATTTTCAATAGGGTTAATATCCGGGCTTTGTGCAGGAGCGTCTATAGCTTTGGTGCAGTTGTATAGCAACCAACTCATGCACAAATGTGATTTGTGTTTCGGATCATTATCTTGATACAGCTTACAAAGCCGAATTTTTGCACACTTCTTTTTAGGTTATTCTTCAAAATGACCAGGTATAAAATTTTGTCCATCTTTTCTTCGATAACTCGTATTTCTCCTACTCCTTTACTTGAAATACATCCCCACACCATAATTGAAAGTTTACCAAATTTTGCTGTGGGAATAATATTTTTGTTTTCGAGGGCTGCAAGAGGATTTCTCCAAACTTTATTTAGACCTTCGTGGCAATACATATCACATTATTTTACTTTCGTCACAAAAAACAACATCGTCCCAGTATTCTTTCGGCATAGAAATGTGCTGTGTAGTAAAAGCTAATCTTTTGAAAATATTTTGATTGGAAAGCAAAGGCTTTTTTTTGGCAACTCTGGACGACTATTTGTTTTTTAAAAGCACTTTCCTAATGGTTTCATGAGAAACTTCAACACCACAATTTTTTTCACATCTGCAGCTAACATTCTGGTACTGGTAAATGGATTTTCATTGACACTTTTTATTATTTTACGCTCATCTCTCATGCTAAGCTTTTTAGGCCTTCCTGTAGATTGCTTCAACTCGAGTCTTCCTTCATGTTCTGCACGTTTTATGATATTGTACATAGTTCTTAGTCAGATTTACCTTTGTGGTAATTGTAGTACACAAGCTGTATTACTTTTTCCCTTACACGTTTATCAGGCATTTTTGCAATAAAATTTCAATTGTTTCGATAAATTCTCATGGAAATTACACTACTAAACTGTATGAAATATTAATAGCTTGAAAAACTGACTTTGAGTGAAATATTTCTGGCAGTTTTTACATTTTCCTCAGAGGCGTTCCAGTTTGCATAGATTTATTTGACAGTATACAAAGCAATGTTGTTCTGCTTTTTGTTGTCTTTTATTGTTGATCTTCGAAAACACTGTTATTTCTGCATTTCATGGTTGAACAATTTTAAAACACTTGCAATACAAAAAAAAAGTTCTTGTTAATTATAAATGCATGAATTTTATTTGTTTTTAAATTCAATACATAAAGTTTCTAGGTTTTGCAAAGATTTTCTTGACAAACTGTATATTTGATTATCCGAAATTGTGTTAATTTATTGATTATTTGGAAAAGTTGTAAATTCTTCATTTGCCATATAAATTGCACATACCGTTAGCTTAATATGGAAAAGGCGTATCTCAAATTTTTTCGAAATTGACTTTTTTGCATATTCTGGTTGGCCACTCTCTAATACACCTCTCTACAAAAATTAGGCATGATAATATCAAAAATAGCCAAGTTATAGTCAATTTTAAAAAAGCCCTAACACATAACAAAAAATTCTTGAAAGAAAAAAGCCCTAACTCACAATATGTAGCGTTTAAATAGTGTTAAAATCACTCAGAAACTATTCGGTTAATTAAGCTGAAAACTTGGCAGTGAGCACATCTCAAATATGGAAAGGTTTTTATGCTGTACACGAAGGTTCCCGAAGGTCATCCGTAGGTTTTCTGGTCAAAACGAAGAATATCTGGGTAAACTAGAGAAAAACATTTATGGTAGACTATCAATGAACCTTAGTTGATAGTTTTCTAAGACACCCGAAGGTTTTCGAAGGCCAACCGAAGGCTTAATAGCCAAAACGAAGAATATTTCGGTATACTAGAGGGAAAATATCATTGGCGGATTTTCAAAAAGTCCTAACTGGTAGTTTTTTGGGACACCCGAAAATTTCAGAAGTTCACCAGAAGGATTCAAAATCAAAACAAGGAATTCATATGTATACTAGAAGGAAAACATCCATGGCGGACTATCAATAAGCTTTAATTGATAGTTTTCTAAGTCATCCAAAGGTTCCTAAAATTCACCCGAAGGCTTCATAGTCAATACGAAGAATATCAAGGTATACCGATGGAAAAACATTAATAGCATCTATGAGTTTAGTTGCTGTGGGTACTTTTTTATCATAAACTTTACACTTTAATGTTTTAAATTGTTGTTACCTGCTGACTCTCACCACTTTTATGATAATCTTCCATACAAAACATAAACATTTTCGGTGCCATGACATAATCCCCACGGACATAATCCCCATTCACGATATGGGGATTATGTCCGCAAGTCATTCGGACATAATCCCCATTTTTTCAATGGGGATTATGTCCGCAAGTGTTTCGGACATAATCCCTAGGAAAAAACGGACATAGTCCCCATAACGATATTTTGTTATTGACAACAGAAGCAGCTCATGATTTACAACTCCCAAAAATTACACAATAATTTTGCATAAGGGTAGGGGTAAGTGGGCGGCCTGCGGCCGCAGCTCAGGATTTAAAACTCCCAAAAATCCAACACCGGCTTCGCGGCGGCCTTCGGCCGCGTATCAGTCTATAACATCCAACACTATATAAACTTTTTAAATGGATTATTGCAAAAATTTTGTTCAATCTTGGGATTATGTCCGAAAAATTTGCGGACATAACCCCCATGGCCAAAATGGGGATTACGACCGAAAAATTTTCGGACATAATCCCCATTTACGAAATGGGGATTATGTCCGTTGGGATTATGTCCGGTAACCAACATTTTCGTTAAAATTTTTGTTCAATCCAATTAACTTTCTTTGTAAAGGTTTTCCTTTTCATTTTGTATTGAATAACTTTAATTTTATTCATAGTTTTTGATTTATTGTAAAAAGCCCTAACTCACTTTTTTTTTTTAAAAATATTAAAATGAAAAGACCTAACACACAAAACTACCCAAAAAACAAAGAAAATAAAAAAAAAAAAATTCTAGAATGAAAATTGTTGATAGTTTTTGTGTTAAATTGCATTTAAAGATTTTTTAAATGTTTGGCTTATCAAATTTTATTCAGTTTTTTCCTTCTCCTGTAAAGTATTGAAAATGTGAGTTACGCCTTTTCCATATTAAGCTAACGATATGTAGATAATCAGTCATTGCTAATTATATAGCTCGAATTCGAGTTTCAAAACTCTCAAAATTTTCAATTGTCTCTAGTCAAAAGTGGCAGAAACGTAGTTATTTTAACCACGTTGAATTTTGAACATGGCTCGTTTGTGGCAGTTTTAACAACGCGCGTTGCTAAATGGGTTTCAGTTACGTTTGTGAGTGATTTAACAACGCGCGTTGCTAAATAAAATAAAAAAACAAAATTTTCTGAATTATTTTTTTACTGTTAATGACAATGAAAACATGCACTGCATTGATTTTTTATAAAAAAAAATAAGTAAGTGTTATACGACCTAAAAAAAAATTTTTCAGATTTTTAAATTCATATTTAAAGGTGGCTCAAAGCAGAAATATATTTTTATTATTTTTTTTTTAGCATTAATTATAAAATGTTGTCAAACAATTTGAAAAATTTGTTTTAGAGTAACTTAAAAACATTCATTTTGTTTGTTTTTTAATGAACTTTAAAACCTACGTTGTAATTTTGACAAAAAAAATTTTACACTTCTTAAAAAACGAAAAACTGCCCTAAGAAGGCGAAATTTTACGGTTTTTCAAAGAAAAAAGTCATCGTGCTTTAAACGAATTGAACATTTTTTGATTTACAAGATCTCATTCAAAAGAGCTCTTAAAAACCTTCAAGACCAGACATGTTAAGACTTTTTTGGGCCAGCAGGCTCGATGACATAACGTTTGAAACATAGTAATGCAGCCCTGGGAAGGGCAAAACGCTTTTTACTCAAGAGGGAGGCATCGTACAAAAAAGTGCCCATGGCATAAAATGCTTAAAATCATCCAAGGAACAAGTGTAAATTGTTTTTTTTTTTTTTTGAAAAGTTTATTAAAAATGACGTTGAAAAAATTTTTTTTCTAAAATTAAGTAAAAAAAAAAAAAAACAATTTACACTTGTTCCTTGGATGATTTTAAGCATTTTATGCCATGGGCACTTTTTTGTACGATGCCTCCCTCTTGAGTAAAAAGCGTTTTGCCCTTCCCAGGGCTGCATTACTATGTTTCAAACGTTATGTCATCGTGCCTGCTGGCCCAAAAAAGTCTTAACATGTCTTGTCTTGAAGGTTTTTAAGAGCTCTTTTGAATGAGATCTTGTAAATTAAAAAATGTTCAATTCGTTTAAAGCACGATGACTTTTTTCTTTGAAAAACCGTAAAATTTCGCCTTCTTAGGGCAGTTTTTCGTTTTTTAAGAAGTGTAAAATTTTTTTTGTCAAAATTACAACGTAGGTTTTAAAGTTCATTAAAAAACAAACAAAATGAATGTTTTTAAGTTACTCTAAAATAAATTTTTCAAATTGTTTGACAACATTTTATAATTTATGCTAAAAAAAAAATAATAAAAATATATTTCTGCTTTGAGCCACCTTTAAATATGAATTTAAAAATCTGAAAAATTTTTTGGGATATTCTGTCATGATGTAGATCGTGATGCCAAAGTATATCTTGGAAATTCGGAAAATTTTTTTTTTTTGAACAGCCCTAATATACATACATATCCACATTGTTCTAAATCAGTGGTCGGCAAGCCATAGCTCAATTGAGGAGAGACACTTCACACGCATTCTTACGCTCTTTCATTCAGTTGTCGCAAAATCATCGACAAAGCAACATCGAGCGCATCTGTCGTTCTGTTGTCTTTTTTATGCACATGAAAAAATTTCTTTACAGCTATTTTCAGTTTAGGAAACGCTCAGATAAACTTTTTAAAAATTATGCAAAAACTTTAAGGGTAGCCACCTTTTTTTTTGTAAATTTTGCTTTAATCATACATTTATTAAAAAAAAAAAAAAAATTTATTCTTAAAACGCTTAGATAAACGTCTAAAATTCTAACATATATTTTTAGGGTTACCAGCAGGTTATTTCTGAAATTTTGTAAAAATCATACTTTTTGTGACTAGATTCAAATTTTTAGTTTAGGAAACGCTCAGAGAAACTTTTTAAAAATTATACAAAAACTTTCAGAGTTGCCACCTGTCTTTTTTTGTAAATTTTGCTTTAACCATACATTTATAAAAAAAAATGAATTTTAGTCTTAAAACGCTTAGATAAACTTTTCAAAAATCCAACATATGTATATTTTTCGGGTTGCCGCCTGGTTATTTTAATAAAACCAAAATTTTCTTTCAATAAATTGATAAGATCATCATTTTTTCCCTATAAATTCACATCTTGGGTCCAAAAGCAACGAAAAAAAATTTAGGGTTGCCATATAAGGGTTGCCAGACGTTTTTTCGCAAAATTGCATTTCTTAGTTAAGTTTCTTTATTGAAAAGTTATATTTTTTTTGGTTTTTTTGATAAAATCAAAATTTTATTTCAATAAATTGCTAAGATCATCATTTTCTCACTATAAATTGGCATCTTGGGTCCAAAAACAACGAAACAAAGATTTAGGGTTGCTATGTTGGGGTTGCCAGACTTTTTTTAACTATCTGTACAATTTGTACTAGCTGTAGCCATCTGACCGTTCCTGAAGCAAAAGTATGATTTTGACAAAATTTTGGAAAATAACCAGGTGGTAGCCCTTAAAATATAGGAGTACGTTGGATTTTTAAAGTGTTTATCTAAGCGTTTTAAGACTAAGATTTATTTTTTTTTTTTAAATATATGGTTTAAGCAAAATTTATAAAAAAAACCAGGTATAATTTTTAAAAAATTTATCTGAGGATGCGCTCGATGTTGCTTTGTCGGTGGTTTAGCGACAACTGATTGAAAAAGCCCAAGAATACGTGTGAAGTTTCTCTGCACAATTGTGCTATGGCCTGTTGACCACTGGCATAAGAAGACAGAAATATGCTTGCACTCGATGTTGCTTTTGCAGTTTTTCGGTTTTAACGCATACAGTGTGTCACATAAGTATTTTGCACACAAAAAAATATTCAAAAAATCGAATTAATTCTCAGTTTTTAGCCGTTTCATTCTTAGAAAAATTTATATTTTTTATAAGCTTCTAGTCAATATAACGTTAACTATGATACCACTTCACAAAAAAATTCAAATAATGCGTTCTAATAACTTAAAAAGCAAAGAAATGATTTATTCATCTTTTTTATAAGGTCACAAAAAGATAAGATAAGGCCAAAAAATGTCTATTGGATTCGTGTTTTAATCTCTTTGGTGTTGTACAGAAGTGTCCCAGGATGTGTATTTAGGGTCATTGTTTTTTGAAAATAAGAAGTCATCTTGTGGTTAACCCATTTTTTAAGTGCTGGGTGCAAATTTTTGTTGTAAAATGGGACTGATATTCATGTCTATCCATATTGCCACCGTTAGGTTTAAGTTTCCCCATTCTATGAGCCAAAAACAGCCCACGACACACCATCATGTAAAATTATTGCTTTTAAGTTATAAAAGTTAAGGGTTTTATTTGCTTTATGCCAGACCATGCGGCGTCCATCGGATCCGAAAATATTATTTTTGCTTTCTATTGGATCCAATAATATAATATTTGCTTTCCATCGGATCGATAGACGCCGTATGGTCTGGCATAAGGCATATAAAACCCTAAACTTTTATAACTTAAAAGCAACAATTTTACATGATGGTGTGTCGTGGGCTGTTCTTGGCTCATAGAATGGGGAAACTTAAACCTAACGGTGGCAATATGGATAGACATGAATATCAGTCCCATTTTACAACAAAAATTTGCACCCAGTACTTAAAAAATGGGTTAACCACAAGATGACTTCTTATTTTCAAAAGACAATGACCCTAAATACACATCCTGCGACACTTCTGTACAACACAAAACGGATTAAAATACCACTGCGATATTCTTTTTCGAATCCAATAGAATTTTTTTGGTCTTATATAGTGGAAAGGTCAAAAAATACCTTATTTTATCAAAAAAATGTGCTCAAACAAGTACTGCAAGAAAAATGAGAAAAAACACCGACTGAAAATTTCGTAAAGGGATGGAATCCTCGCAAAGATGTTAAGATGATGTCTCCTCAAATAATGGCTACCATGGTTATTATTAATAAAGCCTCCTTTACTTGATAAATAATCTCAAAGTAAAATATTACTAAAAAGCAAAATACTTTTGTGACCTTCTAAAAAAGATGAATAAATCATTTCTTTGCTTTTTAAGTGATTAGAACGCATTATTTTAATTTTTTTATGACGTGGTATCATAGTTAAAGTTCCATTGACTCGAAGTTTATAAAAAAAATATTGCTTTTCTAAGAATGAAATGGCTAAAAGTTAAGTATTTATTCGAATTTTTGTATATTTTTCGTATGCAAAATATATCTGTGACTCACTGTATTTTTTTGTTTCAATATTTATTTCGTACTCTTTTCTGTGAAAATTTTTTCTCAGTGCATTCTCTCTTCTCTCACTAACACACTCTCAAATTAATTTTTGCCGACCCCTGTTCTAAATAATCTCATCCATTCTTATTTAATCTAATTAATAATAGAGAAATTGTATCCCATCAATACATATCTTCTTCCTCCTTTTATAGTCAGTATAAATGTAAAATATTTAGTTTAAAATGGTGCAAAAATATTTTCTATCCGATACCTAACCTTTAACATCTCTAGCCATTGTTTTGCGTTGAAAAGTAAAGTTTTTGTCAAATGCAAACTTTAAACCTTTAATTACGAAAGCATTTCTTCTTCCATCGGCAGCACTACGGCCATGAACCCCGAGTACGCTACATTTATTAGAATGTCATGTCATCGCAAGGAATTTCCGCAAATCCTATTCGACTACAAGGTTCACTACATATTTCTCGAACTTGGTTGCAATAACTGTGGTAAAGGTGAGAGCATACCGCGTTGGTTGGTGAATTCCATTTTTTATTTTTCAACATTTTTTTTTTTTTTTTTCTTAAAAGCGCGTTCGCCTAGCGCTGTAAGTCATTACGCTGTCACAGGATATTGTAACGGTATTTTACTTGTCACATTTTTCACACAAAGCAAAAAAAAAAAGGGAAGAAAAACTCTCTGAAGGTGTGTGAAATGAAATAAAAAAAAGACAACACCAGTTCCCTTCAACATTTGTGGGGTATTAAACAAAAAGGAAAAAGGGGCAACACTGAAATGTGTATGAAAGTGGAATGGAATGGTTGTAATTAAGTTTTCATTTAATAAAGTGAATTTGCTTGTTAAGGATTTTTTGCTATGGCAGCAAAAAAGATGTTGTGGCAGGCAACAGCAGCAGATTATGGCGGGAACGCGCCACATAAGCTGCATGCATTATTTTACGCTAACTCATATGGGGTAAAATTGAGAACTTTTTTTTTGTTTTCCACTATTGAAAGTTTTGTGCTAAACTTTCTTGAAGGTAGCAAAAGTTTTAAATTTAAAAATAGCTTCGCAAATTAAATTAGGGAAAGATTAAGGCATAACATAAATAATTTTAATCGTAAAATAATAAACCTCATAACTTACTCCAACATGTATTCCCTTAAAGTTCAAGATCATGTTTTAGTTTAAATCATCTGAGGTATAACAATTTAAGACTGAATTTCAAATTTAAATAAAAAGAACAATTCCCTTGAAATTGTGAAAATATATTTGGTGTGAATGTTGAACAAAGTAGGCAATAAAGCGCTTAGAATCATAGTTTGATACTTCATTTGCGATATATTGTCAGAAGCACAACTGAGTGCAATCGAACGCTGCTTAGGCAATCCCGGAGAATCAGCGGCCTCGAAAAGTCTTGAGGGCATACAGCCATGTCTGTTTGGCTGGTTGTGTGTGGAAATCATTTTAATATTTTTGGGAAGAAAGAGAATTTGATGAAGGCTTAAGCACTGCTTCCGTCGTAAAAGATAGCTTGTGAGGTTGAAAATGAGCAAAATCGTTCAAAGGACTCTGGCCATAAAAAAAAGTCATTTGAAACGCTTTATTTAAAGCAGTATTTACGAGAATGCAGCCAACCCAAGGAAAAATATTAAACGCTTCTTAAGAAAGTACTTCTAAGGAATTTGTTTAAAGCGCTTCTTTTCCCCCGAACTAATACTAGAAACACTAAGAGCAGGCTCTAAACAAAAACTTGCCAAGCTCGAACAAAAGGGCGTGGCACCTACCATACATGCAAATTTTTCAAAATGACGCAGTACATGCATTATTTGAGATAATGCAACCAAATTTCGTACAGGAACTAGAAACCGTCGAAGCAGGCTAAGATCAGAATCTAGGCAAACTCGGACAAGAAAGCGTGGCTCCTCCCATATGATCAAAAGTTTCAAAATACTGTACTGAATGATTTTTTTGCGATAATCTAACCAAATTTCACTCAGAAACTAAGGACAGTAAATGCAAGCTTTAAGCAAAAACTAGGTAAGCTTGGAGAACAGAGCGTGGCACCTCCCATATATGCAAAGGATTTAAAATGCTGTACTGAAAGCGTTTTTCAAGATAATGAAACCAAATTTCGCACAGATACTTGGATTAGTTAGTGCAAAATCTAAGCAAAAACTAAGAGAATTCTGTCAAGAGCGTGTGGCACGTCCCGTGCAAGCAAAATTTTCAATATACTTCAGTATATTATATATTGGCCATGCCAAAGGTAACACCCTTACTACATAAGCATGCGTTCTGCGAGTAAATGGCAAGGTCTTCAAGTTGGATATCTGAGTGCCTGGACGATAACTAGCAGATGTCATCAACGTTGTCGAAATTTTGTAACAGTTCCGTCGGAATGTCTTCAAGATCGATAAAGAAAATATTTGTTGTCAGTAATAAGTTGTCAAAATTAGTGGCAAAAGTCGATGACAACAAGCCTTCGTAAAGTGCACGTACCATATATCCAATCTTAAGGTTCTCCGGATTCTAGAGTGCATTTTAACTTGTATCAATTCGCGTGACTGTAGGGCAAAAGTGATTGGGGATTCTGATTGAGGGGATGTAGTAGATGCGAGATTCAATATTTCACAGAATTTTCTTTCCATCGCTTTAGTTGGTTAAATGGGGCGGGATTTAAGAAAATGGAATAGCATCTCATACAAGACCAAAGAAGAAACTAGGAAAGCAAATTTTTCCAGTTTGATAACTGGGAATGGCAAACATTTGATAATAGTATGCTTAGAAAGTTGACTTAGAAAATGTTAACGCTTCTCATAAGAAGCGGTAGGCCCGTGTAAGTATGTAGCATCCAAAGATGGATTTTATTGTATTAAGTAAGAGTAACTTCGAATATCATTATTTTATTAAAATATTGCTTCTTGTTCCGGATTGCAACAAAAACAAAATGGTCACCCTCCCTATATCAAACGAACATTATATCATGCATCATGTATAGTTCAAAAATCAGGTCATCCAATAACCACAGGCTACATACACAACATCATATGCATATGTATGTATGCATGTGCCCAAGAGGAAAAATTTCTAGCGCTTCTGATCCAAGCACTTCAAAAGTGCTTGTCCCCATAGAAATTTAGAAGCACTTTCACAATGATTTTTTATAAGGCTGCAGTAAGAACAACGTGAGTTCGAACCCAGCTAAGGTGAATTTTTTTTTTCCTTTTTTTATTTGTTTTTGCTTCATTTTTTTTTTTATTAAAATATTTTTTATTCACTTTTTTTATTTTTTACTCTTGCCTACTTGAATTGAAACTGATAGAACAATGATTCTATGTAAAGCTGCAGGAGCATTCGTATGTCAAATTCTGTTTGGACAACATTTGCTTAATATACAAATTTAATACCTCCTTATATCATCGGACATTGGTGTAGCGGTCTAAAGAGTTGGTAAATGTAAGTAAAAATAATCCGTTTATATCTAGCACGCGGACGGTCGTGGATTCAAATCCTGGTGCGGCCAGTTTTTTTTTTTTTTTTAAATTTATTGAAAAAACGCTTACCGTAGCATTACAAATAAGCGCTTTAAAAACTCTTTTTTGGTAAGGCTGTGGTAAGCTTTTGCTCGCTTACATCCTATGACATGCAATGTTAAAAAGAAAGTATAGTTCTTACGGAGCGGAAGCGCTTATTGTTGAAAAGGATGCACTTCAGAAGGGTTTTTGAAGCACTTCTTTTCCCCTTGGGTGTACCTATGTGCGTTATATGTTTCCTTTAGCTGACCCTTTGGAAAGGCATAAAACTGTCTCTGCATAGTCATTAAAATTATCATGTGAAGGCAAGAAAACTGCGACCAAAGTCTGATTTGTGATAAAGCAGACAGACCATGTAGAAAGTTTTATGCGCCATATTTAAATATGGCCTGCAGTGGTATTTGCATATGATATGTACATGTGTGTGGGTATAAAAGTTCTCACAATAAAAATAAAGAAAAAAACATTCTTTTGCATAAAATATTGTTACGTATGAGAGTTTTCTTTTTTTACTCGCAAGCATGGACGGCTTTTAATTTGTTTTTCATATCCTTAAAATTTGGGTCAACAGCTATTCGGTCGTTGATCGCAATGCCAAAGAAATACAAACTAATATTCTTAAAACAGCAGAAGATGACAACTATAAAAAAGTGTGAAGTGTTATTGCGTGTCTGAGCACTATAGACGGAGGGCAGATTCCCGCAGGGCACTTAGATTTGTTGTTATTTCCCATAGAATATCAAAAAAATTGTTTCTGTCACAAGGTGACATAAATTTTATAGTTTTGAGTTAATTAAATTTTAAGATTTTTTGAAATTTTAATTTTTTTTGTTGTAAAGCTAAAATAGGCAAAAGAAACCAATTTTCGAAATTTCACCCAACCGGAAAAAAACCATGTTTTGGATAAAACTTGTTGTCCCAAGGCCATAACAAAATCACAGAAGGAACAGTTTTTAAAACACATTTACTCATTATATCCTGTTTTTGTGGGTATGTTTAGCATATTTTCCCAAAAATTGGGTTATAATGGGTTCAAATATTACACAAAGCATTTTACTGAAAATTTCATAAGGGGTCACGGAACTCAAGTAATGCTTAAAGAATTTAATTGACATAAAATGTGTTAGGTTTTTATTGATATTGACGAATTTTTGGCTTTAGCGATAAAGTTTCGACTTTTTAATGTTCGGCAATTATTAGTGAAATGTTATAGAAAATATTTCTGTGATACATATGTATTTGTTCTGGCCGCTGGCTTAAGCTATAAACCAGGAACCAGAGTATTCATTTTTGGGGGAAATGTGGCAGAAATGTCAAAAGTTACCTTGAATTTTTTTTTGGGAAATTAATTTTTAAGATTTTTCAAAACACGGCCGTCATTTCGTCAATATTCTTATGATTTATGTATATGGGAAATAGTGGTTTTTTCTATACCTGTATTTTCTAAACAATGGAAGTTATATCCTTCTGCTTTGAATTTTTTTTTTTCTGGCTACCTAGTGGGTGTTAATCAGAGCACAAAATAAGGTTAAAAAAATTGTCCCGTGACTCTTTAGAAAAAAATTCCCTTGGCTCTAACAGCCATTTAGCGCAACACAATTCTTCTACAAAATGTTTGTTTTCTTTCCACCTTTCTGTAAAAAAAATTTAAAAAAAAAATATTATTTTGAGTTAATCAACTTTTAAGATTTTTCAAAAAATGGCCGCCATTTTGTAAATTTTCAAAATGTTTCAAATTTAAAAATATAAATTAAAATAACATTTGAAATGCTACAAAAATCCGAAAACAAAAATTAAAAAAATTTATATTTGATAAAATGACAGGATTTTTCGCAAAAACACCACTTGGACACTCTGAAAAAAAATGTTTCCATACTAAGCACTAAGAACAGCTCTATGAATTTTTATAAAAATCTGAAAATCCAACTGCAAATTTCGAAAAAATTAAGATGATCATTGCCAGAAGATGTATCTAATGGCTCCAAATCTTTTGGTAGAAATTTAAAGAAAAGTGAAAAATGTGCTCACGGAGTTAATTTTCGTAAGTCATCTTCTATGAAATTGTTGTCGAATTCTGTCCCTAACTGCATTTCCGCTGGCCACCTCTCCAACGCACAGTGTCGCGAGTGTGGCCAAAAGGGTCAAAGTTAAAGTCAAAATATAAACTCATCAAGGATGGCATATTATTAAGTATACCTAAGCTAATAGAAATTTAGAAACAAAAATTAATATACCTTAAAAGCATAGTTGTACGAGCCACGTAAACTAAGAGTTTTGGAAAGATAGAATAAATGCACAAAAAAAAAAATTTCTTTCCATGATTCTTAAATCTAAAGCAGGCCTATTTTACTAGATAACTTAGTCAAAACTAACTTTTTAGGAATAAATAATATTTTTCCTATGTAGTAGCGCAATTTTTGAGCAGATTTTTGTATTAACCTTTTGTTTACAGTTACTTTATTGGACATATGTTTTTTTGCTTATTTGTGAATTCTAAAGAAAACTTTGGAAAACCATAAAAAAAGAATGACGCAAAAGACCCGATTGCCTTAATTAGGAACAAAAGAAGTAAGTGCAATGTACAAGCATATGAAAAAAAAAGTGCCCCAATGTGCCCCAATTTTCTAAAGTGACCTCGATTAGAATTCAATAATAAATTAATATTCTTAGGAGAGTAAAGTTAAATATCTTAAAGAAAAAAATTGCTGCGGGCTTGAAACTTGACACAGTTATTTATTGGACCATAGCTACCTTACAAAAAAAAAAGTTCCTAAGCTCAACAGGGGGTTTAACCCCCCTTTTGGGGGTTTAAAGATCAAAAAAGTCATCTTTTGAAAAATAACTTAAAAACCACTAGTCGGTTTTTTCGTTTTCTAAAACGAGCGAGTACCAAAATTGTAAATATATCATATTAAATTTGAACTCTAACGTCCATTACTTTTTTGTTTCTTAACCGATCAGAATAGACCTAAAAGTATTATAAAGCTTAAAATTTCATCTTTTTAATTGCTTAGCTTTTAAACCCAATATTTTAAGTAAAAGTCTTTGTTGTACTTTCTAAAATGAGTGAATTTCCTAAACTGAAATATTTCACTTTAATTTTAAGTTATATCTGCTATAACTTTTTTGCTTCTTATCCGATCGTAAAAAACCAAAAAGCATTCAAAAGATTAATATTTAACCTTTTTAATGGTATAAAAAAATCACCAGATACTAATGCTTTTGTACTGGGAGTCGGTTTATAAAGGGGCGGACCACGCCCATTTTCTAAAATTTTCATAATCTTAACAAAAGGCATCACTGTGCAAAATTTTATCAAAATCGGGTAACGTTTACTAGTTTTGGCCGCTATATATATGGGCTCGCGACACTGTGCAACGTGTTCTGTCGTCTGGTACTTCATCTAGTAAGAAATCTAGATCATCCTCGTCTGCAATATTATGCAGAACACAACACACTTTGATGAACTGGCAATTTTTTTTGGATCCTTTAAATTTTGCAATAATACAATTGCCTGAACCTTTGTTTCAGAATACCAAATGCGTGTTCACTTGCCACTTGTCCAGAAGTAAGCTTTAAGTTAAAGTTTTTTGGGCATGAGTAAAATGACCATTATCTGTATATGGCGTTGCCAAATGTTCTGAGCAAGGGTATACTGATTCACCCAGTAAGTAGAAATCTAGAAAAAAAATCATCAACTTTTTAAGAATGGCTTTCAAATTTCACTCAAAGAAGGGGAATTAGAATTAGAAGGCGTGGCACCTCCCGTACAAGTGAAAGTTTCAAAATGCTATACTGAAAGATTTTTTTAAGAAAACCTAGCCAAATTTCACTCAAAACATTAAATGCAAGCTCTACGCAAAATCTAGGCCAACTCGGAGAAGAGGACGTGGCACTTCCCATATAAGCAATTTGTTCTTATACTTTCCGAGGAGTTATGGAAAACTTGTATGTTCAAGAATATTGCGTAGTATTTATCAACTAGTGCAGTGTAGGGTATTTTATTTTGACCAGGTCAAAAATACCACCCTTACTAGTTTTTAACTGAATCTGTCCATACCTCACAGCCGTATTACAAGACTGATTGGATATTAGCCATCAAAAGCTTTAGTTTTCTCGAAGTTGGTCCACCTATGTTTGCTATTAATCTTGACAGTGATAGCGTCGCTTGACCTGCTCTAGTAGCCACATTTTGAATCCGCGACACCCAGATTTTTAACCACTTTCTTCGTTATATACGTTTCCGAAAGTGTACTCAAACAGGTTAACGATAAGTTAAAGAGATTTGCCCAAGCCAATATTCAAGCGTACTTTTTTAACACTGATGTACTGTATGCCAGCGGGTGCTTTTGACCGCTTTTCTAAATAGCAGTCTGTTTGAAGATTTTTGCTCTGAAACTATAAGACCACTTCTGTTGCACTTATCCTTCTCTGTTCCAGTATGTAAATTTTAACTAAAATGTTTTTACCTTGTGGCTAATAAAGAATTTATTTAATAATTTTTTCTTTTGCGGCTTAAGGCTTGAGTAGTTGTTGATGCTGTTTGTAAAATGTATTATTATTTTTTCCACAGAATAACCACAAAACCTGTAACTCTTGGTTTATCCTCAACAATGTATGTGTGTGTTGCATGCGTTGTCTACGTGTATATTTGTAAACAATAGAAAACTTGTATGACAAATAGCTGACGGCGTTTAATACATTGTTGAGAATAGAAGCTGTCTTTGTATTAGTTTTTCTATTATTATTGCTGTTGTTGTTGATTTGTGGCTTTTGCTGAATGAGGACATTTAAGTGCAAAGACGCATACTCTTCACATATGAAGACTGCCTCCTCCTCCCCTTTGCCCCCACTACGGCTTGTCCTCTGAACAGCGTTGAGTGCCACTGACCGCCTGGGGCTGTTGACATCAAATGCCTGCCTTTCATGTTATTTTTCAATGTTTTTTCTATTGTTGTTATAATCTTCATTGTTGTTGCTGTTGTTTTATCCTTCCATTCCACGCAACACTTTTGGATAGTAGTGAAAACTGTAGCATTTGAGTTGTTTTTGCTTGCTTGTTACATCTATTGTTTTTGTTGTTATCCTTGCAATAATACATATTACCAAGTAATGAAATACTATCAAAAGAAGTAGAAAAAAAACAAAATAGGAGATAAGAATAAACATGCATTAGTCGCACTTAAATGTGTGTGGTTTACTCAGTAATCGATGTTGTTTTTCAAAAATAATGTCATTGCATTTATTTTTCACCATAAAATCTAGTGATGGTATACCAAAGGTTGCGCCACCTATAGAAATCTATATCTGCACTCGCATTTTTTTCAAATCTCATACCTTCAAGAACGAGTGGTATAAATTTCGGCGAAAATTTCTTAACCTCAAATCAACGAAAAATGCCAACTACTTCCAATACATCGGATCCTTTATATAAATATAAGGTTGTCTAAAAAGAATGCTCAGAAAAGTAAAAACTAACTGAGTTTAAAGTACGATAACTCTGTAAGTACTAGTCCGGCCTGGCAACTCTTTGTTTCTAAAGGTAGCTGACATCTCTGAGAATTATAAACATTGACATTTCATCATTATTGTTTCAGAATCGGAAAAAAAATTTGAGCATAAATGTAAAAGATGCACCTAAATCTGGTCGACCATGCACTGAGAAAGTGAACGAAATTCTTTAAAAGGTGGAGGAAGGCCGACACAAAAAAATCGTATTGATTGCATTCCTGTAAGTGAATTTCTTCTGAAACGGGATGATCTCGAGCCTTTTTTGCTCAGATTGATTACTAGCGACGAAAAATGGATAAGTTATGATAATAATATGGGAAAAAAATCATGGCTAAAACGAGGTGAGCCTGCCCAAGCCGTTGCAAAGCCGGAACTAACGCCAAGGAAGGTTTTGCTTAGCATTTGGTGAGATTGAAAGGGTCCTGTTTGCCACGAGCTGCATCCACGTAGCCAAACGATTGATTCGGAACTGTAATGTCAAAAATTAACAAAATTGAATGAAGTGCTCAAGGAAGAACGTCAGGAATTAGTTAACAAAGAGGACGCCGCACAGTGGTCCAGAATGCTATTCTATTCATAACTCTTTTCAGGTTATTTTTTATAAAAAAAATATGAAAACAATTTTTTAAAAATCAAAATGGCGGATCCAAAATGGCGGAAAATTTTCGTAAAAATTAATTGAATCACGACAAAATTGTGGCTAAGGGGGTTTGCGAGGTCGCTGATTTCGAATTCGGTATCATCTTTTTTATAAACAAAATGGCGGATCCAAGATGGCGGGCAATTTTCTTAAAAATTGATTATATCACAACAAAATTGTGGATAAGGGGGTTTTTGAGGTTGCTGATTTTGAATTCCATATTTTTTTTGTAAGCAAAATGTCGGATAATTTTCATAAAAATTGACCATGTCACGACAAAATTGTGACGACTAAGGGATTTTTTGAGGTCGCTGATTTCGAATTCGGTATTATCTTTTTTGTAAACAAAATGGCGGATCCAAAATGGAGGCACATAAATAATATACTAGTACATACATATACTAATAAGATAAAAAACATCAACTAAGTAGATGTATAATAATTTGATATATAAAATTCTTTAGGTAGCCTTAGCCTTATCTCCGGCTTATTTTAAAAGAAATAAAGAACACGAAAACCTTTTTGCGATGGGAAAAGCCTTTGGTATAAAAATCCATATTTATTGATTGACTCTATTTATGCTATTAAACACAATTTTAATAATTTAGAAAACTAGCTTCATAGTTTTGCAATCACAGAAAAAGACAAAAATTACACAGTTGTTCTTTCATCTTAAATTTTGGTCTCTAATATTTACGAAGCTATGGCGATTTCAAATTTTTGGCTGTATGGGAGGTAGACGTGTCCTTGACCCGACCACGCCCATTTTCAAGAAATATATAGGTGCTGGCAATACTATTTCAGATATTAAATTTTATTCCTTCATTTGAAACATATTGGCTGTTATTAGTTTTACGAAATGGAGCGTTGCAAGAATACAGAAAAGTCGCTGAAGGAAAACTCATCATGGAATTTCTAATGCTTCCACCATACAGCTCAGATCTTGCACCTTTGAATTACCATTTGTTTCGTTCGTTGCAGAATCATCTTGATGGCGTAAAATTTAACTCCCCAGAGGATTACAGAAAGATACTTTAAAGACGGTATTATGGTTTTGCCCGAAAAATGGCGGATGTGGGTCAATAACAATCAAAAATATTTGACTCAATAAAGTTATTTTGATATACGAAAAAAAAAAAAAAAATTAGAAAGGGTTTAACCTTTGGCCAGGCCAAACAATAAATACCCTACACTGCAGTATTTTTCAAATTTTGTTAATATGGTGCCTCGACCTCGTGTCCGAGCTTAACCAGTTTTTGCTCAGAGCTTGCATTTATAGTTCTTAGTATTTGAGAGAAATTTAGTTGGATTATTTCAAATAAATCTTTCAGTATAGCATTTTGAATTTTTTGCTTATATGGGAGGTGCCACGCAGTCTTCTCCGATTTCACCCAGTTTTGATAGTGTCTGAGTAAAATATAGTTCGATTATCTCAAAAAAATCTTTCAGTATAGCATTTTGGATTTTTTGCTTATATGGGAGGCGTCACGCACTTTTGTCCAAATTCGCCCAGTTTTTGCTCAGAGCTTGCGCTTACAATTCGTAGTTTTTATGTGTATTTCGGTTGCATTGTCGTGCAAAGTACTCCTAAGGTTGCATTTTGAATATATTTTTTGTATGGGGGGTTGGCGTGTCCATTGACCGATTTCACTCACTTTAAATCCCACGAGCTATTTTTGACGACGAAGGTTAGTTAGGTTAGGTTAGGGTGGCGGTAATCGCGTAAGCAAAAACCTCACATAGACCAACTAGGTCCATAGCGTTACCACATAACTCCCTTCAGTTAGGAGAATAGCAGTGTTCTGGCTTCATGATTTTCATCTATATCGAAGGTTCCAGTTTTTAAGGCGAAATTCATTAGTTTCGATAATGCTATTCCAGCTATCTCATTTATGGAGCCGAACATAGCCTGCCCAAGAGTTGCCATTCTGCGTCTGGTTAGCGCCGGGCAAAAGCACAAGACGTGCTCTACCGTTTCTTCCTCATCGGGTTCGGAACAGTTTCTGCACCAGTTATTTGATATTAATCCCATCCTGTATGCATGGTGTCCAATCAGGCAGTGTCCAGTTGTAACACCAATCAACAGTCTGCAAGGCAGTGTAGCAAATTTCATTGAACTATCTTGCTCAGTTTCCCCAGAAAATGTAATTCCACGCACACTCAGCCAGCCAGACAGACGGACATATGCAGCTATATCGACTCAGGAGGTGACGCTGATCAAGAAAATATACACTTTTCTATACCTGCCGCGCCTCCTTCTCTGCGTGACAAACGGAAGGACAAAGTGAATATACCCTGGGTGTAGGGTATAAACATGGTAAAACTTAGCTCACTTTTCTGAACTTTCTTTTTAGCCAATCTTATTTAAGTGTGAGTGTTTTTAGCTATAAACACCATACTTTCAGACCTCTGCCGGATAGTTTCATTTTTCATCATTGGCTAGGAATTTTGTTTGAGGGGTACTTTCATGCCTCAAAGAAGTATTGAAACCTTTTTCATAAAAACTATTTTTAATAATTTAAATCAATGGGAAGAATACCTTTCAAAATGTAAATTCATACTGCAATGCTTTTAAGTTTATTTTTTTATTTTCATATTATAAAAGTCTTTACATTTTATTATATTTTTCGCAAAAAGCACAGTTTGAAACATTTTTGTGCTATTTAAATAACAGTTATATAATTTTGCAGAACCGCAAAATGCGCTAATTCTGTTTATTTTTCCATCACACGTGACAACAGTTTGTTTACGTGTTATGAGGTCGCTGCATAGTCCACAGCTTGGGTGCAAACGCTAGCCACCCTATAACTGACGCATGACACCCACTCTAACCATGTGCATGACAAACCGCAGAAAAAAAAATTTATAAATTTTTTTGCGGTTTTAATGGTAATATGAATATTTGTGCTTCAATTTATTTAGGGTGCCCTAATTAAACACATGATAGGATTTTATATAAAAATAATAAATAAAATAATAAAATAAAAATATGTTCAACATATATGTACTTATGTTTAATATTTTAACCATTCTATTTTTTATTTTGAATAAAACTAATAAGGATACTACTCTTGGTCTGGCCAAATATTAAGTGTGTATCCTACACCCAAGAACGTAGTCAGGATTTCGTTTCAGTGGGGTTTCTAGTAAAAATCATATTAATGGTCTCTGTAATTTAGACTTTTCCTCATTCTTTATTTTCGTTCGGGGGTGTGAGGGGCTGAACTAGGGCTACCAACATTTTTTCAGTAAAATATAGTATTTTTCAGAAGAAGCCTTAAAAAAATATAGTACGCCACAAAAAAATATAGTATTTCATGGAATGCGGAAAAACTAGACAAAGATATGTTTGGTACTTATTTATTTTTGTAAAATCTATACTTTTTCTGTGATTTCCGTGGCCCTTCGATTTAAAGATGATTTTTTATAAATCGACCCAAGAGAAGTCAAAAAAATTTTTCGATATCTCGCTTTGGTTATAAAATACCAAGGCTTTAAAAAATACGATAATATTAAATAAATTTCAATAAAATTTAGATTTGACTGGAGTTGCACTCTAAAAGTCTTAATATCACGAAAACAAGGCGAGATGACGAAAAATTTTCTAAAATTTTCTCAACTTATTTTGGGTCATTTCATGTGAAAACATTGTCAAATCAAGTAGCTACGGAAATTGAAGTACATATCACCAAAAAGCTCACCTGGCCAATGCCACTTTTTCCGATAGAAAATGTAGCGCTACATAGCGCATATTTTACATTATAAACGTTTTGCGGATCTTTAGTAATCCAGTCATACTCTTTTTCCCATTCAGGTTTTGTATTTTTTCCATTATAAAATTAGACTTCAACTTTTTGACAGGAAGAGCAACCACTTAGTGAAAATAATTAACTATGGAAAAGCAATAACTACTGTGCTTTACTTAACACAGAAAAATATAGTACGGTTATCATAAATATAGTATAAATCAAGGGTGTCAGCGTAGAACGAAAGTGAGCCAATTTTGGCTCGCCTCCAAAAACAAGAATATTTCAATAATTTTTTAAATTTCTGAGAACTACAACACACACGAAAAATGTTTGTTTGGTTTTTTTTTGAGCTCATCAAAATTCGCAGAATTAAAATATTTATGAAAAATTGTTTTTGTTGTTTCGCATAAAACAAAACAACAAACATTTTTCGTGTGTGTTATAGTCCTCAGAAATTTAAAAAATTATTGAAATATTTTTGTTGTTGCAAACGATCCACCAAAAAAACAACAAAAAATAGGTGTTGCGATTCTTGTAGTTCGAGGAATTTGAAGTTGTTGTAAAAGCGAAAATTTTGCGCTGACTGCGCTTGGCTCAGTGATTTGAAAACGCTGACACCCTTGGTATAAATATAGCATTTTTGCGTACTATATATTTATTCAACAGTATATAGTACGCAGATTCGGAATATAGTACAATACTATATATTATAGTACGGTTGGCAACCGTAGGCTGAACCCCCAAAATTCCCCCTTGGTATGTCCTTGCTTACACCGCACCCATTGAATAATTTTGCTTGTATGGGAGGTGTTAAGCTCTCTTGTCCGAATTAACCTAGTATTTGCTCAGAGCTTCTGCTGACCATCCTAAGTATCTATGCGAAATTTGGTTGTATTAACTCAAGTAATGGTTGCACTATGTCAGTATTACGAAAATGATCTCTTACCGAATGATAGCTGGAATAATATAGTAGCTTCGGTAATTAGTTCAATATAAAATTATCATCATAGGCGTTTTTGTTTTTTAAATTACACGTTACTTATGCAGCATTCATTTTACAATATAAAACCGCTTTGGACTTCTTTACAGTAAAACAATTTGGAGATATTTCAACAAAGTTCGAAAAATCCAAATAATACCCCTTGGCAAAACTGGCGGGTAATATTGTATACTGGGTTCGGGTAATCTGATGTACCATGTCACATTACCCGAAAAATTATGTAACAGTAAAATATAATGGAAATATTGTTCTAAAATCAATATAATGGTTTAATTTATTTAATATATTAACAAACATTAACTCAACTGGAACTAGTATAGCTAATATAATACATTTTTTAATGGTAGTTAAATTAATAGAGAAAGTGAAAAACAAAAATATGTACATATGTACGTATCTATAAATAAAAACAATATTAGTTGGTGTAGTTAAGTTAACAAGCAAGGTTCGCACACAAAAATTGCTTGTCGCCTTGGCAGACACTCACTGTGAGCCCAAATTATCTCGCATTGTAAGCATTGTACCCATATTTGTGTGGACTTTCGTGTCCATCTGGAAGAATTTGTTGCAAAATATACAAGTTGCATCGTTTGTGGGTAAGGTTTCAGCTCGTTCATCATCTTCGGAGCTCGGTAAATGCAAACTATCCGGCGATTCGCTCGAGGAACAGTGTTTCGAAATTTTACCTGTTCTAGATTTTGATACTGAAAACCTCTTCTGCTGTCTTTTCTCAGGTTTCTTCTTTAGTTTCCTTTTTTCAACATTATTTATGCTCTCTTCCAAAGTTTTTTATATGGAAGTGTTTTAAGTACCGTTGCAACCGATCTTTTCCCCTTGTGCTGGTACGTAGTTTAAGTTTAGGGGATGGCAAAATCTCCCAGGGTGTAACAAAGTTTATCATCGCTGCTCTGCTTGTGCTAGAAACTGATTCTTTGCGTATATCGTCTCTGGTTTAAGCTGCATCACTTGTGCTAGCAATTGGTTCTACAGTGTCATCATTATTTATAATTTTAACAAGAAAGTCGCTCTCTTGAAATAGATTCTTATCAATCGGATAAGTCCCAGTGCATTTGAATCCATTTATTGCGATCTGTGCTGTTTGGACTTTGAGGTACGCTTACGAAAATAATTCAACTAAGTACATTAAATTGTGTTACCTTTTGGCCTTGCTCTCGCATAAATCTTCTAATTTCATCGTTATAATATGTCTTAAGAGGTTCCATAAATGCTCTATCAAGCGGTTGCATTTTGTGCGTACAGTACGGTGGCAAAGACATAATTATTACACAATTTTCTCTAGCCTTATGCAGAACTTCAATATTTCGCATATGACTATAATGACCGTTCAAAATAAGTAATATAGGGTTCTCTTTTGAAGGACTTTTGAATCTCAAAAAGTTATCAAACCATTTAGCGAATACTGAGAGTTGTATCCATCCATATATGTGGTAAGAAGAAGATTTGGAGGAGGAGGAGCATGCTTTGTTTTGATATTGCTATTCATTTTACCCCAATGATTTCAAATATCTGTTGGAAATGGGCCTACATTTTATTCTCCTCAAGTTATAATATTTAATTTAATACTATTTAAAATAGTTCTTATGGAATAATCGAAATATTTTCAGAGGAAAAGTTTTATGATTTTATGCGGCCTTTAATTTTCTGAAATTAGAGCGGCACATTAGGAGCTGTCTATAAATTACGTCACACGAATTTCACTATTTTTGGACAATCCCAACTCCATCACATTTTCATTGACCGCCCGCCTATTTGTGACATCACACTCTGACCTTTTATACCTTAAATTTAATTGTACTTTTTTTTAATTTTAATTAAAGCTTTTTAATGCTTAAAGCATAACAATCGGAAAGTAACTTAACGTATTGATCAATATTTTTATGCTGGAAAATTTCGAAATTTTTCGATTTGAATTGTGTGACATCGCACTTTCCAATATTCCCAGACCCTGCTCTGTCAGACTTTGTCACAAAAGCCCGAGAATTGACATCTCTAATAGGTACATATCTGTGGACTTTTGACAAAACAACCTAACTCGAAATTGGCAACTTTTCAGGAGAGCCTAAAAACTGATTAACTACTTTTTAATAGTGTGGCTCAGTTTCGTTAATGCAGCGTTGAATCTCCTCTTTTACATACATTTTTACTAATCTTAAAATGTCAACGGTCAAATTATTATTTTCTTTTGGTTTATAACACTTCACCGTACGATTAGTGCTAAGTTCAAATCTTGCGTGAACACCTTTATACCTCTGGAACAAAAAATCATAGAGAGATGGCAATTATAGAAATAGAAGCGCATTTAAATTTTTTATTTAGGACTAAAATCCTGGAGAATTGTCTTATCTCGACTAAGGTTGTTTTGTCAAAAGTCCACAGATATGTATTAAGGTGCAGCAAAATTAAAAAAAAATGAGTGCATCAAAAATTGTCATAGATTAAGATCTTAAAACAAAAACTGCATACTTAGTTTTGGTCAAAACCCCCGAAAAGATGGCCCGCCCGGGGCTTGAATGAAGGTCTAAACGACAAAAATCATTGTTTTTTCGCAGTTTTTTTATTTTATCTCAAAAACCACGAAACTATTGGTAGTAATTCATCGTAAATCTTTGAAAGGGATTAATTTTCTACATTTTTTGTATTTTTCTCATTGTTCTACAGTGAAGTTTGCCGTATGGAAGTCCCGGAAGAAGTTCAAATTTTTTGATTCAAAAAACGGTTTTTTTCCTATAACTTATGATACAAGAGACACAAATGTAGGAAATCTGTTTTCCTATAGTTTTGTTTTGAAATCTTTATTCCAAAAGTAAACGGTTTCCCGCTAGAGGCCGAAATTTGTTAAAAATAATTGTATATCATGTAAAAGCGACCTTTTTATGTTTTTGTTTCGAAACATACCCAAAATTATGATAAGAAACTAATGAAGAAGTCAAGAGCTTTTAAACGTGGTCTTTAAAGTAGGAATCGGTCGAAATTTCCGCGAGATAGACAGTTTTTACATACTTGGTATTTTTTGAAAAGCTCTGATTTTGGGAATTTTTGTTTCACAGTGTATTTTGCATTCACCACTTAAGAATGTTTTATGTTTATTACCTTACGTTGAAGGACGATAAATAGCGCAACTTTCAGGATCAAGAATGTCAAAATCGGTTTGTAGTTTCCTTGCGAATTTCAGCTTGAGAGTTTGGATTTTTTAAAATTTTTGTCAAATACAGCTTTTTTTGAGTATGAGCGACAGTATACCATAAATACAGTAAAAATCCGTACTATTATATCCCTAAAACTGTAGGAAATATATTTTGCTATATTTTACTCTTGAAAGTCATCTTTCCACAGCTAACAGTTTGTGCCCTAGAGGCCGATTTTTGTGAAAAAAAATCATATTTTTAGAAATTTTTGTTTTGAAGCGACCTTTTGATGTTTTTGCCTACAAATTTTCAAAAATTTTAAAAGGGCACTTAAGAAAAAGTTAAAAGCTTTCAAACGTGGTCTTTGAAGAAGAAATCGATTGGAATTTACGCAAGATATAAAAGTTATAAGAGAGATATAAGAGTATTTTTTTATTGTGCAAATATGATTTTTGGTTATTTTTTGTATCACAGAGTATATAAAAACTGTCATATCTCGCGGAAATTTCGACCGATTCCTATTTTGAAAACCACGTTTGAAAGCTCTTGACTTTTTCATTAGTTTCTTATCCTAATTTTGGGTATGTTTCGAAACAAAAACATAAAAAGGTCGCTTTTACATGATATACAATTATTTTTAACAAATTTCGGCCTCTAGCGGGAAACCGTTTACTTTTGGAATAAAGATTTCAAAACAAAACTATAGGAAAATAGATTTCCTACATTTGTTGAGGTCTAAAATTTTTGTGTGTCTCTTGTATATTGAGTTATAGGAAAAAAAAAACCGTTTTTTGAATCAAAAAATTTGAACTTCTTCCGGGACTTCCATACGGCAAACTTCACTGTAGAGCAATGAGAAAAAACAAAATATGTAGAAAATTTATCCCTTTCAAAGATTTGGGATGAATTACTACCAATAGTTTCGTGGTTTTTGAGAAAAAATAAAAAAACTGCGAAAAAACAATGATTTTTGTCGTTTAGACCTTCATTCAAGCCCCGGGCGGGCCATCTTTTCGGGGATTTTGACCAAAACTAAGTATGCAGTCTTTGTTATAAGGCCTGCTCCTAAGATAATCTTTGATGCAACCAATAATTTTCCAATTATTTCGAAAAAGTGCTGCACCCTAATATGTATGTATGCAGGGGCGTATATATTATTTTGTTTAGGGGTAGCCTGACAAGCTATGTATTTCATTCAAAATCTTGAAATAAATGTTACTCATACGTCTTTTTGCAAGTTTATTAGAAAATTTCGGGGCGGAGGCTAGAGCCTCCTAAGCACCCCCCATAAATGCGCTACTGTATGTTACTAACAACAGCTATTTTACTAATAATGTAAAAATTACAAAAATATGGCACAAAAACCCGTTCAAATTATATTTTTATGAGCTCATAATTTGCAATATTATTCAAAATAAACTTTTAAAGGTGTTACTAGCAATATTCAAGAGAGAGAGAGAGGTTTTTTGGACAACCCTGTTGTATGTATGTATATATAACCAAGGTTTTAAGATTTAAATTGGATATAAAGAGTAAATATGTCCTTACAACTTAACATAAACATATTTTTAAAGGATTTTCCAAAAAATCACATGTTTTGATAAAAATACCTCATATGAAGCTTCTTAAATTTTGCTCATATTTTGTATTCTTTTATATATTCCACAAATACATACACAAAACAAATTATTCGTCCATACCCAACAGAAAATTTCGATGCGCATCCCCAAGATGCAATAGCGATGCGCGTCCTTCTCCCATCTAAAGAGCTGATTTGTATGCGCATATTTTCTGCGCTATAGGTAGCGAGAGCGAAGCGCATCCAAAGAGCATTTCTGAATGCGAGAGCGATGCGCATCCAAAGAGCATTTCTGGTAGCGAGAGCGATGCGCATCCAAAGAGCATTTCTGGATGCGAGAGCGATGCGCATCCAAAGAGCATTTCTGGTAGCGAGAACGAAGCGCTTTCGGTCACGTATTAACGTACAAAACAAAATAAATCAATAAGTCATCTTCGTAAGAGCGCGATGATAGAGCAGTGGTCTAGCGACTGGCACTGCGATTGAGAGTTGTAGCAACCGTGAGGTCCTCGGTTCAACTCCGGCCCAGACCTAACACAAAAGTTTTCAACTTGCAATTTTTCAATTAGAATTAATTTAGTAAAATAAAAATAATTATAATTACATAAAAAAAAAAAAAAAAATAAAAAATAAATAGTCTGATGTGTCTTGACGAAAGATTAAATTAATTTTTTAAATATTTTTATTGTCATCCAAAAAGCATCCAAAGAGCATTTCTGAATGCGAGAGCGATGCGTTTCCAAAGAGCATTTCTGGTAGCGAGAGCGATGCGCATCCAAACAGCATTTTTGGATGCGAGAGCGATGCGCATCCAAAGAGCATTTTTGGATGCGAGAGCGATGCGCATCCAAAGAGCATTTCTGGTAGCGAGAGCGAAGCGCTTCGTTCCAATGACATGCCAATGTTAATTTCAGCGCTTTTGGCAACGAGAGAGATGCGCTTCACTGCTGCTTTAGAGCGCTTCAGAAGCGCTGTTGATGCGCTCCATTCCCCATTGGGTACCTTCATAATTATGTGCATATTTTTTCGGATTTCTGCCCTTAAACAAATGAATGAGATTGTGTGTGTGTTGAAAATTAAAATTAAATTTAATATTCATAAAAATATTATGAAAGTAAACAAACATTGTTAATTGATTTTTCCTCAGGGAGTTTTTTACATGACATGGTTTGGTATGGCAGGAACGCCATGGAATGGCTAGTAGGTGGCGTGGAACGAATGTAGTCGTCATTTGGCAGAGTAAATTAAAAGCAATTTTAACCACATATCTGCGGATTGTTTTGATAAGAATATTAAACAGCATATACAATGTTTCATATATTTACATACAAAAATATATTGTAATGTTCAGTTTCAAGCTGAATTCGTTTGGATTTATTTAAAATATTAAATAATCACATAAGCAAAATTTTTGCACAATTTTTGATTAAAATAGTTTCGAAATAACATATTGAGGTATGAAAAATATTTTATCATAGTTAACCTTTCGAGGCCAATGGGATGACGTATGATCCCAAGCATTTTTTATACATCAATACAATTAGTTCGGTATTCTGCCAGCTGAATTGGCTTGAAAAAACTTTTAAGTTTCTAACAATACCAGCAATCTGATGGCTAAACAGCTGGAAGTATAAATTTGAAAAGTGAGATTCTTATAGAATAAAAAACCAATGAACACTATACTAAGCCCTAAAGCCCCCCTAGAACACTACTCGGGCGTGGTATAAGTAATTTGTATATTTTTCATACTTTTTCATACTTTCGCAGTTTTGTACTTCCTTTCTATATCTTGTGTTTTTTGGTATCGCAAATCCAGGAAAAAAGATTTGGTGGAAATATGGCAAATCATACGATGCTAGCGAAGAAGTCTTACCATTAGAAGCAGCAGATATAGCTTTTCTTGATGACGATCAATGTCAATCATTGAGAGCTGTGCAGAAGTTGTGATTGAAGAATTCCAGGTCAATGATCGGATCAATCATCTATGCACGTCTTCTGTGAAACTACCCTCAATGATTTTGTTCCTTTCATGCCCATCCGTTCGTCTGTCCGTGGAAATATTTTTTAAGGGAAAGCTTCGATAGCCATTTTCGTCGATCTATCAGTGTAAAAATATTCTACAAACACCGAAATCTTCATGTTGCTTGGGAAGGAGACTGCTGAAGCCGACTCACAAGCCCCATTACACATTTACCAAATTTCTTCTAGTTTTTATGTATCCTGAGGCGAGCCATGTCCGTTTGTCTGCCCGTGGAAATATTTTTCAAGTCGTGTCTTCAAATTTTGTTTGAATAAAAAAAATACCATTTTATTTTTTTTTATTTTTAGCTCAATGTACAAAACATGCCAGGAATATATCTGTTGTAATTACAAACGTTCTGTAAGTTTCCAGTTTTTGATGCATCAGGTGAGCCATTGCATTTACTCTATTTTGAAATAAAATTTTGCACATTCGTTCGTAAGAATCGCTAACGAATCTAACCAACAACAGTTACAAAAGAACGTGCTACATATTTGTACTTTGTTGCAAGAACATGCGGTTTAAGATGCATTGAATACACAGCTGCATATAAAGATTTTACTTTGAAAATGATAATGGTGGTTTATTTGTACAGTTGTTTTTGATATTCGTTTCCAAATCTTAAAGTGGGACACAAAAATGTCAATTATAAAATTCACTCGTAATATACGTAGTACATAGTTAGATATATACATTATCTAGCTCCATTTTAATTACCAATATGATTATCAAAGAAACGATGTAATTTTTCTGACCTCAAATCAAAAAGAATGGTATAATAAGTAATTGTACTACCTAATTAAAGAAGAGTTAAAAAAAAATTATAAAAAGGTATATTAATAGCACTTTTTTCATACTAAATTGGCCGCCAAAGTCTAATAGTAGGAAAAAAAAACTTAAAATATTGCGAAGTCCTATTCAAGTATATAAGCTAAATACGCCCTTAGAAAACTCATACCATTACTTATCATAAAAATAGTTTTCTCTAATGTTGGGGTGCCACAAAAAAAGTTTTTTTTTTTAAAAAACAATTCAGAAAATCAGTTTTAGCCCTATAACTCCACAGGATTACATTTTAGACCCCCCCACTCGGTTGGAAGTTTTATGGCAACCAAAATTTCGTTCCTGTGATACTTTGGTTTAATAAACATTTGCAAAAATTTATGATACAAAAAAAAAAAAACACCAGTTGCTTCACATTTTATCGTTTTAAATACATATGTATGGACATTAGGGTGGTTCAAATTCTATAGAAGAAGTTTTACCGAACTCGGCTACCCCGTCTGTTTGAAAGTTCATTCAATTCTAAGAAAAAATCAACAAGGAAACATACCTCTCCGTTCAACTTTAATTCGCCGCATTGTAGTGGCGCTTGTAGACAAAAAAATAAGATTTTGAAACTTGCGCAATTTTTACTCAAAAAAAAAAAAAAATAAATATACAAGATAGATTTTGTTTTTTGATCTAAAGAAAAAAAAAAAAATTTTTTTTTGGGGGATTGAAAATTTGGTTTGAAAAGAAGCAAGCAACTTTTTAATCAAAGATTTTTTTAAAAAAAAATAAGAAAAAATTTAATTTTATTTTTTTTGCTACAATGGCCTAATCAATATTGCAAAATTGCAAGTAAATAAAAGATACTGCAAAATAAATTTATATCAAAAAAATAATCAAACAACAATACAATAAAAACCTATCAGAAAAAAAAAACTGCAGGCGAATTTGCTGGATTTTCAAGATTCTAAAAGAAAATTTTAAGAATTTGGATATGGATAAATTTTAAAGCAATTGAAAGCAGTCATCATTATTTAAAAGAAAAGAAGTAAAGAAAACCGAAAAAAAATAATGTGCATTTTAAATTAGTATTTTTTTTTTACATAATTAGTATAAAACTTTGATTTTTTTTTTGTTGTTGTAATATCAAAACAATTTAGTTTTTTTTAAAAATTTTACAAAAAAAAAAAAAAAAAAAAAAAAAAAAAAAAAAAAAAAAAAACGGTTAAGCCAAAATCTTTCGTAACTAATTTATGTTGTTATTAATGTATCAATTTAAAACTCATTTTTTTTACTGTGGTACGTGGCCATCAGAAAGATCTTTCTTCGTGGGACGTCATCGACAAGTAAGTTTTTTTGTTATTTTAAAGCCTTTGTTGACGAAAGATTATGTTTAAGATGTACTTAGTTTGATTGAATTATTTAATTTTAAGAATTTTAATTAACTTATTAAACAGAATAATCCGATTTCGGTAATTTTCTTTATTTAAAAAAAAAATGTCTTTAAAATTTAATTAAACATTAATAAATTTGTATTATAATGTTGGTTTAAATTCATTGAATTGATTTTTGACAAACGGAGAAGTTGTTGTGGTAACAAAAGGTTTATAGGGATCATTTAAAAGAAAAAATAATGACTTAAATTTGATCATGGTTGGGAGGGTTTAGTGGCAGCAACTGTCACCATAATGCTGTCACAAATTCCAAGCAGCAGAAACATTTTATTTTTTTCTTTTGTCAATACTTTATTTTTTTTTTTTTCGATTTTCCTCGCGGCTTTTTCTTCTTGTTTAAGCACGTAAATTTAAATAATTTTTGATAATAGCGGTTTGAATTCCCCAGGTAAATAAAAGTAAGAATACCACCCGTTAGCCGACGAGCCGAGCTGGACAAAAATACGTGCAACAATTTTTTATACCTGCACAACATATTAACCGTTGCATGTTACAGCATTTTCGATTGAGAATTTTACCTTGCATTCAATATATAAATTTTTTTTTTTTTTTTTAGTATTTGTAGTTTTATTATGAAACATAACATATATGCAGAAATTTACATTGATTTTTCTTATTATACACATTTGACAAATTCAATAATGTTTCATAAACCTATATTCTGTAGTTCAAAGAACTAGTGTCGAATATAGGGTGGTTACATAAACTTAAGATTAAATTTAAAATTTAAATGACGTTAAAAATTAAAGTGACATGGTTTTGCATAACGAATACATCAAAAATAAAATTTAAATGTAAAAATGATATAAGGAAAATTTTTTTTTTTTTTTTTATATTGCAAAGAAATCGGGACATAAGAAGCGTACCAAAATTTTGCTTATGAATCTACGTTTGGATGTGAAGAAGTGATTTAAGTTCATTTATATTAAAACTAAATAGCCAAGATTTTATTTCAATTAAAAAAAGTCGTTCGTGGCGTAAGGAGCGAATATTGTCTGGCAAACTATTGTATAGCCTTGGGGCAATTGCAGAATGTGACTGTAAGAAATGTTGTGTTTTATGCGCCGGAATTATGATTATATTCTGATTATTACCTCTCAGATTATAGGTTTGATTATTTTTGCTCACAATATGGCCATTATTACGAAAAAACAATTTTAAGGTTTTATAAAAAAATAAATGTTTAACTGGGAGAATTCTAAGGATTTTAAAAAGACCAAAACTATGTTCATATCTACCTTTTCCGGTCATAATTCGGATAATGTGCTTTTGTGAAGTGAGTAGTGGGGTGATTTTATTTTGATGGGTTCCACCCCAACAGGCTAGCCCATATTCAATTTTTGAATGAAAAATTCCATAATATATACACTTCAATAGTTTAATTGAACAAAAGCTTTTCAGAAGAAACATTTGTCTAATAGCTAGCATCGCATATTTCTTAAGAGCACTAGTGTGTTCAGACCAACACATTTTTGAATCGAGTAGAACACCCAAGTATTTGAATGATGAAACGCAGTCAATATTAACACATTGAGAATGACAATTTGAATGGTCATTATAAGTTGCCATGTGATTTGATGTGCTGCAGATATTATTGTCAATTAGGAACCTTTCGCACTCTGAGTGATGAAACACAAGTTTGTCAAATTGAACTACTGCACCAGAAATGTTGAAATACATAATTTTAGTTTTGTCACTTAAGACTAGTTTGTGGCAAGTGCACCAGTGTCTCAAGAGACTAAGATCGTAGTTAATGTTTGCTGTTAAATCAATAACAGAGTTATTAGAATATGTGCAGGCCATATCATCTGCAAATGCTACTACTTTACTTGCAAAGCTTTGGGAAATTTAAGTTATGCACACATTTACGGCTTTTCAAAAAAAATTTCAAGCAAAACACCAGCCCAAGTGCTTTTGGGTACAAGGATACCTAATCTGACATCCTTTTTTTATCAAGGCACCATCTGGTGACAGTTTTAGGAACTAAGTTGACAGTTTTTTTTATATTAAAATGATTAAATTAATCAATAACTTTGTTTGAAAATGGTCCTCAATGTAGTCATCAAAGACCACTAAAACAAATCTATTTGAAGGACTCATTTTGCAGCTCGTTAAACCATTTAGTTAGGAATACACTCAAAGAAAAAAGCAAGATCTAGCGAAAAGGATCAGCAAGGATTTTAATTCAAACAAAGTCTTGCATCTATGATCGAATACAATCCCATATTCAGTTTTTCTGGTATTTTCATACCCTACACTCAGGGTAATTCAGTTTTTCCATCCGTTTGTAACGCAGAGATGGAGGCGTGGCAGGTATATAAATGTATATATTTTCTTGATCAGCGTCAGCTCCTGAGTCGATATAGCCATGTCCGTCTGTCCGGCTGGCTGGCTGGCTGTTTGTCTGTGGAAATATTTTTTACGGGAAAACTTTGCAAGATAATCCGATAAAATTTGGGACAGTGGCTCTGCTGTAAAGGTTAGCTCGAGGGATTGAAAATGAGTGAAATTGGTCAAGGGACACACCTTCCGCCCATACAAAAAATATATTCAAAATGCAATGACAAGAGCTTTATTTGCAATAATAGAAGCAAAATACACACAAATACTAGGGACAGTAAGTACAAGCTTTGAGCGAAAACTTGGCGAACTCGGACAAGAGGGCGTAGCAACTGAAATTTAGTAAAAGTTTGTAAATGTTATACAGAAAGCGTTTTTCGACTTAATCCAACTAAATTTCACTCATACACTAAGAATTTGAAATGAAAGCTTTGAGAAAAAACTAGAAGAAATCGGACGAAAGGGCGTGGCATCTCCCATAAAGGTAAATGGTTCAAAATGCTACAATGAAAACATTTTTTGAGATAATCCAACAAAATTTCACTCAGATACTGAGAACTATAAATGAAGAAAAACTACGTGAATTCGGACAAGAGGGCGTGGCAACTAAATTTTACTCAGGCAGAAAAAATAGTAAATGCAAGCTATGAGCAAAAACCAGGCATACTAGGACAAGTGGGCGTATAAGCAAAAGTTTCCCATATAAGCAAAAGTTTCAAAATGCTATACAGAAATCATTTTTCGAGATAATCCAGCTCAATTTCATTCAGACACAAAGCTGTGAGCAAAAACTAAGTGAACTCGGACAAGAGGGCATGACACCTCCCATGTAAGCAAAAGCTTGAAAGTGCTATACTGAGAACATGTTTTGGGATAATCCAACAAAATTTCAGTCAGACACTGAGAACACTAAGTGTAAAATCTGAGCAAAAGTTATATGAATTCAGACAAGAGGTCGTGGCATCTCTCGTACAAGCCAAATTTCAAAATACTGCAACCAAGCCAAAGGTTACACCCTTACTAGTTAATATACTTATCACTTCTTCCTGACCACCGTGTTCTCATTAATGAAATCAAGCATAATTCTGACTGTACTTAAATGAGAAAAACTTTCATTTTGAACTTGAAATTTTTACATGAAATGGACCAAGTGCCCGAAAAACCAATTTATTACAATTTTTTTACATTTTCATGCATAAAATTTATAATTCTAAAAACCCTGGTAACACACCAAATGTGCTTGGAACTGAAACAAACGAATTCTACTGGAAGACGTTCATACATATTTAGATTAATTATTTGAAAGAAAAAAAAAAGTAAATACGCATACGAGGTAGGCGAATGTGTAGAAGAAATCTACGAGTTATAAAAAAGAAGTAAGCAGTCGGTCACAAACAAGTAAAAAACTAGAATAAAAAAATCTTATACACGAGTATATCGACGGCTTATATTCAATACACTCTATCTACAAAACACAATTTTTCAGGAGAGCAAAAAAACTGTTTTATTCGCTATTTTTTATAGTGTTAATCAAACGAAGTACTACGATATTAATTAAAAAGAGCCACTAGATCCTTCAAATAAAAAAATTTAAAAAAAACTTTAGTTATTCGCCTTATTATAGCAGATAGAGGATATTGCAATTCAAATTTAATATAAAATGCGTGTTCAAACAAGCAGATAGAGCCTATTGCACAATAATAAAAACCAATTTTTTTTATGAATTATTCATTAATATATGGTTTTTTAGCAAAAGAAAACTCAAAATAGGTTAGGCGCCTGGCGGACTTGAGAATGCAAAATATGAGAATCGAAATCTGAGCTCAGATTATTATAGGTCCTTATTTTTCATAGCCGTTTATTTTAAACTTTGATTTGCTTATCATGAATCTAAACTTTGTTTTTTTTCTATCATGTAAGGATCCTGAGTTATCCTTGCTTATAGCTTGCTATATAGCTCTAAGTAGGCCTCAAAACAGTGATTTTTGGACTTCTAAGAAAAGATAACTCAGAATTCTTACATGATAGAAAAAATCCTAGTTTAGATGCATAATAAGGAAATCCCAGTTAGTGATGAGCAAAATTAGTCTTGGTCTTCATTCTTGGTCTCGGTATTAGACCAAGACGCTGATATCATTGCTAGACCAAGACTTCTGTGGTCTTGGTCTTGCTCAGGATTATCATCAAGACCAAGACTGCTATTTAGTCTTTCGAATTTATAGTTAATAGGTGTGTCACGCCCGTTTCAAGCATAAAATCATATCTCAATTCGAAATTTGGAATCTTTGAGACCAAGGCTTAATGACCAAGACACAATATGCAAGAACAAGATCAAGACCAAGACTGATATGATCTTGGTTTTGGTCTTAGTTTGCTCACCACTAACCCCAGTCCACCATAAACTGCTATAAAAAACTAGGGCACAAGACTATGGTAGGCCTGGGCGGGGAGTAGGGACTAAAGACCCTTGCTCCTGGGTACATCTACTTTCTAGTAACTTGGGGTACTTTTTATAAAAATTTGAGCCCAGATTTCAGTTCTCATGTTTGCATTCACAAGTCCGTCTGGATACCGCTCTAATACTCAGTTTCTTTTGACTCGTATATACAATTAAGGAGTGGCCGTACCAAAGGGCCTAAGTACCATTTCGAGGCAAAAGTAATCTCATACATATTATGTGCCATAATAATCAGTTATTTGACCGGTATAATTTTTTTAACATAATGCCATCAATTCTACGCCATCGAGTCAATTTTTTGTGAAAACAGAAAACAATTATTATCATTTCTAGCAAAATGTCACTCGATTCATATTATGACACAACTTTTGCCTCGAAATTGTACCTAGGCCCTTTGGTGCGGAAACTCCTCAATTGTATTAATTTTCAAATCCCAGATAGTCTAGTAATATTGTTTTCATCTGTACCAAATATCATGCGTCTAGCTTTATCTGCTTGTTTACAGAAGGGCCAATCACAACTCAGCAGGGCTATCAAGGTTCAACATACAAAACTAAAAAATTTATTTTCGCCATTTGGAGCCGATTGACAACTGTTTGTCACGAGCTTGTATATAACGGCCACCCAATAAATATAATAAAATAAAAAATCTTTCATTTTTCATATGTAGATAGAGGATATTGCATTTCACAAAATCAATTGCTGTAGATAGTGAATTTCTTGAAATGGAAAAAAGTAGCTCTGGAAGCAAATTTTTCGTGTGGAATTAATATCATAGATGCCATTTGTCTCAATGAAGGTTTTACCATCAAAAACTAATTTTCGTGAAAATTGTAGATAGAGGGTATTGAATATAAGCCGTCGATATAGTAAATAGGCAACCGAAATCGGTTCAGTCCCTGTTTCTATACCTAAATCTCAACTGATTTGTTTGAATTTTTTTTGCTGGAAAGGGTGTGAGGAGGAGCAGTGCATATTTTTGTTTAAAGGTGGCCTTAATGGAAAAAACTCTCTCACGGCTAAACCACTGCATGGATAGTAATGAAATTTGGTATGGAGCACTAAGAAACGATACTCCTTGCATTTTGAGGGTCATTGGTATGTCATAATTTATCGTACCTGTCTAAATTGTATTACAAATTAGCTGCAACTGTAATGCCGTTGAAGTTAGTTTATTGACTGTTTTTTATTGCTTGTATAGTACTAATGAAAGTACCAACGCGCTTTTTTCTAAATTGAAGTATGATAATTTTATATTGAACTAATTAAACAGTCATTTTTGCTATTTTTCAACAACAGACGAAAGCAAGTGTTAACATGGAAATTGATTACATATGTTTCGGCTACTTCCACATACATATTTATATATTTTCATATATAAACATGTATATAGCCTCATCAGATCAGTTTTTAGTTAAATCTTGCCAGAAACCGTACTCGAACCCGTGACTCCGGTTTTCTAATGAAAGAGAACGCGGTGCTTAAGCGATTGTGCTATAGGTCACGAGTAAACTCTCTGAGCAGGATCGCCATTATGCATAAATCATAAGGCTCACTAGCGCCGTCTGTTGTCAAAAATTGCCAAATTGTTAGTTGGTAACATACTCTGGTTTTGAGACATGCTACGCTAGCTACAATTGCCGTTGTTTTATTAAATGCGTTGAGAATAATGTATTCGTAGTACCTGAGGTTAAAGTAACTAAGACATGATAACCAAATTCCCACAAACAAAATATTATGTTAAGCTTAAAACTTTCACTGCTAAATTACGTTTTCAATATTAGGTTTTGGAAACGCTGTACTACAACCTACAGCCACCTCCTCCACCACCTTGGCAACCTATCAGCTTGAGTACAATCCACTTAAGCGTGAGTGCATCTCGAGCAGAACTCATTTGGAATAATACGTTTTCGTTTCCGCTTCCGTTTCTTGGACGTCCTTGATGAAACAGATTCGCAATTGCCACTCACGTTCATCTGCAATGGTGCTTTTTTTTTTTTTGAAAAGTAAAGGAAAAATAGAATTAAAATTAAATAAAAAAAGAAAAAAAAAAAAATGAAATGATATGGGGTAAATAAAAACGATAGTAAAAAACTAACACTGATTTAACACTGCAGCTTTCACCTTAGCTTTAGCATCCTGCAATGTTAACAACAACAACAACTCTACAGAGGTAGATGCGTCAGGAAAAACAAAAAAATAATGGAGAAAAAAAACTCCATTAGCAGCCTTAATGAAAAGCTATCATTGCCATATCCAATGCACCAAGTGTTACACACACACACATATCCAAGCAAGGACACGCCCACATAAGTGGGAGGTAAGCATGTGTGCGTTAATGCATAGTTGAATACCCAAGAGGAAAAATTTCTAGCGCTTCTGATCTAAGCACTTCAAAAGTGCTTGTCCTCATAGAAATTCAGAAGCACTCTCACAATGATTTCTTAGAAGGCTGCAGTAAGAACAACATGGGTTCGAACCTAGCCCGATTGATTTTTTTTTACTTTTTTTATTTTTTTTGCTTTTTGGGGCATTCGCATGTCAAATTCTGTTTGAACAACATTTCCTTAATATACAAATTTAAAACCTCTTCATATCATCGGGCATTGGTGTAGCGGTCTAAAGAGTTGGTAAATGTAAGTAAAAATAATCTGTTTCTATCTATCACACAGACGGTCGTGGATTCAAATCCTGGTGCGCCAGTGTTTTTCTTCTTCAAATACCCTTTTTTGGTAAGGCTGCGGTATGCTTTTTCTCGCTTACATCCTATGACATGCAATGTTAAAAAGAAAGAATAGTTCTTACGGAGCGGAAGCGCTTATTGGTGAAAAAGATGCACTTCAGAAGGGTTTTTGAAGCACTTCTTTTCCCCTTGGGTATAAAGGAAGTGCAGTATTTTCTCTATTCGTGATGATAAGGTGTTCATACCACACATAGAAACATATGGATATGCTCGTATGTAGTGCAGTAGAACATTTTCAGTTTTATGAGCAAACATATTTCTAAGATGGTACACAGTAAGGATGACCCATAAAATAATTATATATAGGGTTCTCAGGTACAAATGAGTTAGGCGAAAAAATCGATTTTTTTCCAGAAATGTGGAATTTTCTGTACAAAAATGCGAGTTTATTGATTAAAAAAAAAAAAATATATGTTGCTGTAAAAAAAGGTTTCATGCTAGTACTTTGAAGATATCTACTTGGTGAAAATATACTGCTCAATGCTTACTTCATTTGAAAAATAACATTTTCTATTTTCCCAGCAACTTATTGACACGGGTGTTGCCATATATGTAAGTAGTTAGGGTCTTTTCAGTAAACGTTAGGTACGGTCGTCTCGTCGAGCACTGTTCGATAGGAAAGTATAAAAAGACATATTCAGGTATGTTCTGAAATCCGATTCACTTCGGAATCGGAATGAAAGCAATTTTCAAGAGCTCCGCATTTCGAAAATTATCATCAAATCAGATTTATGTTTCGGTAAATCGAAAAAAAAATATTATAAAAATTTTATTTGTTGAACAACAAATCCGATTCCATCTTATTTGTTCGAATGCAAAGCTCTTGAAAATTGCTTTCATTCCGATTCCGAAGTAAATCGGATTTCAGAACATGCCTGATGAACTTTAATTAAGTTATAAATGCAGTCGCTTAGAGTATAAAATAAAGAAGAACTAGCCCTGCAAAAAATTTTTAAAAAAGAAATTGTAAAAAAACAAAAAAAAAATTGTTTTTCCCTACATAAAATGGAGAAGAGAACTCTTGAAAACCCGATAGGATCAAATGTCTTAGTGAAAAACATTAGCTACGAACGAGCGAGAGTTAATTGAAGGCAAACTATTAATAAACGAAATAGTTCTAGAAAGGGCGTCTCAAACTTCTTTCTCCCAGGTCTTTTATGCGAACCGGTGATACGCTATTATGTAACGTTAAGAAATGTAAAAGGTTGATTCCAATATTTAATCAATCAGCGCCAAATACCATTTCCGCAGAACAATGTTTGATAAGTGTCCAAGAAGTGAAATCTATTTTTGAATAGGACGATCAGTCTACTTTATTCTGCGAAGCTTTGCGCTTAGAGCTGCTTCTTCATAGTTTTCGGCACTACTAGAAAACGATTGCTCATAATTTGATTTTAAGAATTCGCTAATGAATGCATTTCCTTTCGTTCAAGACTTTTTTAACGTTGTTATCGATAACATATGCCATTGCAAAACAATGAAAAAACTTCTTTCCCAATTGAAAATTCACCTGCAAATTAGGCAACTACCCCCACCCCCATAGGAGGTAATTGCCTGAGCAAAACCCTCGACTAGGTCCATAGCGTTACCACAAACTCCCTTTTGTTTGGAGAATATTAATGTTCTGGCTCCATGATATCATCTATATCAAAGGTTCCAGTTTTTAAGGAGTTTCTTTAATTTTGTTCCAGCTATCTTATTTATGGAGGCGAACAAAGCCTGCCAAGAGTAGCTATTCTGCGTCTGGTTAGCGCCGGGCAATAGCATACGACGTGCTCTACCGTTTCTTGTTCATCGGATTCGGAATAGTTTCTGCACCAGTTGTTTCGCATTACTCCCATCTTGTATGCATGGTGTCCAATAAGGCAGTGCCCAGTTGTAACACCAACCAACAGTCTGCAATTAATTTTGCGAAGAGAAAGTACATATATTGTTTTGTTATAATTGTAAGAGAGAATTTTTCGGCCGTTTTGTTTTTTGTATTGTTCAGCCATCTATTTTTCGCTAAAATTTCCCGATGCTTAGTCTTTTCCGTATAGTAAAAACTTAAGTGGTACTTCTACAATCAATGGAGCATTGAGTAGCCAAGCACACCAAGTTTAGCAAGCTCGTCAGCCCTTTCATTACCAACAATGTTGCAGTGTCCGTATACCCATCGTAATCCTATTGCTCAGGCTTTGCAAAGACTCGGAACAGTTTGATACCGTTTTAGAATTAAAAGTGTTGCTTTTAAGTGCTTTAAGAGCTGATTGACTTATCAACGTAAATGTTTGTTTTTGTATAAGAAATATTTCCAACTAAAAAATCTGCGGCTTTTTGAATCACAACTAAAGCTTGTTTTTTTTAGAGGTATAGAACTTCGAATTGAAATAAAACACAAGAAAATCGTTTTAATGTCCATCAATTTGGCTTTATTGGAAGGATAATTTTATGTCATTAATGTTTAAATATGATTTCGGGCATGTGGCCGCCGCGGCTGGCTCGAATAAAGCCAATTCTACAGGTCCAATTTTCAACCACTTTTTCGAGCATATGGGGCCGTATGTCGGCAATAACGCCACGAATGTTGGCTTCCAAGTCCCCTAACGTTTCTGATTTGTTGGCGTAGACGAGCGACTTCACATATCCCCAAAGAAAATAATCCAATGGTGTCAAATCACACGATCTTGGTGGCCAATTGACAGGTCCATTCCGCGAAATTATGCGCTCATCGAATGTTTCCTTCAATAAATCGATTGTGACGTGCGCTGTGTGGCATGTAGCGCCGTCTTGTTGGAACCACAACTCATCCACATTCATGCCATCCAATTCGGGAACTAAATAGTCGGTTATCATGGCTCTATACCGGTCTCCATTAACGGTAACTGACTCTCCAGCATTATTTCGGAAGAAGTATGGCCCAATGACTCCACCAGACCATAGAGCACACCAAACAGTCAGTTTTTGTGGATGTAATGGCGTCTCAAGGGTCTCATGTGGATTCTCTTCACTCCAAATGCGGCAATTTTGCTTGTTGACGTAGCCATTCAACCAAAAATGAGCCTCATCACTGAACAAAATTTTGCAATGAAAATCAGCATCGAGATCAATCTCATTTTCGGCCCATACACCAAAATCACGACGCATTGCATGGTCTCGCGGCTTTAATTCTTGCACAAGCTGGATCTTGTAAGGTCGCAAGCCAAGATCTTTGCGCAAAATCTTCCATAAAGATGATGGACAAAGCTCCAATTGCTGTGCACGGTGGCGAATCGATTCATTCGGGTCCTCTTCAACATTTTGCTCTACAGCGGCAATTGTTTCTTTGGTGCGCACTGTTCGACGTCTCTGCGGATGCGTATTATCACATAGAGTAAACGTAGTGCGAAAACGATCCATGCTTAACCGAATTAATTGCTCTGATGGACGATTATGTCGACCATAAAATGGACGGAGCTTGCGGTAAACTTCGCGAACTGAACCATTATTTTCGAAATAAATTTGCACGATTTGCAAGCGTTGTTCTTTTGTCAACCTGTTCATAATGAAATGGCAAACCAAATTGAACATAAATGACATTAGAGTTGCCAGATTTGACCACAAAATGCCAGTTTTATCTCTATTCGAAAAACAAACCTCTAAAAAAAACACCCATTACCTCTACCTGACAGATGTTGCAGTCAGTAGGTATATTTAAGATTCGCAAGTATTGGAGTTCGATTTTGAATCTTGAACATAAAAAAAAGGATTGTATGAACTCGATTTATCAAAAAATACTTGAATTAAATTTTTTTTATTTCTTGAAATGTTTAATTATGAAATAGAAGTTGAATTTAAAACTTTAAAGGATAATATTGTATAATATAAGCAGCATTTCTTTTTTTTTTTTAAACATTTTAAAACTTCCTTAGCAATTGTATGAGAGCAGGGGCGTGGAGAGCAAATCCGGGCCCGGGGGTAATTATATACCGGGCCCCCTCCACTACTAGATTTTTTTTTATTCGAGACTATCACATCGTCGAGCGAATATTGTTTTTCCGTAAACGCAAGGATGCCCACGAGATATATGAAATGTGTAAAGCTGTGATTTTGTTTGCTTCCCGGTCATATTCATAAAATAAAGGTCAAAAAATAAGGTTTGAGCCGGTCTGCGATCAAAGCTTGAAAAATGTACTAAAAAGATGCAATTTTTTTTAACTGTCCGTTACTTGGAAACTATTGGTTTTTTCGGAGATATCTTTAAGTCAAACTTTGTAGAAAATATCTAGGCCAACATTGTCTTCTTAGAAGGTTTCGTTCTAAAAATTAAACTTGTTGCTGTTTTGATACAAAAATAGCAATTTTTTAAGAAATGTTTATGCCTAGAAAATGATTTTTTGAAAAGTTTAAAGAGCAGAATATTTGTTCTGGTATTTTTATATTGTAGGAAATTAAATGTTAATTAATTAAATAGAAAAATTAATTTAAAATATTAATTTTTAATGTATAGAGCTGTTCTCAAAATTAGAAAATTGCAGTATTTAAATTTTTTCTACTTTATCGGAAGCAAGAAATTTTTTTGGTAGTTTTATATGAAATGGTCTTGTATGATTTTCCTTTAAATCTTACAAGACTACTTCATTTCACATTTCAACACCTTTTTGGAGTTCACTGATTTAAATTTTTTCCTGGATGGCGAGCTCGACAATCGAAATCGAAAACAAAAGCTAATTTTAGCAACCCCAAATTAGTTTAGAAGATATGACAAGCAAACAAGAAATTAAGAAAAACTAGTAAGGTTGTTACCTTTGGCCTGGCCAAACATTTAATACCCTACACAGCAGAATTTTGAAAGTTTTGCTTATATGGGAGGTGCCACGCCCTCTTGTCCAAATTCACCCAGTTTTTCTCAGAGCTTGAATTTATAGTTCTTAGCAATTGAGTGAAATTTGGTTGGATTATCTCAAAGATGTTTTCAGTATAGCGTTTTGAACCTTTTGCTTATATGGGAGGTGCCACGCGGTGTCCGAATTCTCCTGGTTTTTGTTCAGAGCTTGCGCTTATAATTCGTAGTATTTATGTGTATTTTGGTTGCATTATCGTCAAAAAAACTCAAAAAGTTGCATTTTGAATATATTTTTTGTATGGGCGGTAGGCGTGTCCGTTGACTGATTTCGCTCATTTTCAATCCCCCGAGCTAACTTTGACGCCGAAGGCTGTGCACTAAATTTCATTAAATTATCTTGCTTAGTTTTCCGAAAAAGTGTATTTCCACACACAGCCAGCCAGCCAGCCAGACAGACAGACGGACATGGCTATATCGACTCAGGAGGTGACGCTGATCAAGAATATATATACTCTTCTATATCTGCCACGCCTCCTTCTCTGCGTTACAAACGGAAGGACAAAGTGAATATGCCCTGGGTGTAGGGTATTAAGAAAAAAACACTAAAATATATATATTTTTTTTTTTTAGCTTATATATATGTTATATACAATAATTTTTTTTAAATTACTTTACATTTAATTCCCTTCAGCATAAGATTTTCCGGACAAATATTCCTTTCTTTAAAAATTACAAAAAAGATTGATTTTACCCTTCAGTCCAAGAAGATCTAGAGTCAAGAAGTTGTCAACATGCCACATATATTTCGCTTCAAAGTAATGCTGAAAAAACACAAAATTTTGCACAATTTGAACAAGAAGTCGAGTAATGTATTGCCGAAAATTCGACCCATAGGATTAGCATCAAACCGTCAAAGGGAATGGATGGCCATCTTAACTCAAGATCAATTGGATTGTCTAGACGAGGACGATTTAGATTTCACTGGTTTAGCGGATATTCCAAAGTAAAAGGAGGAAAGGGGAGAAGCGGAAACTATTCCGATAAATTCAGAAGATATAAGTTTTTTCAAAAAAGACATGTTTTGACACCTTGCTTTATATAACTTATTCAAGTTCAAATTTTGACATTGCCGAAATTATACACCGATATATATATTTCCAAATTTGCGATATACGTGTACATAGATTTTTTGTGTAGTTAAAACCATAAAATGTTCCACCGTTAAACCGCTGTCGTTGAGTCTATTTCGTTACTGCATCGAATGAATTTTTGTCTTTTATTTTCTGTGAAAACATTCGAATGCATTCTGCGGGCGTCCAATACATTCTCTTTCTGGCAGGAGCTTTAATTTTTTTTTTAGTCTTTTCAATTTAACACAAATCCGACATCGTTGAATGAATGGCTTTCTATTGTTGTAATTACATTCTTATCTTGTCTCAATTGACATTGATCCAATCATTGTCGTTGAAGTGGCATCCGGTGGGCAAGTTCCGGTTTGTGTGTGTGCGTGTTTGTCCTGAAAAGTGCAAAACTGGAAATTCGTATGAAGTTAATGTGTCTGGTTTCTTGATCTTCATTAATTAAGCTGTAAGAGTGTAACATTGACTTCTAGCAAAATTTAGTGGTTCAAATGGGCGCGTATATTTGGGATTCGTATTGTCAAGTTAGTATCGAATTTTCTTCAGGTTGCTTTGATGGAATTTTATTTCCTTTTTGTAAAAATTGTAATTTGTTTCAATTAAATTTTAAAGCGCTATTGCAGTTTTTGTGCAATATCGTTAAGATTTAGACATGTCTCATCTTATGTGAACCATGATAAAATTTTCCACAAAATTTGTAAGAAGACACCAGTTTTTGAATAATTGGTCAAAGAGTTAAATAAATATAAGAGATAATTAAATCATTTTTTTTATAAAAATGTCCTTGTGTTGTTTAATTTTTTAGTTTTAGACTACAATTAGTATTCATTTAAAACAGCGATGACCAAACTCAATACAGGCGCACTGTGTCAATGTATAAAAGCTTATTTAAAGCTTTTTTATTTTACATAAGCTGCAGTTGACACAGTTGAACTCTTATCTATATGTGAATATATGTATGGAAAGCTTTTAAGCACAAAAGCTTAAGTGCCCACGAACACAAGCTTCGGACATCACTAAAGTTTTGGTGTTTTTAGCTAAAAATATCATCAGACTGATCCTTTTCTCCAAGTTTTTGCCTAAAAAGCTTTCGTTTATGTACGTTTTATACGTAAACAAGAGCTTTTCGGGAAAAAACTTGGAGTAGACGAACAGTCTGTGTATGTATTGTCGATTCTACGGAAAAATCCGTAGTTTTGACTAAAAAAAGTCCATCCGAGGCCGCAAATAGTTGAAATACATCAAAGTTGTCGTAATTTACGTAAAAAAATTATAAATCATCTGGAAATTGAATTTTGCATTTTCTATAGCAAATTCTAAAATGTTCCGCGATAACGGTTTGACACGGCAAAGTATTTTTACACTTGATCGAGCGTAAAAGATTCAAAATAAAATTTTAAGCTTTTTTCTGCCAAGGTGTTGCCTGTATGTATAAAAGACACTTTTTGGAAGTGAAATAAATTTAATTTAAATTTAAGTCATATGGCGAGGAGGGATTTTATACCACGGTAAAGGCTTGCTTGGTTGTACAATCAAAATTAAGGAAATGTTTTGTTTTGAAGACCAGCATTAAAACTTACCTATTCTGCACGACGGTAAAATTTAGTACAAACATTCAGGAATATAAGTTAGTAGCACTTTTCAATGTTTAAATTTAATTATTGTGACCCAAAGAAAAGGTAAGTCACATTGAGTCCAAATTGATCAAAACTTGAAGATAAAAAGTTTTTTCCAGTTGAAAAGTATACACAGTGTGAAAATGGGGGGTGATTTTATAGGCTTTTGTGATAATTTTCAGATTGTATAGAAAATTCAACTGATTGAGGAGATATCGTAGACCAAAACATTAAAAAAAAATGTTTTTTGCACTTTTTTTATCTTTTTATGTTAGGATATCTCTGAGAATCGACAAAAACATTTTTTTTGGTTTTTAGGTTAGAATTCAGTATCGCAAAACACATGGTATGTGATTATTTTCTTAGTTGTAGTTCAAAAAAAATTTTTTTTTGTTCTAGATGGAAAACTAGAAAAGGGACTTTCTCGAAGGGGGATTTTCTGGACAATGAAAAAATTATCATAAGAGCCTATAAAAACACCCCCGCCCCCGTTTTCAGTTGCTGTTTTGTGTGATAACCCTGCTCCTTAAGAACACTGTGCAACATTACAAGCTTCTAATCAGACAAAGCGTTAGCTTATTATTATACCGTACACCCAGGGTATATTCACTTTGTCCTTCTATTTGTAAAGTGTATATATTCCTGATCAACGTCACCTCCTGAGTCGATATAGCCATGTCCGTCTGTCTAGCTGGCTGCGTGTGCGTAGAAACACATTTTTTGGGAAAATTGAGCAAGATAACACAATGAAATCCGTCATCAAAGCTAGCTCATGGGATTGAAAATGAGCGAAATCGGTCAACGGCCATGCCAACCGCCCATACAAAAACTGTATTCAAAATGCAACTTTAGGAGTATTTTTTACGACAATGCAACCAAAATACACATAAATACTACGAAATGAGTAAAAACTGGGCAAATTCGAACAAGAGCTCATGGCATATATGCAAAAGCTTCAAAACGCTATACTGAAAGCGTTTTTCAAGATAATCAATCTAAATTTTACCCAGACACTAAAAACTATAAACGCAAGCTCTCAGCAAAAACTGGGTGAAATCGGACAAGAGGGCGTGGCACCTTCCATATAAGCAGACTTCTAAAAATACTGCAGTGTAAGGTATTTAATGTTTGGCTAGGCCAAAGGTTACATCCGATTAGTTTTTTTTTAATTTTATAAACATTTCATTTTAAAAACTTTTTTTTACAACATTAATTTTTTTTCTTTGCATCATTGTGAGGGTACTGGACTATTTTGATTAAATAGTCGATGACATCGATCGCCGAAGCCAAATTTTCTTTTAAGTCCTCTATTTCCCTTTCTTGAGACTCATTTTCATGCCCCTGGGAGTTAAGTTCGGAATCTTGAGATGCTTGAACTTCTCCTCCATGTTCTCCCCATACCATATTTCCTGCAGCTTTTGGCCTTGGTTTTGCCTATCGCCATGGCTCCCATGGTGGCGGGGGGTCGGGGGGCCTTGTATGGGTGTGGACCATGATCAATTCTACCATTATAGAAATTTATAATTGGTTGTGAGCTCGATCGCCGAAAATTCCTTTAGTTTATTTACAATTTTTCTTTTCCAACTTCCCGCGGCAACGACTGATGTGAGAGTAACAATGTTTTGAGGAAAATTAATGAAACTTTTTTGTTTTCACTTTGTCCTTTTTTTTGCGGGTAAACTAGCTAAGATTATTCGGTGAAATTTGCTATACTGAAAGAGCTTTTTGAGATAATCCAACTAAATTCCACTCAAATACTAAGAACCATAAATTCAAGCTCTGAGCAAAAACTGGGTGAACTCGGAGGAGAGGGTGTGGCACCTCCCATATAAGCAAAATTTTCAAAATACTGCAGTCTTGAGTATTTAATGTTTGGCCAGGCCAAAGGTTACACCCATACTAGTTGAACTTGATCTGAATCAAATTTTTGTTGCTGAGGATAGGCACGGTACAGGGATTTCGACCACTTCAGGGATTGCGCAATATTTAAATGACAACAGTTACCTATGGATTACTTAGAAAACTGTAGTAAGTGATGAATGTTACCATTTAAAATTAAATTTGACTTTCCTTTACGATCACAATTAGTGAGACACAAGAAGAAGCTTATCTATGGAGTCAGTCGCCCATAACATCTGACTTTATTTAGAACTCTACAATCCAACATACGACGACAGTTCCAACCGGCCCTATGGTTTTAGCGACTGCTACGTAGAAAACATTTTGTGTTATATGGGCACGGCCACCGTTGGGAACGTTACGTTCGTACGCACATTTTTGCCCATATCTCTTTGAAAAATAATCAAACATCATGATATTTTAAGTGCATGTAATAAGGCTCTCTAAGGCCAATATTTCGTAGGAACAAAGTTTTTGTCTATCGCTTATGGCTTAGAAGTTATAAGAGTTTAAGTGCCGTTGGGAACGTTATTTTTTTTTTTTCAACAATTTTTGAGGTCAGTGCACATTTTCTAAAAAGTCTGCGAATCTAGTAATGATTTTCCCGAACATCTTCTATAATATCAAGATAAAGGATCAAAGCTAAGATTGGAATGGTAATTGTGGTGAAAAAAATATTATTGGTGGACTTACAGACATTAAAGCAACGTTGGTTACATCACGCAAAAGCGTTGGGAACGTTATGCGTACGAATTTCGATAAATAAATTGAGGGCAAATACAGCCAAACAGTCCAAACATCCATAAAGATGAAAATATGTGAATATTTCATTCCTTGGAAGGTTCCCATTTACACTACATTACAAATTTTTTGCTCCAAGACCTCGATACATATTTTTTTTTGAAATTACGATTTCTCCCAAAAGGATAAAGCTATCTATATGAAACTTGGTACAGATAATACTGAGAGTCATTTTCTGATCAGGATTAAAATTGAGCGTGATCGGTTAATGTTCACGCCTACCTCCCATATATGCTAGTTAAAACGTTGTATGGGAAGTAGGCGTGGAGATTAACCGATCACGTCCAATTTTAGTCTCAGGCAGCTTAGTAATATTGGCGTTATCTGTACCAAATTTCATGCATCTAGCTAAATTCGTACGGCCGCCAGTCTGGGTTCAACAAAAAAAATGAAATCGAAAATAAATTTTTTTCTGTTTTTTTCAGATTTTTATGTTGAGCCCTGACAGGTGGCCGAACGGATTAAGCTAGATTCATGAAATTTGGTACATGTAACAAGAATATTACTAGGTTGTTTCGGAAGCTTCAAAAAGCCTGTAAAGAACGAAATATTTGTAATATCCTATGCACTTGGATAGATCTCAAAATATGTCCATAAATTCCTCTTCAATCCAACAGTTCTTATTAATTGATTTAAATTATTGTTAGGAATTTCTATCCCTTTCAACACAGCTCATCGGGTGGATTCAGAAGAAATTTTATTAGAAAAATATAACTTATGATTTTTGATTAAAAAATGTTGGGAACGTTACACATATTTAGTGGCTATGTTCACCATCGTAGATACTTTATTTAAGTAATTTTAAAATGGATTCAGAAATTAGACTGAAAATACTCGAAAAGGATGATTGCATTTTAATATTTTACCCACTAACTTCCGCTACAAGAAACTTCTTAAAATATTTCGTTGGGAACGTTATGTTTTTTATTGCGGTAGAATTCATCGCCAACAAATATGCATAAGCAACTGGTTTTCCTTCAAAATATCAATGTTAATCCTTAATTTCAAATATTTTCTTTCTGCAGAAATCAAAATTGCATTGATACAATAAAAATAAAGCTAATTTTTACCTTCTTTTCGGGACTTGTTTTTTTGGCATTTTTTTTTTCTTTTCACTAGCAAGAGTAAGTTTTTATGAAAAAAGCACCCCTTAAAACAACTTATATACTTGGAAATGGTATTTTTGGACAGCATTAGATGTAAACTTATGAAATATTGGCAAATGAGTGGGAGATTTAAAGAAAAAAAAAAGTTGTATAGCTTCGTCTTACGTGGCCGTGCCCATATACGAACATTCTCGCTGCTCTAGCAGATACGTTGAGTATACTAAACGTTTATTATGTTTCTAGCTCTTGTGCCATACTGTGCAGTGCTTAATGTTTTACGTTTGATGGCTATTAAAAATCTACTTTTGAATATACTCGATGACAGAAGTTTTCACAATACATGACTTTTCTGGGCATACGATATTGATTAATAAATTCAAACGATTTTGGCTGCTAGGCTTCAGCTACATCAGAAGAATCAGAATAAGAGCTCTTGAATGTTTTCAACGTTCTTAACCCAACGAAAGAATATGTAACCGAAATTTTATTAATTAATTTTCTTTTTATTGCCCATTGGACATCCATTATGAAAGGTTGATTTTATTGCAGCCGCACCTGTATTATTAATAAATTATGTGTTGTATTTCAGACAAATGCTTCAATGCGTTTTCTGCTTTCATGTCATTTGCCCTCTATTTTTATCATTAAATCGAAATATAATATAGTCGTTATCATTGACATTATCATTATCATTCGCACATTGCGTGCTAATCGCGCAACACAGGAAGTTCAAGCCTTTTCCTTTCCTTTTCTAATGAAGAGCGTGCAGGAAGACAATAATGCCGCCAAATGAGAACAACAATGTGCAGAACAGCAAACAGCAGTGTGAGATAATGGGTTCAGTCACCAGGTGTTACTGAGACACTTTTAATCAGATTAAATTGCTTATGCCAACGTGCTGCAGCAGATAAGCACTAAAACTCCAAAATGCCATAAAGACGAAATGTGGGTGCGAATTTCGATGATGCTGCTACACACACACACACTCACCACCTCATTATGCCTAGTCGGTGAAGTAACTTAATTAGCGTTTTATTAGTTTTCACTGTATTTGATGTATTTTAAGGGAATTGTCTTTATAATGCGGGCGTTTTGTTGCAGACAGATGTTGGAATTTGAGATTGAATTAATTTAAAATTTATTTTGAAATTAATGTTTCTTTTCAAAACTATTTAATATAAATTAACATAAATAAAATAAATTCTTTGTCATGTAGACCACTCCATCCTGCCATCACAGTTTTTCAGATAAAAAGCCTTAACCCAATTTGCGGATGCAAAACAAGATCGAACCAAATTTTATTTTCTAATACCAAAATTTTTTACACAAAGGACTTTGTTTAAATTAAGCACACCAATTCTATGGAAATTTAGTCATTGTTAGCAAAAAAAAAAAAAAATGGTTGTTCCATCTTAAAGAAATCAAGGGTTACTCGTTTTTAGCGTTTTTATCGTTAATTTTCACTCAAAATAGTTTAACTCAATTTAATACAATCAGTTATTCTCATTTAAGCTACTTTTTAATTCAGAGGGCTAAAGCAAACGAGGTCATGCTACTTATAGTAAGAAAAATAAGTTGAGGAGTGATTTTTCAAAAAAGCGTACAACCATGTTAAACAAATTTTCAGCAATGAGAAAAAACTTTTAGGGGCTGTTTATAATAACTTGATTTTTTTTAATGTCGCCAGGGTCGCTCGTGAACAAACAAGACAAACAAGGACAGGTTAAAAGAGGACAATGGGGAGGCAGTGGTGGCACGACTCCTGGTTCGGTTGACTCTGATATTCACGTTTTACCCATTTTGTCATCATCCGTACATAGCCCATTACTAAGCTTATCAGTGAAATAAAATTGTGAAACAAAACCAGTAAAAATTGTGAAAAGTGTTTCTTCCCTTGGCGGAGAATAAATTTTTGTTATACTTTAAAAATGGATGCCTAAATTTGCTTGAAAAATAAAAGCTTACAATTTTGTAAAAATTTGGACGTTAAAATATCATACATTTTTTATTTGAAGTATATTCAGTCCCAAAAAAAAAGTTTGAATCGTCCAAAGTTTGTATGTGAATTTTTTCGGAGTTTTTTGAGACATTTTAAAATATTTCCAAAATAGGTCAAAATAAAAAAAATTTAAAAAGTTCCAAAAAATCTGAAAAAATCATCCTTTGAACGAATACCCTGCAGGTTGCAGGACCTGAAAATTTAATTTTTTCAAAATATTCTTAACAAAATTGTATCATTAGATTTTTGATGCAGTGAAATGTGAAAAATGATTCATAACCACCGAATTTGTAATTTCTAAGCAAAGCTTAGTTTTTGCTAAAAAATTTAAAGAAGAAATGTGCCAGAAAGAAATATTATTTTCAAATTAAAATACAAAATTCAATTACTATGACTTAAATTTTTTGAAACGGACACACTAAAAACTAACTTGCTAAACTGAAACTTTTTTTGGTGGATTTTTGAAGGGTTTTTAATCAAAATTATTGCCTTATACCTTTTTTAAAAAAATTTTAATTTTTTAAATAGTTATAAGCATGTGAATTTTCATGTACGTCTTTTTTCAAATTGCAATTTCTCAGAAAACATTGAGCGAAAATTAATGAAACTTTTGTAGTAGGACTAGAAATAATTCAAAATTTTAATGAAATAAACTTTTCATAAAAATTTTTAAAATTTCTTATTAATAATGCACTTTTTAATAAACAAATAGATATTTAAGCTATACCTATAGCAAAATAAAAACAAAATTTTTAAACAGAAATGTGCTCTGAAATCTGCACAATATTTCTGTGAAAAAAAATTGGAGGTACTCATCATTAACAAAAAAGTTACGCGTACTTAAATGACTCTACATAGGTGCCTTGCCTATGCGATTCACACATTTACGCTCGCTGCGCCTTCTTACGTGCATTCTCAATTTCTGCATAAATTATGATTTGTTGTTTTGAAACGGCATGCAGCGGTGAAATGCGAAAATCACATAGGCAAGGCACCTATGTAGTGGCATTTAAGTACGCGTAACTTTTTTGCTAATCATGAGTACCTCCAATTTTTTTTCACAGAAATGTTGTGCAGATTTTAGAGCACATTTCTGTATAAAAATTTTGTTTTTATTTTGCTATAGGTATAGCTTAAATATCTATTTGTTTATTAAAAAGTGCATTATTTATAAGAAATTTTAAATATTTTTATGAAAAGTTTATTTCATCTAAATTTTTAATTATTTTTAGTCCCATCACAAAAGTTTCATAAATTTTCGCTCAATATTTACGGAGAAATCGCAATTTGAAAAAAGACATACATATAAATTCACATGCTTATAACTTTTAAAAAAATAAAAATTTTTTAAAAAAAAGTATAAGGCAATAATCTAGATCAAAAACTCTTCAAACAACCATCAAAAAAAGTTTCAGTTTAACAAGTTAGTTTTTAGTGTGTCCGTTTCAAAAAATTTAAGTCTATGTAATAAAGTTTTCTACAGAAATTTTAATTTCTAGGTTACCTGCCTTTATAAACGTCATCATCAAGAGTCATTTAGTGTTCAACAGACAGCAAAAATGTAGCGAAAGGGTTCTTTAATTATTTATACGGCAATGACGGCAACTGCAAAGAAAAACTTAATTTCCATTACTTTTTGTTGACCGTTTGGCCTACAGTTGGCTTACGATAATATTTTTAATTAGGTCAATATTTTAAAGGAATTGGAAGCTCTGGAAAATGCAATTTGTTTCATTTAAGAAAGCAAAATGTTATCATGAATGAAGTAAAGTGAAGTATGTACATAGATAAGCACTTATTTTATTCAATTCTAAAATTTAGAAAGGACAGGGCATGTTTGCACATTTTTATATTAATTTGAGCTGTAACTCGGAGAAATTCGTTAAAAATCAGGCAAGTATTTTATTATTAAGCTAAATAATCCACTACGGCGCGCGTAAGGCTGCCTGATGTCTGCTTTTTTACTGTTGTGTGAGGTCAAATAATCCTTTCAAACATTTTCATGAATGTGGAATACGAAAATGTACGATATTTTCTAAAATACCCAAGAGGAAAAATTTCTAGCGCTTCTGATCCGAGCACTTCAAATGTGCTTAGCCCCATAGAAATTTAGAAGCACTATCACAATGATTTTTTATAAGACTGCAGTAAGAACAACGTGAGTTCGAACCCAGCCCGGGTGATTTTTTTTTCCGTTTTTTTATTTATTTTGCTTTTTTTCTTTTATTAAAATATTTTTATTCAACCTTTTTTTATTTCACTTTTCTATTTTCCTTTCTCTTTTTTATTTACTTTTGCTTACTTGAATTGAAACTGATTGCACAATGATTCTACGTAATGCTGCAGGAGCATTTGTATGTCAAATTCTGTTTGGACAACATTTGCTTAATATACAAATTTAATACCTCTTCATATCATCGGGCATTGGTTTAGTGGTCTAAAGGGTTGGTAAATGTAAGAAAAAATATCTAGCACGCGGACGGTCGTGGATTCAAATCCTGGCGCGGCCAGTTTTTCTTTTTTCTTTTTGTTATTTTTTTTAATTTTTTTGAAAAAACGCTTACCGCAGCATTACAAATAAGCGCTTTAAAAACCCTTTTTTGGTAAGGCTGCGGTAAGCTTTTGCCCACTTACATTCTATGACATGCAATGTTAGAAAGAAAGTATTATTCTTACGGAGCAGAGGCGCTTATTGGTGAAAAGAATGCACTTCAGAAGGGTTTTTGAAGCACTTCTTTTCCCCTTGGGTACTATCACATAAATTTGTTTTACTCTAATAGCCAATTCTCACTTGTCTGGTTAAGGCGTTTTAGTTAGTTTATAACTAGTAAGGCACAAACCAGACTATTTTACCAAAATAGATATTCCATTTGTATGAGAAATTTTAGTCAGTTTCAAATAAACCAAACAATTGCCAGCCGCATGAGTTTAAAAAGTATCGTAAGGTATATTAAAATATATACAAAAAAAAAAAATAGTTAGGGTGTAACCTTTGGCCTGGCCAAACAATAAATACCCTACACTGCAGTGTTTTGAAAATTTTGCTTAAATAGAAAGTGCCACGCCCTCTTTTCCAAATTCACCCAGATTTTGCTCAGAGCTTACACTTATAGCCCTTAGTGTTTTGGTGAAATTTAGTTGGATGATCACAAAAAACTCTTTCAGTATAGCATTTTAAAACATCATTAAATGGGAAGTGTCACGCCCTCTTGTCCGAGTCCACCCAGTTTTCGCTTAGAGCGTTTCGCAACTTTTGCTTATATGGGAGGTGCCACGCCCTCTCGTTCAAGTCCACCCAGTTTTTGGTCAGAGCGTGCATTTATAGTCCTTAGTGTGTGAGGAAGTTAGTTGGATTGTCTCCAAAAAACTCTTTCAGCGTAGTATTTTAAGACTTTTGCTTATATGTGAGGTGCCACGCCCTCTTATCCGAATTCACATAGTTTTTGCTCAAAACTTGCGCTCAGCATTCTAAGTATTTATATGTATTTTGGTGAAAATACTCTTATTTTTGCATTTTGAATATATTTTTTGGATGGGCGGTAGGCGTGTCCGTTGACCGATTTCGCTTATTTTCAATCCCTCGAGCTAACTTTGATGACGGAGGCAGAATACCAAATTTTATTGAATTATGTTGCTCAGTTTTCCCAAAAAATGTATTTCCACTCACAGACAGCAAGGCAGCCTGCCAGCCAACCAAACAGACGGACATGGCTTTATCGACTCAGGAGGTGACACTGATCAAGAATATATATACTTTTCCATACCAGCCACTTTTCGGTTTTTGAAATGGTGCTTGGTGCTTGAAATTTTACATGGTGCTTATTTACATAAATCAGAACATTTTGGTGCCGTGGGAGCCCTATTCCAAAAACTTAAAATTTTTGGAGTAAAATTAATCCTCCATTTTTTGTGCATTATTAAGACCAAAATTAAGACCAAAATAAGCACTAAATAAACTCATACAAATAAAAGTGTAATCTTAGCCAGAACTAATGGAAAATTGAGCTCAAACCCATTTTTCTTATATCGGCTTAAGCTGTAAAGGCTTATTGCAATAGATATGTCGATTTAAGAATACGTTATTTTGTAATTTGTTTTTTACAGTGTAATAAAAACTTCAAAAATAAATTGAAAATAAAAACGTCTAACGTCTACTTTAAGAATATTTTGGAATTTCTCATGACTGCAAAACTCTGTCTTCTCAAGTTATCATATCGAACACTATCACTTGTGCTCATGATTAAATTTAAGTGTTTTACTTTCATCAAGAAGATTAATATTTAAATGAAAGAACTTAACTTCTGCCACATACTACAAGAGGCAGCCCCATTCATTATCAAACTTTCTTACCCTTTGGCATAAAGTATTCGATGCCAATTATCTAAGCCAACTAATATATGCGCCTTTCTCTTCCCACAAAGTAAGCAGAAACAATAAAGAAAATAAAATAAAAAAAAAATGTTGCCCAAAATCGCAATTTTGTTAAAATTGCTGCCTTCTGCCTACGAACTGCTGCAGTCTGGAGTTCTGAGACTCTCTCGAATGTCGGAAATAAAGAAAATTTATTGCTGCAAAAAAAGGGTTTCCTTATTTATTTGCTTAAAATTTTATACCGGAAACACTTTTACTTTTCGTTTTCACAATTTAAACGACGATTGAAGCCTTGTTTATTTTCGAACATTATGCCTTGTTAGTATGAGTAGGTATTGATGCATGCCTTGTATGTATTGGTATGAGTGTGAGTGTGTAAGTATATGTGTATATGTCTGCCTATGCTTTAGTCACGCCTATGGTGTATGGTTTTGGCCCTTGAATTTTCGGTGAGTTACTTGAAAATTGGAAAATACCGGAAAGCCAAAAAGGATATTACATATCCTTTCATTGCTTTGTTGTTAGTGCAGTAGTTGTTACAGTGTGCGAGATAGATCGAATTTTTCGAAGGCGGCCGCCGCCGCATTTGATTTAGTGTTTTGACTTCCGTTGTTTTTGTGTTGTTTTTTTCTTTTTGATTTTGTTAATGTTACGCAAACTGGGCGTTCAAACTGTGCCTGAGTGTACAAGAGATATGAAAAGCCTGGATTTGTGAATGAGTTTTCCGTTTTCTTGTATATATTGCGAACGTGTGGAATTAGTGCTGCCATCGAGTCGTGAAACTTCTGTTGATCAATTAGACGACACAAAGCTGTAGATGACATTTAACGCGATGACTGACATTAAGACATTTCTACGCATACTAACCTTAACAGCTAAAATGTAGTGATTTTTCTGAGCATGAAGATATCAACATCATATGAAGGATATTTTTGCGTGTTTTCTCTCTAGCAATCTTCCTGGATCGATTCATATTGCGGGCTTCTTCGCTCTTCATACCATAGAGTGAAAAGCCCAAATTCCTACCCATTTGCATCCAATGACCTCTATGCTATTACTGTTACTGTTGAACGGACAACTGATAGTGGAGTCAATAAATCCTTTTGGACGGAAGTCTTTAAGAACAGCTCCGATTTTGATGATTTTTTTTTTTAATTATTCAAAATGGCTGGGTGGCTGGCTGTGTGTTGAAATATACTTTTTGGGAAACTGAGCAAGATAATTCAATGAAATTTGGTGCACTGTCTTCGGTTAGCAAACACGCCTACCGCCCATAAAAAAAATATATTCAAAATGCAATTTCAAAAGTATTTGTCACGAGAATGCAACCAAAATACACATAAATACTACGAATTGTAAGCGCAAGCTCTGAGAAAAAACTGAGCGAATTCGGACAAGAGAGGGTGGCACCTCCCATATAAGCAAAAGCTTCAAAACGCTATACTGAAAGCGTTTTTTGATATATTCGAAACAAATTTGACTCAGACACTAAGAATTATAAATAAAAGCTCTCAAGAAGAATTGGGTTAAATTGGACAAGGGGGCGTGGCACCTCCCTAATAAGCAAAAGTTTCAAATGATATACTGAAAGAATTTTTTGAGATAATTCAATCAAATTTCACTCAGATACTAAAGACTATAAATGCACGCTTTAAGCTAAAACTAGACGAACTCGGACAAGAGAGCGTGGCGCCTCCCATATAAGCAAAATTTTCAAAATACTGCAGTGTAGGGTATTTTTTTTTTTTTTTTGATCAGGCCAAAAGTTACACCCTTACTAGTTTTTAATTCAAATCAGAAACATTTTGGAGCGCGGTCGGAGTTATATAATTTTTTATAACAATATGTAAGAAACTTATGTTTTCATAAAAAAAATTTAAAAAAAATACAACAAATAAAAATCAGAATGGTCATTTTATGTATATCTGACGATTCTAAATCCTGAGATATCCATGTTTTTCTCAAGAACGGCTATAGCGATTTTTATGAAAATTTGGAAACTGATGCGCATTAGCATGTACCAAAGAAAGAGATAGACTTTGACTTAGTGTATACTTATGAAGAGGCGTGGCACCGCCCTTATAAATTTGATTTGGTAATATCTTTTGAACCGTAGAAGATATTTTGATGAAAAATTGGTACACAACTACTGACTTATAACTAGCAAAAATTGGGCGAATTCGGAAAAGAGCCCCGCCCACTTTTTAACTATTGAAAATTTTGATGTTTTGATTTTAATATTACTCGAATACAAATTTTGATGAAAATCAAAATTTTCAATGGTTAAAAAGTGGGCGTCACACTTTTCTGATTTCGGCCAATTTAATTAAGGCATTAAAAGTCAGTAGTTTTTTACTTCGTAGTTTAAGGGGAAAACCCAAATTGACATAATTTGGCCGAAAAATTGGGAGGACCCATTTTGATATGTTGAACGGGGCAAAATTCTCTATCGATTGGTATAGGTTTTATGAACTATAGAATTAGTCAATACTCAAATCAAGAATGACTGGGCTAAAAGTTTAAAAGCAAATTTTCACATTTGAGCCTTTTGCATTTGACTCAATTTTTTTCTTTTAAATCTGGAGCATTCCCTGATGACACCTTTCTTGATTTGTTGACGCAACTCCTCGCGTTTCCCTTTTATATCAGAAACGTCTTTTATTTGTAAAAACCAATTTTGTACATTCCAATCTGGTTTCTTTTTGAAACGCTTGTATAATTCAAATTTTTTTTATGGTATATATCACTATCTCACACTAGTCAGAAAACAACACTTTAGAATAAAAAATAAGCACGAAAAAAGTATTCGCAGACGCTGAGTACAACATAATAATCACTTAATTTTCAAGTGAAATTTGTTTGAATTATCTCAAGTAATGCTTAAGTAATAGCAATTTATGATTTTTATTGTGTGGAAGGTGCTACGCCCTCTCGTTTGAATTGATAAGTAAATGTATAAACATTGTCCTTTCGTTTTTAACTCATAAGAGCCGTGGCAGGTATTTAAAAGAATATATATTCTTAATCAACATCACCTTTGGAGTCGCTAGAGCCATGTCTGTGCCATTCATATAACCTAAATCATGATTTCATCATAGTTTTTTATAGATTTACTTGAATGGATTTCTGGAGTTTTTGGTCGCATTATCGTAGAATCTTATGAATGGTAGGCGTATCGCTAAACCAATATTTCTCATTTTAAGTCCCCTGAGAGTACAGACTTTCATTGTTTGCTTCATCAGGATATAAGGCTGGGCAAGAAAATCGCAATAACTGGTCTTAGAAGGTCTTTCACCAAAAATCTAACGAACTATCACGATGGTAACACTTTTTAAGTTTCTATGTATTCGTACATATGTAAACGAAAGTGTTGCAGAAAGGACTCTAAACACTACCGCACAAAACATCGATTTGTGGCTAAGTTATTGCGCTGTCGATGGCTTTGCTTGTTGTCTAGCTTTGCTGCCATTAGTGCTGCTGCTACGTTGCGGTATTGTTAGAAATATGATGCTGTTTGAAAAACACCATCTCTTGCATAGTTTTCTTGCTTTTCTTCAGGTTTTTATTTTTTTTTTTTTATTTGTGTTTCATTTTCTAGGACACTGAGTAACCGCAGACGCTGTTGTTATCCAAGAATCTTAACAAGCTGTAGATTTTCCCATATATTCTTCACAGTCAATGGCAGTAGCTAGCAACACCGGCATTATTGGCAACATCAGCAGCATCATCAGTACATAGTACATAATAGTATACGTATGGTGCAGCAGCAAAAGGCAGACAGCAATGGTCGGGCTGTTTGAGTTCTGAGTTCTGGTCTCAAGAGTCCATTCATAGTTGAAGATTTATTGTATGGAGTGTTTATTTATTTTCAAGAGTCATAAAAAATAAAAACAGCGTTGAAAAACAATTTTCACAACAACCTTTCTATTATTTTTTTTTTTTCTCTTCCTTAGACATTTCTTCCTTGGATATCCCTTCGTCTATCCATTTGGATGCTACCAATAGAATGAAATTGATGTTTGCTTTGTTTGGTTGCCCTACAAATGGTTTACTGAAGTATAATTTGTGGCATAAAGTTTTTCTTCAATTTAATGAAGCATGACTTTCGAAGCAGCTGCAGTTATATCCTTTTTATTCTTCACTAACTTGGTTTCCATCTTTTTTCTACTCTATTGAAAATAGATTATTGCGCTAAATGTTCATTTACGTAATTGCGTGCGAAAACTTGTGTTAAATAAAGTGGTCGCCATTGATTATTTGTTGGCTACGCGAGTATCAATTGAGATTTTGAAGTGGTCATTTATGTATGCATTCTACTTTAACTCCTAGAAAGAGCATAGGGCCAATATGAAACGTCTCCATTTGTCGCGATCCCTTGCGATGACTTTGATCTCTTGCCATGACTTTTCCGATTCTTGTACTTCCTTTTCCAACGACCTTTTCGGTTTTGTTTTGGATCCACCACGTCTTCTACTGCCTTGTGGATTCCACTCAAGAGCCTGGCGACAGACTTCGCTGTGTGGTTTCCAGAGAGTATGACCAATCCATCTCCATTTGCGCAGCTTGAGCTTCTTTGCTATAGCTCTCTGATTGCAATATTGTTGTAGCTAGGCACCAAACCTTATGTATACGCATTTGTTGACAAATACTTGCAGATTATTTCTTAGTTGTTCAGCTACAAGCCACGTTCCGCACCCATGTAACAAAACCGATTTCACATTCGAATCAAAAATGCGCACTTTCGTTTTGGTGGATTTAACGGAAGAAGACCATATTTTGTTCAGTTGAGCAAACGCGCCTTTTGCTTTTGCTATTCTTGAGTTGATATCCTCCTTGCGTTGATATCCTCTATCCACATCCTGCACCATCCATGGAGATAATGCTACCTAAATACGTGAAGTTTTTGACGTTTTCGATGTCAACTAGGATTTATCTAGGATTTCGTCAAGAACGATAAGGATGAGCGATGTTGATAGTAAACAGCCCTGCAGGACGCCTGGATTAGTGGTGAATGTCGGAGACAACAATCCATTGTATAACACGCTGCGTTTAAAGCCTTCATATTGTGCACGTACGAAATATATGGCCTTTGCGGCAATAGCTCTTCGCTGTAGTGAAACCCAAATGTTTTCTCTGGAGACACTGTCGGAGGCAGTGCTGTAGTCTACGAAGACAAGACACTCGCATGATTGTTCGACAATTATTCTGAGGGTGTTGATTTGATCCATGGGTTAAAGTGTTCGAAAAAAATATTCGAAGCAAAATTTCATTAGGGGTCAACAAAGACGAGAAATGCTTAAAACTTTAGAATAATGAGTAAAAAGGACAAATATACAATAAATATGAATAATGAGAAATTTATTTTCCGCTACTCATTTCTTTCATTTTATTACGTTTTTTACGCATTATTCGTAATTTTTAAGCATTTCTTGTCTTTGCTGACCCCAAATGAAATTTTCCGTAGAATATTTTTGTAGAACACTTTAATCAATTATAACCCATTTCTTTTGTAAAAAAATAAAAAAACAATAAGTAAAAAACGAAGTAAGTAATATGGTAAGGGTTGGAAGGCAAAATAATATCTAGTAAGGGTGTAGGCTTTGGCCTGGCCAAACATTGAATACCCTACACAGCAGTATTTGGAAAATTTGGCTTATATGGGAGGTGCTACGCCCTCTTGTCCGAGTCCCCCAGTTTTTGCTCAGAGCTTGCATTTATAGTTCTTAGTGTCTGAGTGAAAATTGGTTGATTTATCTCAAAAACGTTTTCAGTATAGCGTTTTGAAGCTTTTGCTTCTATGGGAGGTGCCACTCCCTCTTGTCCGAATTCGTTCAGTTTTTGCTCAGAGCTTGCGCCTACAATTCGTAGTATTTATGTGCATTTTGGTTGCATTGTCGTGAAAAATACTCCTAAAGTTACATTTTGAATATATTTTTTTGTATGGGCGGTAGGCTTGCAGTTAACCGATTTCGCACATTTTCAATCCCACGAGTTAACTTTCTCGACAGAGGCAGTGAACCAAATTTCATTGAATTATCTTGCTCAGTTTTTCCCAAAAATTTATTTTCACGCACAGCCACCCAGCTAGCCAGATAGACGCACATGGCTACATCGACTCATGAGGTGACGCTGATCAAGAATATATATACTTTTCTATATCTGCCACGCCTTCTTCTCTGCGTTACAAAGTGAATATACCCTGGGTGTAGAGTATAAAAAGTAAACGGTTGCGACAACGTTTACAAATGAAAACTAGTAAGGGTGTAACATTTGGCCTGGCCAAGCATTAAACAAACATTACACTGAAGTATCTTCAAAATTTTGCTTATATGTGAGGTGCCACGCCCTCTTGTCCGATTTCATCCAGTTTTTGCTCAGAGCTTTCAATTATGGCTCTTAGTGTCTGAGAAAAATAAAGTTCGATTATCTCAAAAACGCTTCCAGTATAGCGTTTTGAAGCTTTTGCTTATATGGGAGGTACCACGCCCTCTTGTTCGAATTCGCCCAGTTGTTCCTCAGACCTTGCGCTTACAATTCGTAGTATTTGTGTGCATCTTGGTTGCATTGTCGTGAAAAATACTCCTAAAGTTGCAGTTTGCATATATTTTATGTATGGGCAGTAGGCGTGTCCGTAGACCAATTTCATTATCAATCCCAAGAGCTTTGACATCGAAGGTAGTGTACCAAGTTTCATTGAATTATCTTGCTCAGTTGTTCCAAAAAATGTATTTCCCCGCACAGTCAGCCAGATAGTCAGACGGACATGGCTAGATCGACTCAGGAGGTGACGCTGATCAAGAACATAGATACTTTTCTATATCTACCACGTCTCCTTCTCTGCGTTGCAAACGGAAGGACAAAGTGAATATACCCAGGGTGTATGTAAGTATGCATTCTCCTTAAACTCCTAGGAGCAGCATAGGACCAATATGAGACGTTTGCATTTGTTGCGATCCCTTGCGATGACTTTGATCTCTTGCCACGACTTTCCCAATTCTTGAATTTCCTTTTCCAGCGACCTTTTCCAGAGTGTAGGGTCTAAAAATAACATCAATGATTTAATGGCGTTAACTTGGTATCAGGAAATTATTAAATTCACTTACATTGTTACTCTCATTTAACTTTTTTTTATAAATTATGCTACTTCACAGTACTTTAAACTTTTGATGTAATAAGGTAACGGGCGGGACAGAGATTACTTATTTTTCAAAAAGATCCCAAATCTTTACTTAGAAGGTTATACAAAACTGCTGCTCGACGTAAGCAAAAGTGGGCACTTTCAGCTGATAATGTGGTACCAATAAACGATTGCTTATAGTGGGGCAGAAAACTGCAAAATAAACCAGATTCAAAGTGATTTTTTTTTTCATGAAATAAAATAAAATTTCATTTTATCTTTTTCTTTGATGAAGCAGATGCATGTATTTTTTATATTTTAAGCATTGAAATTTGATAAAAATGTTGATTCTATTTTTGAGTTGTGAATGGTATGATCTCGTGGAAATACCCGTTTAGAGTTCTTCTTAAAAAAATCAGCACTACTCTACTTTCTTCTGTTTTGAGTCGTCCAATTTTCACGCAAAAGTTCATTCGCTAGTTCGTTTAACAGCGAAAAAACTCAGGTAAAATTATTAAGTATGTATTATTATTCCATCTATCATTTTTACCTGATAAAATCAAATAAAAGTTTTCTGAAGTCCAACATAAAAGTTAATAGAAGAATGGCTGAAACAAATACTCAAATACCTTCGTAAGTTCTTTAGCTCTACTTTTACACAACATCGCAAAGCTCTTCAACGATACAAAATTTATTACTCAAATCTGACTATTTCTAATCCCTAGCTATTTCCTATGCACTGTGTAAATAAACGATGTACTCAATGTTAATTTTATTCAGTCCAACAATGTAATATGAGTCCGTGTCTACCCGATGTTTGTAGTGTACTGGATATTTGCTTTCACCTGTAGTGTATGTAAGTACTCCAGTGTATTTATTTGTCGTATCTAATGTCATAAAGTCTACACTTTCGCAAACGCTGATGCTTTATCCCTCTTTTGTATTTTTTGCGAAAAATTTATCAGGAATAATAAATAAAGTATTTTGTTCACTCGATTGCTATTGCTGCTTTGTCGCATGACTTCGATGTGCTCTGAATCCATCCACACGTAGGTGGCTGACGTTTACTCGTAGATTTGTTCACAGAAGAAAAAAAAAACAAAAGCGCGCAGCTTTCATTTCTTTAGTTCAGCAGTTTCAGATGCAAAAAAGGGGATTGTAAAAGAACAATAATAAAATTCGTTCGTCTTTATCCTTTGAAATGTATTATAGTAACTTATTTTATGAAACCATTATTGAAGAGGTGGTAAGGTTTAAGAGATGGATTAAAAGCAACACATAGACCAAAACGGTTCATAGTAATTAAGAAGGCTCACAACTTCATAATATCTCAACATTATTTGACGGGCCGTCGTTGTACTTCACCTGAAATGGTCATAATGTCAAGTGAGACTTAAGTACGGCTTGCATATTATTGAATTTCTTGTTGATCTTATAATTTTATAAGGGTATTCAGATTATTTACCAAACAATGGGATAGAATGTCTAGGAAATACTTCCTGCGGAACGTATTCCATCCGCTAGATGTTGAAATTTTTCTGATTGTCTACCACAGTTGAACGAATGGAACTAGCTCTCAACTTAGCACTAATCTGGTGCCGAGTGAAAGGGGTCGAAATAAGAAATGGTACAACCAGGCTGTTTGACTTTACTTGGAGGAGAAGTCTAATCGTTTCCGAGGAGATGAAATATTTAGGAGTATTTCTAGACAAAATTCTAACTTGAAAACAGCAAAGCCTTATAAATTACAAATGCTTGCCAAAAACTGAATAAAATGTGGGGCCTATGCCTAAAAACGATGGTATAATTTTAAAAAACTGTCATTATGCCAATGATCAGTTATGCTCATTAGCAAAGGTAGACCAAGTAAAGGCTCAGAAGGAACTAAATAGGACTTCAGATAACCTGCTTGAGTTTTAATGGGGCATTGAGAACATGCCGATAGAAACTCTTACGGGACTCACTCCACTTCATCTTACGGTTAAGGCAGCCGGTGCGGAGCTCACCAACTTGAAGAAGACAATCTAACAGGAAATGCTAAAATTCTGTATGTGCTATGGAACACAACATGTCTAGCCGTCTCCGATTAAATGTGTAAAACGATTGTTTTCTCCAGGAATTTCAAAGTGGACAGCAATGACCCCACTAATTGGAAAAGAAATTATAAAAGCATTAAGCCGGGCTCACTATGATTCACTGATGGATCCAAAACGGAAGATGGCAGCGCAGGTTCTGAAGTTATAGGACAAAGATAGCAAAAAGCAGTTCCAATTGGTAAAACAGCTTCCATTTTTAAGACGGAGCTCCACGCTTTAGAGTTCTGTACCAAAAGACTTCCGGTACCGTTGCAAGCGATTCTTTAATTTTTAATAGCTTTTTCAATAAGTATACTCAAAGCTAATCGTGGAGCATTCTGAACTTCTCCAAGCCTTATCTAGGAGAAATGATGTGACTCTAATCTGGCTACCAGGACACCAGAGACGTTGAGGCAATTAAAGGGTAGATTGCTTAGCCAAGAGAGGACCTCTTAATGCTTTCATAGGCTCATTACCCTTTTACGGAGTGAACAAAGCTTTAAAAACAACATAATTTGGAAACGGGAAGAAAGTATCCTTATTAACTACTACGGATCCCAAGAAGGCACACGGTAGGCGAAAAGATTAATCAATTCAGTGTGATGTAGAATTAAGTCGGGATTTTAAATTCCAATGACCTAGATAATATTAATCCCACGGCACTGACGAAATTTATAGATAGCTTAGAACTTCTCTGATACGGAACGAGGCTTAATGTCAAAGCAAATTTTTAATTTTAACAACACCCTGCTTTACGTAGATATATGTACACTTGCAAAAGGTTATATATGTGTGTGTACTCGAGCACATTTCTTCGCATTGAGTTTCAATGCATGCGTTGTGCTGAAGCGTAGCGGTTACACTACAACATATTTGCAGTATGAATTTTGTATTTAGCAACCTTCGAATAGCTTCTTTACTGCCAAAAAATGTTAGGAAGTCTTTTTTTCCAGTACTCGTAAGTCAAACACTCAAATCGTAGAGTTGCTATCGCCTTTAGCGTAACATTACACACAACTTACACTGGTTAGCGAAGAAAGTGTAGTAAGACTGTGTGTGTGTGTGCGTGTGAATGTACAGATTAAAAAGCAGTTTCATTCACCCGAAATTTTTGTTATCGAGTCTGGCGAGGAATTCTTGCTACTGCTCGCACTCTAAATCAGTAATCGAGTCCGGAATTCTTGTTATTTGTGTAGGCACTTTGTGTCTAGTGTTGTCTTTGCTATACCACGCCCATTAGCCCACTAGATTTTAAATGCAAACTCTTGCAAAGCTATCAATTTCAAATGGACCCCACCCACATACACACTTTATTCCACTCGTATTTAAACATTGAAATTTCTTCGTACTTACGAGAAGTATCTTTTTAAAAAGTCTGTAAAAGCGTATCAAATCGAAATTGTTTTACGCTTATACTGTCTGTGTGTTTGTACTTATGCGTTGGTATTTGTGTATGGATTTGATGGAAGGGCTTTGGGTTTCACGTATTAGCACAACGACCACATAAATTTATGTTGAAATTTGAAAGAAAGAACAATCAGTTGCAAAGGTAGCGGTTGCAACCAATCCTTGGGTTTTTATGTAACAAATCAGATATTTTTTCAAGTTATTGCTTGTGTTGCATTACACAGAACTGGCAGAATTGAGTTTGTGATTTAAGAATTTATTTAACAACACGTTAAACGAAAGAAGACTAAATTTATATTCATCAAATCAATTTTCAATAAGTCTACTAAATTGTATCCACTCTATTTTAAGACGTGGAGTAGTATCTGACAGTACCGACTGTGGCGTGGTGGTAGTGTTGCAAAGACGCAAATCGGATTAGTATTAGTATCATTAAAACACTACTTAAGTAAAATAAAATATAAATTATTGGCTAAGTAAGTCTAGAATTAATTTAAAACTAAGGAAACATCCAGAGGGCTTGACAAACTTCTCGTACAACAGCTTGAAAGGATTTGTAAGATTATCGCGTGCAGCAGCAACCCTGGTGCCGAAACAGTGAGTGCCAACTGTCCAATACTATCGCTAAAAAGGAAATAGCTGATCTTGGATGGAAATTGCATGGTGGAATGCAAGTTCCGACGATGGTATCGGTCTCTAGTAACCCAACCGTCAACGAGGTAAGACATGTTCTGTGAACATTTCAACCATCCATGGTCGAAACGTAGACCTTCAAGGTAAAATCAAGACACAGTGGTAACTGACTAGGACCGTAGGATTTGTTTTCCCAAGAATTTCCTGACCTGACCCGAGAGTGAAGCGGCGGTGCGAGCTTTCGTAAGCGCACAAGACAAACAAGGACAGGTTAGCAGAGGACAACAGGGAGGCAGCGGCAGTGCGACTCGCTTGAATCCTGACATCTGGACGGAAACACAGACCGACGTTACAGTGTTCGGTTCCATAATCCAGAAGTCACGGGCAGGTATTTGTTTTCTTGTTTTTTTCGAACTATATTTTTTGGCCTTCGGAAATCGATGGCGTAATCCGCTTTGCTTTATCAAGACAGAATTTCAAGATATCTTTAATTCAAAGTTTAGTCGGTGTTTCGAGCCTGGGAGCTAATGGACCTGAATTTGTCCGGAAATTCTGTCTCGAGAATATATTTCTTTCTCGAGAGGGAGCATCTGCAAACGGAAGTATTTTGAGAATGGAAATTCTATTTCTATCGGGCATTCATTTTAAAAATTTTAAAAAATATTGTATTATAAGAAAGGTATTTTAGTAGACTTGTTATAAAAATATTTTTCTATTTCATGCACACATTATACAGGGCAACACTGGCCTTGCGACGTAGGGTTTAAGAGTCGATTTTGAGTAATATAAAACTACTCAATGCGAAAGCAATATTAAATTCACCGAATTGACTTTAGTTTTCCAGATATCATTGCTTAAAAGTTAAAAAATAGCTATTTTGAGCCACTAAATGTGAGCAGAAAAAAATTGTTTTTTATCGCCCTGTGTTATTTATTTCGTACAAAAGATATGTTTAGGTCGCAGCGCAATCCAGAAGCTTTGAACAATAATAGAACTTTCTGATTCATATCAAAAAATTTAAAAATTAAATTCTATCATTTTATGTATCCGTCATGAGAATTGATTTAGTTTACACCTCAGAATATCTGGTGATGGCATTCCCGGCATAAATACGATAGCGTCGTCCGGCATAACAAAGAATTTGTTGATAAAAGAGATTCCTTATAAAATTTAAACCTTTTTGAAAATGATGATGATGACCAGCAAATTTATAATGATGTCTCAAATTTCATTAATCGAATGTGCAATAATTTTTGTATCACTTTTTTTTTTGATCATCCATATTAAAATGGATTCAGGATACTCATGGATTTATTTATGATTTATTAAATTTTAATGATTCTAACATTTATCAATTTATAATATCCATTCTTATGGGCTATGTATGTATGTATTCTCCTTTAACTCCTAGGAGGAGCATAGGGCCAATATGAAATCTCTCCATTTGTCACGATCCCTTGCGATGACTTTAATCTCTTGTCACGACTTTCCCGATTCTTGGATTTCCTTTTCCAGCGACCACTTCCAGTTGGTTTTGGGTGTACCACGTCCTCTACTGCCTTGTGGATCCCACTCAAGAGCCTGGCGACAAACTTCGCTGTGTGGTTTCCGGAGAGTGTGACCAATCCATCTCCATTTGCGCAGCTTGACCTCGATTGCTATAGCCCTCTGATTGCATTTTTGATGTAGCTCGGCATTTGATATAGTGCGAGGCCACAAAACCTTTAGTATTCGCCTTAAGCATTTGTTGACGAATACTTGCAGCTTGTTCGTTAGTTGTTCAGTAACAAGCCACGTTTCGCACTCATATAACAAAACCGATTTCACATTCGAATCAAAAATGCGCACTCTCGTTTTGGTGGATATAACGGATGAAGACCATATTTTGTTCGATTGAGCAAACGCGCCTTTTTCTTTTGCTATTCTTGAGTTGATATCCTCTCTTGCTCCACCATCCATGGATATAATGCTGCCTAAATACGTGAAGCTATCGACGTTTCCGATGTCATCACTGCCAGCTCTAAACGTGATGTCATTGCTTGGTTTAGCTTCATGCTTGCAGTCTTGGATATGTTGATTTTTAGGCCGGCCTTTTGTGATTCCAAGACAAGGTCTTCAATTTTGCTTTGCATATCTGAATGTTTGGACGATAAGAGGCAGATGTCGTCAGCGTAGTCGAGATCTTCCAGATGTTCGGTAAAGTTCCATTGGATACCCCTTTGGCCTTATTAAGAGCTTTATCTAGGATATCATCAAGCACGATAAGGAAGAGTGATGGTGATAGTAAACAGCCCTGCCGTACGCCTAAATTAGTGGTGAATGTCAGTGACAGCAACCCATTGTGTACCACACTGCATTTAAAGCCTTCATATTGTGCACGTACTAAGTTTATGGCCTTTGCGGCAATACCTCTTCGTTGCAGTGAAACCCAGATGTTTTCTCGGGAGACACTGTCGAAGGCAGTGCTATAGTCTACGAAGACAAGTTGAAGTGCAGCACGCCACTCGCATGATTGTTCGACAATTATTCTGAGGGTGTTGATTTGATCCACGCATGATCGGTTTCGCCGGAATCCTGCTTGCTGCTTTCGAATGGCCGAATCAAGTTTTTCGTTTACCCTGTTTAGCAGCACTTTCGTCAATGCTTTTGACGGTACTGAGAGCAAGGTAATGCCTCTATAGTTTCGGCACTTGCTTCGGTCACCTTTTTTCGGTAGTTTGACTAGCATGCCATGTAGCCAATCTTCTGGCAAACGCTCTTCGCTCCAGATTTTGGTAAGCAGAGGATGGAGAATTTTAGCTGATGTTATGGGGCATGCCTTTAGCAGTTCAGCTGTTATTTGATCTATACCGGCGGCCTTGTTGTTTTTCATGCTTTGGATAGCTTTCACTATTTCATCGATTGTAGGCGGTGGTGTTTGTATTCGACTACTACTGCGAGTCACTGCGGCAGTTGTAGTTGGTGATTCTGGTTGTGGGGATGTTCGTCCGCTGATGTTAAGAGATTTTCACTTTTGTCTTTGATAGGGCGGCTCTGTTGGAGTTTTCTGCCAGATAATCTGCGGGTGATATCGTAAAGCTGCCTGAGATTTTGAGCATTTGCAGCGCTTTCGGCTTCGCTCGCGAGGTCGTTATATATTGTAACGGTGGTAGCACACTGCTGCACCGAGCGAATTGTCTTCTGGGTTAATTGCTACGTAGCGTTAAAAAATGTAAACGGACCCTAATTCCATGTTCGAAAATTGCCATTCACCAACACACTAACAAAATGTACACGGAATTTCATTTTTTTATCACCCTTGCGATCATTGGCTTGGTTTTGTGAGTCAGTACACACTAGAGAGGATCAATTTGTTCCAAGCCAAATTTTTCCACTTACTTTCATTCAGTTTCGGATTCTCCCTTAAAATCTAAGTTAAAAACTCCTTGGGACCATATATCTGCGGTGAATTTCGACTCAGCCAAAAATCGTTTGAAGTTTTGGGTTTCTGTCGCTGTTGCGAGATTGTCTTTGATAATTTATAACTTCCGAACAACTTATTGTATTGCTATGATTTTAGCACCGTTAGAAAGGTGTTGTTGCGTAGTAAGAACGCTTTGGCTAATTTATTGAAAAAAAATATCTGGTTCAAAAGTTATGACCTTTTGAATGAAAATATTTAAAAACTTTATACAAAATGTACCAAAAATTTCATCTATTTTAAAAAAAAAATATACTTTTAAATTTTTTTTATAGTGTATAAAAAGAACTATCTAAAAAAGGTCTATTCATTTAGATACGGCTAGTCATTTCAAAGTTATGACCGTTTGAATGAAGACAGATAAAAACTTCATACAAAGTATATTAGAAATTTAATCTTCCAAAAACAAAAAAACCCTTATTTTTGATTTTTTTTCTATAGCTCATAAAAACGCCTTTCCAACGTAGTCCTGTTCTTTAAGATACGGCTAGCAATTCCAAAGTTATGACATTTTGAATGAGAGCAGATGAGAACTGTTAAGTGAAAAAATATTTAATACAAAGTTGAACAAAAAAAAAAATTTTTTTTTTAATGAGTTCTTGTGTAGTATTTTCGATTACCATTAATCAGTAGAAAAAAACTGTCAAAGGATTTTTTGAAGTTGGGTCACTAAGCGGTGCTATAATGGCTCAAAGTTCGGAAAATCAAGTATTATAGAGAAAATGTATGCTTTGATTCAAAATGTCATAACTTTGGAATTGCTAGCCGTATCTTAAAGAACAGGACTACGTTGGAAAGGCGTTTTTATGAGCTATAGAAAAAAAATCAAAAATAACGGTTTTTTTGTTTTTGGAAGATTAAATTTCTAATATACTTTGTATGAAGTTTGTATTTGTCTTTATTCAAAGAGTCATAACTTTGAAATGCCTAGCCGTATCTGGATGAATAGACCTTTTTTAGATAGTTTAGTATATTTTTTTTTTTTTAAAGATGAAATTTTTGGTACATTTGTATAAAGTTTTTATATATTTTCATTTAAAAGGTCATAACTTTTGAACCAGATAACTTTTTTCAATAAATTAGCCAAAGCGTTCTTACTACGCAACAACACCTTTCTAACGGTGCTAAAATCATACCAATACAACATGTTGTTCGGAAGTTATCAATTATCAAAGACAATCTCGCAACAGCGAAAGAAACCCAAAACTTCAAACGATTTTTGGCTGAGTCGAAATTCACCGCAGATATATGGTCCCAAGGAGTTTTTAACTTAGATTTTAACGGAGAATCCGAAACTGAATGAAAGTAAGTGGAAAAAAAATTTGATCCTCTCTAGTACACACTAAAATTTTTTTCTAATTTGAAGGCCAAAAATGAGGTGACATTTTGTGAGAGTATTGGTGAATGCAAAAAAAAAAAAGAACGGGAACAAAGAACGGCGTTTAATTGCATCAGAAAGTTTTTGCAAAAATCAGTTGCTGACGGAATTTACAGACGACTAGTTGCAGTAAACGGGTTGCTTGCGAAATAAAAACGAAAAAATAAAGAAAAAATCTGTGCGTGCGTGCGGTCGAAATAAAACGATAGTAAAAAAATTGTGAACCTAAAATATTATATACATAATCTAATTGAGTTACAAATTAGGTGAAATAAATTTGTAAGAAAAGCACATAATTTATGTGACGTATAATAAGGTTTAGTATCGTATAAGCAATATTCCGTGTCTATATGAAATACCGACCGACCATCTTCAAGTGATTTTAATTTGAAAAATGTCATCAAAATGAAATAAGCAGACTAAAGTTTTTGACTCGAAACCCAGAAATACCAATGGCATCAGACGAAATTTAAAATTGTGTGGAATTTGTGAAGTGCCCAAACATAAAAAAAAACATAAAGCAAAAAAAAAAAAAAAACAAAAAAAAAACTAACGATCATTTGCTTTGCCCATACAGCACCTGCAATCACCAACGAAGAATTTCAGCAACAACAAAGAGAATCGAGTGGGAAAAGAAAAACGTTTGCGGTATAAATGATGACGTCACTTACCCATTTCTCAGTGTTCAGGTGATATTCCTAAAAAAAAAAAAAAAACAGCAAATAGAAAAAACATGAAAGAAGCACAGTGGAACAGTTCTATAAAAACAATATAAACAAGAAAAACACCTAAAAGAACGAAAAGTGAAAGAAACGGCAGTGACAGTTAAATAAAAGAAAAAATATAATACATAAACGGTTATACATAAGCAAGAAATGAGAAAAAAACAAACAATTCATATAAAAGAAAAGTATTAAAAGAAAATAAATAAACAAAAAGAATGTCAAAAACCTTAAATTTGACAGAAAATAAAACCAGGCAAACAAATTTGTTTTGCCAACGAAAAATAAATCATCGTGTGACGTCACCAACATTAACATCCAAAACAACAGCAATTTCAATTTCAATTTATTTAAATATAAGAACAAATATAAGTACAATAAGAACTAAGTTCTTTTATAGCACAAAGAAATATATCTGGGTTTAAACTTCAATTTTGAGAAAAAAGGAAGAAAATAGAAAGAGAAAAAAAAAATAATAAAGAGAAGAGAGAAAGATAAAAAAAAGAAAGAAAAATGTGTTTAGAGATGAAAAAATATATGAAATAGAAAAATGGTTTTTATTTTATTTTTTTAATTAGAGAAATATTCAAGAGCGGCAAGCCTAAATCTTTTTGCTGTAATAGTTGATCTTAGATGAACTGGCAGTGAATTCCAGAGTCTGATAGCATTGACAAAAAAGAGTCTTGTTGAGTTGAGATAATTAAAACTTGGTAAGATCAAAACATTGCTCCTTGCTGAGTGACTGAATATTAACTTTTCAAATAAATACAATGGGGTTTTTAAATGAATAAGCTTATGTAGAAACAAGCAGTTTCTAAAATTAAGATAGTTCAATATATCACAGCCAAGGATACTTTTTTTGAACTGTGATATATGATCAAACTTCCTCAACCCATAAACATAACGTGTTGCATGATTAAACGCAATTTCTAATTTGAGTTTAGAACTAGAATCCAGTTTACTATACACTACATCAGAGTACGTTATGATGGGAACAATTAACTGTACCACAAGCTTTCGTCTAGTTTCAAGTGGTGTAAAATCAGCCGATATTCTCAATTTTCTCAATGTAAAGAAAATTTTTCTTACGACATTGTTAATGTGGTCGGTGCATGATAGTGTGGTATTTATGTGGAAGCCAAGGCTTATAGCATGGTTGATTAACTTAAGTTTTTTTTCACCTATAAATAGCGAAGGAATATCGTGAGAATCTAATTCATCTTTATAAATTGGCAAAACGTATGATTTTGAGGCGTTGAGCTCAAGTCTGTTACAAATAGCCCATGTGTTAATGCGATCTAGATCCTCATTTAGTCTACAACTCAGATCCTCCATCAAACCAGTACGACGAGACAAGTAAAGTTGTACATCATCAGCATAAGCATGTAAAGACGCATACCTACAAACTGCAAAAATATCATTGATAAACATAGAAAATAGTAGAGGTCCAAGGATGGACCCCTGGGGTACTCCACTACAAACCATCTTATATTGCGAGTACTGTTCCTTCACTTTAACTCTTTGTACACGATTCGATAAATAGCTACTAAGTAGTTTAGTGCTATTTACACCGAAGCCATACAAATGTTTCAACTTCTGGCACAATAAAAAATGATTGACAGAGTCAAAAGCTTTCGAGAAATCAAGCAAGCATAAAAGAGTTACTAGTCCTTCGTCAAACTTGCATCTTATATCATCAAGCACTTTCACGGTGGCGGTTGAGCAGCTATGTCCAGCTCGAAAACCAGATTGAAGAGGAGACATGAGTTTACAAATGGTTAAGAATTCTAGTATTTGATCTGCCATAAGAGCTTCACATATTTTGGACAGAGAAGACAATAAGCTAATAGGCCTGAAATCATTAGCAGCACTTGCTGAAGGTTTTTTTGCAATTGGCACTACAATAGCGATTTTCCAGGAATGGGGAAATGAAGATGTCGTTAAACAGTGATTTATAATGTGTGTTAATGGACTCAGAACATACGGCATAATTAGCTTAATAAATTTAAGCGAGATTCCATCTTCTCCTATGGCATTCGATTTAATTTTTAAGATACTTTTTTTAACATCATTTTCACAAACGGTTTTGAACTCAAAAGTTTGAGGAGTAGCAGTGCCAGATGTATCTACATAGTTTCTGGCAAGGGTCGTCGATGTATGGAGAGAAAATATTCATTGAGTTCATTCGGATCAACAAGACATTCAGCAGAGCATTCGTCACCGAAGCAGACATTTTTTAGATTTCTCCATAAAACTTTCGATGGAAGTGTTGTTTTCAACTTAGTGGAGCAGAACCTTTTCTTAGACTGCCTAGTTATCAAGATTGATTCATTTCTAGCATATCTAAACCTTTCCCAATTTTCAGGTGTTGGATTTCTTTTCCAGACTTTATGCATTTTATTACGTTTTTTTATAGCCCTTTGCACATTAGAATTAAACCATGGGCAAGATTTATTTTTAATAACAACCGTTTTTATTGGTACATGTTTGACATAGAGGGAATTAACAGCGTTGGTGAACAGATTAAGTTTATCATCGACATTTTCACTGTACCACACGTGATTCCATAACGTAAGATCAAGATCACGGCGGCGACAAGGATGATACACATAAGTATTTTTTTTAATTTTTCACTAAGCTTATATTTATTTTCATAGACTTAATTTCAAATGTATTTTTCAACAGAAAAACCGTTTTTTTAAAAATTTATGAGATTTCGACCTCTGTCGCTAATTTGTGGATCAAGTGCTAGAAAAAGCGGGCATCTTTTCAGATAGCTCAATGTATAACCTTTAATTTTGCATTTGATTTTTTTTTAAAGAAAGGGTCCTTCTAGTGAATTATTTTTGTGAGCACTTTTTAGTCCAAAAAAAACCATAGTGCGGCGGTACGGGAGGAGGCGTTAAGATTAAGAGCGGTGTAGAGAGCAACAGAGGTGGCACAAGAGGTGCACAGAGTTGTGGAGTCACGAGCTGCGGAGAGAGTGGTGGTGGCGGGGGTGAAACATGAGGAAGTGGCATGAAAAAGATAAAGGAATCGTCTACGCCAACAGCGCAAGCATGCAGCAGCTGGAGAAACAACAATATTATAAAACTTTTTTAATACTTATTCTCTTTACTTAAGGTCAGGTAGAATTTTTTCAAAAAAAAATTTTTTTTATTTTTCCCGTTTCGGATACTTTAAACCCTCAAGGATAATGTAGAAACCCTCTTTTCCCTCCCGCTTGACTCCAAAACACATTTTTAGTGGGAAGAACATAATTGAGTTAGCAACGAATCTTGCACTATGCATATTCAATGAAGGATACCAGCCGTTATTAAAAATCGTGGACACCATGGGAATTACAATTGGAAGTGGAGCAGCTGCTATTGCAGTTACAAATGACGATTCTCGAGTATTGAGATCAGATGATCGTAGCAGACAGAGATGGAAAGATCACCGGACGGAGCAGCGAGAAGACAGAGCGCGCACGAACGAACACTGGGAAGAGGAAGGAGGAGAATTGTATGGGCCTGGCATTGCTAAATAAGCGTAAGATGATTTTCCATTATTTTTCTTGACCGAAAGAAGTCTTTCGTTTATTTCACACTTCTTTGAATTGTTGTAAATGCTTCGAGAATATATTAATTAAACATTTTTTGGCTCAAAATTTCGGTAAAAAATTTAATAAACGTAGTTAATTGTTCAAGCTAATGATTTATGTAAAATAATTACTAAATTCATAATTTTCTGCCCTCTTTAACATGGAAGTCATATGCATCGTGTGAGTCGCACAATAAAAACTCGAAGGAACTTTTTTATGGAGAATCACGTTCTCTACAAAAACTTTTCATTTTATGTTTAAAAAAATTGATCTTTTAAGAGTTATTCTATAAAAAATGGTTAAGCGCCAATAAATGTCAAAAAATCACTTTTTTTTTTAAATAACTTCATGTGGTTCTCCCTGAAAAAGACCTTCGGACTTTTTATCGTACGTAACCTGATATTTTTTGGAACTAAAATCTTTTTATTCATTTATTTCTCATTGCTCAAACGCAACTTGTTATTTTAACTTTCGTGAGTGAATATTATAGCATGTTCGCGATAGTAGCCGTGTTTCTTTTGACGCGTATATACAATTGTGGATATTTTTGAATTGCGATAAATCATGAACAGTGAGTCGCACAATAAAAACTCGAAGGAACTTTTTTATGGAGAATCACGTTCTCTACAAAAAATTTTATTTTTTTATTTAAAAAAAGTGATCTTTTAAGAGTTTTTCTATAAAAAATGGTTAAGCGCCAATAAATGTCAAAAAATCACTTTTTTTTTAAATAACTTCATGTGGTTCTCCCTGAAAAAGACCTTCGGACTTTTTATCGTACGACTCAACGTGTTTATAAGTTATCGCAAATTCAAAAATTAACACAATTGAATCTATCATTTTTAAAAGGGGATATGTGACGAAATTAAAACTTATGGCAAATTTAAGAAAAACCCTCATAAGTTTGGTAAATCTTATTTTAGTGCGATTTTAGTGATGAAGGTTAACTAACAATAATACTAAGCAGTAATCTGCTTTCTTGGAAAAAAAAAATAAACCAACCAGTGCTATCGCCACAACGGCAAAAAAGCGAAAAAAAAAAATTCTCTGCCGAGCGACACATGTCCCTTTTTAAAAATGACCGATTCAATTGTATATACGCGTCAAAAAAAAAAACGGTTCACATATGAAGGAGTCTTAAAGAGGTAAATTATTTGACACGCTGTCTTACTGTTCTCTATGGGCTATTCAAATTTACTTTCCATTATTAAAATACAAAAAACCAATGCGCACATTCAGGCGGAATGTATGTCATAGATCATTTTATTTTCCCTGTCGGAAATCGCTCTACTTCTAAACTTTACACAAACTAGTTTCAACCGGAGCAAGAATAGTTCGCAAGTAAATCGTTTCCCATACGATGAACTATTGATTTTTACTTGGGCTTGTCGTAGGAGCAAGTCAATTGTCCTACTCTGCATTTGGTGTAATTGGTTACAAACTAATCTTTTGTGTCAATTGTCCTGTGACACATTTCCTCTGCCACCTCCAAGTCATAATATTAAATTTTTCAATTTTAACAGTCGGAATAATGTCGCAGTTTTCTAACGATTATAACGCCTTTTGTACCACTATAGCCAGTACATCATTATAATACAATGTCATATTCTCCGATAAAACGAGTATGATGTAGTTTTACAACGATGGACCTGCTATAGTGTGGAGAAAGGCAAAATATTCCAACCTTATTCCGACTGTTAAAATTTAAAAATTTATTGTTTTACATACATGCAATAAAAAATGGGGTTATATAAAAAATTGATTTCAATTGAATTTTCGCCACCGTGGTCAATCTTACAGTCATCTTCTTTCTGTAGGTACATCTTTCAAAGGTATCAAAATGCTACACTGATAGTTTTTTTAAGATAATTCACTGAAATCCTTAGGGCTATAAATGCATCCTCTAAGCTAAAACTAGACGAACTCGTACAAGAGGGCGTGGCACCTCCCATATAAGCAAAATTTTCAAAATACTGTAGTGTAGGGTTTTCTAAAAATCATTTATTTTGCTTATATATTTACGTGCATTTTTTAATAAATGTTTTATATGTTCAAGGACGACGATTACAAGGAGAGCGGCAGCTTGAAGGCTTCCTTTCAGAAGATAATGGCTGGATGTTGGCTGCGGCAGAGCAGATTAATGCCGATGTACCAGGTACTTAAGTCTAATATGTTAAAATTGAATTTTGTTTGTTTGTTTATACAGTGGCTCCATCCCAAAATTGGACAAGTCTTTGTTGAATATAAAAGTACTCTAAAATTAAGAAAAAATATCCTAAGGATACGGTTTTTTCGCTTTTATTTAAAGCTTGTACCCTCATCTCTCTAAATAATAAAAAAAAAAAACAAAAATTTTTCTATGGATATTGAGCGAAAAAACCATTTTAGCATTGCGTTTTTTCGTAATATTCTAATATTTTTAAGGATATTTAAAGGTTTTTTTTTGGCTTTTTTTAAATTTTGTTTTTTTTTTTTATTGTTCAGAGAGATGAGGATATAAGGTTTAAATAAAAGGGAAAAAACCGTATCTTTATCATATTTTTTCTAAATTTTAGAGTACATTTATATCCAACAAAGTCTTGTCCGATTTTGAGATGGAGTTCACTGTATATTTGTTATTTATGGATTCGGAAACTAACCATAAGTTATTTTTTAAATTTTCATAGTCCCCCCTGATACTCTCTTCACCAATGATGATACTGAATTTATGGCTGAAGTACGGATAGCCGAGTCGTTCCGTACTGGAACAAATATACCATTAAAGCCTAGTGAAGAAAGCATGAAGCGTGCGCGACAAATGTACGAGCATTTGTAAATAAGTAGCTCTTTCCCTTTGCTCATACGATTTCCTCAGAGAAATAAATTTGTTCGTAGGTTGCAAAATTTATACTTTTAATATTGCTCCAGTGGAAATTATTGATATTTTGTAACTTTGCAAGTCTAAATTACATTTCTAAAAACCGACCCGACTGGGGCCGTTTTTTCTTCATACTTCTGTGTACTTAACTCAAAACATCGTTATACAGTGCTGTGCATAACATTTGCAACCAGAAACACTTGAAACTGTATCACCAATTTTCGGCCACTAAAGCAGATGCAAATAAAAAACTTGGTATGAGGTTTTATGTCATTTATATTGTTGTTTATAAAACAAAAATAAAAAGTCCATACATCACTTAAACAAAACTAAAACTTAAGTGTAATATAAAAATGTGTCGGTATTGGCTGTGCAAAACATTTGCAACTATTAATTTAAATTAAAAATTAATAACTTAAAATCAATATTTAATGGAATAACCCTTGATTTTTATAACAGCAGTGCATCTTTTTGGCATGGATGCGATAAAACTATTTTCAAATGAGGGCGGAATGTCCTGGTACCGTTTTTTAACTTCATTAAACAACTCATCCTGTTTTCAAAATTTTTGATTGCATAATAAGCAATGCATTTTCGTGACTTGACGCTTTGATTGGGTTTAGATCTGGCGACTCCGCGGGGCATTGATAAACATCAATATTTTGCCGATTTATCCAATCTTTTACTGCTTTCCACGTGTGCTTAAGGTTGTTATTATGCAGGAATATCCATTTTAGTGTTATTTTTCACGCATATGGCTTTATAGTATTTTGTGGTATGTCTTTATAATCATTAGGCTTCATTATGTCTTCAACTCTTTGAATTGGACCGATTCCTTGCGCAGAGATGCATCCCCACACCATGATTCTACAACCTCTATCATAGACAGTTCCTATTGTATATTTCGGGCTTAGCCTTTCTCTCCTTGGTCTTCTCATAAGCCTGTTACCACTCGATCCGTATAAATTAAACTTGGACTCTTCAGAAAAGATGGTAAGTCTTGTAAGAAGACCAAGGAGAGAATGGCTAAGCCCGAAATATACAATAGGAACTATCTATCATAGAGGTTGTAGAATCATGGTGTGGGGATGCATCTCTGCGCAAAGAATCGCTCCAATTCAAAGAGTTGAAGACATAATGAAGCCTAATGATTATAAAGACATACCACAAAATACTATAAAGCCATATGCAACTTGGTAAATGTCACTAAAATGGATATTCCTGCATAATAACAACCTTAAGCACACGTGGAAAGTAGTAAATGATTGGATAAATCGGCAAAATATTGATGTTTATCAATGCCCCGCGGAGTCGCCAGATCTAAACCCAATCAAATCGTCAAGTCACGAAAATGCATTGCTTATTATGCAATCAAAAATTTAGAAAACAGGATGAGTTGTTTAATGAAGTTAAAAAACGGTACCAGGACATTCCGCACTCATTTGAAAATAGTTTTATCGCATCCATGCCAAAAAGATGCATTGCTGTTATAAAAATCAAGGGTTATTCCATTAAATATTGATTTTTAGTTATTAATTTTTAATTTAGATTAATAGTTGCAAATGTTTTGCACAGCCAATACCGACACATATTTATATTACACTTAAGTTTTAGTTTTGTATAAGTGATGTATGGACTTTTTATTTTTGTTTTATAAACAACAAAAAGTATTTTATTTGCATCTGTTTTAGTGGTCGAAAATTGGTGATTCAGTTTTAAGTGTTTCTGGTTGCAAATGTTATGCACAGCACTGTATGTAGATGTCTAGTTGTAGTTTTAACCCGACGATATATAAATTTTAATGTTTCTTAAAAATGTATTTGCTTTTATAAAAATTGAAAAAGAAAAAAAAACTAAAAACTATAAGGGCCAGTTTCACAATGTTCAGTTAAGCCTTAACTAGAACTTTAACTGGAACTTTGACATTAAATTTCATACAAAATTTTTATTTATCTGGAAGTTAAATTTTAACTGAACATTGTGAAAATGGCCCTAAGCCGTGTTTCTTTTGACGCGTGTATAAAATTGTGGTAATTTTCAAACTGCGATCACTTATGAACGGTGAGTCGTACAATAAAAAGTGCAAGGGTCTTTTTCAAGGTAATTTTTATTTTTTTGTAAAAAAAAAAAAAATTAATTATTTCAGAAGTTATTTAAAAAAAAAAGTGCTTTTTTGCCGTTTATCGGTGCTTAACTAGTTTTTATAGAATAACTCCTAAAAGGTAAATTTTTTTAAAAATAAAATGAAAATTTTTTCTAGAGAATGTAATTCTCCATAAAAAAGTTCCTTCAAGTTTTTATTGTGCGACTCACTGTTCATGAATTATCGCAATTTAAAAATAATCACAATTGTATATAAGCGTCAAAAGATGATACTGAATTTATGGCTGAAGTACGGATAGCCGAGTCGTTCCGTACTGGAACAAATATACCATTAAAGCCTAGTGAAGAAAGCATGAAGCGTGCGCGACAAATGTACGAGCATTTGTAAATAAGTAGCTCATTCTCTTTGCTCATACGATTTCCTCAGAGGCGGGGGTGAAACATGAGGAAGTGGCATGAAAAAGATAAAGGAATCGTCTACGCCAACAGCGCAAGCATGCAGCAGCTGGAGAAACAACAATATTATAAAATTTTTTTAATACTTATTCTCTTTACTTAAGGTCAGGTAGAATTTTTTCAAAAAAAAAAATTTTATTTTTCCCGTTTCGGATACTTTAAACCCTCAAGGATAATGTAGAAACCCTCTTTTCCCTCCCGCTTGACTCCAAAACACATTTTTAGTGGGAAGAACATAATTGAGTTAGCAACGAATCTTGCACTATGCATATTCAATGAAGGATACCAGCCGTTATTAAAAATCATGGACACCATGGGAATTACAATTGGAAGTGGAGCAGCTGCTATTGCAGTTACAAATGACGATTCTCGAATATTGAGATCAGATGATCGTAGCAGACAGAGATGGAAAGATCACCGGACGGAGCAGCGAGAAGACAGAGCGCGCACGAACGAACACTGGGAAGAGGAAGAAGGAGAATTGTATGGGCCTGGCATTGCTGAATAAGCGTAAGATGATTTTCCATTATTTTTCTTGACCGAAAGAAGTCTTTCGTTTATTTCACACTTCTTTGAATTGTTGTAAATGCTTCGAGAATATATTAATTAAACATTTTTTGGCTCAAAATTTCGGTAAAAAATTTAATAAACGTAGTTAATTGTTCAAGCTAATGATTTATGTAAAATAATTACAAAATTCATAATTTTCTGCCCTCTTTAACATGGAAGTCATATGCATCGTGTGAGTCGCACAATAAAAACTCGAAGGAACTTTTTTATGGAGAATCACGTTCTCTACAAAAACTTTTCATTTTATATTTAAAAAAAGTGATCTTTTAAGAGTTATTCTATAAAAAATGGTTAAGCGCCAATAAATGTCAAAAAATCACTTTTTTTTTTAAATAACTTCATGTGGTTCTCCCTGAAAAAGACCTTCGGACTTTTTATCGTACGTAACCTGATTTTTTTTGGAACTAAAATCTTTTTATTCATTTATTTCTCATTGCTCAAACGCAACTTGTTATTTTAACTTTCGTGAGTGAATATTATAGCATGTTCGCGATAGTAGCCGTGTTTCTTTTGACGCGTATATACAATTGTGGATATTTTTGAATTGCGATAAATCATGAACAGTTAGTCGCACAATAAAAACTCGAAGGAACTTTTTTATGGAGAATCACGTTCTCTACAAAAAATTTTATTTTTTTATTTAAAAAAAGTGATCTTTTAAGAGTTTTTCTATACAAAATGGTTAAGCGCCAATAAATGTCAAAAAATCACTTTTTTTTTAAATAACTTCATGTGGTTCTCCCTGAAAAAGACCTTCGGACTTTTTATCGTACGACTCAACGTGTTTATAAGTTATCGCAAATTCAAAAATTAACACAATTGAATCTATCATTTTTAAAAGGGGATATGTGACGAAATTAAAACTTATGGCAAATTTAAGAAAAACCCTCATAAGTTTAGTAAATCTTATTTTAGTGCGATTTTAGTGATGAAGGTTAACTAACAATAATACTAAGCAGTAATCTGCTTTCTTGGAAAAAAAATAAACCAACCAGTGCTATCGCCACAACGGCAAAAAAGCGAAAAAAAAAATTCTCTGCCGAGCGACACATGTCCCTTTTTAAAAATGACCGATTCAATTGTATATACGCGTCAAAAAAAAAAAAAAAAAACGGTTCACATATGAAGGAGTCTTAAAGAGGTAAATTATTTGACACGCTGTCTTACTGTTCTCTATGGGCTATTCAAATTTACTTTCCATTATTAAAATACAAAAAACCAATGCGCACATTCAGGCGGAATGTATGTCATAGATCATTTTATTTTCCCTGTCGGAAATCGCTCTACTTCTAAACTTTACACAAACTAGTTTCAACCGGAGCAAGAATAGTTCGCAAGTAAATCGTTTCCCATACGATGAACTATTGATTTTTACTTGGGCTTGTCGTAGGAGCAAGTCAATTGTCCTACTCTGCATTTGGTGTAATTGGTTACAAACTAATCTTTTGTGTCAATTGTCCTGTGACACATTTCCTCTGCCACCTCCAAGTCATAATATTAAATTTTTCAATTTTAACAGTCGGAATAATGTCGCAGTTTTCTAACGATTATAACGCCTTTTGTACCACTATAGCCAGTACATCATTATAATACAATGTCATATTCTCCGATAAAACGAGTATGATGTAGTTTTACAACGATGGACCTGCTATAGTGTGGAGAAAGGCAAAATATTCCAACCTTATTCCGACTGTAAAAATTTAAAAATTTATTGTTTTACATACATGCAATAAAAAATGGGGTTATATAAAAAATTGATTTCAATTGAATTTTCGCCACCGTGGTCAATCTTACAGTCATCTTCTTTCTGTAGGTACATCGTACAAGAGGGCGTGGCACCTCCCATATAAGCAAAATTTTCAAAATACTGTAGTGCAGGGTTTTCTAAAAATCATTTATTTTGCTTATATATTTACGTGCATTTTTTAATAAATGTTTTATATGTTCAAGGACGACGATTACAAGGAGAGCGGCAGCTTGAAGGCTTTCCTTTCAGAAGATAATGGCTGGATGTTGGCTGCGGCAGAGCAGATTAATGCCGATGTACCAGGTACTTAAGTCTAATATGTTAAAATTGAATTTTGTTTGTTTGTTTATACAGTGGCTCCATCCCAAAATTGGACAAGACTTTGTTGAATATAAAAGTACTCTAAAATTAAGAAAAAATATCCTAAGGATACGGTTTTTTCGCTTTTATTTAAAGCTTGTACCCTCATCTCTCTAAATAATAAAAAAAAAAACAAAAATTTTTCTATGGATATTGAGCGAAAAAACCATTTTAGCATTGCGTTTTTTCGTAATATTCTAATATTTTTAAGGATATTTAAAGGTTTTTTTGGCTTTTTTTAAATTTTGTTTTTTTTTTATTGTTCAGAGAGATGAGGATATAAGGTTTTAATAAAAGGGAAAAAACCGTATCTTTATCATATTTTTTCTAAATTTTAGAGTACATTTATATCCAACAAAGTCTTGTCCGATTTTGAGATGGAGTTCACTGTATATTTGTTATTTATGGATTCGGAAACTAACCATAAGTTATTTTTTAAATTTTCATAGTCCCCCTGATACTCTCTTCACCAATGATGATACTGAATTTATGGCTGAAGTACGGATAGCCGAGTCGTTCCGTACTGGAACAAATATACCATTAAAGCCTAGTGAAGAAAGCATGAAGCGTGCGCGACAAATGTACGAGCATTTGTAAATAAGTAGCTCTTTCCCTTTGCTCATACGATTTCCTCAGAGAAATAAATTTGTTCGTAGGTTGCAAAATTTATACTTTTAATATTGCTCCAGTGGAAATTATTGATATTTTGTAACTTTGCAAGTCTAAATTACATTTCAAAAAACCGACCCGACTGGGGCCGTTTTTTCTTCATACTTCTGTGTACTTAACTCAAAACATCGTTATACAGTGCTGTGCATAACATTTGCAACCAGAAACACTTGAAACTGTATCACCAATTTTCGGCCACTAAAGCAGATGCAAATAAAAAACTTGGTATGAGGTTTTATGTCATTTATATTGTTGTTTATAAAACAAAAATAAAAAGTCCATACATCACTTAAACAAAACTAAAACTTAAGTGTAATATAAAAATGTGTCGGTATTGGCTGTGCAAAACATTTGCAACTATTAATTTAAATTAAAAATTAATAACTTAAAATCAATATTTAATGGAATAACCCTTGATTTTTATAACACCAGTGCATCTTTTTGGCATGGATGCGATAAAACTATTTTCAAATGAGGGCGGAATGTCCTGGTACCGTTTTTTAACTTCATTAAACAACTCATCCTGTTTTCAAAATTTTTGATTGCATAATAAGCAATGCATTTTCGTGACTTGACGCTTTGATTGGGTTTAGATCTGGCGACTCCGCGGGGCATTGATAAACATCAATATTTTGCCGATTTATCCAATCTTTTACTGCTTTTCACGTGTGCTTAAGGTTGTTATTATGCAGGAATATCCATTTTAGTGTTATTTTTCAAGTTGCATATGGCTTTATAGTATTTTGTGGTATGTCTTTATAATCATTAGGCTTCATTATGTCTTCAACTCTTTGAATTGGACCGATTCCTTGCGCAGAGATGCATCCCCACACCATGATTCTACAACCTCTATCATAGACAGTTCCTATTGTATATTTCGGGCTTAGCCTTTCTCTCCTTGGTCTTCTCATAAGCCTGTTACCACTCGATCCGTATAAATTAAACTTGGACTCTTCAGAAAAGATGGTAAGTCTTGTAAGAAGACCAAGGAGAGAATGGCTAAGCCCGAAATATACAATAGGAACTATCTATCATAGAGGTTGTAGAATCATGGTGTGGGGATGCATCTCTGCGCAAAGAATCGCTCCAATTCAAAGAGTTGAAGACATAATGAAGCCTAATGATTATAAAGACATACCACAAAATACTATAAAGCCATATGCAACTTGGTAAATGTCACTAAAATGGATATTCCTGCATAATAACAACCTTAAGCACACGTGGAAAGTAGTAAATGATTGGATAAATCGGCAAAATATTGATGTTTATCAATGCCCCGCGGAGTCGCCAGATCTAAACCCAATCAAATCGTCAAGTCACGAAAATGCATTGCTTATTATGCAATCAAAAATTTAGAAAACAGGATGAGTTGTTTAATGAAGTTAAAAAACGGTACCAGGACATTCCGCATTGCTGTTATAAAAATCAAGGGTTATTCCGTTAAATATTGATTTTTAGTTATTAATTTTTAATTTAGATTAATAGTTGCAAATGTTTTGCACAGCCAATACCGACACATATTTATATTACACTTAAGTTTTAGTTTTGTATAAGTGATGTATGGACTTTTTATTTTTGTTTTATAAACAACAAAAAGTATTTTATTTGCATCTGTTTTAGTGGCCGAAAATTGGTGATTCAGTTTTAAGTGTTTCTGGTTGCAAATGTTATGCACAGCACTGTATGTAGATGTCTAGTTGTAGTTTTAACCCGACGATATATAAATTTTAATGTTTCTTAAAAATGTATTTGCTTTTATAAAAATTGAAAAAAAAAAAAAAACTAAAAACTATAAGGGCCAGTTTCACAATGTTCAGTTAAGCCTTAACTAGAACTTTAACTGGAACTTTGACATTAAATTTCATACAAAATTTTTATTTATCTGGAAGTTAAATTTTAACTGAACATTGTGAAAATGGCCCTAAGCCGTGTTTCTTTTGACGCGTGTATACAATTGTGGTAATTTTCAAACTGCGATCACTTATGAACGGTGAGTCGTACAATAAAAAGTGCAAGGGTCTTTTTCAAGGTAATTTTTATTTTTTTGTAAAAAAAAAAAAAAATTAATTATTTCAGAAGTTATTTAAAAAAAAATGTGCTTTTTTGCCGTTTATCGGTGCTTTACTAGTTTTTATAGAATAACTCCTAAAAGGTAAATTTTTTTAAAAATAAAATGAAAATTTTTTCTAGAGAATGTAATTCTCCATAAAAAAGTTCCTTCAAGTTTTTATTGTGCGACTCACTGTTCATGAATTATCGCAATTTAAAAATAATCACAATTGTATATAAGCGTCAAAAGATGATACTGAATTTATGGCTGAAGTACGGATAGCCGAGTCGTTCCGTACTGGAACAAATATACCATTAAAGCCTAGTGAAGAAAGCATGAAGCGTGCGCGACAAATGTACGAGCATTTGTAAATAAGTAGCTCATTCTCTTTGCTCATACGATTTCCTCAGAGGCGGGGGTGAAACATGAGGAAGTGGCATGAAAAAGATAAAGGAATCGTCTACGCCAACAGCGCAAGCATGCAGCAGCTGGAGAAACAACAATATTATAAAATTTTTTTAATACTTATTCTCTTTACTTAAGGTCAGGTAGAATTTTTTCAAAAAAAAAAATTTTATTTTTCCCGTTTCGGATACTTTAAACCCTCAAGGATAATGTAGAAACCCTCTTTTCCCTCCCGCTTGACTCCAAAACACATTTTTAGTGGGAAGAACATAATTGAGTTAGCAACGAATCTTGCACTATGCATATTCAATGAAGGATACCAGCCGTTATTAAAAATCATGGACACCATGGGAATTACAATTGGAAGTGGAGCAGCTGCTATTGCAGTTACAAATGACGATTCTCGAGTATTGAGATCAGATGATCGTAGCAGACAGAGATGGAAAGATCACCGGACGGAGCAGCGAGAAGACAGAGCGCGCACGAACGAACACTGGGAAGAGGAAGAAGGAGAATTGTATGGGCCTGGCATTGCTGAATAAGCGTAAGATGATTTTCCATTATTTTTCTTGACCGAAAGAAGTCTTTCGTTTATTTCACACTTCTTTGAATTGTTGTAAATGCTTCGAGAATATATTAATTAAACATTTTTTGGCTCAAAATTTCGGTAAAAAATTTAATAAACGTAGTTAATTGTTCAAGCTAATGATTTATGTAAAATAATTACAAAATTCATAATTTTCTGCCCTCTTTAACATGGAAGTCATATGCATCGTGTGAGTCGCACAATAAAAACTCGAAGGAACTTTTTTATGGAGAATCACGTTCTCTACAAAAACTTTTCATTTTATATTTAAAAAAAGTGATCTTTTAAGAGTTATTCTATAAAAAATGGTTAAGCGCCAATAAATGTCAAAAAATCACTTTTTTTTTTAAATAACTTCATGTGGTTCTCCCTGAAAAAGACCTTCGGACTTTTTATCGTACGTAACCTGATTTTTTTTGGAACTAAAATCTTTTTATTCATTTATTTCTCATTGCTCAAACGCAACTTGTTATTTTAACTTTCGTGAGTGAATATTATAGCATGTTCCCGATAGTAGCCGTGTTTCTTTTGACGCGTATATACAATTGTAGATATTTTTGAATTGCGATAAATCATGAACAGTGAGTCGCACAATAAAAACTCGAAGGAACTTTTTTATGGAGAATCACGTTCTCTACAAAAACTTTTCATTTTATATTTAAAAAAAGTGATCTTTTAAGAGTTATTCTATAAAAAATGGTTAAGCGCCAATAAATGTCAAAAAATCACTTTTTTTTTTAAATAACTTCATGTGGTTCTCCCTGAAAAAGACCTTCGGACTTTTTATCGTACGTAACCTGATTTTTTTTGGAACTAAAATCTTTTTATTTATTTATTTCTCATTGCTCAAACGCAACTTGTTATTTTAACTTTCGTGAGTGAATATTATAGCATGTTCGCGATAGTAGCCGTGTTTCTTTTGACGCGTATATAGAAGTAAAAAGTAGTTTTAGCAGAACCGCTTGGATGGATATTAAAAACTTTCGTGTCATATTGGGTGTACAACTTAAAAACCGGAATTTTTTAGCGAAATTTTATGCTTTATTGTGGAAAAATGTTACAATATATTTTATTCAAAGTATTGTCCATTGGAAGCTACAACATTTCCCCATCTTTCAGGCAATTTATGAATTCCATCCCAAAAAAATTGCGCCGGCTTGGCGGCCAAAAATGAATCTATCCAATTTTCGATATCTTGAACTTAAGTGAAGCGTATTCCTGATAGGGCATTCTGCATTGATCGGAACAAATGGTAGTCTGATGGTGCAAGGTCTGGGCTATAAGGCGGGTGAGGACAAATTTTTATAGATTTTTATGGATTTTCTGCTTCAATTGGATCAATTGTTGACGATAGAATTGAGCATTAATGGTTTGGCCACCTGGCAACAGCTCATAATGGATCACACCTAGCTGGTCCTGACCAGGACGCTCTTTGTCTTCGACATCAAAATAACGACTTTTAAACCGTCGAAACCACTCACGACAGCTTGATTCAGCTGGAGCATAGTCCCCATAAACTTCTACAAGAATGCGATGACTTTCAGCAGCTGTTTTCTTTGCAAAAAAATGACCCAACAGAACCTCCCGCAAATGCTGTCTTTTTCTCCAATTTTCGAAGTTATTCATCGTAAAAAATAATAATGATGCACACAAGATAAAATTGTTTTGTTGACTGATTTTGACAGCTGTCAAATGTACCTTCAAAATGACATATATATAAAGTTCGAGCTTTCACGATATTTGTTAGTACGGACATCCACCATCAAATTCCGGTTTTCAAGTTGTACACTCAATATAAAAGCTTTTTCAATAAGCTTTAAAATTGTTGTACTAAAGTTATTAAATATTAAAAAGTTGAGGAGCAAATTCAACAAATAAAAGTGTAAAAACTCGCTCCCAACTTATTGCCGATTACATAATTTTTCTAGCGAATTTTCTCTTTCCACGAAATTTTTTTTGCAATTGCAAGCCAGGGAGTTAGCGAATAAATTCTTGAGAATATTTATTTACGATAAGGCCCAATAATTTTGTTCAAAAATATTTCGTTAACATAATAAAGATTGTTACCGGTACTGGAATTAGCGCTATGAAATCAATGTACCAAAAATCGCTGCGTTACCCATCACTAGCATAAAAGCAATAAGCACTCGACAGAAGCTATATGGAACCAACGAGTAACTAACAAAATTTCGCTACTTTTTCTAACGAATTGTTAGTGACTAGTAAAACAGTGATGCCAGATCATGGTTAGGGGGTTATGGTAAATTTCGTCTCAGAATTACCTGAAAGGGTATATACATGAAAAGAAACACGGCGCGTTTTTGACGATCATGCCCATGCCACTAAAAAAAATTTAAAAAATCATCGCACCAAAAATCGCTGCGTTACCCATCACTAGAATAAAAGCAATAAACACTCGACAGAAGCTAACTAACAAAATTTCGTTACTTTTTCTAACGAATTGTTAGTGCTGTCAAAATAAATTTTCTTCTTGTTCACTTTTTTCTTAAATTTTGTCCATTTCAGGGCAAAAGTAATGTCATTCACATTATGTGCCGTATAAATTAGTTTGTTGACCGATACTACTTTTTAAACATAACGCAATTAATTTCACACATTGTGGTAAACTTTTTGTAAGGACAGAATTCAATTTTATTCGTTCTGAAAAAAATGACAGCTAATTCATATTATGACATTACTTTTGCTCCGTAATGGACTTAGGCCACTTTTAAAACAAACGGCTCATGTATAAAAATGAAATGGTGTCCTTATGTAGCTTATGAACGAGGAAACTACAAGGCCAATCTATATAATTTTTTTTTTAAATTGTTTGTTATGGTCTGTAGAAAGTTCTTAAGGGGGTGGGATGCCACTGAGGGAAACGGGGGTTGCACCCCCTATACGAAAAAAATACAAAAAATGCTATATCTCTACAGTTATACAAGCTATGATTATGAAAGTTGATGAACTTATGCATAATGTACATATCTACCATTCACCATGCAAAACTTGGGAGGTTATTGGTGCATCCGCTTTTCAAAAATACACAAAATGCCATATTTCTTCACCTATCGCAGATATCGCTATAAAACTTGGTATTTACACGAATATTCTATCTACCATTTACTTTGAAAAACTTGGGCGGGGGCTGAGAAGGGGGAGTTGCACCCTTCATATAGAAAATATATAAAATACTATATCTCTGCACCTATGGGAGCTATGATTACAAAAGTTGATACATGGATCTTTAAAAACCTTGGTGATTGGAAGAGAGTTACGATAGAGATGGACTTCATACCTAAAGGCATCGGGAATGGGCGAACGAAGTCGCAACCAGGGCAGCTAGTTAATCATACTTATAATTTATTAAATTCTAACATTTGTTACTCATTCTTGTTCCAAAACGTCTTGTCATAACAAACTTTCCTAATGGCACCAATATTACTTTAAACAAATTTAACACATTCATGCTAGACTATTTTCTCTATAGTTTTCCCAGGTGTGAACAAAGTGTTTTTTTTTATATAATATGGCTATTGATTTCAATTGCCAATATTCGTGGCAGTCAACAGCCGTGTTTTTTTTTTTTTTTGACGCGTATATACAATTGTGCATATTTTTAAATTCCGATAACACATGAACAATGAGTCGCACAATAAAACTCTAAGGAACTTTTTTATGGAGAATTACGGCCCTATGCTCCTCCTAGGAGTTAAAGGAGAATACATACATACATACACGTTCTCTACAAAATCTTTTCATTTTATTTTTAAAAATATTTATTTTTTAGGAGTTATTCTATAAAAACTGGTTAATCGCCGATAAACGGCAAAAAATCACTTTATTTAAATAATTTCTACATAATCATTTTTTTTTACAAAAGATTAAAATTATTTGTAGAGCATGTGGTTTTCAATAAAAGACCCTTGGACTTTCTATCGTACGACTCACCGTTCATAAGTTATCGCAATTTGAAAATTACCACAATTGTATATACGCGTCAAAAGAAACACAGCCAATGTGTCAAATAAAATCAAAAAAGAAAAATAAAAATCTTTAGCAATCCAAACAAAAATTTACACCAAATTAAATTTTGCTAGCTTCTAGAATTTAAATTTTTATAAAGCAATAGTATTAGTTATTACATACATTTATTTCTCACAAATGAAGTAACAATTTTTAATGAAATTTGGTGTGTAGATATGGTTCATGATTATCCAAAGCACAATGAAAAGGAGACGTTGTTCAATAATTGCAACGCCCACTTTTTACCAAAGGAAAAGTTTTAGATTCTCAGGCAAAAAAAAAAAAAAATGGAGTGAATTTTTTATTTCTTAAATCCAGCCTTATAGCCTATTTCCACAGCAGATTTAATAGGTGATTTAATGCAGTTTCTGCACTTAGCGCTAAATTTGGGCGTTGATCCCAGGACTTACAATATACAATTAAATCTGAGATTTAAAGTCAAATCTGTGCCTTAATCTCAGCAAGGTTACCGATTATGGCAATTTTTAACACAATGCAAATGGAAGATAAACATTAAGTGCGAACTCACACGACGGACACGGGCACCCACTTCTTATCAAAATAAAAATTTTGGTTAATAACGGCATATTGCAATTTAATCCTTGTTTACAAAAGTTAAAATCTCAAAAATCTTCATTAAAATTATTGGAGTCGTTTTTGAGTAATATTAAATCAAAATATGCAAGGGCTAAAAGTGGGCGTGGCACTTTCTCAACACACCTCACTTTTAGTTTGTTTAGTCGGGTGAGCAGTACCCGACTACTAAATTTCATCAAAATACCTTTAATGGTTTGGAAGTCTGGAAAATTTAGGGCGGTGCAACGCCCCTAGTGGGCAACTTTAAAGTCAAAACCTAACTTATTCTTCATTCTATGCTAGAGTGCATCTTTTTCCAAAGTTTCATTAAAATCGCTGCATCCGTTCTCGAGAAAAATTTTCGTATAACAAGAGAAGATAAGTGTAAGTATAAAATGCAATCTAAAAATTACGTTAAATTTTATTAATGCTTTTATTTTTTTCTTATTCATTTCACATTGCAAATAACAATACAGACATAAGGTACATAACAAATGTGGTGCGCGCTTTGGTGATGTCGTCTGAGCAGCAACCTTGCTTATTAACCGAAATTGTGTCTGAAGACTAACCCCCCCAGGTCCAGTGGCGGATCCAAGAGGGGGACGATGGGGCAATCGGTCCCCCTCTCAAACCAAGTGATTACATATTTGTAAAATTATATGAAAACATTCTATAATTATCTATAAATGTAGTCAATCGGCCCCCCTCTTGACAATGCTGGATCAGCCACTGCCGAGGTTGAAGGTGAGGAATTGGAGTATAAGCAGTAGGGCTATAATAGCCTGGAGGCACTGTTGAGGGATACTGAATAATTTTTTTTTTGCTCGAATAATGGGTGAAGTCAGTAAAAATTTATTAATTTATTACGATAAATTAAGATTTGAGTTTTTCTTTTTGATGTCATTGTAGACATATATCGGTGCCAACCCAAATCCAAAGACAACGCATATCAGAACTATAGTGCGTGAACAAAAGTCAAGTATTTCAAATTGAAATCTTAGTGTGCCTGGATTTATAAATAACAATAAAAAAGAAATATATTTTAGTTTTGCTGCGTTTTAATTGCGTTCATTAATCTCAATGTTTCGGAAAGAATCAATACAAATAAAAAGTGGGAATGGTCGTGCTGATGCAGAAGAAGGAACATCAGAATCTCAACAAGATGATGATGATCCCAATAAGTATTATCTACAAGAATTTGTTGATGCTGATATTTGATTATTTTTTTTTTTTTTTAACAGACTTTGGTGTATTTGCCGACAGCCAGATAACAATCGATTTATGATATGCTGCGATGTTTGTGAAGACTGGTTCTATGGCACTTGTGTTAGTATCACAAAAGCTATGGGCTTAAAAATGGAACATAGAGGCATCGATTGGACTTGTCCGAAATGCGTTGAAAAAATGGAAGAAAAGGTTAGCAAACAGTTTAAAAATATAAAATAAATATCTTCTTTTTCTTCTTCAATTACCACAAGCAATGTTGTGACAAATGCACTGAGTGGATGATTTTTAAAGGTGACTAAAGATACTAGATCTATGTTGCCACCTTTGTTGGGTTTTGTTGATTTGTTTTGTTTTAATTTCATTGTTTTATGCTTGAGGTTTGTAGAATTTGTGCAAAGCTTTATACATTCTAGCGTTGTTGACCTTTAGGATTTCATTTATATTGAAATGCGGTATGTTTTGTATTAAAGCATTCTGTATATTATGATTGATTCTTGGGCATGCAAATGTTATATGATCATCTTAACATCTGAAACGTCATAGTTGACATTATTAATTTAAAATAATATAATTTGAATTAAATTCAAATGAAAAAATAAACAATTTGAAATTTATCAAAATATAAGCCCAAAGCGTTTCATAAAATTGTCAAGAATACATTTGTAAACCATTCCATTAAGCAGTTCTCCAAAAACGCTTGGAAGTGCCACCACGAAATCATCAATTTAGCCAGCAAATGTCCAACGGCGTTAAATTGTTCAAGTCGCTTGAGAAAAAGATGCTAAAGACAAGGCTTACGATGAAGATGTGAAACGATGTGCAGCCCAAGAAAAATATAACTTAACGAAATTCGTTGAAGAGACCATTTGAAGGTTGGTTCCTAAGTGCCTTGTGCTGAAAATGTGAATTGTTTTCGGCGAAGGTCTAAACCACTTTCGTTTTAACAAAGGTCGAGTCTAATGGTATTGACAACTTGTTACCAGCCAAGACATGCTACAAATGCGAAATCCGTATATACCGTGGGATTGTATTTCGGCTCAAAGAGATGCTAAACTGAAACGGACGGAGGCACATGAATTACTCTAAAGCAGGGTTATGTGAAAGGTCCAGATCAATGTTAACATGTGTGTTTTATTTTTAAAATCAAACATTAAGCTCCATAGTTAAAAAAAGTTTTTGAATAATTTCTTCAAAATGGAACTACAATTGAGGCTATGAGCGCAATAGTGGCCCAACCCCCACTTCGTTAAAAAATCAAAAGCAAATAACTTGTGCTTGTGTCGACACAGGTTATATGCTTTTTGTTTTATCAACGAAGTAAAGGTTGAGCCACTGTTGCGCTCATAGTCTCAATTATAGCTGTTACATGTATTTTTTAAGTTTATTTTTGGAGTTGTTTTTCAACTATTTTGTCCACACCTTAAAACTTTATACTTTTTTTCAAAAAGTTTTACAAATAAAAGTTTTTGAAGCATTTTCTCATAAAAGTTAAGAAAACTTCTATCATAAAATGTTTGTAAAAACTTTTACTTTGAAAAGTTTTTTCTAACTTTTATTACACATAAACTTTTAAAAAAGTGTTTTTAGACTTTAACCCTCTTACTTGCAAAGTTGTAAATTTCAACGTATAGTGTCGAGAATTTTTTTTTTCTATTAATTATTGGCTAAAAAATGATAAAATGTCATAAAAATTTTAAGTCCTAACTTAGGTCAACCACCAGGTGAAAAAAGGTAAATAAGTCCTAAGGGACCCCTTGCCGGTTTGAGTCAAAAAAAAAAAAACATTGGCTCGTTTTTGAGGTTTGAATCGTTTTTAAGGGAAAAAGTATATAATCATAAGGGTACATAATTACTTTTGATAATAATAGTCATAGAAACAGTTTTTGGAGTTCGAACAACACTAATGAAGAATACAATCGCTGCAAATGCACTATATTTTCAAGAATTTGCAAATTTTGCATTTTCTTTTACCGATTTATTTTTCTAGCCAAATTACCAGCAAAAGGCAATATTGTAAGACCAGATTGTTTTTCTGAACGCTACAGTAAACCGGGGCACTTGAGTGGCTCCAAAATAGGACCGAAAGGTGCTGATGATATAGAAGAAAACATTGGGGTTTCTTCTTCTTCTAAAGTTTCGACGGTTTCTTGAGCTATAATATCATTCATAATATGGTCTTGGATGAAGTAATCGCTTGTGCTACTTGTCTGCAGTGCTCTGAGCCAGGTTGAAATAATTCCAACTGAAGCGACTTCGTTCCCATGAACAGGCAAGTGGTCCTCAGGGACCCCTTCCTATTAACGTTTCTAAGTAAAACATAATGTGCAACTTTTTTCTCAATCACTTCAATTTATATTGAAAAAAGGAAATGTTTTCTACCCAATAAAAATTATTCACCAAAATCTTGGTATTATAACTATTTCTAAATTACTTTACTGGGCTAACCATGGCATAAAAAACATAACCATGGGAACCCATGGCGGTTTATTATGTTATCCACAGTGCAGATGTGAAATTATCGAAGCGGTCCTCAGGAACCTCTTAACAGTTAGAGGGTTGGTTCCAAAAAGTTATTTTTCCACTTTTTGGAATAAGACTTAAAAAACTTTTAAAATAAAAAGTAAAAAAAAAAAACTTTTATTTAAGTTATTAAAAATAAAAAAAAGTTCAAAAAAATTGTCGCAAAAAATTATTTACTCTTGTTTCTTGAGATCATGATTTACCTGATGATCCTGCTGATCCAGTTATGGATGCTATTTTTTCTATATAACATGAACATGAAAAAAAACCTATAACACTTGGTGAACACACTTCAAACGATAAATATGTTTAGCAATCAAGAAAAAAGGCGCAAAGTAATTTGTCCATTTACCTGAAAAAAAAAATATTTTTTTTTTTTTTTTTTAATTTTAAATATTTTTGAAAATTGAAAACTGACAAAAATAACAACGCTTACATGAACCCAAGAGGAAAAATTTCTAGCGCTTCTGATCCAAGCACTTCAAAAGTGCTTGTCCCCATAGAAATTTAGAAGCACTATCACAATGATTTTTTATAAGGCTGCAGTAAGAACAATGTGAGTTCGAACCCAGCCCGGGAGATTTTTTTACTTTTTTTTGCTTTATTTTTTTTTTTTTTTAATTAAATATTTTTTATTCAACATCTTTTATTTCACTTTTCTATTTTCCTTTCTCTTATTAATTTACTTTTGCTTAACCGAATTGAAATTGATTACACAATGATTCCATATAAGGCTGCAGTAAGAACAACGTGAGTTCGAACCCAGCCCGGGTGATTTTTTTTTCCGTTTTATTTTTTTATTAAAATATTTTTTATTCAACCTTTTTTATTTCACTTTTCTATTTTAATTTCTCATTTTTATTTATTTTTGCTTACTTAAATTGAAACTGATTGCACAATGATTCTATGTAATGCTGCAAGAAAACATTTGCTTAATATACAAATTTAATACATCTTCATATCATCGGGCGTTGGTGGAGCGGTCTAAAGGGTTGGTAAATGTAAGAAAAAAATATCTAGCGCGCGGAGGGTCGTGGATTCAAATCCTGGCGCGGCCAGTCTTTTTTTTTCTATTTTTTTTCTTTTTTTTAATTTATTGAAAAAACGCTTACCGCAGCATTACAAATAAGCGCTTTAAAAACTCTTTTTTGGTAAGGCTGCGGTAAGCTTTTGCTCGCTTACATCCTATGACATGCAAAGTTAAAAAGAAAGTATTGTTCTTACGGAGCGGAAGCGCTTATTGGTGAAAAGGATGCACTTCAGAAGGGTTTTTGAAGCACTTCTTTTCCCCTTGGGAATAAACATGCATGCATGTGTTAGTGAAATCACAGTTCGTAAGCGATTCGCTTTGGGTACCTACGCAATTTACAAACCGTAAATTTTTCTTGGAGGGAATTCAAATATATAAAAATCTTAAAATTATATTTTCTCAAAACTTGAAAATTGGAGTAACCTAAGTAGTTGTAGTATTGAGGTGACTACCCAATGGGGAATGGAGCTCTAAAGCAGCAGTGAAGCGCGTCTCTCTCGTATCCAAAAGCGCTGAAATTAACATTGGCATGTCATTGGAAGGAAGCGCTTCGTTCTCGCTACCAGAAATGCTCTTTGGACGTGCATCGCTCTCGCATCCAGAAATGCTGTTTGGATGCGCATCGCTCTCGCAGTCAAAAATGCTCTTTGGATGCTTTTTGGATGCTTTTTGGATGACAATAAAAATATTTAAAAAATTAATTTTTAATTGTAATTTTATTACGTCTTTCGCCACAAAGAATCATCAGACTATTATTTTTTTTTTTATGTAATTATAATTATTTTTATTTTACTAAATTAATTATAATTGAAAAATTGCAAGTTGAAAAACTTTTGTGTTAGGTCTGGGCCGGAGTTGAACCGAGGACCTCACGGTTGCTACAACTCTCAATCGCAGTGCCAGCCGCTAGACCACTGCTCCATCCTCGCGCTCTTACGAAGCTGACTTATTAACTTCGTTCTCGCTACCAGAAATGCTCTTTGGATGCGCATCGCTCTCGCATTTAGAAATGCTCTTTGGATGCGCTACGCTCTCGCTACCTATAGCGCAGAAAATATACGCATACAAATCAGCTCTTCAGATGCGAGGAGGACGCGCATCGCTATTGCATCTTGGGGATGCGCATCGAAATTTTCTGTTGGGTATATAAATTATAGATTGGTATTTTTTGAAAATCCTTTATAGGTTTTTAAATGTTCCAAAGAATACGTTGGGCGCTAATTAAAGATTGTTAAAATTTTAATTTTTCGAGCATCAGCTCTTGATAAAATCTTTTTTTATTCTAATAAAATAATTTTAAATTTCAAACAGATTGACAAAAAATTTTCATTAAAACGAAAACTAAATTGATTAATAAAAGTACAAAATGTTAATATAACATTAATAACAGTAGTGGGCAGTGTTTTATAATGAAAAGCGTTAACTTGTATTAAGATAATTGTATCGGTGATCTTAAATTTATGCTTTAAATCCAGTATGCTTTTAACTCTTATTAGAAATTCTTTCAATACTTTTGATTCTATTTAAACCTTTTTAAAAATTTACAACTTTCAAACGAAATCTATTTCGCTGAAAGACGAATGGGAAATCTCGAGTGCATGAGTTCTTAAATCCTTATGCGTATATATTTCTAATATTCTGATTTTGTTTTCATTTTTTATTTTTTTTTTTTCAACATCTTGTGCGTTTTTTTTTTTCTTTTTCGTTTATTTAACGTTCCAAAGACAAATGAGCTTCCATAGCGCTGAACATTATTTATGCAAAAAGCGCAAGAGGATTCACCTTCTAATGGCTGCTGCTTTATTTACAAGCATTTTTCCTTTATCCTTATTCTGGTAGATGTTGCGTTTACTACTTTGACTGCTGTTTATTCTACATACGACGACGTCATGGTTCGGCATCAATTGGCATAAATAATCGAACGGAACAGAGCAGAACGAATGAACGCACTATGAAATACGATACACGCATTTAAGATATGTACGAGAAAGCGATGAAGCAGCGCCAAACATATCGGATTCTGGTAGGTGATTACTACACAAACACACATGCAATGTAGCAATGGATTTCCGCCGGAAGCATTGCGTACAGTCATACCATCAATGCACGAATAAATGAAAATTAAAAAATAAAAATAATTTCATGCAATAGCAAACGAATTTTACATAATCTACGGACAATGTCTGGTATCTAATTCACTTGAGTGAGCACACCTGCCGTTTTAGAAATTACAAAATGAATATCTTCCCTCAATGTTTTCAAATTTATCACAACGATCCTTAAAAGTGATGCCAAGTTGCGATGGATTCTGCTTCATAGGCATCATTTCCTGAGATGTACTCGACCGGCCATGTCTATCTGGACAAAAATAAACAAATGAGGGCGCTGTGTTTGTTCAAAAATAAAATACCCTAATTGGTAAAATTTTAAATACTCCACTTGTTATGGAGGTGCCACGCCCTCTTGTCCGAAATCACCTTGTTTTTGCTATGAGCTTGTTTTTCTTTCTGTTCGAAATTTGGTAGCATTTCTTCAAATAACGCATGCTATACGGCATTTTGGAAAATTTGTTTATATTGGGGTGCCACCAAATTAATTAATTCTTGCTCTAAGCTTTTTTCGATTGTTTTTAGTGCCTGTTCGAAGTTTGGTCGCATTCTCTCAAATAACGCATAAAATTGAACATTTAAAAAAGTTTGCTTGTATGATAACGCTACGCCGTTTTGTCCAAATTCACGCAGATTTCTGTCTGAGATTGGTTCGATTATTTCAAGTGTCTGCCCAAAACTTCATTATCTCGAATAACGCATGAACAACAGCATTTTGAAAATTTGCTTGTATGGGAGTTGTCACGTTTTTTTGTCCTTGCTCTTATAAAGCGTTTCAAATAATTTTTTTGTATGGGCGCACACTGGTTCAAAATCCTTGAAAGCTGGCCAAAAGTAAAAAAAAAAAGTTGTTTTAATTTATTTTTTGATGGACTGTATTGTCTTACTGATATTCATTGACCTCACAAAATCGATAAGAAAGATCCAGGTATTCCTGCAACGCTCTTGGGATCTCTCCAAAAGTACGCTTCGCGGAAAGTAAAAATTGTGTGGTAACTATCAAAACTTGCAAAAAGTTATACTTTTTTGATAATTGTTATGACAATAGCCCACAACTTTTTTATATCACGGAGTACCGCTAAGATTTTGCTTGATTTAAGAAGGTTGAAACTTTTTCTATGCCTTTTTTAGCCTTTTCTGAGGCGCCCATAGCAAAATATAACTCATATTGCTTGCGAAGTGTCGATATGTGTTGCTCACCCAAAATTATAAAATTTTTATATTATTATACAGCTTATACTCCATGATAATGAAATCTAAGGCCCATTTTAATGTAGATCAATATACCGTTGCACACAACCCTGTCAAAGTTAAAGTTTTGAACTAAATTTTGAAATAAGATGTAAAAATTGTGAGTGTTGGTTTTGCCATTTCGAGTAAAAAATTTAAAATCAGATTTGCGATTAGTGATCCCAAAAACCCCCGAGTAAATTTGTTTATTGGATTTGGTGGAATATTTATGCAAATCATCCAACATTTTGAATCTGCCATTTTATTTTTACAAAAAAAAAAAAAAAAAAAAATGTCATGGCGTTTTGACAAGACTATGTGTTTCCTAGAGACTTTGACGTCCTGAATCCGAATCCGTGGTCCGTTTTTTTCCAGAACGTCTGAGAGAAAATATTTTAAGGTCATGTGGAGGTCAAAATAGGGTTCATGTGTCGTTTAGTGATAAATTCGCTAAAATTCTGAAACTTATTTTTAATCATTGAGCTCTTAGGTCTTAAAAAGAATATGTGATCAAAAAGGGTATCTCGGACCTAGTTTCGGAGATATAGCCATCGGAAGATTAGAATATATATCTTGTATAAAAACCGCTATAAATTGGCAACCCCTGTAGTGGAATTCCCAAATTCTTTACCGACATTTTTCGGTCGTTAACTTGCGAATAACAACGATTGTTGTTAATTGGTATTCTCAAACATAATTTTAACAACATTTGTAGCAAACGTTGGCAGTTAATTTCGGTCAGTTGCTGTCAAGTTTGCTATAAGTTTTAGTGTTGGAAAGTTGTCGTTAACTTACGATTGTCGTATTCCCAAACATAATTTTAACAACTTTTGTAGCAAACTTTGACAGTTAATTTCGGTCAGTTGTTGTTAAGTTTGCTACAAGTTTTTTATCGTCGTTATCGTACCGAAAGCAACGTTTGTTTTTTTTTTAGTCGAAATTTCAAAGTTCAATTAATAAATAAATAAATAAAGCCTTTTTGTGACATTTTTATTAAATTTGTGCTTGTGAAAAGAAAAAGAATAAAAGTGACTAAACATATAAGTTATATTTAAATAAAATTAAAAACAATTATGGCGTTTTTTTATTTGGGCATGGATGCTACTACTTTGGCCAATGAAGTAATAATGAGGGAAAACGCTATTGAGCGAGCAATTTTGCGGAATATTGATAGCCCATTCGATTTGGATGAGGTAAATTTTAAAAAGTTGTATCGCTTGACACCTGACATGACTCACACCCTCATTGATTCCATTGGCAGTTTGCTTACTAAGAAAAATATATCCGCTTTATCTGCCGAAAGCCAAGTAAGTATTTTCAAAATTATATCACTCTAAATGTATCAAATAATATTCCATTTAGGTCCTTGCAGCGCTTCGGTTTTATGCGACTGGGTGTTACCAACGACCAGTGGGAGAACAATGTGGGATAACCATGAGCCAGTCTTCCATAAGCCGCTCTATCCATTGCGTTACGGAGGCAATAAATTCCAAAATTTTCCGGCAATACGTGCGTTTTCCGATGACGGAAATCGAGCGACAGGCAGCGCACACTGTATTCAGGACGGCAAGCTTGCCTTTTGATGGTGCTATTGGTGCAATCGATTGCACACATGTAGCGATCCTTGGACCAGCTCAACACGAGGAGGCTTATGTTAACCACCATGGTTATCATTCCATAAATGTTCAAATGGTAAGCTACGAGGATCCAATTCGCCAGTTAATTGATTTAAGTAAATTCTTCTTCTAGATATGCGATGCAAATTTGAAAATTTTAAACGTCAATGCAAGGTATCCGGGAGCTCGTCATGATGCCTACATTTGGAGTGCATGCGCTGCTCGGCAAGTTATGAAACGAGCATATGAACGTGGAGACCGCCATAAGTTTTTAATTGGTAACAATATTTTGAAAAAATAAGTAGTTGAGTTATGTTTATATACTAGACCTTCCTGCCCGATTTGCTAGGCTTGTGTTTGTTTTTGAAGTAAAAATTCTTTGCTCGCATTTGGTGTTAAATTTCAAGAGCGCGACACTTCCTATACCTTAGAATATTGGTCAAACAGTTTCTGAGTGATAACGCTTCACACAGATATACAAACAGACACACAAACAGACAGCCATTTTTAAATATATAGATTGTTACATTTTCTTTTTAAAGGCGACTCTGGGTATCCTCTCGAACCGTGGCTAATGACGCCTCTGCCAAACAGTGCTGAAGGAACACCCAGCTTCCGTTACAATAAAGCTTTGTGTCAAGCTCGGAACTGTGTTGAGCGGCTGTTTGGGGTTTTAAAAAATAAATTTAGATGTCTTTCAAAGCAGAGAGTGCTAATGTACGAGCCCGGTTTTGCTGGACAGATAGTAAATGCATGTGCTGTTTTGCATAATATGAGGCACAACGACTCGAGCACTGAAAACTTGGAAGAATTTGTGTTGCCTAATACAGCAACGCTGTCTGCAGCACCAGAAGGAGAGGAGGAAATAAGATCCTCAGCTGTTGCAAAACGAATTCAAGATCGACTAATTTTGGAAAAATTCTCATAAACGGTAAGATTTACATGCTTTAAATATCGTCACTTCAAACCAACAACTATGTATCTCCTTAATTATCATTCTTGGGATAAATGACCTACCTATGATGTTTTTCTTTTGTGCACAATCCTGTCCAACCAGAGTTCACTTAAAAGAAACCATTGCAAAGTTATAATGAAAAAGCAAAACAAGAAAAGACGGAAATCAGTCCAAATTAAAATTTTTTAAAAATCTTTAAATTGAATTATCTCAAAACTAGAAAATTGGAGTTACCTATTTATTGCTTTGAGGTGACGATATGGATATAGTTTCTAAATCAATTTTTTTTGCCATGCATATAGGTTCTGATCAAATTATAACGTCGCCATCTCATTCATCGCGAGTTACTAGTCGCTGAATATTTGAAGTAATATGTAAACTTATATAAATATTATGTTCATAAAGAATCTGTAAATTTTCAAATTGTTTTTATTACCATTTAATTTCTTAGTTATGTAAGCACATTGATTACGTTTATAATTAATTTTCATTGAAATCTATCTTTGTAATGATTTTATAAATTACATTTAACTTATAAGTTGTCGGTTTCTTTTAGTTACTTAGACCTTTTGGTTGAACAAGTAATTTTAATTATTTATGTATTATTAATAATTTAATTTTGTACAAAAAAAGTACATTAAAGTACATTGGGTTGATTAGAATGATGAAAATCAACAGCTTTCATAAAGTGTATACAACTTTCTGTATGTAACGCTAGTTACCATTTAATTATACTTACGTTAATTGAAAATAAATGAGATCAAAAAAATATTTTTTCTTCAAACACATGTTAAAGTGTTTTATTTTAGTTACGACTAAAGTTTTAAATTAAATATTTTAATTAATTTTTTTTTTATATTTTGATAATCAGCTTTATCATCTAATTCGATTTTGACTGCAACAATTTATCAGCAACAGTTTCGACGACAGTTGACATGTTAAATGCAATTTCTTCCACTGCCGCTGCTATTCGATTAAAGGCGTTAGCTTGTATCATCGAAGATTCTGCCTGGAGTTTTGCGGCTTCGGCATGCATCTAAAAGAAAAAGAGGAAAAACAATGGATGAAAATTTTTCACTAATGTAGGCAGCATTCACCTTCAGTGCATCGGCTTGCTGTTTAGCCAGTACAGCGAACTGATCACGGGCTGCTTCGAAAACATTTTTTTTGGTTTTTTGATGACGTTTGGATGTTGATGCAAGTGCATCCGTCGACGTATTCAGACGTCTTCTTTTATCCGGTGTTTCCACTACTTCGTCTGTCTCTTGCACTACCTCCTCATCTAGAAGTATGTTGGGTACAGTAGGGCTAGCAACCAGAACTTCAGTATCCCCGGATTCCAAGCAAATTTGCAGCGCCTAGAGTTATAAAAGAAAAAATTTTAGATTTGGTTAAAACAATTTATCTTTAACCAAACTTCTGCATGGCACCAGAATTAATTAATCATGTAACTTTAAGAGTACATAGAAACATAAAAATTGTTTTTTGAGCCAAAATGATATTTTTTCATAACTTCGGAAGTTGATGTCTAATGCTTATAAATTATATATCATTGTGAAGGGCTTAATTTTCAAAGACTAACGAGAGAAACTAGGTCGTATTAGTCGAACATAACCTCAGAGGTCAAAAAACATGAAGAAAACATATAGGCTTAATTAAGCCCTTTACAAAGATTCCTATACTGTTTTTAAATATCGGACATCATCTGCCGAAGTTATGGAAAAAAAACTAAGTGGTCCAAAAAAAATTTGTTTGGTTTCCTACATACTCTCAGGTCAAGCTTTCAAAGAAAGGGCGGTTTTTCTTATTTTTATAACATTTTTTACGCACTATTCTTAAGTTTTAAGCACTTCTTGTCTCTGGTGACAATTCTCATACATATATGAGCCGTTTATTTTGTAAGTGGCCTAACCATTTCAGAAAAAGTAATGTCATAATATACATAAATTAGCTGGCATTTTGTTAAGAATAAATAAAATTGAATTGGCGTTATGTTTAAAAAATAGTATCGGGCAAAAAACCGATTATTATGGCTCATAATGTGAATGAATTACTTTTGCCCCGAAATGAACTTAGGTCACATTCAAAATAAACTGCTTATATGTATTCACATTTTCCTCGGGTATGCTGTCGGCGCATATGTTGCTGCCTTCAACATATTGCGGCCCTATTATGCTTAACACCCGCATGTCCAACGCTGTCAACTCGTTCGACACTGGCTTATTGCCAGTAGCTGCCATCTCCTTTCGGCGCTCCCTCGCTTTGACGGATGTGCGACTTTTTACATCACGCCACACCTGCAAAGGACACATATAAATATATATTTCAAGTTAAAGGACACATATAAATACATATATATTTCAAGTTAATTTTAATCACTTACCACTTGCCATTGCGTAGCTGTTTTTGTAGCCCCTTGGATGCTGTTAAGGAGCTCTGCCAGCTCCTCCCACTTTTTGTTGGCTTCAAGCCGACCATGCATGCCACAGAACCTGCCTTCTGCTAAACCTTTGCAGTGGGCAAAGAAATCAAGCATTTTGTTTAGTTGGTCTGTGGTTGCACGGCAGGCTCTTTTTCTTTTTTCTTCCATGTAATTTTTTATTTATTCAATTTAGTTGATGTTTTCTTTTTTATGAAATTGAATTTATTAAACAGAATTGTCATATTTTGACGTAGTTTATTTGTCAAATGGTTGTGTTGCCATATTTTCCATGTAGTTTGACAACAATTTTCGTTAACATTTCCAACAATTTTCCAACACTAAATTTTGTGAATTTTGTTGTTAACTATGATTTTGGGAATACCACTTTCGTTATCGCAAGCTACAAACGTTGTTAGTTTGCTATACCGATTATCGCACGTTAAAATTTTGGGAATTCCACTACTGGAAGGATTTACGAACAAATTTCATAAAAATAGCTTACATGACATTTATTTGGATGTAACGAAATGTGTCGCGGCCTTGAAACTTTACTGCTAGCACAGCCAAAGTCTTACTTCAAAACGAAGTTACTTAATTTTGGAACCAGTCATTCACAAGAATTTGGAAATATTTAAAACTCAGCACCTTATTTTATGTTGAAGCGCAGTTTTATTGGCTGATGGCAACATCATGTACGCGTAGTTGTTATACCATGAATGCGCGCCCATTTACGTTGATCTTGAGAAATGAGAGCCGCCTCATACTCCGTAGTTGGGTAGTACATACAAACATATATTATATGCGGCGAGGAAATGGGGTTTGAGAACAAATGGAAATGAGTTACTTTATTTGGCTTGCTTAAAACAAGGATTTCGGGATTTATGGCATGTAAAGTAGTATATGCCGAGGAGGAGTTAAAACAAAACAGAATAACAGTCGTAGAAATTGTCTGGATTGTGATTAACTTTATTTATTTTTCTTTCAAATGGAATCCTGCAGTTTGGCGTTCTTCCCAAATGCTGTGCAATATGGCTCTGTATATCTATGCAAATGGCCGACTGGGTGGTGGCGTTATTCACTCTACAATTTCTCTTTCACTTGCACGAATTACGTTGTTGTGTCGTTAAATTAGTTGCGTTGTGGTTAAGTGTGACAAAAAAAAATTAGTCTCACTAAATCCTGCCGCTTATCCTTAATCCGAATCGGCCCATTTCAGGCTCAGCAGCGTCTGCGTTGCGTACGTTGCTTACATAAGATACGTACATAATGAAGTAACTCGGCGCGCACTTAATTTGCATTTTCATACTCTTAACGTGATTGCATTCCACATACTACACAGAATGCCGCGTGCAGAAAACAAAAGAAAACGTTTGCTATTCAAGTGATTCTCGAGGAAAAATCAATTTACTTAATTGCACCGTAATGGATTTAATTTAATTAAAACGCATACGCATCAGTTGAACGCAAAGGCGATAATGTCTGGTATGGGTTCTGCCATCAGGTTAAATGCCGGATTAAATGTTTACATTTGAGCATGAGAAATCTACATATTAATCGGATTATCATTTTATTTGAAAAAATGGCATAAAAATGTTGAAATATGGTTTAATGCTCACACGATAGGTATTGCGAGGCTTTGCAAGTTTTATGATTTTCTCATTCCATAAAAAGTATTTAGTATGAGTTATTTACGCCACTCAACTCAAAAAGGAACTGGCACAAGTTTAGTTAACTTTTGGAAGAAACTGAACATCAAAATACTTCATCCAGTCTCGTATTTTTGTATGTTTTAATAAATATGTCAGCCATTCCATGCCTAGCGTAAAAAATTTGGCTTCACCATTTCGTATTTTGCTGAAATTTAGTACGTTTTCCAAACAGGATAATACCACTATAAATGGCAAAAAAAAAATTAGTGAGGGTATTATCGTTGGCTTAGCCAAAAATTGAAGAATTTGGAAAATCCTGCTTGTATGGGATGTGCAACAACCTCTTGTCCGAATTTATTTAGTTTTAGCTAACTATTCTACACTGAGAAAAGAGTATGTTTTCATCAAAGAAATATATTTGATTGAACATTTTAGAAAATATTTGTTAATAATTAACAAACTTCGGTAAATATTAATATGCCTTTAATTGGAGCTTGAAATATTGTTGATTGGGCCAAAACTGATATATGTTTGATGGAATGTCAAATATTTGCTTCAACTTAAAAAAAAACCTTGTCTGGGCTTCGAATGCACTCTAAAAAAAAAAAATATTCCCCCAGGTTATCGCTCAAACGTCTTATACATTGAGCTAACTCTATCTACTTTAAATTCAACAAGTATTGAAAAACTTCAAAAACATACTGACATTATTTTCAAAACATTATTTTCAAAAGTTACAAAAAACAATCAATACTTGTTAAATTTTTTGTTTGACTTTTTGTCTAAAATTAATTCAAAATAACAATCACTACAAACGTAGAAAGAGTTAGCTCAATGTATAAGACGTTTGACTGAAATCCTGGGGGGGTGTATGTTGGAATCCCAGACAAGAAAGTGTTTTTTTTCTTAAATTAATTATTTTATTTTTTTAATTCACTCTGATTGACTTTGTGATTCGTTATAACTTTTTCGCATTTCAATTTGTATATGTAGAACATCTTTAGTTATAATATAGTTCTGATTGTTAAGCTGTAAGATTCAGTAATTTACATTTAGTCATTGCGTCCAGAGGTTTAAAGAATTGAATACGCGCGGCATAGTTCCAATTCGCTATACATGGATTCCCTCTTACGATTGCAATGACCCAAGGTTACAAATGTAGCTGGTAAATATATGGTAGCATCTAGCAACGAACAAAAAATGCCCAGGGGGTGGGTATGAGTTCAATCCCCACCCAGACAAGATTTTTTTTGGGTTTTTTTTTGTTTTTTTTTTTTTTGCAACTTGGCGAGTGCATTCAAATTTCAGAGAAAAGTATTATTTTTAATTTATAATAAATATTATATTTTATGATGTCGCCGTGATTATAGCAAATATTGCCATATTAGTTCCTAATTAACAAAAAGATTAATAATAATAAAGGCCTAAGTTCAAAATAATAAATGTCTTTATATTCAAACATATATTTTGTAATTATTAACAAATATACGATTGAACCAATAAAATTGTTCAAATATGCCACTCATTAAATAATATCAAATATTCGATTCGCCTATATCAAATATATTATTTGTTAATTATTACCAAATTTTGATGTATACAATCATACTGTTTTCTCAGTGCACATATTTGTGCTCAATTTTGTTGCACCAAAGCATTATGACAATTTTGCTTGTATGGGGGGTGCCACGCCCGCTTGTCCGAATCGAACAATTTGCTGATTGATTGCAGCTGGTTTTAATTTAAGCTGATGTTTAGCATGTCTCTGGAGCTGATCGGCAAAAAGTAAAAATGGCAACAACGAGTAAGTTTTTCTCCCATGCCTTAGCAATCATTTGCACAAGCTAAAAGCTTCCCTTTAAAGTGAGAATTCCTAAAGCAGATTCCATGGAACATACTGTGCGCATAAATTGGCAACTGATGTTCAAGACAAAATTTGGAACGAAACATCTGAACTAGTTTTGTATATGAGAGTTATAGGGAAAAAATTTGTATTACTAATTCAAAAAGGCAAATATGTATTAAAATATTTATACTTGCTAACCTAGTTTTGTAATACTACGTTTCCATCGGATATTTAATGATGAGATTTATAGATCTCATTTCATTTTAAAATGGTCATAACTTTTTAAAGAAAAATCGCAAAAAACCATTTCGTACCTCATTTTGAAGGCAAAATGCAGTTCTAAATGATGCATTTAAGAACAACTAGCAATAAATTTTCATCCATTCAATTAAAAAGCGATAAAAAGAAAAAAATTAAAATGCTTAATTTTTTTCCAAACTTTGAGACCGGTATTTTTTTTTTAAATTAATCAACATTTAATTCCCTACAACATAAAAACTCCATAACAAATATTCCGCCCTTTAAAAATTACAAAAAACCAATTTACAGCAAAAAAGACATGAAAATGCTGAAACAGCAACAAATTTAATTTTTGGACCAAAACTTTCTTAGAGGATAATGTTGACCTAGTCATTCTCTACAAAAGTTGTCTTAAAAACATAACGAAAAAATAAATAGTTTCGAAGTATCGGGCAGTCGAAGTGACTTGCCGTTTTTTAGTCAAAATTTCTTTCCTATGTCCGTATTTTCTTACAAACTTATAAATTTTATTGTGTTCATACCACATCAGATAGCGATCAGATTTCCCAGAGTTTCATTGCTTCAGACTTAATTGCAAAGCGAACTTATTTGGTTTTATGATTAAAGCGAAATAATCAGTTCTCTTGACTGCGATTGCCAGCGAATTAAATCTTTTTTTATTAACTTATTTGTTACTCTGTAGAAGGTATAATGCAACTTTGGTTTTGCTCAATTTAAGTCACCATTCTTGCAAAATAAATAAGTATTTTAGCTCAATGTATCCAATACCTCCAAAACAAAAAGATTTTGTTTGTAAAAAAAAAAAGATTTAAAAACAAGACACTTGAGTGCGTAAAATATTTTTCCATGCTAAAAGAAAACATTGCACTTTTCACAAAAAAAAAAAAAATTTCACACATATTCGTTTCCATTTCCATTTGATGTTGCTGCTGCTTTTTGTAGCAATTTCATTTGTTTCTAGCTCCTTCACTACCGCAGGGCAGAATACACTCAGACATTTAGATAGACAGTCAGACAGATACTCGGACAGACACAAAAAACAGGCTATGAGTGCGGTACAAAAAGTTGATTTCAAACAGGATGTGGATATGAAGTTGAGCAACGAAACGAGCAATGCCAGAGTAAAGATGAACAACCAAAAAAGAAAGAAACGTCAAACAAACAACAACTTTAGCAAAAATAACAACAATTTTAAGTGGCTCTTCGCTATTTCAAAATATTCCACACAACCCACAATTTTTCCACATCCGCTCGCTTGTTCGCTCGCATTCGCATCAATCTCGTAGATAGCAATCTTTCCATTTCGTGCATTCCCTATCAGCAATTTCGGAACAGCAATTTCAGTTTAATTTTTGTTTTCTTTTTTGTGTTCTGCTGTTGCTGCTTATGCCTTTGTTGTTGTTGTTGTTGTTGAACTCCAGTAACCTGACATGTGAAACACCCACATATAGTTGTACACCTTTCATTTATGCCACCCATAGTTAGGATTGTAGTATCAAATTTAAAAGTAATCGATACATGCACAATGCTTTCCAATAAGTGTTTGCCTCGGTTAAATAATATGAGAGGATCCGCTTCTTTACTAGACCTAGCGGGGTAGAAACTCGCTACGCACTGGTGGCATTAAAATAGGAACCATGTCTTGCCGCTTCGTTGGCCTTGATGTCACCATGTCCCTCCCTAGGAGAACAGATTTATTGGTCTAGATTGTGAGCATAGTGATTAAATTTGTATATTACACAGGCACTCGAAATACAACATAAGGATATACAGTAGGTCAAAGCCAAAGTCGTACACCAAACATACTATTTTTCAATGCCCCAAAACTAAGTAGGCAAAAATAATTTAGGAAATTTGAAGCACATTTTTAAATAGCCTATTTAATCCTTCAATTTTAACAAAAAACCAAATTTGAAATTTTCCGTTATTTTTGAAAATAAATAAAAAGTTACAGAAATCAATCATATTCAGAACCAAAGCCAAAGTCGTACACCTTAACAAAATTATAATTTTTACATGAGTCCAGTAATAAGTGTACATTATATTGTTTTTATTTGTCATGTTTAGTCTTTTTGGCATCCTTTGAATTAGTTTTTCACAATAGCTCCGATAAATTTTTTCCCATTTTCCATGAATACCCTTTTCAGTTTAGTTTTTGAAGAAATATTGTGCTGGAGAACTTTTGCGTCCAGATAATTCCACAAGATTTTAATAGCATTTATATCTGGACCCTGGGCCAGTGTTACGAACATATTGGGACAGTTGTATTGAATCCATGATCTCATATTATATATATTATTTATATTATTTGAAGTAATCAAATAAACATAACAAGATAAATGATTATCAAAAAGTGATTTTCAAGCCTAGTAAACTAAATAAACAAATGAATGAAAGAAAAAAACAAAAGTTTCAAAAAATAAGTGCAAATTAATTAAGCTCATCATAACGCTATTAATTAAAAATTTTATAATAACCGAAAACACCCGGAAACAGTTATATGACTTGCGTCTAATTAACACAAAAAGAAAACGGGAAAAAAAACTACATAAAAGTGTTAAAAATAAAAAAAGATACAAATTGTTACGAAATTTCCTGTTTCTATGACGATAATTTCAGTCTCTTACAGTTTTCTGATTTCGATCACTGGATTGTGTAGCAATCAAAAACACACACTTTATTTAGTTATAAAATGGTTTATTTAAATTACAAATGTTTATTTTCACACGGTACAATTGTTTATTTCTCTACTAGCTGGCCTGGAAGCGACTTTGTTCGCCCGTTCCCGATGCCCTTTACATATGTTTCAAGTCCCACCTATCTCCGTCATCCTTCTCTTCCAACCCTTCAGGTTTTTCAAGGTGAATAAAATATATATTTGTGTTCCAACTTTTATAATGATAGCTACTATAGTCGTAGAAATATAGCATTTTGAGTATTTTTACTGTACGGGGGCTGCAAATCCCTTTCGTTTAATTCCTCTTAAGCTTTTTTTGCTGAATAGTAGACGCTATAAACATCCATGTGCCAAGTTTCATAATGACAGCTGATATAAGAACACTGATATAGCATTTTCTGTGTTTTTTCATATGAGGGGTGCAACGTCCTCTAGTTCCATCCCCCTCAAATTTTTCATGGTGAATGGTACATACATTATGCATAAGTTCACTAACTTGCATAATCATAGCTTGTATAACTGTAGAGATATAGCATTTTTTGTATTTTTTTAGTATGGGGGGTGCAACCCCCGTTACCCTCAGTGGCATGTCACCCCCTTAAGAACCTTCTACAGACCACAATAAACAATTTAAAAGAAAAATAATGTAAATCGGCCTTGTTTCTGCGTTCATAAGCTACATACGGACACCATTTCATTTTTATATATACAGATTTATTACATTCAAAATCGAATATTACAATTAGCACTTTATTTACTTTCACTGGCACTGTGTGTACAACCTTTTCACTAATATTGCTTAAAATCATTTGTGTTGCAACTCTCATGAACAGCTCCGGATGAACATTCTAGAATTGCATTAGCGAAACATCTGGCAACATCTCCTTGATTCCTTCGGCTAATAGTTTCTTGACAAAACTTGGCATCACTGTCAAGTACTTTCGTGACGTCACTAGTTTTATTGACGTCTCGAACTGTCGAGTATTTTCGTGAAGTTTCTTTTCATGTGATTTTAGTTTTCGTCACAATATGATTAAAAATTTCATTACAATTTAAAAATAATTTCATAAAAGTCAATGGCATCAACGAAATAAGAAAGCGTTTAATAAATTTTTTGCGCAATAGATTTCAAGAAAACCACGAATGATCGTGTAAAACTTTATTGATTGCCTGAAAATGATGAAGTTAAGCAAAAGTGGTTAATTGCAATAAGTCCACTGTATCAATTAAATCGGAAAACAATATATATTTGTAGTAGACATTTTAAGCCAGAAGATTATAAGCCCAAAGGGAAAAAATTAAATACATTTGCAATTCCATCACTAAATCTTGAAGGAATAGAATTGCAAATATTGGAGTATGTATCTCTGGGGCATGTATTTGAAATAAGAACTGAAATTAAAAATCATGGGGAGCAGATAACCCCAAAACCAGAAAATAATACAAATGAAATAGAAGATACTTCAAATTTGGCTGAAGCACAATCGTCAGAAGAAATTGACGTTGGTATTGAGGAGGAGGTACTCCCAGAACAAAATTTGGCTGAAGAAAATAATAATAGCATTGGATTGGCTAGATTACAGTTCAATTCTGTTAAATACGTAAAATGTTATGGTGCTGGTTTTAATGAATTTGTCGAAAAAATGCTTTCACAACTAAACAGTTTTCTCGAAATAAATGGTTTTAATAAAATTTACATAATTAAAATAGATGAAACTCCTATTACAGCAAATTTACAATATAATGAATTTCGTAAACAGGGCCGTCTTTAGGAATTGGAGGCCCCTAGGCTCAACTTGTGGTGCGGGCCCCATCTGAAAGTATAGGATAGTCTCTTGTAAAACAACTCCAATTGCATTTTTTTCACCAGAACCATCTTAAACTTTTGTTGTAGAAATGAGTTTTTTGTAGTTTTCAAAGGGCAAAAATCGAGTTTTTTGCCAGCTTCGTGCGGGCCTGGGCCTAACAACAAAAGCCCAAAAATTAGAGAATCGTAAATCACGGGAAGGTTAAGAAGCATAAGCTTGGAAAAAATTCTGTTCTTACATAAAAAAATATGAAAAATAATGTTCAGATGTGAGGCTAAGAATAACCAAGGAGTACGAAACTCAAGTCAGACAAATCGTCTTATTAGATTCGACCAAAAAACTGAAATAAGCACTTAATGTATAATGTTTGGTTTTTCAATATATGCTTCATTTAGTTCTATTCTTCTTCTTCATGAAGGGTCTTGTGTGATTTTCTTTAAAAATTATACATATGAGAATCCACGTACGATTTTTAACTTTTATGGTAACATTCACAAATGATCAAGACTTTTACCAAAAAAAATAATTTAAAACCGCTTTATAGCTCATCTGGAAGACGAAAAATAGTACTAAATACATTTAATAGGCAATAGCAAAATAATTTTGTGATTTTTCTATATAACTTCAAATATCATGTCTTTTGAACTTTAAGATTAGGATATCTCTAAAACTATACGCGATAGACCGATTCTGAGGCCGGTTTCACATTCACCATCGACAAAAAGCAACCCTTATTCTACCTTTGTTAGAAACTGCATAAATCTAAAGACTATGTTTTTTTATACCCTACACCCAGGGTATATTCACTTTGTCCTTCCGTTTGTAACGCAGAGAAGGAGGCGTGGCAGGTATAGAAAAGTATATATATTCTTGATCAGCGTCACCTCCTAAGTCGATATAGCCATGTCCGTCTGTCTGGCTGGCTGGGTGGCTGGCTGTGTGTTGAAATACACTTTTTGGGAAAACTGAGCAAGATAATTCAATGAAATTTAGTACACTGCCTCCGTCGTCAAAGTTAGCTCGGGGGATTGAAAATGAGCGAAATCGGTCAACGGACACGCCTACCGCCCATACAAAAATTATATTCAAAATGCAATTTTAGGAGTATTTTTCACGACAATGCAACCACAATACATATAAGTACTACGAATTGTAAGCGCAAGCTCTGATAAAAAACTGAGCGAATTCGGACAAGAGGGCGTGGCACCTCCCATATAAGCAAAAGCTTCAAAACGCTATACTGAAAGCGTTTTTTGAGATATTCGAACCAACTTTGACTCAGACACTAAAAATTATAAATGAAAGCTCTTAGCGAAAATTGGTTGAAATCGTACAAGGGGGCGTGGCACCTCCCATATAAGCAAAAGTTTCAAAATGATATACTGAAAAAGTTTTTTGAGATAATCCAACTAAATTTCACTCTGACACTAAAAACTATAAATGCAAGCTCTGAACAAAAACTGGAAGTACTCGCACAAGAGGGCGTGGCACCTCCCATATAAGCAAAATTTTCAAAATACTGCAGTGTTGGGTATTTATTTTTTGGCCAGGCCAAAATTTACACCCTTACTAGTTTTAATTTAATTACGAACAAAATGAGCCATGTCCGATCAAAATGTTCAACAAAATTAGATACCAAAGACTTTTTTTTATCTAATCTGCGTGCACTAAACGTAAAAACAGTTTTAATTATTTTTTTTTTTTTTTTGTAGCAATTGACTAGTAAAGATTTTCGAAAATTTTTTTTCTGAAATATTTACAGTGCTCAAAAATCATAATTTCGACTATGTCTGCTGGTATGATATAAATAAATGCGATTTTCATATTCAGCTACGCCAAATCATTAAAAAAATATAACTCCAAAAATGTTTACTTAATAAATTGACAATTAAGGAAAAAATTAAAACATAAATAAGTTTTACCTAACTTTGCGATCGGCTTCTTACCTTTAAGATTAATAGTTTTAAATTAATTTGTTTTTTAAATTAATCTACATTTAATTCCATAAAATAAAGTATTTCAAAACGAATATTCCGCAATTTAAAAATTACAAAAAACTCATTTCTACATTAGTTTATTTTCCCGGGCTATAATGAAAACGTTTTAAAAAATTATTAAGTACTCATAAATATGTATGCATGTATTAGCACTATTTATAACTAAATAACTTATTAAAGTTATCGAAAGTAACTTTCTCGAAACAAACTTCCACTCCCGACTCACACTTGATGCACTATGTATTACAAACATTTGTGACTGACACCTCTCGCCATAACCAAAATTCTTAGAAAACTTGGCCTACTATGAATAATACGATGTACAAATATACAAATTTCAATTACGAATTTTTTAAAAGCATGCTACGGTGAAATTTGTAATAAATAAGGGTAAACCAAAAAATGTGCACAACTGTATTTAAATAAAAATTTTGAATTGAAATTTTTTATTTTATGCTACATAAATATTTTTTTTTTTTCCTTCGAACTTCTTTGTGGTGCGGGCCCCTAGGCTATAGCCTATGTAGTCTATGCCTAAACATGGCCCTGTTCGTAAATGCATACGATTTTGTAAATGTTATATCTGACCATATATGGTCTGCATGGAGAGTCGAATTACGTACTTGGTTTTTGGCTTCATCGGGGAGCGCCTTCTTTCGTTCAAGCCAACTGTGTATAGCGACGCAACTTCGAAATTTTTTTCTACTAACTAATGGCAATCGAAAATGCTGTACTAGAACCCATCCCAGATTTTTCATTGATCATGGGAGGGAAAAAAATGCAGAGTAGAGGGTAGTTTTTAATTTTTCACAGTTTTCAGTAAATTTATCCAAAAAGGTGCAAGATATGCTTTTAACATCTTGGAAAAAAATAACCACTGGAGTATATTTAAGTTATATTTAGAATACATCACAAACGATAAATGAAGATTTCATGTAAAAAATGTGTATTTTTAACCTAAAAGTACGGTTTTTCCATAGTACTTGATTTTTCAAACTTCGAGTCGTTAAAGCGCCGCTAAACGACCGAACTTCGAAAAACCTTTTGACAATTTTTTTCTACTAATCAATGACAAACAAAAAAACTCCACTAGAACCCATCCCATTCGTGGGAGGGAATAAATGCAAAATTGAGGGTATTTTTTAATTTTTCAAGTTTTCTGTAAATTTATCCAAAACGGTACAAGATATGCTTTTAATATTTGACAAGAAAATAATCATTAGAGTATGTTTAAGTTATGTTCAGAAGACATCATAAACCAGAAATGAAGATTTTATGTAAAAAATTTGAGTTTTTAACCTAAAGTACGATTTTTTCCATAGTGCTTGATTTTTTGAACTTTGAACCATTATAGCGCCGCTTAACGACCGAACTTCGAAAAATCCTTTAGCAGTTTTTTTCTACTCTCCAATTGTAATCGAAAGTGCTAGGTTAGAACTCATCCCAAATGTTGTGTTGAAGCGTGTAATCGTTATCCAAATATTCGAAAAAACTTGTATTTTATTTTTCGAATCATAATTGGCACGTTAGGTCAGTTGATAAGGTTGTCGACTCATAATTTGGAATTCATAGGTTCGATTCTTAGTAAACAAAATTTTTTTTTTTTATTTTTAATAAAATATCAAAATGTTTGGAAAATGTTGAAATGGCTGAAACAGGTGGAACTGTGAAGTTCTGCCGTCTCAGACAATTCATCAATCTGGTATCAATCAGATTGATAGTAGTCTAGTAGTAGTAGATAGTAGTAATCTAGATACAGTTCAGCAATCTGGTACTTACCAGATTAATGAAGTGGCTGAAAGCGGTGGAACTGGTGAAGTTTTCTCGTCTCAGACAATTCATCAATCTGGAATCAATCAGATTGATAGAAATAAAACCATTAAAAAATTCTTTACAATTTCTTCACCTACCGGTGATCAATTTTAATGAAAGAATAAATAAATTTCAAGGCATGGCAAGTGAAGTTGATTTTATTAATCATGTTAAAATTTTCTATAGTTCATAGTCTTATTTATTCTTCCAAACCTCCGACAGATGTAGTTTTTTTCAAACACTTAGTAAAAGTAAGAAGGAGTCTAGCTATATGTAAAATTTATTATAAAACTTTCACATTTGATGAACATAAAATGAATATGTAGGGGAGATGTGTGTACCTTGGTCCGAGTGTACCTCGGTCCGAGTGCCGATTGCTGGTCAACATCTGCACGTGTACGATAATGTTCTTCTATGGAATTTTCCACTCATGCCCCTGATTGATCTTACTAGGTTTCTGACCATCAAGCTGTACTTGTTTGTTCAAAATGACGGAAAAAGTGTTTTTGATGTGTAAAAGTATTTTTATAGAAGTTGGCAACGAAACGTTTTGTCAGAAATTTTCTTAAAATATTTGAGACTTACAGCGTCAGCAAGGTAAGTTTAGTTATTGTTTAAAGTTTTTAATGTGTTTTAGATCTATTTTCATAAAAATATGTAATGGTAGTTGCCACTTTTTAAAATCTGCAGTCTGTGTGTACCTTGGACCGGGCGGAAGTGTGTACCTTGGACCGGTCCGAGGAACACTCAGTAAATTTTGTATTGCTACTATTGTTTTATTTGCACTATTTTAGGAAAATGCCAAGAAGCAAGACGGGAGCAATACGACCTCCGGTGAATACCGAAGACCTAAAACTTGCATTAAGAGATGTGGAAAAAGGAAAATCCCTATATACTGCCGCAAAAGAAAATCAAGTTTCCAAGACGACTATAATAAGGCACATGCAAAAGCATAGAGCCTCTGCAAATAATGAGTTTATTTATAACTGCTTCAAAATTACATTATGGACTACCCAGAGAAGAATACGGCGCGATCACATTACTTTACGAAAGCCTGAAGCTACCAGCTTGTCAAGAGCAACTAGCTTCAACAAAGCAAATGTTGCAGCCTTTTTCGAAAATTATAAAGAATGTTTGGCTCGATATAAATTTACTCCTGACCGTATTTATAACACCGATGAAACCGGAAACTCAACGGTCCATGTTCCACCAAAAATTTTGGCACAGAAGGGGGTTAAATAAATTGGCAGTGTAACATCGGGCGAAAGAGGACTTAATATAACCATGATTGCGTGGGAAATCATGTGCCTCCAATGCTAATTTTTCCAAGAGTCCACTTCAAAGAGCGCATGATCGCTGGTGCTCCTGCAGGAACGATTGGGGGTACAAATCCAAGTGGCTGGTCAAACGAAAATTTATTTTTTAAATATTTGAAGCATTTTATTGCTTTTGTGAAGCCTACTGAAGAAGCGAAGGTTCTCCTTATAATGGATAACCACGATTCCCACATTGCAGTTAATATCATTAAGGAAGCCAGAAAAAACAACGTTATTTTGCTAACATTGCCTCCTCATACATCTTATAAGCTTCAGCCTTTGGATAGAACAGTTTTTGGTGCATACAAAGCATTTTATAATCAATCATTGAATGAATGGATGTTGTCAAACCCTGGTAAGCCCATTACAATTTATGAGATTGCACACGTTATTGGAAAGTCTTTTCCAAAAGCATTTTCCATTCAAAAACATTGTTAAAGGTTTTGAAGTAAGTGGAATATGGCCTCTTAATGAAAACATTTTTGGCGACGATGAGTTCTTGTCCTCTTATGTCACAGACCGGACGTTCAATACACACCCAAACCAAAATTTGAGTTCTATCGAAGAAATTCCCTCAACATCTAGTGCTGCAATTTCTGTGCAGAATATAGTTGAAACTTGCTCCAAAATTCTGGTGTCTCCTCAGGAAATTCGACCCTTTCCAAAAGCTGCCCCACGGAAGACGGTAGGAAGAGGCAGGCGAAGAAATGGGAAAACGAGAATTCTAACCGACAGTCCAGAGAAAGAAGCCATTGAAGAAGCCGCTAAATCAAAAAAGAACAAAATAAAGCCCCGAGTCAAAAAAATTAAAAAAAAGTTAGTGTACTACTCATCGTCATCACAAGATGACGAAAATGTTCCTGCTATCCCTAGGGCCATACCAAAAAGAGTTTCAAAAAAAAAAATCAAAAGTTATTAATGAAGTTCTTGGCAAATCCGACGAAGCCGTAATCGCTTTTAATATTTTTACTATTATATTACTTATTTCCAACCACCGTTAGTTTGATTAATTTGTTCTTTTAAATGAACTTTAATATGCAATGAATTCTTATTTTTGAGTTTTTTTTTTTTTTTGTTTTCATTGAATATAATGTTATTTTTGGTTATATAATAAATTGTTCTTTTATAATTAATTGGCCATAATAAATGAATTCTATTTTATTTTGGACGGTCCAAGGTACACACACCAATGGTCCAAGGTACACTTGCATGGTGTACCTTGGACCGTTTGAGATTGGCACGGAAAAGGTCATATATCTACTCAATGGTAAGATATAGAAATGTCATTGTCTCGTCATTTGATGCTGCAAGGAATGTAGAGGTATACCTTAGTCAAAAAATTAAAACATTTTTTTTGGAAAGTCCAGAATATTGAAAAAACTGAAAACCGGACCAAGGTACACACATCTCCCCTACTCAATTAATATTTATTCACATAATTTGACGAATAATTTTACTTACTTTGGAGATTGTAACAAAAAACGTTTTCTTTTTATTTGATTTCACTCAATTGTTTCTGAGATTAAGCGATTTGTAGCAAATAAAGATGTTACCAAAATGATCCAAAGAGTAGAAAGAAATGTTTGAGATACTGATATTAATAAAGCCTTTTTAAAGTATATCGTACGGTATTTGTAGAGAAGTTATTAAAGCATTGAGATTAGAATTAGCAAATCATAAGCATCAATTTGACCTTCCATATTTAAATCGATTGATTGCTAATTCATTAACTTTAAGTGACAGCAATCTTTGTGATGAGATAAAAACATTTGTAATAGCATACGCAAACTCTTACTTTCATGAGTCAAATCCATATCGCTCACACAATATTGCAATCTTTGAAGAATAATTTGTATACTTAATGCGAACTTAAGCAAGAAGTAAAACTTTGACTTATAAATATGCTAAGAATAACAATAAGCAGATTTTTTAAAGAGGGTGATAAAGGCCTATAGGGGAACCGAACACCCAGAAAAAAAATCGGTAACGCGCCAAAAGGAATACCTCAAGGGTGGTGTGGAAATTTCTGACTTTTTAAATTTTTTGATTTCAAATGATGCTGCCACTTTGACCCCACATGCTTGTACCAAAACTATTTACTACATTTGTGGTTGAATTTTGACCACTAGACGGTTCTAGTATGACTAAAAGTTCAACTAAAAATTAATTTTCAATATATGACATGTTATTAAGTAACACACATGAAAATTCTTAGATTTTAAGATATCTTAGATTTGACGATGTCTTTACATAAAATTTCCCGATATCCCGTGCTTTCGAGGTTTTTGATGCATTTACACCGTTTATGGAATACCCTGATTATTTCACATATCTATTTATATATGTGACCGTCCAGTGGAAAAGGTACCTTATCTTCACTCACAAGATTTAGCAGTACAGCTAAAAATAAGGAGATAGGGTCAATGTTATTGGTTTTCAGTTAAAGGTGAATTTCAGTGCTTGGACATGTTTAGAACATTTGACATTTGATTTGAGGTCGATTATCAAATTTCAAGTTTCAATAAAGGCGATCTTACCAAACTGCTGCCTTGTAAAAATTAATATTTGACAAGCTTTAAACTTTGATATCTAGAAACTTGAGTTTTTCATTTTACAATTTAAAAATTTCATAACTTAGTCAATTTTTGGAATTTTCCAGTGTTCGAGGTGTCATTTTATTCAAAATTTGATTTTTTTTATAATATGCAAAAGCACGGTTTTTTATTTTGTGAACGTATCTTTTCCACATGTGTAAAAGCAAACATATTAATCAATGTTTAAAAATGTTTTAGGAAAGCGTTTTGTGGCTGGACGAAGTTAACATTAAGTAATTAGAAATTTATTTATTTGATTTGTTATTGTACATTAGATAATTTGGAAGATATTATACACAGAATAAATTTGTTTGCATCATATGTAGAAATGATTCTTATAAGAGGAACTAATTTAATTCGTCAAATATTATTCCCACTTAAATCCCTAGAGTTTTTTTTACGGGATTTAATTATGAATAGTAAATTACATCGAGTTAATCTTTTTCTTCTAAATATGAACGCTTTAGAAGACTTCATCATATTCATATTAATTCTTCGAAACAATAGGGCTCCAAACCTATTGCGATTTGAAGCAAATAAAGAAGATGTTACTAAAATGATCCAAAGAGTAGAAAGAAATGTTTGAGATATTGATATTAATTTTTATTTAGAATATTTTCGTAGAGATAGTGTAGACCATATTTTAGAAGTATTTGATTGCAGTATTTGTAGACAAATTATTAAAGCATTGAGGTTAAAATTAGCAAATCATAATTATCAATTTGATCATCCATATCAAAATAGACTGAAAAAATTCAATTAAATTTTAGTGATGAGATAAAAACATTTGTAATTGCATATGCAAACTCTTACTTTCATTAGTCAAATCAATCCCATCTCATCAAACTAAACAAGAATGAATACTTCAGACACCTGAAAGAAAAAAATCTTTTTTTTATTCTCAGAACTGATGCCAAATAGTAGTTAAAATTTTTTAAAAATTGTATAATTTTGTGTCTTCAAGCAATGAGTTTCCTCGATATTTAGTCGACATTAAAATATCGTTGGTGTTTTTCGTGAAAGATAAGTAATCTTCATTAACAACACCTACTGGTAGACAGGCAACATATCGATATCTACATTTTGATACTTTTCTTAGGACAAAATTAAACCAACATTGTCAATGAAACAACAAAAAATGTGTCTGATTGCGCTCAAGCATCACATTCAAAATTCTATTCGCAAGATGTGAGATGCGAGTCAGTTTAGTTGACAAATGCGTTATTCAGGTCACGTAATAACAAAGAAAGTGGAGGTTCTATCAAAAGCATACAAATGTACCAATGAGTACCGCCGGTATTATCAACGTCAACAACCGTCTGCTGCTGCTGCTACTACTGTTCATTCGCCCGTTGTTTCCGTTGTAACTTCAACTCCCAAATGGCACTACGCTCGCTTTCACCAGAGCATCCGTCGGCTGGCAGTATCTCTTTGTAGCTGGATGGATGGATTCTTATCGGCGCTATCGTTGATTTTAGTATTTCCGTGTCCTTATGCTGCTGCGCTACTTCAATAGCAATTGAAGGAAGTGCGCTTCTCTCACTACTATTCCAATAATTTTGACTATTCACGTAGTTTTGCGACGCCCATCCTGCTGCGCTACCGACCGCATTGCTGTCAATTTGACACTGTTAACCCATTGAGGTTGCTTGCTTATTCATGATGCAAACGCTATAATAATTTTAACCAGCTTTTATTTAAATCGAATTTGCTGTAGACGACATTTGTACATGCCGTTTTGGTAAACTACTATTCATGTACATATGTAAGTACATAGCAAGTTCATCACAAGTTTGGCTGCAATCACATTTGATACTTTAAGTGACTTTGACATTATTTAAGAGATATCTTTGATGATATAAAACTTTTATAGGTTGCTATTTGCAGATGCTATTGTAGACAAAGGTAACATTAATTTGGACTTTAAAATAAAGTGGTAATTTTCGAAATTAAACGATTTTGGTCATTAAAGTTAAGAGTTTGATTAATATATTGTTTTATCAGTGACAACATATAGAACTTTGATAGAAGAAAAAGATTAATTTAAGGTTTGGAATTAAATATTTAAAGCTCTTTAATAGACTATTTGGATTAAATTTGATTTAGGTGGACTAGAGCAAAAACATACTTATATCGCGGAATACCTACAAAGTTTTAGTTGATAGTTTTGTGGAACACCCGAAGGATTCATGGTCTAAATGAAGACTATATAGGAATATTGGAGAGAAAACATCTACGGCGCACTGGCAAATAGCCCTAACTGAAAATTTCCTCGGGCAACACGTAATATAAAAAATAAAAAATCTATCATTGAAAATAACTAAACTTTTCTTTTTTGTCGTGAAATTCTATTTTGAAAATATGTAAGTTAATTAAATCATTCTCTAGATTTAGCAACTGAGCCATCGTGTTAAAGTGTAAGTAAAATGCAAGCAAATCAAATATTTGTGAATAAGTGTTTTGTAGCGTATGTGTGTTTATTCATAGTCAGTTAAATTAAAAACCTCATCAGCGTAAACCAAAATGCCACTCAAACAACGATCGGCTTTTAGGTCGCCGTACTCCACGTATAGCTTCCCAAAGAAATGCACGAGAACAGGAAAGTAATAAACAACAAACATTACAACATCGAAACGCAGCACAAACCTCACGAGCCAGCAAAAATAATGAGCAGAGATCATTACGCCAACAACAAGACGCAACAGAAACAGCACGAACTCGAGCGAACGAAAAAACATGCCTTGCGAAGCGGGCAGGGATAGCTAATATTAGATAAAAACTACTTAATTTCATTTCATTTCATTTTTCATTGAACACCCCAATGGAAAAAATTGTTCTGGGCTTGAAACTTGGCATAGTTGTTTATAGGGCTTTAATAATTTTAAAAAAAGTCCACCACTCTTTTGGGGGCTTAAAGTTAAAAAACAAACTACTTAGAAACTATGCGTCAAACAAAACTTAAAAAAATGAAATAATCCAAATGATGTAATTCTGTATATTTTTTTTAAACATCTTTTTAGCATAAAAATGACAGAGATTACCAACTTCAAAGTAAATCCTTTTTTTCTTTCTTTTAAAAAGAACTAAGAATTTAAATACATCAATTCTAAATTGTAACTGCAATAACTTTTTTGATCCTTTACCGAACAGAAAAGTCAAAAAGCATTTTAAAGGCTAAGATTTAAATTTCCTTATTGAATAGCTAAGCCATTCCATGCCTAGCGTAGCAAGAATTGCCACAACCCCTCCGATTTCGCTAAAATTTTGCCTCATGCCAAAATAAAAAAGCGATGAATTGTGACATAATTGTCCATAAGTTGGACATTTCTTAATCGATTTTGATATTAAGATCATTCTTGGAAAGGTATTGAATCAGTATAAGGCCCTTTATACTTTAAAACAACTGGACTTGATCCTTAATATCTTTCAAAGTTTGGAAGACTTAAATCTCAATATCTCGAAACCGAGATGTCGAAAAATTTTATATAATTTTTCCGACTGAGATATGACTAGGTAGTTAGTTTTATGTGAAAACATATTCAAATCATAGTCATAGTTATGTACTAGAAATATCTTATTTTAAAAATTTAAGAAAAAAAAAATTGCTCAGTCTGAAACTTGTTGAAACCAAAACAAAACCCAAAATTTCTTTACTCTTTTGCCAATAATTTTTTTGGGTCTGAGATAGGTAAACTATTGAGAAATATAAGAAAAATTAGATAAAATTTCCTTTAAAGCGCTTCATTAGAAAATTTCTTAGGTTAAAAACTGATAGAAATATGGTTACTCGCTTTTGATATTCTTAAGTTGATATCCTACTTTTCCACAACATTCATGTAGAAAATGCTGCCTAAATGAGTGAAGCTGTCGACAATTTCAATGTCATTATTGGCATCTTTAAAAATTCCGCTTCATACTTAGAATTGCCCACGGAATTGGTCAAAACAAAAAAAAAAAAAATAAAAAAGGTTTCCAAAAATTCTCAAAAAATTCATTTGTATGCCGTGGACAATTCTAAGCATTTTTCGCCTATACACTTATTTCGCCGTTCTAAAAATCTGTGCATCCAAAACTAAAAGCATGAATTCTAAATATTTTTTTTTTAAAAACACTTTTTTCGTAAGATGCCTTGCGACCGCGTCATCGAAAAATTTCAAAAATCGGTACTGACATGAATGCAGGCAGGCCTGTGCACAAGGAGCCCCGCGGTGGGGTAGTTGGCTATTTCAACACCCAAACAAAAGACGAAAGTACATATACATACACATACATACATACAAAAAACACTCAAAATGAGTTAAAATCTTCTGCAGGGTATAAAATGTATAATGGCAATAAGGGGATGGTCCTGAGACAAACAAATGGGAATGGGGCTTATTTAGTCGAGGACCAAAGAATATGTATTTTAAGACGTTTGCAAAAAGCAGATAATGGTAAAGGTTACCTTTAACGCCCCACACTGGCGACATTTCTCAAAAGTGGTTGCAAAAATCAATTTTGGTGTGGTTGAAATTCGAAAATCTAATGATGCAGTTCGATAAAGAAATACTTAATACTCAAGAATATAAAATATTAATTCATTTAAAAAAATAGTTCGCTTTGTAGAGCTGGTCAAAGTCAATGGCGCATAATCATAGTCCCTCATAAAAGCCGGCTTCTGTTAGCAAAATACTAAAAAGATAGAGTATACTTTAATTCTGCAACTACCATAGTCAGTTTAGAGCATGCTTCTACGAAGATGCGACTATGTTGAGCAGAAAACAATTCAATATGGTAACTCTTTGCAAAAATAGAGAGAAAAAAATCAACTGAGCGAGTTTTTTTGTATTTTCATGTCAAATTAAAAAAAAAAATAAATTATTGATATTGAAAAAATTCAAATGTCTTTTGTTTTTTGAACATTTCAATAAATGCAGTAATTCGTATTATGTAAGTTTTTTTGTAATTTACATCATTTTAAATTCCTCGGAAGATTTTTAAAACGAAATACGCGGTGCTGCTATACGGTTACGTCGTAAGGGAACAAAATTATGAAATTTTTGGGTCCCTGGTAAAAAAGCGTTACATAGTTGTGATGCAGTTCCTTAATATGCATCAATTGTACAATATCGGTAAACTGTATCGGACTTTTTACTGTGTTTCCATTCAAAAAGTAACTTAGCATCAAATATTTGGCTTTGGTAAGGTCTCTGTTTTCTTGCTCTTCAAGCATTTTGCTTAAAGGAACCGCAAATACGAATGCAAGGCCCTTTTTGGTGAGAAACTGCCATGCCGCGTCGATACCAATTTTTTTTCTAAGTCCCTTAGGACGTAACCGTATTGCAGCACGGCGTATTTCATTTAAAAAATCTTTCGTGGAATTTAAATTGATGTAAATTACAAAAAAACTTACATAATACGAATTATTGCAATGTTCATACAAACATTACTCGTATACCATAAAAGACGCGATGTTCATTTTAAATTCATGTGAAAAGTGGTTTCTTCCAAAAAATCACATGGTAGAGAGGGCTTGTATGATTATCGGGACAGGAACACCTTTAATATTATATTAAGCATCAATTTAACAATGCGCTGTGGTTTTTCCAAATCTTTACCCAATATGAAATAAATACAACAAAATCGAAATCTCTTGCAGTTTCTCAAAAATTTAAGGTTTTGATATTTTTTTACACAAACTCATAAATTCAAAACACTGAAAATTTTCATAAAGTGACATTTTTCTGTTTTTGGAGATTGCTAACTGTTTTAGCAACAGCTTTTTCCTATTTTAAAGTTGAAGTATACTTTTAGCGATAGAGTGTGCTTTAAATCGACTATGATTGACTTAAAGCATACTCTATTTAAAAACATATTTTACTGATCTTAAAGTGGGCTTTATTTTGACTATGATTATGCGCCATTGGTTTTTTAGAGTTTTTAAATTTTTTTTTAATTTTTTTTTTTCAAGATTTTGTTCTAATTTTTTGCAACATATGAAAGAAAAGTTAATTTTTTTCTATTAATGCTATAAATGATCTTTATACTATCAAGTACCACTCAAAATAAAGGATTTTATTTTTGAAGTCTGAGATGACTGCACTTTTCTGAAACACTACTTATTTTTACCCCTTTTTTCAACTTCGAATGGAGTTTCAAAAAAATGTTCGAAAAAGATATCTTACGGACTACTAAAACTGAATAGGTTCAACAATTCTAAATACAATTTAAAAATTTTAGCTGCGTCTACTTGCGTCTAAATGAGTTATTACGATTTTCATCATGAAACATGTTGCTCATGACGTCATTTCACGAAAACACGTTGCAAAAATCAATTTCAAGTGGGTCCTTTTTGCAAATCTAATATTGCCATCAGATAGCAAATTATTAGGAGCTAAAGTATTGAAAACTTAAACCGATTCGAGCCAGTGGTTTGGTTTTTACAGCCTCTTAAAGTTGAGTAAATTTTTAAGTTAGCGAAAAAATTTAATTTTAGAGAAAAATTTTTCATATTTAGGTTGAATACTTTGGCAAATGGATAAAGAAAAGTAATTTTTTCTTTCACTTTAAGCATTTATGATCTTGTTTGATAAAACTAATTAGCCAAAAACCAAGTTTTTTTAATGGTTTTCATTTTTTATGAATTTTTTTGAATGCATTGCTTTAATCGTAGTTTTTAAGTTTTGGGTTGAGTCTAAAAAAAACTTCGCTTTTCGTGAAGCTCGGCTTACTACACAACTCATTGGTGTTTATTTCTAAGCTTGTGCTCCAAAAACTGTTTGCTTTTACTTACAACCCTATGTGCAAGAGCAACTTTTATGGCGAAACCTATGGATCAAAAGGCTAATTTCGCGAAGCTTTAAGTACAAAACTTTATATTTTTAATTTTGTTTTTGTCGATTACAGCGCCATCTAGGCAGGATAGGAAAACATTTTTCTGTCAAAACTTTCGTATTTTTTACAGAAAATCCGAATCTGCAATAAAAAATGGGGGTTTTTCATTTAAAATTTTGAAATTTCCCCTGCCCCACCTCCGTCAGGTGGTGAGAGAGGGTCAAAATTTATATCGATGAACAGATCTCTGAAAATAATTGGACACGTTTTTTTTTATTTTTAACGTCCAAGTTTTTAATTATTTGACCGTTCCGGGATTTTCCTAACGATATGCATGCAATTTACAGAAAATCGAACTTCAACAAAACATTGCCTTTTACCCTGCAATGCAATCTAAATGAAATTATAATAGCTACGAAAATTTTCTATCCATAACCGAAAACAGAATTAAAATATCTTAAATGGTTCAGAAGTTATGATTTCTGCAACGAGAAATGCCAGATGTCGCCACTGTGCGCCCGATGGGACACGACGGTTGCTGACGTCTTTGAGGGCCTTGTTGCGATGGAAACGGCGATCCTTGCAACGGTCGATGTAGATGCTGCGTACCACCAATTAGATGCGTGCTCGCACAATCCTGTGGCGGATCAGCTGATATATCCTGGTGCAATCGACGGAGCGCACAAGAGAAATACTTTATTTTTTTTTTCTCATTTAAAACCAATTTGCCCTTTAAACTTCAGGCCTAAAACACTTCATTTTTACTTTAAGAATTTTTTAGGTGTGTTACTTAATGACATTTATATATTGAAAATTGATTTTTTAATTGAACTTTTAGTCATACTTATATTTGCAAAGATCGATTTACATATAAATCTATTAATGCATTTTCTAACACATAATTATGACAAATCAAGGGACGGATTAAAAACACGGCTATAGTGACATATGTTTCGTCTTTCGCCACAAAGACTCATCAGACTATTTTTGTTGTAATTATAATTACATATATTTATTTCTCTAAATTAATTATAATTCAAAAATTGCAATTTTGAAAACTTTTTTTTCAAAATTATGTGTTAGAAAATGCATTGATAGATTTATATGTAAATCGATCTTTGCAAATATATGTATGACTAAAAGTTCAATTAAAAAATCAATTTATTTTTACTTTATTTAGTTTTAAGAATAGGACTAAGATAGTTTATAAGTTATTTTTTAAGTTCAAGTGATCTTACACAAAATTTGGTTGTGGTCTACTTGATGAAAAATATTCAAGTGTCGATTTTTTCATGTCATGCTGCAAACTGACGTTTACCCATATGGTATACACTCGAGTAAGACGGCAGTACGTCGCATGCCATAGTCAACACTAGCGAGTGTGAATTCGCCGCGATAGTGGGTAGTATTGCCACCTGTATGAGTCAGCTTGGGTACTAGTTTTAAAAGCAAAAAAAAAAAAAGGAGAGTTTACGTTTCTGCGTAAACAGGGCTTAAATAACTTCCCTCTAAAGGATCATAACTCGCAAAGAAAAAGTTCAATTAGAAAAGTTTGAAGGTACATTTTGATAGTGTGGCTATTCGATGCCATTAAAAAAAGTCATAAGCCTGAAAACAATGTTTTCTCCAACTTCAAGCAGAGATATCTCAAAATCCTGGTATATTGGCAATTCTGAGGATGCAGTTGGATTCGAAAAGTATACAAGACTATAAGAAATAAAAAAGTTTATTCCGTTTTTTTTTTGTGCCTATGTCATCGAGCGTGCAATGAAACAAGCATAAATTGTTAATTGTTATGCATGCGTTCGGATATCCTTGACCATATTTGTTTATCTATTTTATAGCTCCACTTAACATACTCTCGTCCTTTATGCTCCTCTAAGCACGTTTTGCAATTTTATTATGTTTCTTTTGAGCAAATTCGGCGTTTCCCTGATGTAAACGAGAGTAAAGTATTACGCATATCACACACGACCAAGGGTTGCCAGTACCTAACGATTCGAGATGAAATTCGATGACAATTATAGCCGAAATGGTTGACTTGGCTGATTGCTTTTCTAAATTCTATAAAACACAAACACTTTGAGCTCTTTTTTCGTTTCCATTGAGTCTAATATTACAAAAGCTTTATAGTTTCCCAAATTCGGCAAATTTTTAATATTTTAAATATTTTATTTAGTTTCTTGACAGTTTAATGCTTTGACTATTCAGAAAGGTAGCTTTTGTGCTTAAAAGAGTTTGTTACAAAACTATTACGAGGTTGTTTTTCTTTATTTGACATTTCAACAAAAAAATTCAGCCAAGTTTCTAGTGCTTGCATTTCAAGATTATATGCATAGTTATAGTTACCCAGTATTAGAAATCTAGAGGCCTTTGCTTCACAAAGTGATTTTAAAAACATAGTCAAGTGTCTGACTGTAAAATCGGCCTTTTACAATAAACAATGTGGCAACTCTGTAGGCACATATGTACATATGTATCCCTAAGGTGTGTTGCTTATGGGATGCGGTTTAGTTCGTTACTTTTGTTTCATTAATGCATCCATTTTCGGTGTGCTCTGCAGCGCAGTCAGGATAAGTGAATGAGAATAATACTTTACGCGAATTTCTTAGTTATGATATTACATAAAACAAGTGGCTTCGAGTAAAGTGTAACGCAATGCAACTGCACTTATACGAATGCAAACTCGATGTACTTATGAATGTAAATATGTATGAAAAGCGCGCGCGTCTGTGGCATATTGTTCCAAGGATATCGCCGTAAGCGTGCTTGCAATGCTGCCATGTTCCTTTGTGCTTAATTTGTTAAAATTTTTTTATATTATTTTTATATATATTTTTTTTTTATTTTTGAATTTTTGCATCCCTCTGAATAACTTTTTTAGTTTATTTTAGCAAATTTTTACTCCAAAACTGGTTGGTTTTTCTTACGTGTTTTGTCATTGCGCTAAAACTACGCGCAGTTAATTAGCAAAATGCATTCGCAAGTCCTTGTTGAGTTTGTGCAGAAAAAAGAAACCACTTTAGCGGTTGGTGGTTTATGTGAATCTATGCAAACACATTTGCTAATTGTGTAATTTGAATGGAAATTGTGTTTAATTCTTTTATGCTCAGAAAAGGTTAGTTTTGATGGAACAAATAAAATTCTATGGGTATGTGCTTGGGGTTTTACACAAATACTATGTGCTTGTGGTTTTATTAGTCCTCACTATATAAAGTACAAAGGAAACTGCGAATAACTTGTGAAAAAAAAATTATATTAAATAAAACGACCATTCCACGGTTATGGACGGGACGTAGAAATATAATGATGGAAAGAGATGATTTAGAGGTATGATCCAAGATATTTGTTTTCAATTAAAAGAGTTCTTGGCATATCTCAGTTGTTTAACGGTTTGCGATCTTAATTTTTAGCTAGAATTCATTAAGCGAACACGCTTTCTAAGCGTCCTGCATGTAATGTGTTTTACAATTTTTCGAAAAGTTTCTTGACCAATTTTGCATGTAATACTTGCGATCAGATTTTCGAGCCAAATATATTCGTTTCTCAATGAAGTTTCGACACACACATTCATTTTTGCATGAACAAACAACGTGCCAATAACTATGCGCCGATTTTGAAAATATACGAATTGGTGAGTTGTGAGACAACAAATTTAGGGATTTCTGAGACACTATTTTTTGAGGTTTTTACGGCTGAGTGGCGGAAATCAGTGCACATTCATAGTGCATTGAGAGGGATCAGTCTTCTCAAACGTAATTCTCCGGTGAAAAAATCCAATCGTGGCCGAAAGTCAATGCAAGCCAACATTTTGACATCGTAGAATGTCCTGGTAAGGCTGCCATCGAGACATATCTATATGAAAGCATCGAAAACACCGAGCTGGATCGTATACCTTGCAGTCAATGGATGATAGTTGATGGTAATTATGCAAGAACTCAAGAGGGTATTTGAAATTAATATTTTTTATATTTAGGGAGGTTTTCGCTGGAGAAACTTGAAACACCTTTAGAAGATTTTGTTTTGAAGTTTAACCAGCAACTGTTTGATCTGTTGTCACATGACTTCATCGCAAAACAGCAAGCCAAATTTCTTACTGCTAGGAAAGAGCAGCTAAAACCAGGCGAATTCATTGTAATAGCTGACTTTTCAGACAACTATTCATTTGTTTTGCAGAATGCCACTCAATGTTGGCATTGGTCTGTCTAATGCTCAATGCACAATACATCCAATTGCAATATATTATAAAAATGAAAACAGCGATATGGTGCAGCATCAAAGTATGGTGATAACAGCTGAAAGCTTTGAGTGCGTCTACCAATTTTTACTTGTGCTGATTAATTACTTAGAAGAAATATTTGTCAGATTTGATAAAGTGATCTTCTTTTCTGACGGTGCTGCTTTCCAATACAAAAATAAGAAGAATTTCTTCACCTTGTCCGGACTTAAAGAAAATTTGGTTTCGATGCGGAATGGCACATGCGATGGTACTGGTGGATCTTTTAAGCGATATGATTCCAGAACAAGTTTGCAAAGACCTCTCCAAGGCCAAATAACTGATGCCAAAGCACTTTTTGATGGGCAAAAAGTTGAAAGTCCATTGGAGTTAAGTTGGCGCGCAAGATTGACTTTTTTTAGTTTTTATTTTTTGTAGGAATTGCTCCCTAAATGCTCCCGAAAGATCCTAAATGCTCCCGAAAGATCCAAAATTGCTCCAGCCAAAAATTTCATATCTTGATTTTTAGAAGTAATTCAACAAAATTTTTTTTCAACATGCATTGATTTCGCTTGATCGCTTGGTTTGTAGAGGTTGAAGCTTGTAAGCTTGTTAGTAAAGTAAAAAAGTTTTTAGAATTTTTTAAATATTGTTGTAAATTTAATGACCTCTTTAATTTCAAATTAAATAAATAAGCGGGCTTTAGGTCAGTTTTTTGATTATTTTATTATTTTCCGATATTTCGAACTCCGTCGGAGTTCATAAACATAAAGAAAAACATGATGCGATAAAAATTGACGACACACCGAAAATATTTAAATCTATGACGTATTTACCAGGTTATTCCGAAAAGTTCAAGAAGTCACACATGTACAATAAAGACGAATATAGAATTGCATTCCCCAAGGGGAAAAGAAGTGCTTCAAAAAACCTTCTGAAGTGCATCCTTTTCACCAATAAGCGCTTCCGCTCCGTAAGAACAATACTTTCTTTTTAACATTGCATGTCATAGGATGTAAGCGAGCAAAAGCTTACCGCAGCCTTACTAAAAAAGAGTTTTTAAAGCGCTTATTTGTAATGCTGCGGTAAGCGTTTTTTCAATAAAATTAAAAAAAAGAAAAAAAAAGAAAAACAAAAAACTGGCCGCGCCAGGATTTGAATCCACGACCCTCCCGCGTGCTAGATATTTTTTTCTTACATTTACCAACCCTTTAGACCGCTCCACCAACGCCCGATGATATGAATAAGTATTAAATTTGTATATTAAGCAAATGTTGTCCTGCAGCATTACATAGAATCATTGTGCAATCAGTTTCAATTCAAGTAAGCAAAAGTAAATAAAAATGAGAAATTAAAATAGAAAAGTGAAATAAAAAAGGTTGAATAAAAAATATTTTAATAAAAAAACAAATAAAAAAACGGAAAAAAAAATCACCCGGGCTTGTTCTTACCGCAGCCTTATATGGAATCATTGTGTAATCAATTTCAATTCGGTTAAAAGAAAGTAAATTAGTAAGAGAAAGGAAAATAGAAAAGTGAAATAAAAGATGTTGAATAAAAAATATTTAATTAAAAAAAAAAAAATAAAGCAAAAAAAAGTAAAAAAAAGTAAAAAATTTCGTGTGCAGGTGACGGATCTAACATATGCAATAAAGTATATGTTGGAACAACTAAGACAAAATTACAGACTAGAATAGCAGGACATAAATCTGACCAAAAAGCACACGACAAACCAATTGAACAAAAAACTGCACTTGCAGCCCACTGTAGCATAACTGGACACTCTCCCAATTTTGACGATACACAAATACTGCAACAAGAAAAGAATTACGCGCGTAGATTTACTCTCGAGATGCTACACATTATTGACACACCTACACAAAAACGACTCAACTACAAGACAGACACTGACAACTGCGCTCATATTTACAGACATTTAGTAAACACAAAAAAAGACTCAAAAGTAGAACAAAAAATAGAAAAGAGCGCAGCAACATAATCGCAATCAAAACATTGGACAACTGAAAGGCTAAGAAACAAGAAGTGCAATATTATTTCTAAGTTTTTTCGTTGTTCAGTGTGTACCTGTGGTTCTGTTTGTTGTGTTTTTTGGATGTCAATGTTTACTTTTTAGTTTTTTAATTTTTAAAATTTTGTAAGTAATTTTTATTTATTTTGTTGTCAGTGCAAATTGTTTTATGAAATGTGTATTTTTTATCAATTTTAGTCCTTGAAAATGAACTCCGACGGAGTTCGAAATATCGGAAAATAATAAAATAATCAAAAAACTGACCTAAAGCCCGCTTATTTATTTAATTTCTTAAATATACACAAGTGAATCTGTCATTTTTAAAAGGGGATATGTGACAAAACTTAAACTTGTGGGAAATTAAAAAAAAACTTCATAAGTTTGCTAAATCTTATTTTATGGAGATTTTAGTGATGACGGTTTACTAAGGTTGATATCAAGCAGTAATCTGCGTACTTAGAAAAAACAAAGATTAGCCAGCGCCAACGCTGTTTGAAATTTTACACATGTCCCCTTTTAAAAATGACTTTGAAATAAAAAGTTGAACAAAAGGTTTTATTTGTTAACACAGTCCATTTAATTTCAAAAAATAATTAAAATTTAACTAACAAAACTAAAGACGAATATTTATAGATAATAATTACAAAAATAGCTATTCGCTTTCCTCGCTTGGATGTTTTTGTTGGCGTCATATCGCATCCACTTTTGAAGATTTTCATAAAATTCATAGCCGACCACATAACCCTCCAGAGATTTTAAATCACTGAGCTTTTAAGAGTTTATGGGTATCTGACCTGCTGGATAAGCTCTTTTATTTGGAAGAGGTGGAGGTGTACTGGCTGCAAGGTCAAAAGTCAGGACTGACGATCCATTAATATTTTGCCGGACTGATACTTTTCCTGGACGGTTACTTTTGTATTCGAAATGTTTGAATTTTGATATTTTGAATGCAGTTTTGTTTTGGTTCTTATTCCTTTTTTTTTGCAATGGCAGATGCAGTTTTTTTGTACTTTTTGGGCCACCATGTCTTGAAATCTTTTATTTCGTCTGTTTTTACTCTTTTTTATTTCGAATCTTCCTAATGCACTTGCATTTATTTATTTATTTTATTTATTTATTTATTTATTCGGTCTATGAAATATTATTTCTTACAGACTATATTAAAAATAAAAATTAAAAAAATACAGAAATTACAGGATATTATTTAGCAGTAACTTTAATACATTTTTCGAATTAGAGAAATCAATACTATAATTAAGATTTAGTTCATTAAACATTTTTAAAACTCTAGATAAAGGAGCATTAGAAGCATAATTTGTTCGAGCAAAATCAAGACGAAATATATCATGATTTCTTAAAGTTCTTGATGGGACATTGAAATGGATCATAGCCAGTAACATTGGACAATCAACAGAACCAGTGACAATATCATGGACCATTATTAATGACAAGATATTTCTTCTAGCTTCCAATGTTTTTAAGCCAATCAAAAGGCAACGGGAATTGTACGGGGGCAAACTTAAGTCAAAATTAAGGGAACGCAGAGCAAATTTCGTGAAAGATCTTTGCACCCTTTCAATCCTGATCTTATGCAAGTCATAGTACGGATTCCAAATGATTGCAGCATACTCTAACTTCGACCTAACAAGACTACCATATAAGACCTTTAGGGTATAGGGATCCTTAAATGAACAACTATTTCGCCTTAAAAAGGCCAGCATAGAGTAGGCTTTAGGAATAATATAATCATAATGTGCGCGAAATGAAAACTTTGAATCAAACATAACTCCAAGATCTTTAATTTGACAAAGATTTAGAAGTGAAGTAATAGATAAAACATACTTCGAGGGAATTAGACTATTAGCTTTTGAAAAAGACACAAAGACACATTTACTCAAATTTAACATGAGCAAATTATTAATGCACCACATGTGAAGTTTAGACAATTCAGTCTGAAGAATTTCAGTATCAGCAACATTTTTTATTTTCATAAAAATTTTTTATGATGTGCATATATTGCTCTAAAGTGTATATTCTATCATTTTTTTTTTAAATCGTTTAATGCATCCAAAATCTCTGTCGCAAGGAAGAAACGAATGCCCACGCACAGGGAAAAAGTGAAACGCCTGCTGTCAGTTAAGTTGAGCAGATACCTAATTACTGTGTGGTTTTTATTTTGGCCTGCGCAACCGTCGCTGAACAAAATCAAATGTTTGACCTCTGGTGATATATGCGTATTTATGGAGAAATGAACAAACTTCATTCGGTGTTTTTTTGCCTTCTCCTTCGTGGTATGTATAAAACTTTGCTTTTTTTGTTTTTATGTCATGAATACCGAAAACAAAACCCCATAATTGCCTTAAGTAAAAAACTTCTTGCACTGGAATGGCTGGCAATGGAAGATTTTGCATATAATCAAAGCATAAAACAGCAGTTGAGCTGTCTGCGTTTTCCTTCAAATCTTTCATTTTATTGTAAAATTTCCGTGCAAGACGTTTATGAACTAACAGTTCAGATGTTAAAACTTGTTTAGCTGCTTGACTTATAGCAGAATCCTTTAACCCTACTGTCAACTTTTCACAAGTAGAGCAGACATCCATTTGGGGGCGACCGAAAGAGTAATCATAATTTTTATTAAAGAAGTTAATATAATACTTGTAATTAATATCATTTTTCAAGTCAGGATTCTCCCCTATAAACATATTGTACATAATTTTTACATTTAGGCGAGCGTCAAGGTACGACTTCTTTTTTCCATAATAATGGGTTTCTTTCACGTTAAAACTTTTTATATGATTGGATATGCAGTTTCTTAAATGCTCCGACTTTATGTGACCTACATGTTTTCCTCTTTTATCATGAGGTGATTTATTTTGGGAAAGTAAACAACAAATCCTTTCCGCTCTTTTTTTCAAACTGAATAAAATTTGCGTCATGCTTTACTTGATAATCAAAAAAGTTAGATTTTGAGTGTTTAGCCCCATTTTCTTTGTCTTCGGTAGCCTTATTTTTTCTTTGTCTTCTAGCTTCGCGACAAATGATAAGACTTTGCAAGTATGTGTCTTGGACATCTTTTGTGTCCAAAGAAAGAAAATATTTTAATATCTCATGCTGCATTCCGGCATTGAAACCTTGAAAACATTTACGCTTGCACTTGCAGTCACTCCCTGTTTTCGCTGCATTAATTTTTTTCCCAGAGTGTGAGACGTACTCCAAACCTTTAACTCGGCTAGTTTTGATTATATTGTTTTTGTATGTACTGCAATTCAGCACTCCCTTCCTGCGTTTCCGTGGAGAACACTCGTGCTCAGATTCATGATCGCTCATTTTTAAAATAAGTTTTTTTAAAATGGAAACAGTTGCGACTACTTAAACAAAAACTTCGACAATCAGAAAAATAACAGAAAAATTTTATGAGCTTGCCTTGATTATAAAAAAAAAAATCAGTTTTAAAAGGGGATATGTGAGTCAAATATCCCGTTTTAAAACTGAACGAAAACTATTGCAAACAAATTCGCCTATAACCAAAGTAAAGATTTGCAATTTTTCAACCCTAAGAGGTGTATCTACATCAGTAATATGCAAAGAAGCAAACAAAAAAATTTTCGGCCGAGCGACACATATCCCCTTTTAAAAATTAAAGATTCAAGTGTTTAATAATTTCGATTGCCATCGATTTGATTGTACAACATATACGTGATTTTCTGAACAATCGTTCATATACTGGATCCACTACAAATATCGCCTTTTTTGAAATTTCACTGGAGCTTGCACATTTACATCGACCGCTCGAAGTCGAAGTCGAAAAGGACTACTGCTTGGTCAAGTTATCGTGTTCATCTCCTTATTTGAGTCAAATTTCTTTGCAACAATGCCACAAAAGAAGCAGCAATTTAAAAGGCAGAATGCCAATTATTACTACAACAATAACAACAGAAATAAAAACAATTATAAAAGAAATGAGTGTTGCAATAACAACAGGAATAGAAATAACAACTTCAAAAACAACAACAGATGTAGATCACGAAACAACAGTATACGGAAGGTTTCCAATTTTGTAAATGATGCTGTATCATCACAGAGTATCGCAGAGCAGAAAAAAATGGACATGCTAATAAAAGTAAACAATATAATGCGATACAATGCAGAACAAATTGTTAAAAATCATTAATATGAAGAATACTTAAAGAAAAAAGATGATGAACAAAAAGCTATCATTTTAACTATTGTAATGGACAAAGAGACAACAAAACAACTTAAAGAAACTGCGTTAAAACTGGCGCAGAATTCCCTCGCTCCAAATGAAGAAGGCTCCAAACTTTTAGATGTGGCAATAGCTCCTGAAATATTTTGAAAATAAAAAATAGGCATCCCGCAATTTTGAGTTTTCATACTTTCTTTTTGGTAAAAAATTGCCCTCAAATTGCTCCCTTAGGATTCCCAATTTCTCCATCTGTAGTGTTGCTAGTTAATCTATTATTAACAATTTATAAAAAAAAGTTAAGTTAGCGCGCAACTTTAAAATTTTTAATTTTTTCTTTTGTTAAAAAATTGCTCCCTTAGGATCCCCAACTGTTCTTCCGTTTAATTGTAAAAAATTTTTTAAATCCATAGCACTTTAAAATTTTACCTATTATGGCTACGATCTCCCATTGTGCGCCTACTTAACTTTTGAAAACTGAAACGTAAAACGTCCTATATAGATTGCTCCTTAACCCCTCCACAAGAATTCGCCATTGCTTATCTTATAGCATCATTTGTATTAAAAAGTTCAAAAATTAAGTCGGCGCACAATGGGAGAATGTGGCCATAAATAGGTAAAATTTGAAAAAGCTTTGGATTTAAAAAATTTTTACGCCAATCGTCAGCTAATACTTAGAGACGGAAAAAATAACTATAAAATTTAAAAATTTTGTTTTGGTTTAGTTACACAGTGGGCTCAAAATTGGACTTTAAATAGCAAAAATGTCCTATGGAAGTTTTTATTTCAGAAAGTACTGGATAAACGCTCTAGTTAATTTGTTTTAAGCCGGATGCACTTATGTAGTATATCGTAAGAAAATATATTGTTCTACTATTGTCTACTTTGTTAAAAATAACCTATTTTTTTCTGCAGATTTTTTGTGAATTATAGTGATTTTTCAAATATAAAAAAAAAATGGGAAAAATTTCAAACTTTGACATAAAAAAAAAAATACATTTTCATTATTTTTCAATATAATATGTGCCAATAATATGTGGCTTAATCGAAATGCAAAGTCCCTAATGCCTTTTTTGAGAACTTTTTTTCTATGAATTTTTTCCTGTTGCAGTTTTTGAGAAAACAAACTATTTTTATATTTTTATATTCTTCAACATTTTACAACAGATTTATCAATTTTAAGCAGTCAAATCAAAACAGTCTGCTTAAATTCGGAAGATTCTTATTTTTAACGAAAGGGTAGTAGGTAAAGGGTATATTTCCCCCTTTTCAGCCACTTGGAAATTGCCCTCTCTTTATTTGGACATACCATAGCGAAGCATTTTACCAAATTTTATAATTTGCGCCAAGTGGCGTTAGTAATATGACAAATTTTATTTTCGCAGGGCGTGGCACTGCCCTTTTTTTCATTGGAAATTTTTTTTCCAAATGCTCTTTGCATATGTACCAGATTTTGTCTATCTTCGTCAAGCAGTTTCTGAGGTATGATAAATAAGCATTCAGAGGGGCGTGGGACCGCCCACTTTTCTAGTGAGAACTGTTTGTTCAAATTGTTTTAGCATATGTACCCAATCATATCTAAGCGCGGCAAATATTTTAAGAGAAATAATGAATTTATTTTTTTGAGAGCGTGGCACCGCCCATTTTTCCGGTGAACATTATTTGTCCTGATGATTTTTACATATTTACCAAATCTGATTTATCTGCGTCGAAGGGTTTCGGAGACATGATTAGTTAATTTTTTGGAGGGCGAGGCACCGCCCACTTTTTTAGCCTTTAACATAGCCTTTTTTTGTACTAACACAATGTAACAACTTCTTTAAAAGCGGTTAGTTAGTTTCCGAGTCAATAAGGGACAAATACACAAGTAAACAAAATATAGTATTTATAAAGTAGATTTTCGTTTATTTCGCATAATTTAAAAATTATAAAAGATAAATCAGAATTTTTAATATTTTTAAAATCAGCGGGGTCGAGTTATTGGGAATTGATACCCATTTTGAAAAAAAATTCCGACCACGCCCCAACTTTGTATGTGCGCAAATTTACCTTTGACTTTTTTTCTTAATCTATATGATGGTACTAAATATTACTGTATTAATTAGGCTCTGACCGTATTGTCTGAAATATATATAATTTTAAGTCGATGAGACTTTTTGTGGGGCTTAAATATTTGTAATATAACACACAATATTTTTACACTGAGAAAAAAATAAATAAATACACGAAAAAAAAAACCTATTTTAGTGAAGTGTAAATCAGTCTCAAAAACGAAAAATTTGGTTAAATATTTTGGTAAATAAAAAAAAATGGTCACTTGATATTTTCACCAAACTTTTTTTTTTTTTTCAACTTGTGTATTATGTCTACTCTAAGCTCTATACTAATATTATAAATGCGAAAGTAACTCTGTTTGTTTGTTACCTTTTCACGCCTAAGCCGGTCAATCAATTTCGATGAAATTTGGTATGGAGATAACAAGAGACACCAGGATGGACATAGGATAGTTTCTAACTCTAAAATGATCCTTAAAAGAGGTGAAAAGTGGGGTGAAAGTTTGTATGGCAAACCAATAATTTCTCAAATACGTATATTCTCAATTCACATAGATGGCGTAGATTTTGATGTTGTTTACATTTTGAAAAATAAATAAAATTTGAAAAACAAATAAACAAAAACTTATGTGTGTTTCTGTTTTAACAGCAGGACAAAGCTGCGCTGAAGCATCTTTGCATGCAAACAAGCGCATCTTTCGTGCTGAATGCTCCCTTCCATGTTGTATAGGCATGCCAGCTTTTAATGCGCATCTCAAGTGTATGAACAAGATGCGCTTCCCCTTCCTATCCACAAGAAAAGAAAAGAGATGCGCTTCCTCTACCCTTCCATTGGGAAATGAAGAAGATGCGCTTCCTGTTCCTTTGGATTTCCTCATCCAGCGACTTTTTTCAATCTGTTCTTATTAGGTAGTTACTTATTATCAGGTCAGGCTTTAGATGCCGAGCGTCACGCAACTCAAAGGGCTGCTGAGGCCTTCCAACAGAACCAAGCCCGTAAGGCTTTAGGTGAAAAACGCCTCGCAACTCAAAGAACTGCCGAGACCATCGAACAAAGACAAGCCAAAAAGGTGAAGCAACTCTTTAAGCGAAATTCTGACACTTTAGTACGAAATATTGCTGCAACGGCATGTACGTCGAAATCTACTATGCAAAGGCTCAAATAGTAAAATAAGATGAAGACTAGGGCTGTTCAAAAAAAAAAAAATTTTCCGAATTTCCAAGATATACTTTGGCATCACGATCTACATCATGACAGAATATCCCAAAAAATTTTTCAGATTTTTAAATTCATATTTAAAGGTGGCTCAAAGCAGAAATATATTTTTATTATTTTTTTTTTTAGCATAATTTATAAAATATTGTCAAACAATTTGAAAAATTTGTTTTAGAGTAACTTAAAAACATTCATTTTGTTTGTTTTTTAATGAACTTTAATTTTGACAAAAAAAATTTTACACTTCTTAAAAAACGAAAAACTGCCCCAAGAAGGCGAAATTTTACGGTTTTTCAAAGAAAAAAGTCATCGTGCTTTAAACGAATTGAACATTTTTTAATTTACAAGATCTCATTCAAAAGAGCTCTTAAAAACCTTCAAGACAAGACATGTTAAGACTTTTTTGGGCCAGCAGGCACGATGACATAACGTTTGAAACATAGTAATGCAGCCCTGGGAAGGGCAAAACGCTTTTTACTCAAGAGGGAGGCATCGTACAAAAAAGTGCCCATGGCATAAAATGCTTAAAATCATCCAAGGAACAAGTGTAAATTGTTTTTTTTTTTACTTAATTTTAGAAAAAAAAATTTTTCAACGTCATTTTTAATAAACTTTTCAAAAAAAAAAAAAAACAATTTACACTTGTTCCTTGGATGATTTTAAGCATTTTATGCCATGGGCACTTTTTTGTACGATGCCTCCCTCTTGAGTAAAAAGCGTTTTGCCTTTCCCAGGGCTGCATTACTATGTTTCAAACGTTATGTCATCGAGCCTGCTGGCCCAAAAAAGTCTTAACATGTCTTGTCTTGAAGGTTTTTAAGAGCTCTTTTGAATGAGATCTTGGAAATTAAAAAATGTTCAATTCGTTTAAAGCACGATGACTTTTGTCTTTGAAAAACCGTAAAATTTCGCCTTCTTAGGGCAGTTTTTCGTTTTTTAAGAAGTGTAAAATTTTTTTTGTCAAAATTACAACGTAGGTTTTAAAGTTCATTAAAAAACAAACAAAATGAATGTTTTTAAGTTACTCTAAAACAAATATTTCAAATTGTTTGACAACATTTTATAATTAATGCTAAAAAAAAAATAATAAAAATATATTTCTGCTTTGAGCCACCTTTAAATATGAATTTAAAAATCTGAAAAATTTTTTGGGATATTCTGTCATGATGTAGATCGTGATGCCAAAGTATATCTTGGAAATTCGAAAATTTTTTTTTTTTTGAACAGCCCTAATGAAGACCTATAGAGTTTTAAAAGTACCAGACGAGCCCGAAAGTTATTTGATGGTTTCCGGACTAAATATGACTGTTACATAATAGATGATTAAACACAGATAAGGGCAGGGAGGTACAGAACAAATTTAGAGAAAAGAAATTATAAAATTTCCCAAGCAGTATAGTAGGTATGGTTTGGCAAGCCATATGCACATGTGGACTGGAAAGCAGGTTGTTTTTTTTTTGTAACACAGGTTATACAAATTTCGATAATTGATATTGGCGTGTGTCTTAAAAAAGTCTTTTGCTATTTTTTCTGCCCTATTTTAGCAACCTCTGACTATTCTAAAGCCACCATAGAGTGGTACCGGAGCACATTTAATCGATTCCTTTAAGCGCTATAGTCCTATTTCCATTTTTTTAATTGTTGGGGAATGCAAAAAAGAAGATTTCATACAGTGGTTATTTAGTATTTTCTGCTTTTTTAATATAAAGATTTATGTAATAATTTTGATTTTAAACGTATTTTCCACAGTCTCTTATCAGTTAGAGGTTTGTTTTTTAAAATTGTGCGGACATTATAAAATTTATCTGGTGAAATTTGGGCAAACTTTACAAGTTATTTTGATAAAATTTGGCTGAGGGGTGGTGACTGTCCATACCTTGCAATGAACCAAAACTGTTAGAAGTTGAAGAAGTTCCACGCCCACTTTTTGACAATTAGAAAAATTTGATTCAATGTTTATTACTCTAAAAAGGCTCTTTCTGATAGCTAGGATTCTTATGTGGTATGTCGTTACGTTCGTTAACTTGAAAAATGGCGTGACATTACTAAAAAACTTATATATATGTAAGATATGTTAAAAGAACTAATAAAGTAATTTTATCTGAAATTTATTAAAGAGTGTTCACTAAATATAACTAAAATATCACAAGTGAGTGTGGCACCTCCCATACAAGTAAAACACATTTAATGTTATATTTAGGGAAACCTTTGAGCTATAGTAGTAATACTAAGATTTGATGTGAATCAGTAATTCAGAACATTTGGTCAAAACTTGAGGTGAAAAGAGGTATAAAAAAATAGATCAAACGTAGAAAAAAGTAGAGATAGCACATTTGCACTTTAAAAAATATTAAGTATTGGATATACGATTTTTTTAATTCTGTAATATTTTGATGTCTTAGCGGTATTTTGAAGTCCAGTTTTGCATTCGATAAAGAAGTCCATAACGCTACCATAACTGCAAAAATCTCAAAATCGCAAAAAGTGGAGAAAGGACTATAGCGCTCAAAGGTATCAATACATACTACAAAAAATTTACATGATTTCACTCAATCTTTTTGAATTATTTAAATACTTAGTATGAAGATTGATACAAGTTTGGAGAAAAAATATGCTATTGGAAGTATAAAAATACGCAGACGAAGTCGCGGGTAAAAGCTAGTTAAATATAATTTATTTACATTATTTTAATGTATTAATAATATTTATTGGTTTCTTTGGGCTATCTACGTTTATTTTTTATAATTTTTATTTCTATAATTGATTTTTTTTTTTTTCTGTGTATTAACATTACGTGTTGTGTTTGTTGTTACCCGGATTAGAGCTCAAAGTAATGAAATTAGCCAAAAACCATTCATAATATTTAGAAAAAATATTCGGAACCTGGATTTGAAATTTAATTTAATAGCATTTTTAGGACAATCAAATAGGTTGCAAACAAAAAAAAAAACATGTCAACTTTGCGCACTTAAGCACTCCTAGTGCTTAGAGTAGACATAATACTCAGTTGAAAAAAAAAAAAAGTTTGGTGAAAATATCAAGTGACCATTTTTTTTTATTTACCAAAATATTTAACCAAATTTTTCGTTTTTGAGACTGATTTACACTTCACTAAAATAGGTTCTTTTTTCGTGTATTTATTTATTAGATTTTGAATGTAAAAAATAGTAAAATAAACAATTGTACCGTGTAAAAATAAATGTTTGTAATTTAAATAAACCATTTTATAACTAAATGAAGTGAGTGTTTTTAATTGGATTTGGTTTTTATGCTGTGCAAAAGACTGATTTCTACTTGAGAGTGAAAAAAAAAATATAACAAAAATTCGGAATACGTAACCATATTTTTTTTTACATGTCAGAATTTTTTAGTGCGACTTATCTTAGAATCTTATGCAATAATTCTACTTTATAATGTATTTTGTTTGATTCAAATATATTCCGTACATTTCTTTGTTTTGTTCATAATCTGAATCGATACGTGACAATATGAACGTGACATTTTTTCCACCATACAAATTTTCAAAAAACCAGGATTTCCCAGTGAATGTTGAACCACCTTATTTCTGTAAGTCGACATGGCATCACCAATGTCATTTGTCCCTATCCATTTTACAAAAATAACATTTTACGTATTTTGCCCACTTTCATATCAGAGATGCCCTATAGCAAGTAGGCTTCCCACAGTTAATTTTAGAATGATTGCCTTATTAGTTTTCTTTTTATATAATAGATATATTTTTTTCAATATTTGTTTTTTTTTTTAGGAATGTTATTGGGGAAATATGTGTTATGAAATACACTGAAGTTCCGTATGAGGAAGAAATAGGTAGTGAAAATTCAAAACACAAATTCATTTACCCGAAAGGTCCGGGATTTTTTAAAAGCGCGTTGGTACTTTCATTAGTACTATACAAGCAATAAAAAAAACAGTCAATAAACTAACTTCATAATTTATCTAGGGGAACCTGCCTATCTATCATTAAAATTCTCGTAATTTCGAGAGCCTGCATTGTATGTGGAAAACAAATCCGCCCTTGTAGGTTTTAATTGTAGCTAGCGTAGCATGTCTCAAAACCAGAGTGTGTTACCAACTAACAATTTGGCAATTTTTCACAACAGACGGCGCTAGTGAGTCTTATGATTTATGCATAATGGCGATCCTGCTCAGAGAGTTTACTCGTGACCTATAGCATAATCGCTTAAGCACCGCGTTCTCTTTCATTAGAAAACCGGAGTCACGGGTTCGAGTACGGTTTCTGGCAAGATTTAACTAAAACTGATCTGATGAGGCTATATACATGTTTATATATGAAAATATATAAATATGTATGTGGAAGTAGCCGAAACATATGTAATCAATTTCCATGTTAACACTTGCTTTCGTCTGTTGTTGAAAACTTGCAAAAATGACTGTTTAATTAGTTCAATATAAAATTATCATACTTCAATTTAGAAAAAGCGCGTTGGTACTTTCATTAGTACTATACAAGCAATAAAAAAAACAGTCAATAAACTAACTTCATAAAAGAGCTGAAGACTTTCTCAGAAAAATTAAGTCTGGAAGATAGAATAGTTGTAGTGAAGTTTGATGAAACAAAATTAAATAGGTCACATTATTTTAATGGTGAATATTATGAGGGATTTTCAGCTAATGAGAAGGAATTTCAGTCAGTTTTCACTTTTGTAGTTCAAAGTATAAATGGGAAACATATAATTATTCATAGTTACCATTTTTTTGAAGAAGCACAATTAGAATATGGAAAAAGAAAGCAAATTTTCAATTATGCTATTTCAGCAATAAGCGAGTCTAATCTTAAAATACATTCAGTTATATGCGATCGACTCAGTAGAGGTTTGTTTGAAATTTTGTCATCTAGGTTTAATTTTAATTTCTTTGAATTCATTGATAAGAATTCTATTAGGCACCAAATTTTCCTCATTTTTGATTTTTCCCATTTAATTGCAAGTGTTAGATATTTCATGAAAAATTCAAATATTGCATTCCAAAATAAAAAAATAATGTGGCAAGTTCTGCAGGATGCAAGTGCATTAGATAATCTACCAAAAGAAGTTAAACATTCAATAAAATCTCGCTTAATTTCTCATAGGGAGCTTGCAAGTTTGTTTAGCAAAACAATGGCTCAGTTAATTAATAAGTTATTAGAAAAAAACCATTTAAAAATGATAGTGTTAGAGCGAATGCCACTGTAACAAGCAAGTTCATTTTAATTATGAATGACGTAAATAATGTTTTGCGCAGGAAGGGAAATTTTTGCTCTAAGTTAAATATTTCGGAAATATTTTCTAAATTAGATTATTTCAGTAGGATTTTTTTAAACTTATGTTCTAAGAATAGTGATAATAGATATTTTTTAATAACTTTAAATGATTTTATATTTTCAATGAAGTCATTGAAATTAGTTTTAATAGATTTAGTTGAAAAAGTAGGAATTGAAAAAATTGAAATAAATAAATTTAATCAGGACATTGTAGAGAACTTTTATGATTTCATGACTTATAAAGATGGGAAATATTTACGTGCGGTAGGAAGTCATGAATTTACATTAAAAGTACCTGAAGCAATTCAGGTAATTTCAAATGAAATTCATGACCCAAATGAAGGTGACTTAGTGACAAGTTTTTGTAATTTTATGTTGAGGGACAGTACTTCAGAGTTAGTACATACATTTAGATGTAACCCTTGCGAAAGTAGTCTGAAGAAAACAAAATTGCGTATAAATAACCATAATTTTTCAATAGATTATAACCATTTATTTTTAGATGCTTTTGTAGAATCCACAAGGAAACTTAACTTTAAAAGTAAAAATATTAGGATATTGGTGACAGGGTACATTAAAGGAAAATGTCCACATTTGTTTGATAGAACTATTAATAAATGTCATCAACACTTTGCAGATCTGCTGGATAAAATAGTTGATTGCTTAATGAAAACATATGCTATATATATGTTTTCATTAAGCAATGAACTATAGTTGTCTTAATGTGCTTATGACATTCATTAATAGTAATAATTCCTTTAATATAATCTGCAACCATTTGACTTATATTTCTGTTTTTAAAATTTAATTCTGTTATGGATTTTTGAGAAGCATTTAATTATGAATAGTCGTATTATATTTAAAAATTATGGTTATTTATTCGCAATTGTGCATTGTGAAGACTGTTTTTACATTTAAAATTATGTACTAATTGTTTGGTGCCATTTCAAAACATGAAATTATGAAAACTTTTTAAGTTGCTTTCTTTCTGCAGCTTCGAAAAATCTCCCATCTTTATTTGAAGTGAAGTAATACAGATTCTCTGTAATGTCTTGTTTGTTTGTTTGTTTGTTTGTTTTTTTTTTTTTTTTTTTTTTCAATTAAATCTTTTAAAATTAGTTTCAATAGTTCAATCGAAGATATTATTGATTTTAAAGAACTTATAAAACATGTATTCTAACTTTTTTTAGACCTTAGGTTTGATGATATTTTTATGAAATAATCTAATTCAGGAAATATTTTCAAATAGATTTTGTGCAATAACTTCTATTCCTGCGCAAAACATTGTTTATTTTGCTTGTAACTGTAGCATTCTCTATAACGTTATAATATTTAAAATGATTTTCTGACGATAGCTTATTCAATAAACTAGCAATTACAATATCCCTATGTGAAATTTTTTGTTATTTTATTAATTTTTGATTTTTTTTGTACAAGCTTTTCGATGTAACTTGAATCTGTAAGAACACATATTATTTTTTTATTTTTGAATTCAATAACATAGTTTTTATTGAAAAATCTAATACTTGAAATTAAATTCGATAAATCAAAAATGAAGAAAATTTTGTGAGTAATTGAAATGTTATCATTGAATTTAAAGAAATTATAATTCAATAAATTTTACAAAATTTCAAACAAATTAAAATTTAGTCAATTACACTAGATTTTAATATATTTTAAGTTCAGACTAACTTATTGCTGAAATAGCATACTTGAAAAGTTGCATTTTTTTATTATATGCTATAGTAACTTCTTCAAAGAAATGGTAACTATGCACTATTATGCATTTTTTCATTTATGCTTTGAATCGTGAAAGTTGTAACTGCTAAATATTCTTTTCTTTTAACTTAATATCCTTCAAAATAATCACCATTTAAATAATGTGACTTATGTAATACTAATTCAACAAACTTCACTGTAACTAATCTATCTTTTAACGAAGGTCTTCAGCATTCTTTTAAAAAATCCCGCATCTTTAAGTATATGAGTTATGTTTAGAATCATCACTAGCTACATTTTCTTCATATAGAACTTCAATGTGCAAACTCACACGAAGGGGCACAGGTACGTAGGGCACGTGAAATTTCTAGGCAAGCGAAGGGAAGTGGTACTTTCATTTCCCTCCGTGCCCTACGTGCCTGTGCCCCTTCGTGTGAGTTTGCGCAATGTATTAAAATCCATATTTCCCAATAAAAGCAGGTGACCAGCCAGGGTGTGGAAAGGCGTAGCGTTGGACAGCGCATCGCCTTGAAATAAAACCCACAATGCCCGTAACTGGCACTGACAAGGCGAGTCGATGCCGCCTTAAAATAAGCATCTTGTCTTGGTAACTGTTATGTTGCTACCGAGTGCGCCAGCAAAAACGGTACCTCGCCAAAGTAATTCCACTTACTAAATACCGCACCGCCGAAGTTGCTGCACTGATCTCGTGTGGTAGTGATGGTCATAAATCGATTGCACAATATTACGCCACATATAGCAATGATATTGATGTTTGGATAATTATGCCAAGCCTGAGAATGTTATATTTTCCGATTTAAATATGCGTAGCGTCAAAATTGTTGATTGCGGTGCAGCGAGGTAAGTTTATTGCATTTTTATAGTTTACTAGCCTTCTTTGCCCGCTCCGCTAGGCATGTTTGTTTTGTTTTTTGATTCCCAATAGCTTTGAAGGTATACAAGGATAAAATGTTGATTTACGCCACCGCCACGTCACCAATAAAAATTTAGATATTTTGAGAAAGTTAATTTCATTTCAAACCATCTTAAAAATTGGCAATGGCATAGCTGGAGTGCCCCAGGAAACCATCAATTAAGGTTTGTTGATAGTTCACCGTAGATTTTTTCCCTCTCGTACATCTAGATATTCTTCGTTTTGATTATGAAGCCTTCGGGTGACCTTCGGCAAACTTCGGGTTTTCCAAAAACTATCAGTTCACCATAGATTTTTTCCCTCTCGTACATCTAGATATTCTTCGTTTTGATTATGAAGCCTTCGGGTGACCTTCGGCAAACTTCGGGTTTTCCAAAAACTATCAGTTAAAGTTTGTTGATAGTTCACCGTAGATTTTTTCCCTCTCGTACATCTAGATATTCTTCGTTTTGATTATGAAGCCTTCGGGTGACCTTCGGCAAACTTCGGGTTTTCCAAAAACTATCAGTTCACCATAGATTTTTTCCCTCTCGTACATCTAGATATTCTTCGTTTTGGTTATGAAGCCTTCGGGTGACCTTCGGCAAACTTCGGGTTTTCCAGAAACTATCAGTTAAAGTTTGTTGATAGTTCACCGTAGATTTTTTCCCTCTCGTACATCTAGATATTCTTCGTTTTGATTATGAAGCCTTCGGGTGACCTTCGGCAAACTTCGGGTTTTCCAAAAACTATCAGTTCACCGTAGATTTTTTCCCTCTCGTACATCTAGATATTCTTCGTTTTGATTATGAAGCCTTCGGGTGACCTTCGGCAAACTTCGGGTTTTCCAAAAACTATCAGTTAAAGTTTGTTGATAGTTCACCGTAGATTTTTTCCCTCTCGTACATCTAGATATTCTTCGTTTTGATTATGAAGCCTTCGGGTGACCTTCGGCAAACTTCGGGTTTTCCAAAAACTATCAGTTCACCATAGATTTTTTCCCTCTCGTACATCTAGATATTCTTCGTTTTGATTATGAAGCCTTCGGGTGACCTTCGGCAAACTTCGGGTTTTCCAAAAACTATCAGTTCACCGTAGATTTTTTCCCTCTCGTACATCTAGATATTCTTCGTTTTGATTATGAAGCCTTCGGGTGACCTTCGGCAAACTTCGGGTTTTCCAAAAACTATCAGTTCACCGTAGATTTTTTCCCTCTCGTACATCTAGATTTTCTTCGTTTTGATTATGAAGCCTTCGGGTGACCTTCGGCAAACTTCGGGTTTTCCAAAAACTATCAGTTCACCGTAGATTTTTTCCCTCTCGTGCATCTAGATATTCTTCGTTTTGATTATGAAGCCTTCGGGTGACCTTCGGCAAACTTCGGGTTTTCCAAAAACTATCAGTTAAAGTTTGTTGATAGTTCACCGTAGATTTTTTCCCTCTCGTACATCTAGATACTCTTCGTTTTGATTATGAAGCCTTCGGGTGGTCTTCGGAAACCTTCGTGTATAGCATTAAAAGATTCCCATACCTAATATATACAAATTTCCAAATTTTCAGCTCAATTGGCCTAATGACGTTTCTCAATCTGCCTAAGAATGAGATTTTTTAATCACCCGATAACAAATCGCACGTGTGTCCGCTCATATGCCGCCAGCGAGAATATAACTATCGCCCGACAGTTTGATCGTGTGTGTGAACTAGCTCTAAATGGCTGTATATTTTTTACATGAAAATGATCAACTGGCATCACTGCTATGTTAAAATATTTGTTTGGCGCGAAAGTTGAAAGCGTACTCCATACATCTTCGTCAGCAAATGCAACAAATACAGCACCTGCTGAAGTTAAAAAAGTTTATCCAAAAGTTTATTCATAAATTGGACATTTCTTCAGAATGGCTGACAAGATAAAATCTTTTATCACTGAAAAATGCAGTCAATCTAATGGACAACATAATAGTCACAAGGAAATAAAAATAGTTACTGGGTCTTGTGAAGAATGTAAACGAGTTTGTAATCTTATCTGCTCACGCTGCTCCAAATTCTTTTGCGGTATCGAATGCCAACGGAAAGCTTGGCCAAAAGATCGTTATGTTTGTGGTAAACCTGAGTAAGTAGTTTTTTATTATTATATAGTTTGAAATATTTTAACAAATTGGCTGCCATGGCTATTTATTTCAATAGCCAGTACAGTTTCATTCAGGCTTGTGGCTATGGATTTCCATAGCCAGTAGTTTTTTGTTATTTTGCCTCGCCATGAAAAATCCATAGCCTCTAGAAACAAAATTCAATACAAAACGAAAAGCGTAGTACCACCCTTTGTGCTAAGTGAACTTGGTTTGAGGAGTTTGTGGTTTGTTTAGATTTTATAGCCATTTATTTTGAGAAATAACAAAAACTATTTCAGTGTGGGAAAGTTCTAATAGCTAGAAGTCGAAAAAATATGTGGATATGGAAAGTTTAACACCAATTGTTATTTCAACCATTAGTTTAAAAACTATAGCTGCTCTTTTTGAGCATATTAAGATGGAAATGCGTGAATTTTTACGCTGTTCATGTCTGCTCTTTCACTTTATAACCGATGTAGAATTCCCTGATGAATTCACTGCCTTAGGTAGCGATACTTATGAAAATATGTGCAAATATTTGGGACTACAAACCGCATTGGAATCATATTTTGACAATGAAACTATACTGGAAACTTTTGCCTCACACCCTGATATCGTTTATTATGATTTTGTAACAAATAAAAAACGAAGCGGTGAGAATTTACAAATAGTGCCATGCAATAGGGCAATTCCAACTTTGGTGCAATTGCCAGAAGACTATAGCGATTTGATAAATAGTGTTTCCGATTTTATCTGTCCTAACAATGAACGCGAAGAAATGAAATCACCCACAATGTGTTTGATTTGTGGCGAAATTTTGTGCGGTCAGTCATATTGCTGCCAGCCTGAACTGGAGCCAACGCGTAATGTAGGCGTTTGTACGTATCATGCAAACTTTTGTGGTGCGGAAATATGCCCATTTTTGGCATACGTGACTGTCAAATTGTATATTTGGGACGGAACAAAGGTTGTTTCATACAACCACCATATCTTGATGAATATGGTGAAACAGATCAAGGCTTAAGACGCGGCAATCCACTGCACTTGTGCCCAGCACGTTATAAGAAAATACATTTAACTTGGCTTGGACATGGGCTACACGAAGAAATTGCACGTTCAAATGATAACACATCAGTAGCAGCAACGCAGTGGCATCACATGTAGTCCTCAACGTTGTATAGCAGATATATAAATAATATAACCACATCAATAAGTCTACATAAAATTTAAGCATGTAAGCGTTGTTTTACTGATTATTTTTGTTAACTTTGTTTTAGTTTAAATATATGTTCATGAAATACGTGCAAACGCACAGAAGGAAGAGTGAAGTGCGATATCGAAGATTGGTGAATTTTTAAAAAAATCGGAAATAATTTTTTTTTTTTTTAAATTATATACAAATTTTATATTTAGATCGAAATGTAGCCACAGACTTGTATTATTATACAAGTTAAATAAATAAATAAAAAAATAGAAAAAAAAATTTGCTTAAATGTAACATGACAAATTGGTTTTTTAAAAACAATTCAATGTTTAAAATTGTTTAATCTCTTACGCTACTTTAATGGATGTTGTTTTTGGTTGTCAATTTTCGATTTTGTATCAACGACTATATTTGCTAATGACAGATTTTAGATTATATTTTATAGATGGTAGATAAAACTCTTACAAAATGATTATGAAAGGGTAGTTTTCAGCATATTTGTATACTATGTTCGCTTTAAAGAACACATAATTTTTGTATTAATTCGTCCTCCCCTGAAGTAATTTTTTTCATTTGGCTATTCTTGAAAAAATTTTAAAAGTATTAAGTTCACTTTTACGCGGAAGTAGCTTTGAAAAGTGATATTTTGAAAGACGACAAAACCGCCAAGTTTATGCTAAGACTTCAATGCGAATTCTCTTAAATCGAAATATCTCTAATTCAGCATCTCGCTTACGTACGTGTAATTTTAACTGACAGGGATGATTACTTTATTTTGAAAAGTAAACCGTCTTGAGTGGTCGTTAAAAACGCTTTAAAAAAAAAACTCTAAAAAGTTTTTGAAATGCAAAGTTTTTAAATAGTCCGGACTGCGGAACAGGCTGCAATAAGAAGTACATTTGTAGTAGGGATGCTACGGGCTCCGCTTCCGAAAGGTCGAAACTTCCGATTGATTTTGACCTCCGAATCCGAAAATTTTGAATCAGAAGTTATAACGGAGGTTGATTGAAAATTTGCAGCGTTAAATATCGAGTATTAAAGAAAGAAGAAAAGCACTGAAAGTACGACTAGTTCCTGTTTCCAGAAGTGAAGAAATGGCTTGGCCTTAAGAGATTTGGGTCGAATAAAGAGGTCAATACTGAAAAAAATGCCGCTTTTGAGCGCTATGAGAAAACCTATTATTTGGAAGGAATAAACAAATAAGAAAAACGCCGAACTAACTGTATCGAGCTAAAAGAAGAGAAATTGATAAATACAATTCAACAAATACAACGCGAAAAAAAACATCTTATTCAAGAATTCTCGCACTCATCAAACAACCCTCATATAAATAAAATTTTATTTCGGGGATTCCTTCACTTTCGCTATCGCAGCTATGATATCGTTTATTTTTCTATGATATGTGGCCATGTTAGTCGTTTATTTTCTTAATTTTGGTTCGGACCTAAGTTTGAAAATTAAAGTATCCATAAGCAGGCCTATCACTGAGTCCATCGTAGATACTAATTTCGTGAGATCTACGAAAGTGCTATTATTGAATTCAAATTGCTACGACGTGAATTCAAAATTCAAAGATTGGGATCACTTACTCAACCCGAAACTCAAATTTTTTATATAATTTTCGACGACTAGATATGACTACCGAAGAAATATCATAATCTTATTGAAGAAGTAAGTAATTCAAACTCCACGAATTTCGTATTTACGTTCGTAATGCTTTGAAATCAATTATAACATTTTCGTATCTACGATGGATTCAATATATGAATGGGTTTTTGTGACAGTGGAATAAGTCCACTTTTTCATAAACTGAGATATTAAAGGGTTTGCGTACGACTTAATTTAAAAATATTGGCAAGCGTTATTAAACCGGTGTTTAGAGTTAACCACTGTAAATTAATCAAATTTTGTTATGCTGTAAAAATTTTTACAAGCGTAATAGAAAATAGTTGAGTTATTTTGGTCTGAATGGACTTATTCCACTTTCATTTATAATAAATTTAAAAATTTGTTATACTTTTGTATGACTTATTCCATTTTTACTCACAGAATATTTAGTAAATTAAAGCAAAGGAAAATTAAAACTTAGAAAAATTTTACTTTAAAAACTGTTGTTGTTTCTTTTCATTTTTTTTTTTACTCCGTCCGCACAAATTCTCGCGGCGGAGGTGGGCGGTTGACGTGAAACGTCCCATATATATTTATGCACAATACTATTAACTTCATAACACTTCTTTCTGGCTATTGAAAATAATAGCCATGGCACTTGGCAAACAGATAGACGTCTATCTTTACATAGGGTGCCGTGGCTATGATATTCAATAGCCAGGACTAAATCTTTTCTAGGACTTCCAAAAGTTGTAGAAACGCAACTAAACACTTAGCAATGACTGTTATTTCATATAAAACATTAAAATAGAAAAAAAAAATTTTGGCACCCTGGGAAACAGTACAAAAATTGGTCTGGCAGTCAATGTGTTAAGCGAAACTATCATAACGGACATAGAAAAATTTTGAAAATAAAAATTAAAATTGTAAAAAAATAGTAAATTTTTTTGAAATGCATCTTTATCTTCACTATTTTCCATTTTTCTTTTCTTCTATTTTATTAAATGCATTTTTAGGCATTTGCAGAAAACTCCAATAGTTGAAGTTGAAAGCGTACTCCATACATCTTCGTCAGCAAATGCAACAAATACAGCACCTGCTGAAGTTAAAAAAGTTTATCCAAAAATTCCTCGTAGTGGTAAATTAGTTACTATAACTGCCGTAACCAAATCAAATTTTGTGTTTGTTCGTTCAAAAAGCTATGAAGATAATTTTTCATTTTTCAATAATGAGATGCAAGCAAATGCAAAAAATTTCAAGCCTTTACTTAAAATACCTAAATGTGGAGAAATTGTATTAACACGTTTTAACGGTCAATATATTCGAGCTATGATTTTGAATGTGGATAATTTAAATGCAATCAAACTAGTATATATTGACTATGGTAATTTGGAGACAAAATTGTTGGATGATCTTCTAGATGCACCAATACATTACAGCGAATTGCCACGTTTTGCAATTCCGGTTATTCTGAAAAATGTCCCGGATGTTTATATGACAGATGAAATACGTAAATTTATGTATTCGTATTTGAATGATATTGAGGTTACTCTAAATTACAATGTAAATGACTTCAATGAGGACAAGGGCGCATACCAAGTTGAACTTATTGATGAAGCAACTAACCAGAATCTTAAGAAAGTAATAGCTGAGCTAGCAAAGCCCACAGAACAAGGCGTTGGATTTGGACACAAGTGCCGTATTGTTGCTCAACACATCGACAGGTACGATGTGCCTGAACGTTTACGGAATGTTAATTTAATTTCTAAAAATCGCACCGAAATGTTGGATAACATTGAAACTATGTTTCCTTGCCTAAAGGAAGAGCTGAGCTTTAAAAATTATGTACCGCGGTTTCAAACACTCATACATCTGGAAGAGATTGAATATTTAGAAAACTTTCGCAACTATAATCGCGAGCGTGCGCATTTTACACGCGAAGGCGAGTTTTTGTCATTAGAAATTGAAAATTTGGCAGAACGTCGGCCTTCCCTTGTGCTTGGTGATACAGTTCGCGCTATAAGTCCATGGAGTAATTCCAATTCAAAAAATAATCGTAGTTTTGGTGGGGTTATACATAAAGTGCTGTTTAATCGTATTTTATTAAAATTCAATGCTGAGTTCCAGACAAAATATAATGGTGAAGATTATCGTTTGGAGTTTTATTTTTCACGTTATGGCATCCGTAAACAACATTTCGCTGTCAATAAAATTGTAAGACATATGGACGAATCATTTTTATTCCCAAAAAAAAATACAAATGCGTGAACATTTACAACTACAAATCGAATTAGATCAGGATAATAATTTATGTTTAAATGATACTGTATGCCAATGGTATAATGGTTTGTTAAATGTTGTGCATAAACGCGCTGTACGCAATATTTTGAGAGGTGAAACAAAAAATATGCCTTATGTGATATTTGGTCCACCCGGTACTGGTAAAACTGTTACAATGGTGGAAACGGTATTGCAACTGGTCAAGCATATACCAAATGCACGCTTGTTGGTCGGAACGCCATCAAATAGCTCGGCTGATTTAATAACTACTCGAATAAAAGAAAGCGGTGTTTTACAACCAAGCGATTTTGTGCGTTTAGTATCACGAAATCATATTGGAAAGGATTTGATCCCTGATTATTTGCTGCCATACTGTGCTACTGCAGAAAATGGAACTTGTGACAACGCTGTAAGAATAAACATTATTAATACATATATTATAATTGGCTGTAGCTTATTCATTGAAATTACGTCTAAAAATTTAATTTATTTATTTAAACCTGATATATATATTTCTACAAACTATCTTATACCATTTCAGATGATAACCAACAAATCTGGACTAAAAATAAATGCACAGATAAAAAATCTTAGACATTATCGTGTTATTATTAGCACCTGTTCGACACTCGGTAATTTAATACAAATGGGTTTCCCTCCCGGACACTTTACACATGTGCTTATTGATGAAACCGGCCAATGCACTGAACCAGAAGTTATGGTTGCAATAACTCAAGTATCACAGACACGAGGTCAAGTTGTGTTGACCGGCGATCCGCATCAACTGCAAGCGATAGTTTTTAATCAATATTCAAGTGAACGCGGTTTGTCACTTTCGTTTTTGGAACGCACACTACAGCATACGCCATACATAAAAGATAATATACGTTTTCCAGATACTAATGGATATGATCCAAGACTTGTCACAAAACTGACTTATAATTATCGTGCCTTACCTTCAATACTCAACTTTTACAATGAGCTATTTTATGATTCTGAGCTTATCCCTAAAGTTGAAGAAAAAGGTTCAAGGGAGGCAATTTTACTATTTCGATTAAATAATCTACTCCCCAAATCAAAATCACGATCGAAGGCACATGGTGTGTTCTTTCATGGCGTCCGAAGTGAAAATATGCAGGAAAAAGATTTACCATCTTGGTATAATCCAGTAGAGGCAACAGAGGTAACCAACATTTTAATCAAACTGTTCTTATGTTGTTTCTAGCATAAAATTCTTATATTTGTAGATTATACAAATGACATATGAATTATATCGCCGAGGTATTACTCCAGAAACTATTGGCATTATAACGCCATATAAAAAACAAGTTAAATATTTGTGCAATTTTTTTAAACAAGCGCGCATGCAAATGCCAAAGATAGGTACCATTGAGGAATTCCAAGGACAGGTATGTTATCTATTTAATATCATTTTATTGTGATCACCATCTGTATTCATATAATTTAGGAACGTGACATTATTCTCATATCAACTGTACGCTCATCAGAACATCTAATCGACAATGATCTACGCCACTCATTGGGATTTGTTCAGTGCCCTAAACGCATGAATGTTGCTATATCCCGTGCCCGCTACTTAATTTTTGTATTTGGCAATCCGCATTTGCTTAATTTGGACCCCTATTGGCGCGCTTATATTAAGTATTGTGTTGACAACGATGCCTATTTATAACACTGTGCTCGAATCGGAGCATTTTTTTTTCTAACATTGTTGGGACCCGTGTAGTAAACATATTTCTGGTATGCTGATTTCAATGGTCATAGTCATTTTTATGGTTTGGCTCTTGTTTTTGAAAAATTCAAGTTTGAAAACTTGACTAAAAAAATAAAAATTTTATAAAAAACAGGTATTTTTTTTCCATTTTAACAATTTTTTAACAGAAACCTATTCAGTTTGGTCGAATGTTTTACCTTTGTAACTTATTGAGTGTTCACGACCACCAAAATGTTAAGAAAATCTTTTTTATTGCCAAAATTTTGAGTTTTTACATGAAAAAACCTTTTTCTTTTCAAATTTATTCCATTTCTGATACTTTTTCTTGATTTTATAATGACATTCTAACATTCAACAATGAAAAGCAATAATTTATATGTATTTTAGTGCATTATTTTATCGGTTGGTCATATTAAAGTTTAAAATCTAAAAAAATGAATAACTGTGCAAAATTAAACAATGTAAGGTTTGTGGAAAATTTACTATTTCCTCAAGTAAGCGTGGTGGCAAACCATTGAAGTGTATCATTTTTACTTTGGTGAACATACTTATATGTAGTTCGTTATGTAGAATGGGTACCGTCTATTATATGTCTGGATTCTTAGTACATGATCCAGAAGAATGTTATGCGTGCTTGAATTTAGGAATGGATTAAACAGAACGAAAAAATATCAATTGGAGTACGAGCCAACAAAATTTATTTAATGCAACCATCATTGGAAAGCATTGAAGAAGCATCTAGAGAATTGTTTCAACCACCAAATGTACCTCCACAATGCAACTACATCGAAATTGCGCAAAATCGTTTAGATATGATTGTACGACGTCTCAAGTTATCGCAGCGACAGTCAATTGCTTTAGCCAAGGAACTAAAACAAGTGAAGAAGAAGCATCAGAAGTAGAATAAATTTGATAAAAAAAATATTTTCATGTAACACATACAAAATTTTTACAAAAACAGTTTTTTTTTAGCATTTTGCGGTACTTTTTGTAAGCGTGAACACTCAATAGGTTGCAAAAGTAACAAATTTGACCAAACTGAATAGGTATCTGTTGATAGGCAACGGTTGGAATGGAAAAAATACCTGTTTTTCTTTAAAATTTTTTTTTTTTTTTGTCAAATTTTCAAACTCAAATTTCTCGAAAACAAGAGCCAAACCATAAAAATTACTATGACCAATGAAATCAGCGTGCCCGAATAATGTTTACTACATGGGTCCCATCAATGTTAGATTTTCCGACTAGCACAGTGTAATTATTTAATTGATCTCACTAGTTTCTATGAGCTATCAATTTCATTAGTACTTAAGATCTGTATTAGCTCATCCATTAAAATAAATAATTATTTATTCATGCCTAAAGACAAGTTACATCTCTAGCCCATACGAACCAGTCGATTCGCTAGTTCTCATGAACTGCCGATTACGCTAGTTCCTATGATATATTGATCTCACTAGTTTCTATGAGCTATCAATTTCATTAGTACTTAAGATCTGTATTAGCTCATCCATTAAAATGAGGGATTTTCAGCTAATGAGAAGGAATTTCAGTCAGTTTTCACTTTTGTAGTTCAAAGTATAAATGGGGAACATATAATTATTCATAGTTACCATTTTTTTGAAGAAGCACAATTAGAATATGGAAAAAGAAAGCAAATTTTCAATTATGCTATTTCAGCAATAAGCGAGTCTAATCTTAAAATACATTCAGTTATATGCGATCGACTCAGTAGAGGTTTGTTTGAAATTTTGTCATCTAGGTTTAATTTTAATTTCTTTGAATTCATTGATAAGAATTCTATTAGGCACCAAATTTTCCTCATTTTTGATTTTTCCCATTTAATTGCAAGTGTTAGATATTTCATGAAAAATTCAAATATTGCATTCCAAAATAAAAAAATAATGTGGCAAGTTCTGCAGGATGCAAGTGCATTAGATAATCTACCAAAAGAAGTTAAACATTCAATAAAATCTCGCTTAATTTCTCATAGGGAGCTTGCAAGTTTGTTTAGCAAAACAATGGCTCAGTTAATTAATAAGTTATTAGAAAAAAACCATTTAAAAATGATAGTGTTAGAGCGAATGCCACTGTAACAAGCAAGTTCATTTTAATTATGAATGACGTAAATAATGTTTTGCGCAGGAAGGGAAATTTTTGCTCTAAGTTAAATATTTCGGAAATATTTTCTAAATTAGATTATTTCAGTAGGATTTTTTTAAACTTATGTTCTAAGAATAGTGATAATAGATATTTTTTAATAACTTTAAATGATTTTATATTTTCAATGAAGTCATTGAAATTAGTTTTAATAGATTTAGTTGAAAAAGTAGGAATTGAAAAAATTGAAATAAATAAATTTAATCAGGACATTGTAGAGAACTTTTATGATTTCATGACTTATAAAGATGGGAAATATTTACGTGCGGTAGGAAGTCATGAATTTACATTAAAAGTACCTGAAGCAATTCAGGTAATCCTGAAGCAATTCAGGTAATTTCAAATGAAATTCATGACCCTGAAGCAATTCAGGTAATTTCAAATGAAATTCATGACCCAAATGAAGGTGACTTAGTGACAAGTTTTTGTAATTTTATGTTGCGGGACAGTACTTCAGAGTTAGTACATACATTTAGATGTAACCCTTGCGAAAGTAGTCTGAAGAAAACAAAATTGCGTATAAATAACCATAATTTTTCAATAGATTATAACCATTTATTTTTAGATGCTTTTGTAGAATCCACAAGGAAACTTAACTTTAAAAGTAAAAATATTAGGATATTGGTGACAGGGTACATTAAAGGAAAATGTCCACATTTGTTTGATAGAACTATTAATAAATGTCATAAACACTTTGCAGATCTGCTGGATAAAATAGTTGATTGCTTAATGAAAACATATGCTATATATATGTTTTCATTAAGCAATGAACTATAGTTGTCTTAATGTGCTTATGACATTCATTAATAGTAATAATTCCTTTAATATAATCTGCAACCATTTGACTTATATTTCTGTTTTTAAAATTTAATTCTGTTATGGATTTTTGAGAAGCATTTAATTATGAATAGTCGTATTATATTTAAAAATTATGGTTATTTATTCGCAATTGTGCATTGTGAAGACTGTTTTTACATTTAAAATTATGTACTAATTGTTTGGTGCCATTTCAAAACATGAAATTATGAAAACTTTTTAAGTTGCTTTCTTTCTGCAGCTTCGAAAAATCTCCCATCTTTATTTGAAGTGAAGTAATACAGATTCTCTGTAATGTCTTGTTTGTTTGTTTGTTTGTTTGTTTTTTTTTTTTTTTTTTTTTTTTTCAATTAAATCTTTTAAAATTAGTTTCAATGGTTCAATCGAAGATATTATTGATTTTAAAGAACTTATAAAACATGTATTCTAACTTTTTTTAGATCTTAGGTTTGATGATATTTTTATGAAATAATCTAATTCAGGAAATATTTTCAAATAGATTTTGTGCAAAAACTTCTATTCCTGCGCAAAACATTGTTTATTTTGCTTGTAACTGTAGCATTCTCTATAACGTTATAATATTTAAAATGATTTTCTGACGATAGCTTATTCAATAAACTAGCAATTACAATATCCCTATGTGAAATTTTTTGTTATTTTATTAATTTTTGATTTTTTTTGTACAAGCTTTTCGATGTAACTTGAATCTGTAAGAACACATATTATTTTTTTATTTTTGAATTCAATAACATAGTTTTTATTGAAAAATCTAATACTTGAAATTAAATTCGATAAATCAAAAATGAAGAAAATTTTGTGAGTAATTGAAATGTTATCATTGAATTTAAAGAAATTATAATTCAATAAATTTTACAAAATTTCAAACAAATTAAAATTTAGTCAATTACACTAGATTTTAATATATTTTAAGTTCAGACTAACTTATTGCTGAAATAGCATACTTGAAAAGTTGCATTTTTTTATTATATGCTATAGTAACTTCTTCAAAGAAATGGTAACTATGCACTATTATGCATTTTTTCATTTATGCTTTGAATCGTGAAAGTTGTAACTGCTAAATATTCTTCTCTTTTAACTTAATATCCTTCAAAATAATCACCATTAAAATAATGTGACTTATGTAATACTAATTCAACAAACTTCACTGTAACTAATCTATCTTTTAACGAAGGTCTTCAGCATTCTTTTAAAAAATCCCGCATCTTTAAGTATATGAGTTATGTTTAGAATCATCACTAGCTACATTTTCTTCATATAGAACTTCAATGTGCAAACTCACACGAAGGGGCACAGGTACGTAGGGCACGTGAAATTTCTAGGCAAGCAAAGGGAAGTGGTTCTTTCATTTCCCTCCGTTTGCCTAGATATTTGACGTGCCCTACGTGCCTGTGCCCCTTCGTGTGAGATTGCGCAATGTATTAAAATCCATATTTCCCAATAAAAGCGGGTGACCAGCCAGGGTGTGGAAAGGCGTAGCGATGGACAGCGTATCGCCTTGAAATAAAACCCACAATGCCCGTAACTGGCACTGACAAGGCGAGTCGATGCCGCCTTAAAATAAGCATCTTGTCTTGGTAACTGTTATGTTGCTACCGAGTGCGCCAGCAAAAACGGTACCTCGCCAAAGTAATTCCACTTACTAAATACCGCACCGCCGAAGTTGATGCACTGATCTCGTGTGGTAGTGATGGTCATAAATCGATTGCCCAATATTACGCCACATATAGCAATGATACTGATGTTTGGATAATTATGCCAAGACTGAGAATGTTATATTTTCCGATTTAAATATGCGTAGCGTCAAAATTGTTGATTGCGGTGCAGGGAGGTAAGTTTATTGCATTTTTATAGTTTACTAGCCTTCTTTGCCCGCTCCGCTAGGCATGTTTGTTTTGTTTTTTGATTCCCAATAGCTTTGAAGGTATACAAGGATAAAATGTTGATTCACGCCACTGCCACGTCACCAATAAAAATTTAGATATTTTGAGAAAGTTAATTTCATTTCAAACCATCTTAAAAATTGGCAATGGCATAGCTGGAGTGCCCCAGGAAACCATCAATTAAGGTTTGTTGATAGTTCACCGTAGATTTTTTCCCTCTCGTACATCTAGATATTCTTCGTTTTGATTATGAAGCCTTCGGGTGACCATCGGCAAACTTCGGGTTTTCCAAAAACTATCAGTTCACCATAGATTTTTTCCCTCTCGTACATCTAGATATTCTTCGTTTTGATTATGAAGCCTTCGGGTGACCTTCGGCAAACTTCGGGTTTTCCAAAAACTATCAGTTCACCATAGATTTTTTCCCTCTCGTACATCTAGATATTCTTCGTTTTGATTATGAAGCCTTCGGGTGACCTTCGGCAAACTTCGGGTTTTCCAAAAACTATCAGTTAAAGTTTGTTGATAGTTCATCGTAGATTTTTTCCCTCTCGTACATCTAGATATTCTTCGTTTTGATTATGAAGCCTTCGGGTGACCTTCGGCAAACTTCGGGTTTTCCAAAAACTATCAGTTCACCATAGATTTTTTCCCTCTCGTACATCTAGATATTCTTCGTTTTGATTATGAAGCCTTCGGGTGACCTTCGGCAAACTTCGGGTTTTCCAAAAACTATCAGTTAAAGTTTGTTGATAGTTCACCGTAGATTTTTTCCCTCTCGTGCATCTAGATATTCTTCGTTTTGATTATGAAGCCTTCGGGTGACCTTCGGCAAACTTCGGGTTTTCCAAAAACTATCAGTTCACCGTAGATTTTTTCCCTCTCGTACATCTAGATATTCTTCGTTTTGATTATGAAGCCTTCGGGTGACCTTCGGCAAACTTCGGGTTTTCCAAAAACTATCAGTTAAAGTTTGTTGATAGCTCACCATAGATTTTTTCCCTCTCGTACATCTAGATATTCTTCGTTTTGATTATGAAGCCTTCGGGTGACCTTCGGCAAACTTCGGGTTTTCCAAAAACTATCAGTTCACCATAGATTTTTTCCCTCTCGTACATCTAGATATTCTTCGTTTTGATTATGAAGCCTTCGGGTGACCTTCGGCAAACTTCGGGTTTTCCAAAAACTATCAGTTAAAGTTTGTTGATAGTTCACCGTAGATTTTTTCCCTCTCGTGCATCTAGATATTCTTCGTTTTGATTATGAAGCCTTCGGGTGACCTTCGGCAAACTTCGGGTTTTCCAAAAACTATCAGTTCACCGTAGATTTTTTCCCTCTCGTACATCTAGATATTCTTCGTTTTGATTATGAAGCCTTCGGGTGACCTTCGGCAAACTTCGGGTTTTCCAAAAACTATCAGTTAAAGTTTGTTGATAGCTCACCATAGATTTTTTCCCTCTCGTACATCTAGATATTCTTCGTTTTGATTATGAAGCCTTCGGGTGACCTTCGGCAAACTTCAGGGTTTTCCAAAAACTATCAGTTCACCATAGATTTTTTCCCTCTCGTACATCTAGATATTCTTCGTTTTGATTATGAAGCCTTCGGGTGACCTTCGGCAAACTTCGGGTTTTCCAAAAACTATCAGTTAAAGTTTGTTGATAGTTCACCGTAGATTTTTTCCCTCTCGTACATCTAGATATTCTTCGTTTTGATTATGAAGCCTTCGGGTGACCTTCGGCAAACTTCGGGTTTTCCAAAAACTATCAGTTAAAGTTTGTTGATAGTTCACCATAGATTTTTTCCCTCTCGTACATCTAGATATTCTTCGTTTTGATTATGAAGCCTTCGGGTGACCTTCGGCAAACTTCGGGTTTTCCAAAAACTATCAGTTAAAGTTTGTTGATAGTTCACCGTAGATTTTTTCCCTCTCGTACATCTAGATATTCTTCGTTTTGATTATGAAGCCTTCGGGTGACCTTCGGCAAACTTCGGGTTTTCCAAAAACTATCAGTTCACCGTAGATTTTTTCCCTCTCGTACATCTAGATATTCTTCGTTTTGATTATGAAGCCTTCGGGTGACCTTCGGCAAACTTCGGGTTTTCCAAAAACTATCAGTTAAAGTTTGTTGATAGTTCACCGTAGATTTTTTCCCTCTCGTACATCTAGATATTCTTCGTTTTGATTATGAAGCCTTCAAGTGACCTTCGGCAAACTTCGGGTTTTCCAAAAACTATCAGTTCACCGTAGATTTTTTCCCTCTCGTACATCTAGATATTCTTCGTTTTGATTATGAAGCCTTCGGGTGACCTTCGGCAAACTTCGGGTTTTCCAAAAACTATCAGTTAAAGTTTGTTGATAGTTCACCATAGATTTTTTCCCTCTCGTACATCTAGATATTCTTCGTTTTGATTATGAAGCCTTCGGGTGACCTTCGGCAAACTTCGGGTTTTCCAAAAACTATCAGTTCACCATAGATTTTTTCCCTCTCGTTCATCTAGATATTCTTCGTTTTGATTATGAAGCCTTCGGGTGACCTTCGGTAAACTTCGGGTTTTCCAAAAACTATCAGTTAAAGTTTGTTGATAGTTCACCATAGATTTTTTCCCTCTTGTGTACCTAGATATTCTTCGTTTTGATTATGAAGCCTTCGGGTGGTCTTCGGAAACCTTCGTGTATAGCATTAAAAGATTCCCATACCTAATATATACAAATTTCCAAATTTTCAGCTCAATTGGCCGAATGACGTTTCTCAATCTGCCTAAGAATGAGATTTTTTAATCACCCGATAACAAATCGCACGTGTGTCCGCTCATATGCCGCCAGCGAGAATATAACTATCGCCCGACAGTTTGATCGTGTGTGTGAACTAGCTCTAAATGGCTGTATATTTTTTACATGAAAATGATTAACTGGCATCACTGCTATGTTAAAATATTTGTTTGGCGCGAAATTCGTGTTTTCCAATTGAGCTACTCATAAATTTTTTTGTTTTTGCAGCACAAAGTGAGGATCACAATTTCTACAAAAATCATTGCAGTTTTCTATACACAATCCACTAAAGGTAATAATAAAAAAATACGGGTACACAGTAAAAAGTGATAGTTTACTTTTGATTCCATTCGGTATTGATTTTAAACTGCTTTGGTATTAAATTCAAAATTTATTCCAAAAAAGGTTGAAATTTATTCCGGTAGGTTTTAATTTTATCACAAAAAATATTTACTTTTAAACCATTTAGTTTTTTCAATTTTTTAATACCAAAGTGGCTTAAAAACAATCCTAAAATAACTTTAAATTCAAAAAACTAATCATTTTTAGTTTTAAAATAAGTCCAAGAAAAGTATTAAAATATTCTCCGCGCCAATTTTAATACTTTTGGTTTGAAACTAATGCCATCAAAGTTTTAATTTAGCTTGGAGAGACTTTTTAGTTTCAAAATTTGTAAAACTTTATTTATCAAAAGAGCATAAAAAAAAGAACGAGAACAAAATAACAAAAAAAAAAGTTTTCTTTTTCAATTGTTTAAATACAAATTTCACACAACTACGTAAATACATTTGATAGCCGAGTGAGCTAAAGACTTCGTAATTTACGCACACAAGATGTTGTACCCTTGGTTCGAATCTCAGTATGGATGGCTTGTTTTTTTTTTTTTTCAATTAAATTTAAATTTTTTTTTTTTTTTCATTTCTCTCCCTCTCTATATTTATTCCAAAATAGTTTAAAATTAAAACTTTTTTTGGCATTGTTCTATATAAATACTTTTTTTGGTTTTAAAATTAAACTAAAATTTTTACTGTGTATATACAAATTTTTTTGATAAACCATGGCGTTCCTATATTTTAGCTTGTGGTGTGCCAGGATTTAACTGTGGATTGCTTCTGTTTTATTTGCCCGAAAGCCCAAAATATTTGTTATCTGTTGGAAGGCAAGAAGATGCGATAGCGGTCATAAAACAAATCCATCAAAAGAATACTCGCGGCAGGGCTGGTGTTTTAAACGTAAGATATAACAAACAAAAAATATATAGTATACATATTTGGGACGTCCAAATATCGTCGCCTGAATTCTCGTTTGCTCCATATGCAACTTCGTTGAAAAAGCAAAAGCAAATAACTTATGCTTGTGTCGATACAGTTTATGTGCTTTTGCCTTTTTAATGCATAGGCGTATGGGGCAAAAGAGAACTCAGGCGACGATATGTAATATGTAGGTAATTTTAGCTCAGCTTCTCTTATTCTTTTCAAAGCGTGGCCTTTTGACCATAATCAAAATGGGTTTTCAAAGGAATTTACGGGTCATTTGAACTCGGTTTTACCTCGAGTTTTTATATGCAAAGTTATTCACTGGGGTCCGAAATACAGAAAACAGTTTTTTTTTTAAATCATTCAACGAGCTAATTGATTTTCAGGGTCGAATTTTGGTTATCAAATGGTCTTCACATTGTTTCTGTGTCAAAGAAAAAGGTTTGACAAAAATTAACTAGAAAACTGAACCGAATCCTGCCTCTGAATTGCTATAACTCGTATGGCTTTTGAGAAATGTTACCCTAAAAGTTTGATTTCTCGAGATATTTGAGGTTATATAACAAAACAAGAAAATCCTTAATCATAAAACCTGATAATATACCTTGAAGCCCCAGACTTTTTCTTCAAAGCTCAGTTTAAACTATATGGGCACGGCCACGTAAGACGAAGTTATACAACTTTTTTTTTTCTTTGAATCTCCCACTCATTTGCCCATATTTCATAAGTTTACATCTAATGCTGTCAAAAAATACCATTTTCAAGTTCATAAGTTGATTTAAGGGGTGCTTTTTTCATAAAAACTTACTCTTGCTTGTGAAAAGAAAAAAAAATGCCAAAAAAACAAGTCCCGAAAAGAAGTTAAAAATTTGCTTTATTTTTATTGTATCAATGCAATTTTGATATCCGCAGAAAGAAAATGTTTGAAATTAAGGATTTACAATTTAAAATATTAAAATGCAATCACCCTTTTCGAGTATTTTCAGTCTAATTTCTGAATCCATTTTGAAGTAAATGGCGATGCTTGGGGTTATGATCCAATTTACCAAATCTTATATCGAATTCGAGCTCAGAGGTAAAAATTGGAGCAAAAATTGATGTCGTCCCCTATTTTTAGTAAATACTTTTTTAGTCTAAGATTACAAAAAACGCTCCATAACTTACTTCTTCGATTTTCCAAAATATTTTTCACAGAAAGAAAACAAATATCTCTTAACGGTTTAGGAGTAATGAGTTTGAACATTTCAAAATATACAATCGACCGATTGTCCATAATTTGGACATTTCTTCATCGATTTTCATGTTATAACCTGTTTCGGAAAGGTAGTTAATCGGACTATACTCATAATTGCAAAGCCAGTTTTCTGCTATTTGAGAAAGTCTACATTTAATACTTTTATAATACTACAATTAGTAAAAACGCTCCATGGCGTAATTTTTAAATCTTTTGGCCTTTTAATTTTTTTCATTTGTGTATTTTCTTTTTATGTTTCAGAATGGCTGACAAGATAAAATCTTTAATCACTGAAAAATGCAGTCAATCTAATGGACAACATAATAGTCACAAGGAAATAAAAATAGTTACTAGATCTTGTGAAGAATGTAAACGAGTTTGTGATGCTATCTGCTCACGCTGCTCCAAATTCTTTTGCGGTATCGAATGCCAACGGAAAGCTTTGCCAAAACATCGTTATGTTTGTGGTAAACCTGAGTAAGTAGTTTTTTATTATTATATCGTTTGAAACATTTTAAGCGAAACTATCATAACGGACATAGAAAAATTTTGAAAATAAAAATTAAAATTGTAAAAAAAATAGTAAATTTTTTTGAAATGCATCTTTATCTTCACTATTTTCCATTTTTCTTTTCTTCTATTTTATTAAATGCATTTTTAGGCATTTGCAGAAAACTCCAATAGTTGAAGTTGAAAGCGTACTCCATACATCTTTGTCAGCAAATGCAACAAATACAGCACCTGCTGAAGTTAAAAAAGTTTATCCAAAAATTCCTCGTAGTGGTAAATTAGTTACTATAACTGCCGTAACCAAATCAAATGTGTTTGTTCGTTCAAAAAGCTATGAAGATAATTTTTCATTTTTCAAAACCGTTAATGAGATGCAAGCAAATGCAAAAAATTTCAAGCCTTTACGTAAAATACCTAAATGTGGACAAATTGTAGTAACACGTTTTAACGGTCAATATAATCGAGCTATGATTTTGAATGTGGATAATTTAAATGCAATCAAACTAGTATATATTGACTATGGTAATTTGGAGACAAAATTGTTTGATGATCTTCTTGATGCACCAATACATTACAGCGAATTACCACGTTTTGCAATTCCGGTTATTCTGAAAAATGTCCCGGATTTTTATATGACAGATGAAATACGTAAATTTATGTATTCGTATTTGAAAGATATTGAGGTTACTCTAAATTACAATGTAAATGACTTCAATGAGGACAAGGGCGCATACCAAGTTGAACTTATTGATGAAGCAACTAACCAGAATCTTAATAAAGTAATAGCTGAGCTAGCAAAGCCCACAGAACAAGGCGTTGGATTTGGACACAAGTGCCGTTTTGTTGCTCAACACATCGACAGGTACGATGTGCCTGAACGTTTACGGAATGTTAATTTAATTTCTAAAAATCGCACCGGAATGTTGGATAACATTGAAACTATGTTTCCTTGCCTAAAGGAAGAGCTGAGCTTTAAGAATTATGTACCGCGGTTTCAAACACTCATACATCTGGAAGAGATTGAATATTTAGAAAACTTTCGCAACTATAATCGCGAGCGTGCGCATTTTACACGCGAAGGCGAGTTTTTGTCATTAGAAATTGAAAATTTGGCAGAACGTCGGCCTTCCCTTGTGCTTGGTGATACAGTTCGCGCTATTAGTCCATGGAGTAATTCAAATGATAATCGTAGTTTTGGTGGGGTTATACATAAAGTGCTGCTTAATCGTATTTTATTAAAATTCAATGCTGACTTCCAGACAAAATATAATGGTGAAGATTATCGTTTGGAGTTTTATTTTTCACGTTATGGCATCCGTAAACAACATTTCGCTGTCAATAAAATTGTAAGACATATGGACGAATCATTTTTATTCCCAAAAAAAATACAAATGCGTGAACATTTACAACTACAAATCGAATTAGATCAGGATAATAATTTATGTTTAAATGATACTGTATGCCAATGGTATAATGGTTTGTTAAATGTTGTGCAAAAACGCGCTGTACGCAATATTTTGAGAGGTGAAACAAAAAATATGCCTTATGTGATATTTGGTCCACCCGGTACTGGTAAAACTGTTACAATGGTGGAAACGGTATTGCAACTGGTCAAGCATATACCAAATGCACGCTTGTTGGTCGGAACGCCATCAAATAGCTCGGCTGATTTATTAACTACTCGAATAAAAGAAAGCGGTGTTTTACAACCAAGCGATTTTGTGCGTTTAGTATCACGAAATCATATTGGAAAGGATTTGATCCCTGATTATTTGCTGCCATACTGTGCTACTGTAGAAATTGGAACTTGTGACAACGCTGTAAGAATAAACATTATTAATATATTATAATTGGCTGTAGCTTATTCATTGAAATTACGTCTAAAAATTTAATTTATTTATTTAAACCTGATATATATATTTCTACAAACTATCTTATACTATTTCAGATGATAACCACCAAATCTGGACTAAAATTAAATGCCCAAATACAAAATCTTAGACATTATCGTGTTATTATTAGCACCTGTTCGACACTCGGTAATTTCATACAAATGGGTTTCCCTCCCGGACACTTTACACATGTGTTTGTTGATGAAACCGGCCAATGTACTGAACCAGAAGTTATGGTTGCAATAACTCAAGTAGCACAGACACGAGGTCAAGTTGTGTTGACCGGCGATCCGCATCAACTGCAAGCGATAGTTTTTAATAAATATTCATGAGTATTTTATCTTTGTATTGAGTGAAACTTTTTGAGTTTTTATTCTCTATACAGAGTTTGTTCTCTGAGTAGAGGGAGGTAGATGGGCTTAAAAAATGGGTCAGCTAAGAGATTTTAGTAAAAATATGTGTTTTGAAAGACACATAGTTTTGATATCCCTACCTAATGAGACGCAAACCTATTTGGTGATATACTGTGCACAGCTAAAAATGTAGACGGTGGGTTAGTAACTAGGTATATACTTAACATAAGTGTTGGATAATACTTAAGTCTTACAGATCATGTTGAAATTAAGAACAAGTAATTCTTATAGTTTAGGAAGAAGAAATGACCGATTTCATTGATCTAAGTAAGTCCTATTTGTGTGTTAGTGTGGTAAAAACAAATTGGGCTTACAATTAAGCTCTCGATTAAGTTTATGTGATAGATACTTTTATGTGATAAATATTTTGTGTATAAAGTTTATTGGCATCTGCAACATCTGTAAAGAAAATGAAAATTTAAAGGTTTGGGTGACTATGTGTTTAAGGATAGAGGTGGACTGGTCTCTGCTGGTCTCCGTGAAGGAAGTTGGATTGTGAATTAGGTGAAAAAGGCTTCCGTGCAGGACAAGTTTAGGCTACCAATAAACGTTTTTCATCCTTGCCTCAAGGAATCTTCAGTTGGCTTTAAGAATATGGGTTTTAAGGATGTGGGGTTTTAATAATGTGTGGTTTAAGGATTTATGGTGAGATCATAAGGCATATGGAGACTAAATATGGTATATAAAGATAAAGAATAAAAATAAAATAAAAATAACTTACCGTTTGTTGGAAAAATATATATATTAGTTACATATGTGTGTTGAAACTTTCTTGAATTAAAATAAACACTATGTAACCCTTTTTATAAAGTTCCTTACAGTAATTTTTTTAAAAACACTATTTATTAAAAACACTATTTTTTAAAATAGAAAAAACATTGAAAAAATATTGAAATCTAACAAAATTTCACTTGACTATATTGTCAAGTGTTTTACACATTTATGAAAAAGGACACATTTTTAATTTTAATGAAAAAAAGAACACATTTTTTTAAAAAACACATTTTTAATTTTTATGACAAAAAAAGAAAAACACTTACTATCAATGAAAGATCATTTTATATGAGAATATATGTATATTCAATTGCTGCTTGATTATAGAGTATTAATGTTGGTATAAAAATTATGTACTATTTTGAGGACCTGTATTTATGACAACTTGCAGTTTATATCAGACATTAATGTTCTCCGCAGAGGTTTTATCGGAATGTTAACGTGAATGTGGTGTTGTGGGAAGGATGTATATATAAAATATTGTTTTGTGGTGTAGAGTTGATCGTTCCATTGTATTATCAATACTAGAGTGGGAACTAAATACACTAATAGTAATCTGAAAAAAAAAAAAAAAAAAAAATATTAGAAAAGTTTCTTGACCAATTTTGCATGTAATACTTTCGATCAGATTTTCGAGCCAAATATATTCGTTTCTCAATGAAGTTTCGACACACACATTCATTTTTGCATGAACAAACAACGTGCCAATAACTATGCGCCGATTTTGAAAATATACGAATTGGTGAGTTGTGAGACAACAAATTTGGGGATTTCTGAGACACTATTTTTTGAGGTTTTTACGGCTGAGTGGCGGAAATCAGTGCACATTCATAGTGCATTGAGAGGGATCAGTCTTCTCAAACGTAATTCTCCGGTGAAAAAATCCAATCGTGGCCGAAAGTCAATGCAAGCCAACATTTTGACATCGTAGAATGTCCTGGTAAGGCTGCCATCGAGACATATCTATATGAAACCATCGAAAACACCGAGCTGGATCGTATACCTTGCAGTCAATGGATGATAGTTGATGGTAATTATGCAAGAACTCAAGAACGAGGGTGTTTGAAATTAATATTTTTTATATTTAGGGAGGTTTTCGCTGGAGAAACTTGAAACACCTTTAGAAGATTTTGTTTTGAAGTTTAACCAGCAACTGTTTGATCTGTTGTCACATGACTTTCCTCGCAAAACAGCAAGCCAAATTTCTTACTGCTAAGAAAGAGCAGCTAAAACCAGGCGAATTCATTGTAATAGCTGACTTTTCAGACAACTATTCATTTGTTTTGCAGAATGCCACTCAATGTTGGCATTGGTCTGTCTAATGCTCAATGCACAATACATCCAATTGCAATATATTATAAAAATGAAAACAGCGATATGGTGCAGCATCAAAGTATGGTGATAACAGCTGAAAGCTTTGAGTGCGTCTACCAATTTTTACTTGTGCTGATTAATTACTTAGAAGAAATATTTGTCAGATTTGATAAAGTGATCTTATTTTCTGACGGTGCTGCTTTCCAATACAAAAATAAGAAGAATTTCTTCACCTTGTCCGGACTTAAAGAAAATTTGGTTTCGATGCGGAATGGCACATGCGATGGTACTGGTGGATCTTTTAAGCGATATGATTCCAGAACAAGTTTGCAAAGACCTTTCCAAGGCCAAATAACTGATGCCAAAGCACTTTTTAATGGGCAAAAAGTTAAAAGTCCATTGGAGTTAAGTTGGCGCGCAAGATTGACTTTTTTTAGTTTTTATTTTTTGTAGGAATTGCTCCCTAAATGCTCCCTAAATGCTCCGTCTAGCAAGTACTAATCGCATCACTGTGCGAAGCTTTGGCGACAATTTTTTCGCTATAAAAACATACTTACACATACTTATATGCATTTTTAAATGTTTCACTTAAGTTTTCTGATTGTTGTGAATATTGTTGCGTTTTTTATTTTCGGCAGAATCTAAAAGAGCAAAGTCGTTTAACACTCAAATCCACATCATGGGTAAAATTTACCCATGCGAAGTTTGTTTTCGTAATAATTCGCTAAAAAACGAAGTAAGCGCATGTAAATTACCTCACTGTATTCTCCTTTTGTTGTGGGCTTTGTCGCAAGCGGTCGTCGTCGGTTGTCGGAGATATAGCGTTTTAATTTTTTTTTCGGGTAAATTTTACCCATGTTGTGGACTTATGTAAGTTTTTTTTTTTTCGTTTTGATTGAAAATAGTGAAAAATGGCACGAAAAAGAGTAAACCATGACGACGAAATAATTAAAATTTTGAAAAAAATTTAACTCTGATTGTTTTAACCAAAGTTAAAAAGCAGATACCAAATCACACAATTTCTAAAAAGTTTGAAGGAGCTTATAATGAAAATTTTTCGTACTTTTAGTCCACTCTGAAAACAACCAATGTTGTACTAGAAACACCTGTCAGATGTTTCTAATGTCCGGCAAAAAAAGACCGAAAAACTAAAAACCTTTGAATTTGGTGTAAAAAACCTTTTTGCTCTGAGCATAGGGCTATGATTTGCAGTACATGCTCATCCTTATTTGTTTTATTTTTTTGGTACTTTTTTATGAGTTTGTATAAAAAATTTTGAAATGTTATTTAATTGAATTGATAATAATATAAAAATACTTTATTTTATTTATATAAAAAATGTTGCTAGACAAATACTAAAAATTAAATCTAATGCAATTGGTGAAGATGGGATCCAGTTGAAATTCATAAAGATAGTGTTACCCTACATCCTAAGTCCTCTTACCCATATCTTAAATCACTGTGTCACTAGCTCTTGTTTTCCTGATCAATGGAAGGTGGCACTGATTATACCTGTGGCCAAAATATCGACACCAAGTAATCCGTGCGACTTTAGGCCAATTAGCTTGCTATCGTCTCTCTCAAAAGTCTGTGAGTCTTTGATGGCTGAGCAGATTTTCACATACATCAATGAACATAAGCTGATTTCTGAATTTCAATCTGGATTCCGACCTGGTCACAGTTGCTCCACTGCAGCCTTAAAAATTACTGATGATATACGAATATCATTTGATAAAGATTATTTGACACTGCTTTGTCTGTTGGACTTCTCCAAGGCTTTTGATAGCGTGAATCACATTATACTTTGTGATAAACTTAAATGGCTTTTTGGTTTCTCTGATAATGCTGTTAAATTTCTCAAAAGCTATTTGCAAGGCAGGATACAAAGGGTTAGAGTAGGTAATTCATTCTCTGAATTTAGAGCATTAAGCTGTGGAGTGCCACAAGGCTCAGTCCTTGGTCCCCTACTGTTCTCTTTGTTCATAAATGATATTTTCAGTGTATGTGACAATGTTACTATGCACGCGTATGCTGATGATGTCCAACTTTACTTGTCTCGACCAATTGGACTTGTGGAGGATTTATGCTTTAGGGTAAATGCAGATCTAGAGAAAATTAGCAAATGGTCTACGCTGAATAAACTGTCCTTAAATCCACAGAAGTCACTTGTGTTGCCTATATTTAAAACATGCTTTCCTGTCGAAGAGTTACCAGATATTTTATTGAGCGATAAGAAATTGAAATTTGTGAACAAAGCCACTAACCTCGGGTTCGTGCTGAATTGTGGCTTGACTTGTGAGGACCATGTCAATTCTGTTATTAGAAAAGTCTACTACACTTTACGTAACCTAAAAATGTCTTCCGCGTTTGTACCTATGGAAACAAGAAAACGCCTTGCAGTGCAGTTGATTATTCCATTAATAACTTACTCTGAAGTCGTATTTAGCCGGCTAGATTCACGATCACTTCACAAATTACAGGTTGTGTATAATAACGTCACCCGTTACGTATTTGGTCTTAGGAGATTTGATCATACCTCAACGTTCAGTAAACGTATCTTGAATTGTAGTATAGTGGATTACATCAATGTCAGAAATCTTATATTTTTGCATAAAATAATTTTTACAAAAACTCCGGACTATTTATATAAAAAAATCAATTTCTGTCAGTCATCAAGAACCTGCAACATTATCCTTCCGTCATTCAAGTATTTATGTTCGTCTAGAATGTTTTTTGTTAGCACAATTCGTCTGTGGAACTCATTACCTCGTGAGTTCAAATGTATTAGTAATGGCAGAAGATTTAGGCAATTGATTTTTCACCACTTTTCTTAACTTTTTTTTTTTTTTTTTCGGTAAATGTAATTTCTAACTCAAATGAATGTATTTACTAAGTATATATTTTCTATTGTATGTATTAAGTAAGTTCATATCTTTTCTATGATTGTATGTTCTCTTTTAATTGTCATTTGTAAGTCAAATGTCTTCTTATTTAATTATGTATGTTTTTATTATTATACTAAGTTCATCTTTTTAATATGATTGTATGTTAAGACTGAATTAAATTCTGTTCGTGATGTACATAATTGACTATTGATTGCATTTAAAAGAACTATTCTTATATGCTAATATATCTAATAAATAAATGAAATAAAAATGAAATGAAATTTGTTACAAAAAACATTATATTTTTTTTTTTTTTTGTGTTTCAAAAAATTGCCAATGAATTAATGTAAAAATTATTTATTTTCAAAGTTTCCTTAAAATATATATAAAAAACACCAGATATGACTTATTTTCCTTTCAATTCACCTTGATATTAGATTGTTAAGGTAGAAATAACTAAATTTCGTTAAAAATTTGGGATATTGACCAAAACAGAATGATTTTAAGTTATGGGTAAAATTTACCCATGATGTGGACTTGTGTTGCTAAAAATATGTTGGGGAGATGAGGGTTAAAAATAAATAAAAAAACATAGTTTTACACTGCATGCATGTGAAAAAAAACTTATATGCACATTGTTGAAATTAATTTAAAATTAATTTTTAAATATTGCATTCCACTTTTTTAGATTTAAGAGTATATACATTAGGCCGGGTCAATTTGTTTGGGGAGCAAAACATTGACAAAGAGTATAGCAACAAAAAAATCAGTGGAAAATTCTAAAAAACTTTGTGTTGATGTTTTGATGTACTTCTTTAAAGTGCCTAGCAAAAAAAGAAAAAAATTTAATTTTTTTATTCTTGTTTCACACTTTATTTATCAAGTATAAATAAAGATATTTGCGGTGAAAACAAATTCACTTGGAATCATTTCGCAGAAAAATACTAATTTTCCTGGGCTATAAAAAAAAACAACAGAAATTTGTTTAATATACAAACTTTATATCTCAACGTCAGTTAAGTCTACATCATAAAGGCAATAGCCTAGTTGTCTAATGTATAATGTTTGTAAATTTTATGTCCCGGGTTCGCCTCCTACCACCTTTGGATGCATTGCTTTTTTTTATTAAATTCAAACAATACAAACACAAACTTCAACAGTAAATAAATAGTTAACAGTACATAAACATTCTTCGTCATCTTGAGCTATCTGTAGCAATAGGATAGGTATTTTGACGTCTAAAAGATGGAAGTGGATCACCACCATATATACGGTATATATCTGCAATAGAGGTAAGTAAGGTACTTGTAGCGAAAGTTATTTTCTATAAATAAGTGTTTTTATTTTAAACGTGCGAGTCACCGTTCATAAGTTATCGTTATTATAAGCTTGACACATCACTGTGCCTACTCATAAGTGGCATTCACAATTTACTAATTTTTCTAAAATTTTGAATAAAGATATCTCCTGAGTTATAAGTCGTACGAAAACAATTCAGAGGTCATTTTTATAGAAAATTTTATAAGCTACAACATTGTCCTAAAAAATTTTTCTCTAAATATAACCGTTAAAGAGATATTTGTAAAAAACTGATTTTGGACGCCATTTTTCCAATATGGCGGCTCGAGCGAACACGATACGAGGTAGCAAAGTTGAAATTCTGAAAGAGCACATCGAAATCTATAAAATAACTCATTTGCAGAAATCCCGCAAAACTTTCCAGGTAACATCATTTTTTTCTCCCAAATGATTGTACTATTCTAAAAATCAAAATATTAAGTTTTTGGCTGGAGCAATTTTGGATCTTTCGGGAGCAATTGCTACAAAAAATAAAAACTAACTTAACTCCAATCAAAATCTGTGAGAAAGCTATCTCGTCACCCTAAAAATTATGACCTTTAAATTTTACTCTGAACGCCCAAAAAGAAGCTTCAGTTCAAAAACTGGTATAGGATTCTCCATCATATCGATTTTTTTGCAGCTCCTTTCGGTAAAATTCTCATTTGTATCTTTTCACTTTTTGAACTGGCGATATGAAAAGTTAGGAAAAGGAAACTCAACTTTGTTGTAATCCATAATATAAAAGAAATATTTTAAAATTGAATGTAGAACCCACATAAAATGGCCTTAGGTACACATGTACCTTTTGAGTAGATACATAAGACGGGTTGTTTGAACGCAGCTGAACCCAGTTTCTGTATGCAAAGTTATTGACTGAGGTCCAAATATGTAGAAAATTTTTTATTTATTTCGAATTGGTCAACGAGCTAATCGAATTTTTTTTTTATTTAAGAAGTGTTTAATATTTTTGCTAATATTAATGGCTGTGATCAAATCACTTTTCTCGAAATTTGCAATTGGGTTCTCAGATTTTTATAAAAATTCACAGAGATGTTCTAAGTGCTTAGCATGGGGACCTTTCATTATTAGTTTTGCGAAAAAAAAATTTTTTGCAAGTTATTGGCATGAAACTTCAAAGTGTCCAAGTGGTGTTTTTGCGAAAAATCGATGCAATTTTTTTTTCTAAGTCCCGCCATTTTGTCAAAAATAAATATTTTTTATTTTTGTTTTCGGATCCTTGTAGCATTTTAAACGCTGTTTTAATTTCCATTTTCAAATTTGGAAAATTTTGAAAATTTACAAAATGGCGGCTATTTTTTGAAAAATCTTAAAAGTTGATTATCTCAAAATAACATTTTTTTATTTTCTTTTACAGAAAGGTAAATAAAATACAAACATTTTGTATAAGACTTGTTTTGCGCTAAATGGCTGTGGGAGCCACAGGCATTTTTTTTCTAAGAGTCACGTGACAATTTTTTTAGCTTTGCTTTGTGTTTTCATTTACACCCACCAGATGGCCAAAAAAAAAACCATCAAAACTCATTCAAGATAAAAACATATTCAGAAAGTTGACAAAACCAATGATATTAATTTTTTTTCAGATGATTCAATAGTGTTTTATAAAGGAAGTATCTTTTTAACAGAAAAATGTTGTAGAACAATTTTCACGTCAAAAATCGGGCCCCCGATATATATTCATTTTACTAGCCAAATTTTACCGTAGATAACTTTTCTGTTAAACGGTTGGTCATATCTTTTCCATTCGAATAATTTGGCTCACAATAATGTACATTTGAGATCAATAGAGCAAATTATCATTAGAGTAAACACTGTTACCTACGCTTCTTTTTTTATTTAAAATTTGTGTTTGTATGCACTATTTATATTCACGTTGGCAACATTATTTCGATTTTGCTAGTTTATTTTAATTCCATTTTATGGTGGAAACCGCTTTATAAAACAATTTTGCGAAATACAGAACAAATACAGAACACTTTCTGAAATACAAAACATTTCTATATTTAAAAAATTACACAGAACAGTTCTGTATAATACAGTACGGTTGGTTACCGTAGCTATACCGCAAGAGTTTTTTGAGATAATCAAACTAAATTTCACTCAAATACTAAATACTATAAATGCACGCTCTGAGCAAAAACTGGGTAAACTCGGACAAGAGGGCGTGGTACCTCCCATATGAGCAAAATTTGAAAAAATTCTGCAGTGTAGGGTATTTAATGTTTGGCCAAGCCAAAGGTTACACCCTTCAATGTTTGCAGTTTTTCCATTTTTTTTTTATATTTGAAAAATCACTATAATTCACATAAAATCTGCAGGAAAAAATAAGTTATTTTTAACAAAGTATGTAGTTAGTTTGTAGACTGTTTTTTTGCTTGTATAGTACTAATGAAAGTACCAACGCGCTTTTTCTCAATTGAAGTATGATAAATTTATTTTGAACTAATTAAACAGTAATTTTTGCAATTTTTCAACAACAGACGCAAGTAAGTGTTAACATGGTTATCGATTACATATGTTTCGGCTATTTCCACATACATATTTATATATTTTCTTATATAAACATGTATATAGCCTCATCAGATCTGTTTTAGTTAAATCTTGTCAGAAACCATACTCGAATTCTCGTAATTTTGAGAGCCTGCTCTGTATGTGAAAAACAAATCCGCCCTTGTAGGTTTTAATTGTAGCTAGCGTAGTATGTCTCAAAACCAGAGTGTGTTGCTAACTAAAAACAATTTGACAATTTTTCGCAACAGTCGACGGTAGTGCATATAGACGATGCTGTACAGAGAAATTTATCCGTATCCAATAGCATAGTGGCTAAAGCACCGCGTTTTCTTTCATTAGAAAACCGGAGTCACGGGTTCGAGTACGGTTTCTGACGAGATGTAACTAAAACTGATCTGATGAGGCTATATACATGTATACATATGTGATCGATTTTCATGTCAATACTTGCTTGCTTTTGTTGTTGAAAAATTGCAAAAATGACTGTTTAATTACTTCAATAAAAATTTATCAGAAACAATATTCTTTCTAACGATATGCTACATAAGTGCATCCGGCTTAAAACAAATTAACTAGAGCGTTTATTCAGTATTTTCTTATGTAAAAAGTTCCACAGAGCATTTTTGCTATTTCAAGTCCAACTTTGAGCCCACTGTGTAACTAAACCAAAACAAAATTTTAAAATTTTATGGTTTTTTTTTTGTCCCTAAGTATTATCTGACGATTGGCGTGAAAAAGTTTTAAATCCATAGCACTTTAAAATTTTACATATTTATGGCCACGATCTCCCATTGTGCGGTGGTCTGATTAACTAAAAGGTTATTTTAACATTTAAATGATATCAACACCTGAAATTGACATATGAAAAAACAAAAACAAAATTACAAATAATACACTCCACGTGTAACTATCTGCACAGGTTATTTGGCAAGGTGTGATTACTACATGAAAGCACTTGTCAAAATATTCGAACATTTTCAAATCGTTGACACTTTCACGTATTTATGAAAACTGGTCACGTGCAAAGTATCAACACAAAATATGCATTTACGAAAAAATGGTATGTATGGATTTTTTTAAATTTTTTATTTTTTTTTATTTCTGTCACACGCACACTATATGAAACAATAAGGTACATAAGTTGGCGCCGTCAACCCGTATTGGATTATTTTGACACATGCAGATGTCACCCAGTGTTTTACTGTGTGTGAGAGAGAAGAGAGCAAATGTGTTTTTGATAACAAAGTTGAACGAAATTTGTGACTTTTTCATTACTTCGAAAAGTAGTACCAACAACAACAACAAGAACAGTTAATAACATGTGTGACACCACGGTGAAAACTTTCCATTTGACATATCTACATATGGATATGTGTTGAAAACATAACAAAATATGAAATAAAAGCAAATATACCATGTTGTAGGGTGTAAAAGATTTTTTTTTTTATTGATCCTAAATGCTGCCTGCAGTAGAAACAAAAACATTTTATTAAAATATGAAAACTTATATCAGATGCATACTTGTAGGATATACTTACATACATAGTATGTGTGTATATTTAAATATCCTTACAATAATTTACATTTTCAATATACTTCAAAAGTTTTGTGGCCTCCTTAAGTCAAAAATAAATAGAAAAAGTAAGATTTACTTTGCTTGTACTCGTATTTCGTTTATTTTCCCAATTGAATTTTATTTTTCTGATGCACGCAAGAAAATTCGTCGTTGCAAACCAAAACAACGTCTGTCGGCACAATGTTGCCACCTTTACATTTTGGTTCAGACTCTTTGAAGGATAAATTTAACAAAATTATGAATCAACTGCGATATGATATAGTTTTCTATTCAAAGAAGATCCGTAAGAGAGCAAACCATCCACTTTATTTTGTTTCTAGAGTTTTTGACAAGGTTTTCATAAATCGGCCTGTCTATGTACATACATAAGTCGAAATCCCTAAATTGATAGCCCATCACAACTGCTATTGTTTTCTGATCATCGATGCCTCTTAATTTATATTTGAAGGATTCAGCACTTTGGTTACTAAGTTCATAGTCCAACCACATTGGGATCTGGTGACCAAAAATTGTTAAAAGACGCGTTATGTTAGGAAGTTGTTTTAGTTGTAACTAGAAGTCCAGTGACAAAAATTTTAGAAAGAGTGCCAGACAGACAAGTAGGGTAAGGGAGGGAAATATGGACCACCAATCTTTCTTTTTTAAATAAAACCCAAAATACATTAAACAAAACAATTAATTTTATGTCATTCATTGAAGGAAACAATTTACCTTTATTCTGATTCACTTTTAGATAAATATCTCATCAGGATGAAGAAAAAAAATTAAAAAACTGAAAATACTCAAAATGAAGATAAAAAAAAAGTGTAGTGTTATATGGACTATATAGTCCATATTGCCCCACATGTTTATTTGGTACAGAAGTTGCATATAAAAATGTCACTTCCACATCTGTCACATTTTTCATGACTCCAAGAACGTCAGATTACACATTCAACCCAAAATTCGCCACGGCGATCTTCAGAGTAAAGGGTATTACATTATATGCATTTTTCAACTTTTTTTCCTATGTAGTTAATGGATAACAAATAATGACCATCAGAATCGTCATGAAATCTGCAGCTAGATTCCCCATCCGAAAAAGATGATAAATACATTTGTTTTTGAGGCTTTTTTCTTTGGTGGTCCATATTTTTATCAAAAACTCTTTTGGTTAATGAACTTATTTGTGCTAATAAATTATAAATAGTATTCACTGACTTTATATAATTAACCATTTATTTAAAAACGCGATGTCTTTAAAGTGAAATAATGCAATATACTCAATAGAAAAAAATTATCACTGATCTTTTTTTTAGAAAAATCTACTTTACAGAAACATGCGACCTCACCGAACGCTAAAATCGCCCTATTATAAGCTTTAGGTATTAGCGTTAAGTTTGAACATGAATAACGGTAAATCCTATGTATGCAGTGGGAAATAACCATGTGGTCCATATTACCCGCGTAGTCCATATTTCCCTCCCTTACCCTACTAATTTTAATAGTCATGTGGTTTTAGTCCATTTTTGGCACTTTATTTTCGTAGCTGTTAAATCTCTGACAGTGGTGAAAACTGTGCTTATTGCAATGACTCTTATGCTTGCTGTGACTCTTGAGTCTAGACGTATTTCATTCTGTTGTGATAAATCAGAACTGATGTTATGAAAGTTTTCGTTTTCTACAGTGTTGGGGTCTTGAGGTGATTGTTCAAAAAAAAGTACCAATGGCTCTGAACTCCAATAACTTTCTGCACATGAATTTGGCTAACATGTGGTTTCAAAAGTCTGATTCGGTCGTTGTCGCCTTTTTTTACTAGGCTATTTGTTTCACGAACACGTGTTAGTTAGTTGGCTGGCTCCATTGTATCAATGCGTTGGAGAAATACCTAAAAGATATTGCTTTGCAATTAGCACAATTTCTGTTCGAAGCCTCCGGCCCCAAAATTAGTTCTGACAGTATTTTCCCACCACATACTTTGGATAAGGTGTCGCATGGTATTGTTCTAAAACTTCTTCACACTCATGTTAGACATTTTAAGTTTTGCCTTTTTTTATAGATGGCCACACCAAAAGTCACATTATATCCTTGTAATAGGCAAAAAATAAAAATAAAAAATATTTACTTCTCACCAACAATAACGCTTCGGTCCTCTTCTTCTCCAATCAATTCGAAAAAGCTACCACTGACCACTTTGGAAATTGCAGCAGTTTGTGCTACTATTGGGGCTACTGCTTTCGCTTGCATGGAGATTTTCTCATGCATTGAACAGAGTTTGCATTTAAAGTTCATGGACTGTAAATTCGTTCGAATTGCCCCCACTCCCCCGATACTACAAAAGATGTAAGGATATCAATGCGCATTTACTTATGTACAATATGTGTACAAGCAAATGTTTGTAAAATCATATTTGTGTGTTTATGTAGTTTGAGGCCATTTATAAAGGAAGGATTTGTGCATGAAATTTCACAAACTTTGGCTTTGATTTCTTTGTGCGAAAGTTTTTGAGCCATTTTATGAATGCAATAGCAACAACAACATCAGTTGATGCAACACCAATTCCAGATGAAATCAGCACCAGCATGCAACGTATCGTACATCAAAATCGGTGAAATGTGAATAAAACTTGGTCATAAATTGAAGCAGGGACAGTGTTTTCAATAAAATTTTTAATGGCAAAGGAATGCGGCTGTATACGAAACTAAATGGATTTTTCTGGGTCATAATTTATAGAGAGTTTCGTTCACATCATGTCAATGATATACTTTATGAAGAGGTAAGAGAAAATGTATTTTATTTTACCTCGAGTTTATTTAAAAGGGCTAAAACTGCGCTTATTCAATTGAAAAGCTTTTGATTTTAGTCCATGAAACTTGAACGATTTTTATGTTGAAATGACTTAAATTTACTTTCATTTCTAGTGATCCCACATGATGGAATATCTATAATTGGGCGATTTTGTTGGAGTTTTTTGCCCGGCAGTCTGCGATCAATATCGTTTATGATTTTGTGGAGCCTTTTTCTTAGCTTACGGAATCATTGCTAGTTTTCCTCTGGTCATGTCAGTCTGCTTTCCTTATTGAAATAATTAAAGACTTGCTCATCGTCGTTTTCTTTTAAGAATATAAAAAGTAAGTATCTTCTGATTGTCTAGCTAGCTTATCTAATATTGGAAACCTAGAAATAATCTGATTATGGAAGACCTATGCAAATCTGAGAATATATCGATACGTCCAATGTAAAAGTTGGTAACTCGAAAATCGTTGTTTCTACCCTTGCGGGTAAGGGGTGAGAATATGCCCGAGGTAAGCATGCCTGTCGTAAAAGGTGACTAAATGCGGGTAACTGGCACTGACAAGGCGAGAAACGACAACGAAGAGCTGCTCTTTGATGCCTGCAATGCAGTCGGTCTTGTCGTTGGAGGTATGCTATTTCCACACAAAAAATGCCATAAAGCTACTTGGGTGTCTCCAGACAACTTCACTGAAAACCAAATCGACCACTTCTGCATTAGCAGAATATGGAAAGGGAGTCTTCTGGACGCAAAGTAATGAGGGCCGCTGACATAGGCTTCGACCACCATCTTCTCGTCGCGGTCATTCGACTAAAACAAGCCGGTAATAAACGTCCAAGCGAACAATCTGTAGCAAAAGAAATCGACGTGCTTAAGCTTAAAAATGACGAGATACGCAAATCTTTAGTAGAAGAACTTGAAACAGTTCCGTTCGATTGTGGTATTGAAACATCATGCAGAGCCGCTAAGGCGGCGTTCTTAAACTCCAGTGAAGAAATACCTGGTTTTCAACCCTCGAACAAGAAGCACTGGATGAGCGAGGAAACGTGGGGTCTTGTTGAATAAAGAAGAAGCCAAAAAGACCTTTAACTCCCTGAATAAAGAAGTCAGGCGATCGTACAGACAATACAAAAGAAAAATGTATAACGGACCTCGCGAGAAAAAGCCGAAAGCGCTGCAAATGTTCAAAATCTCAGGCAGCTTTACGATATCACCCGTAGATTATCTGGCAGAAAACACCAACAGAGCCGCTCTATCAAAGACAAAAATGGAAAGCTCCCAACATCCGCGGACGATCAACTAAAGAGATGGAAAGAGTATTTTTGTGATATACTGAATCCCATGTCTACCACATCCCCGCAACCAGAATCACCAACTACAACTGCTGCAGTGACTCGCAGTAGTAGCCGAATACAAACACCGCCGCCTACAATCGATGAAATAGTGAAAGCTATCCAAAGCATGAAAAACAACAAGGCCGCCAGTATAGATCAAATAACAGCTGAATTGCTAAAGGCATGACCCAATTCTTCATCCTCTGCTCATCAAAATCTGGAGCGAAGAGCGTTTGCCAGAAGATTGGCTAAATGGCATGTTAGTCAAATTGCTGAAAAAAGGTGACCTAAGCGAGTGCCGAAACTATAGAGGCATTACCTAGCTCTCAGTACCATCATAAGCTTAGAATGTGCAAATTTTGAATTTTGTTACACAACGGGTTGTTGTCACCGACGGAAAAACTTCAAATCGAATTTTTACATTCCGAATATGAAAAAATATCAGCAAATATATAATTAACTCATAAGTAAAATAAAATAAAATACCAAAAATCGTCAAAGTCGTCCTAAAACATGATGTTTTCCAAATTTGTCCCCATGAAATTAAGTAGTTGCTATTTTCACAATTTTTTTTTAATGTTTCCCAATATTGAAAAGTGTCGAAATTCGGCACACATTACGGCCAAGGTATTTTTTATGAAAATACATATTATAAATTAAAAACCAATTTTTTTAAAATGTTGGTGCTATAGAATAGAATATATGGAGATAAATGTGTAAAAACGCCAAATTCTGCAAAACATTTTGGAAAAAAAAAAAAATGGTCACTCCATATTTCTGCCAAACTTTTTTTATTTAATCAGTGTTATGTCTACTTTAAGCCCTGGGAATGCCTAAGTGCGCAAATTTACCTTTGACTTTTTTTCTTAATCTATATGATGGTACTAAATTTTACTGTATTAATTAGGCTTGTATTGGAAATATATATAATTTTAAGACGATGAGACTTTTTGTGGGGTTTAAATATTTGTAATACAACACGCAATATATTTACACACGAAATAAAAAAACCTATTTTAGTGAAGTGTAAATCAGTCTTAAAAATGAAAAATTTGGTTAAATATATTGGTAAATAAAAAAAATGGCCACTTGATATTTTCCCCAAACTTTTTATTTTTCAAATGAGTATGTCAACTTTAAGAACTAAGAGTGCCTAAGTGCGCAAACTTGACATTGTATTTTTTTTTTTTTTTTCAACCTATTTGATTGTCCTAAAAATGCTATTAAATTAAATTTCAAATCCAGGTTCCGAATATTTTTTCTAAATATTATGAATGGTTTTTGGGTAATTTCATTACTTTGAGCTCTAATCCGGGTAACATATTTACAAACACAACACGTTAAGTTAATACACTGAAGAAAAAAAATTCAATTATAGAAATAAAAATTATAAAAAATAATCGTAGATAGCCCGAGAAAAGCAATAAATATTATTAATACATAAAAATATTAAGGGGATTCCATTAAACTCGTAAAAGCCTCGAAAAGCACGTAAACCTCAAAAACTTTCGAGTCTCGTAAACAAAATTTAAAAATTTGTATGAAAAAAAAGTTTACCAGGCCTCGAAAACTTACGAGGCAAATTCGATGCGTAAATAGCCTCGAAAAAGTACGAGAGCGATTGTTGTCAAATAAATGTATAGAAAATAAATTTTTGTTTTGAAAATTGAATTTGAATTGAATATTATTCAAATTATATGACAGCTGATACGTTGTTTACACGTTTTTAGAAATGTATGTTCCTGAAAACAAGCTCGTAAACTTTCGAGTTTTTTATGGCTTACGAGTTTACGAGATTAAAGGTATCCCCTTAATATTAATAAATTATATTTAATTATATAAATATGTTTACGAGAAAAAAATTTGTATTCGCTAAAGAAACCGAAAACTTTAAAGAAGAGTTTGGAAATGTTCGTCATGAAATTGAAAATTTAAAAGACGCTGACTTTAAAATATCATCAAAATCAATAAAAGTAAAATTTGAATTCTTTTGCACAATGGTAGACGGTAAAATAGCAAATCACCTTTCGTTTCCTAAGTCAACACAGTCGTGTTATATATGTAGTGCCAAGCCAAGTGAGATGAATGCTATACAAAATGTTAAAGAACCTCGACCAGAATTTTATTCTTATGGTTTATCATCCCTTCATGCCTGGATCAAAACGCTTGATTGTATATTGCATATTGGGTACAGGATGGATGTTAAAAAATGATCAATTCGTGATAGCAAAGATAAATTATCCTTGGAAACTAGAAAAAAACAAATTCAACTTCGATTTAAAAAAGAAATGGGTCTAGTTATAGATAAGCCCAAGCCAGGTTATGGCTCCTCAAACAATGGAAACGCTGGCCGACGATTTTTTAAAAAGTATGAACAAAGCTCTGCGATAACTGGAGTAGACGAGAAGCTTTTAAAAAGATTTTATATAATTCTAAGCTCTATTTCTTCTGGTTATAATATATGTAGATATTTCTGTCTTCGAAATTTATATAAATGATACTAAGGCATTATATATACAACTTTATAGCTGGTATTTTATGCCTGTAACAGTTCATAAAATTCTCTACCATGCTAACGATATAATACAACAATGCATCGTTGGAATAGAGCAATTACACTATGCAACAAATGAGTAAAAATTTTTTCCCCAGGAAATGCCATTATTCATTTTATATGTAAAATGGGCTGCTGATTCCGAAAATTGCATTATTTTTTTCTTATTTCGTGTCGTTTTCGAGATATCGGTCATTTTCGGTTTTCGGACCAAAAAAAAAAAGATAGTTCCATTTAAATACAAATATCTCAAGAACCAATGTTTGTATTGAAACGTATTATATGTCATATTACAGGTAATTAAATTACCTACATACTCACATCACTTTTTGGTTGGTTTGATAGTTTCGGCGAAATAAATTGATTTCTAAAAAAAAACATTTTTTTTTTTCGAAAAAATTAACAAAAAATCAAAATCAGCTGCAGATTTATACAAGAAGAAATAACTTTTTTATAATTTTTTTTGTTTTTGTATCATAGACTATACATTTGTGAAGAAAATAAGATACCACTTAAAAAAATCGATGGGAAAATGCAAAAGTTGTATACAATTCATTCATAAATTACTAAAATGCGTTTTTGCCTATTTTTTTCGGTTTTTTTTAAGTAAACTGTCGATAATTTGAATCTTTTTGTAAAACACATGAGAAAATCCAAAAAATTCTTAAAGTAGGCGTTAAAACAAAATACCCGTGTCTCGTCGTTTTTCTCCAGCACGTCCGATTTTTTTTTTAATCGATTTTTGAAGTTTTTTAATCCACAGTACATGAAAAAAACAAAAATAACGCATTCTTGTGTTAAATCGATGCAAATAACAATATGATCCTTACATTTCAGGTGTATCATGTGTTCATTAAACTTATGCAAGATATTACGAGGAATATTTTTGTAGAAAATTTTAACCCTCTAAGACCCTTTTTGACCCCCCCACATTTAGGTTAAAAGATCTACATGTGGGGGTTCTAGAGGGTTAAAATAGTCTTCAAAAATATTTCTCGATCATATAGTTATTTGAATCGATTTAACACAAGAATGCGTTATTTTTGTTTTTTTCATGTACAGTGGATTAAAAAACTTCAAAAATCGATTAAAAAAAAATCGGACGTGCTGGAGAAAATCGACGAGGCACGGGTGTTTTAACGCCTACTTTAAGAATTTTTTGGATTTTCTCATGTGTTTTACAAAAAGATTAAATTATCGACAGTTTACTAAAACAAACCGAAAAAATAGGCAAAAACGCATTTTACTAATTTATCAATGAATTGTATACAACTTTTGCATTTTTCCATCGATTTTTTTTAGTTGTATCTTATTTTCTTCACAAATATATAGTCTATGACACAAAAACAAAAAAAATTCTAAAAAAGTTATTTCTTCTTGTATAAATCTGCAGTTGATTTTGATTTTTTGTTAATTTTTTCGAAAAAAAAAAAAATGTTTTTTTTAGAAATCAATTTATTTCGCCGAAACTAACAAACCAACCAAAAAGTGATGTGAATATCATTTGCAGGTTATTTAATTACCTTTAATATGACATATAATACATTTGAATACAAACATTAGTTCTTGAGATATTTATATTAAAATGGAACTATCTTTTTTTTTTGGTCCGAAAACCGAAAATGACCGATATCTCGAAAACGACACGAAAAAAAAAAAAAACAATGCGATTTTCGGAATCAGCAGCCCATTTTACATATGAAATGGATAGTGGCATTCACTGGGAGACTTGGCTGTTGCATAGTGTTATCTGAATAGGCGCAAGAGGCTCGCAACAAAGTCTGTAGGCGTCTTCGTTTGACAAACACACGTAAAAGCTCAAGGGTAAATACAAATACGGATTTAATGAATATGCTTCTTATCAGTTCGGATCCTTTGGTTGATTCCCACTGAGAGAAGCCCCTTACAAATGTCCGCAAATTGCATCCGGCCACATTAGTTTTTCTTGTTGTTGCTGATCCATCGGAAATAACAGGAGTGCGACAATTTCGCTCAGATAATGCTTCAAGTAGCGAAGAGAGGTCCGATCCCGAGAGCGATTCTTCATCATCGTATTTAAGCTAAATGTTGTCCAGCCTATGTTGTTAAAAATATGAAAAAATAAACTATTGATCGATTTAGCAACAATTTTGTTTTACGAAAAATTTAAGGCGTATGTATGCTTGTACTTTAAAAAGTTTCAATTCGTTTGGGATTTTGTCTTAATTCGTTTTAAGCAATCAGTTTTGTTTTATCGCAAGAAATACGGAAACAAACTAGAATTATTTTCTTTTTATTTTTATAAATTTAAACAGTATATTGCTGCAAGGTTGAGAAACAAAATTAATAAAAAAAAATTCACTTTGAATCAACAGTTAAGTTAAGATTTAGATAAAAATAATGAATTATTAAAATGAGTTGATGATGTAAAATTTATCATCGTCAAGTTTGCTAGTGTTAAGTCTAAGGCTTTAATTTATTTATTTCAGAGCTAGATTAATATTCGAAACATATTTGTTAAAGTTAACACCCACACTGCTAATTATTAAGCAATATTAAGAAATTTTACAATATGGTGATTCATTTGAAACGCTTTTAAAAAAGTGAATTATTTTTAACATGGCATAGAATGTAAAAGTACCGTTTATGATATATCAAGGGACTTTGAAATGTTACTGGAATACACTTGAGAGATTTAAAAAAAGAAAACCAATTTAAAAAACTGTAAGATCAGAGCGCTTTTTGTGGTGATAAATCATGCGGAATTTATTACAAAACCATTTTTTACTGTGACTTTCAGTTGCATTTTAAAAAATGTTTATATACTTTTTATTTAATGTTGGACTGTTTGTTCATAAACAAATTCCTAAGGTGTCATGAAAATTCGCTATGATGATATTTATCTTTAAAATTTTTATGTTTACCAGAAAATTAAAAGTTTTAATAAAATGTAAAAAATTTAAAAGATTGCAATATTTTGAATGCTGCTGCGCTTTTACGAATAAAGTCCATTATATTTTTTTTTTTTTATGAAATTTTTTATCGAAATTCACATTTGGAAATTAACATGAAATAAAATTAAACGTGATAAAGAAAATAAATGATAAGTTTGAAATTTTCTTAAATACTAAACGGCTTTCCGAATAAAGCCCATTATATTATTAACGTCACATTCTTCTAAAAACAAACTCCCTCAAAATTAGAACTGCTAGTACTTTATCAATCCATTGTTTTTCCAAGTTGGAGTTTTCTTTATTGAGTGTTGCTATTGTTGACTTTAATTCCTTATTTTATTGTTCCAGTGTGACTATCCTTGCTTCCAGACCTCGCTTCTCAATTGTTAGTGATGCAGTTGCGGCCAATTCTATGGTAAGTTCGTCGAATTCGCTTTCTGCGTCACACGGTAATAATGATATTTTCTCGGATTGGAATTTACATTTATTAAATATACAATCTTAAAAAGATGACAGTAACTCAGACCTTCGACTCTAAATAAAAATACTAAGTACATATTTATTAACAAATGAAAATAACTACGTACGTACTGTTAAATATGTCATAGTTATTCCAATAGTGTTGAGAACTTGTATTCTAATCAATTCTGAGAGGTGGGTGCCCGTTGAATGCACTAATTTGTTATAAAAAAAGAAATAAAAGAGGAAAAGAATGGAGCAACCAGGATTAAATAAAGATGAAAAAATTATAGACGTTCAAAGGTTTTTGGATATCTTGGAAAAGTATCCTGCGTTGTGGAATTCGAACCACAAACATTTTAGGAAACATTTATTAAAAGATGTAAAAATCAAAGAATTCGCACTCGAATATTTTAAAAACTCCAAGGAATTCGAAATAAAAACATTTATTATTATGACCAAATAAAACGCTTGAAAGGGAAAGTGAGAAGACATCTCGAGCTTGCGCAAATAATGCCCGGATCATGGATTTTTTTTGATACCTGGATTGGGCGTTGGCGCAAAGCCTCACGAAAGAAATCAGAAGCCAAGCAAGGAAAAATTTGTCCTAAACTGTGAAGAAATTCACATTAATTATAACGCCCCACGTTGGGCGCCATTTTTATATAATGATATTTTCTCGGATTGGATAATATTGATTACAACCTTATGAATTCATAAGGCTGGTGGACATGAGTAAATATATAACAGGTGTGCATGCTAGTTGTGCCGGGTCTATGCTCGTCGGCTAAGTCGGGGTTCGCGTTCTATACCTTACTCTTCCTATTATCATCTATATAAAAAATATTCATGCACAGGTATTACAAAATAAAACCAAGCAGCAAAAACCGAATCTGAAAATAATTAACTTGCATAAGCTGCCATAACTGGTGTACTAACCAAGACGAAAAGGAAATTTAAATCAAACCAAAACTAAATTGCTTTATCGTAAGCAACCATAAAATTCGTCTTAAAGTTCAGATAAAAGATACTTAATTGAGTGAGAGGCAAAAGATGTACCTACCTCAGATCTTACCCTTAACCCAACCATAGAATGAGAGACCTACGAGTATCCTCCACAAAACCCAACCAAAAATTATAAACTAGTGTGTTTAGATCATTACACAAGACTTATAGAAAAGATCTACAGTTTATTCATTATACTTCAATAGCAGTTTCAAGATACAAAATGAAATACACACATGGTGTAATTAAACAATTTAAAAATTATCACTAATCTAAAGCTTTTAAATATTTCACAACATAACCAAAAGGGTTAAGGAATATTTTTGTTATTATTTTGTTTGGAGTATAAAGCTTAGAATCTAATATCTTTTGTATACTAGTTTTTTAACATTTTGTACTAAAGAAAGTATTCAATAATTATAGGCTAATTATAGGCTATTTAAATGCCCCATCGTCAAAAGAAAAGCTTTTCATTAAAAAAAAAAACGGGCCAAATCAATTTTCTTGAAATAAGGAACATCGAATAACAACAATTCCAGACGAAAAAAAACCACAACAACTTTACAACAACAACAAATTTACTACTACTACAACAACAGCAATTTTACATAAAAGTAGGGGTAAGTGGGCGGCCTGCGGCCGCTGCTCAGGATTTAAACCCGTCAGACATCCAACACCGGCTTCGCGGCGGCCTTCGGCTCGGATCAGTCTTATGCAAGCGCAGTAGCTACTTATTATTTAAAAAAAATAAAAATTTTTATTAAAAATTGCGCTCGCAATTTGACTAGCAAAACTATTTGTTGGATATATTATATTCCAATATATCGAAAAAAGTTGAAAAGTTTCGAAAAACAGTGAAACACATCGAAGAAATCGGATAAAGTCCAAGTTTATCAAAAAACATCCAAAATATCGGTTAAAGTCCAAAAATGTCGAGAAACATCCTATATATCAGTGAAAAATCCAAAAGTTTTGAAAAATATTGAAACACTTCGAAGAAAAATAAGTATACAATCCACACGTACAACTTTTTTTAAAAAAAAATTATTAAAATCGGTTCGGTAATTTTGCACCAAATCGTTACATAGGGTTTTCATATAAGCAATTTTATATAAAAAGTATAGATTTATAAAGATCAATTCATCTCCTTTAAAATGATATAACATTGTCATAAATCATTTTGATGAATTTTGAAAAATATTTTAATTTTTTTGATATGATGTCTTCTCTTTGACAATATGTCCATTTTTGTGAAAGTGTAATATAATTTTAAAGGGGATGAATTAAGCTTTATAAATATGTTAATAAAACTGTAGGTTAAAAACGATTTTTTTGGAAAAAAAAAGCTTTTTTTTTTAAATCGGTCCAAATTTCAGAAAATATGTAATATCTTGAAATCTACGATCCAGAATTCAAAAATTTTCGAACCAATATTGTAGCTTATAAAATTACCTCTCATATGACACCCATATTTTGGAAATCAATGCAGCCGTTTTCAACTTATACAGATTTTTAGAAAAGCTATATTCCCAACTTCTATGGGGGTTATCGTGAATCAAGATTCCCGGGGAATTTTCTTAAACTGCAATAGAGAATGCACGACAGTTTGAGAAAATTCCCCGGGAATATTTATTCACGATAACCCCCTTTATGTCTATATTTCCAAAACCAGGTACGAGCAACACTTTTAGCTTCCATATTTATTCTTACATTAGAAAATATTTGGTTTATAATCAATTTCGATTGTGAGCTAAATTCCTTTTATTTTTCGATACTTTTGATTTTTTAGTCGGCCGATTTTAGTACTTGATTTTGAAAAATCTGTAGGTGGCATCTCGAAAACTGCAAAAGCGTTTTGAAGAATTTGGCAGCACTGCTCCAAAAACGTTTATTTCAAACGATCGTCGAAGCCGCATGAGAATTGATCGTAGCAGCAAAAAATTTGAATTGTTAAATTAATTCAGAGAAGTAAAGAAGTAAGTTTTTAATAAATTTATATCTTTTTTATATATATTTATAATCTTTTTCTTCAATTTAGGATGAATCACTTCAATAGGAATAACAGGCGATATAATGAGGACCTTCGAAACCTCATTGAGCGGAACATGCTGAGAAACATTATGGTGCAGCGGAGCACCAATACGCGAGTGGACGCACTGCAGAGGACTGTGGCAGAGGTGCAGCGGCAAAATCGCCAACAGCAAATTCAAAACCAATATATAATACGCCTGTTGCGCGAAGCGCTGCCGGTTGGCCACCTGGCCAGGTTGGAGCGCCAAGTTGCCGGTGCTGCCGCCCACGTTCGCGGTGCTGCCGCCCACGTTCCCGGTGCTGCCGCCAACGTCATGGACGATAAGGAGCTATTGCAGCTTGAAAACCTCCTGCTCATGGAGCAGTGAAACACTTTTAAAGAATACTACTGAGGATAGAAATACCTGAATAAATTGAAAATGAGCGAAATCGGTCAACGGACACGCCTACCGCCCATACAAAAAATATATTCAAAATGCAATTTTAGGAGTTTTTTTCACGACAATGCAACCGAAATACGCATTGATATTAAAAATTGTAAGCGCAAGCTCTGAGGAAAAACTAAGCGAATTCGGACAAGAGGGCGTGGCACCTCCCATATAAGCAAATGCTTAAAAACGCTATACTGAAAAAGTTTTTCACTCAGACACTAAAAACTATAAATGGAAGCGCTGAACAAAAACTGAGTGACCTCGGACAAGAGGGCGTAGCAACTCCCATATGAGCAAAATTTGAAAAATACTGCAGTGTAGGGTATTTAATGTTTGGCCAGGCCAAATTTTACACCCTTACTAGTTTTGTCATTGAATTGTTGTTGTCATTGCATTTTTTTCTCAGTGTAATTATCTGAATATTATTTACCTTATTTTCGATGAATTTGAATTATATTCAAACTATGTTCAAACTTTATTCAAACTATAAACTAACTTTAGTTTTTGGTAAAAATCAGAAAAAGTTTTTGGTAAATATCTAAACTTTTTCTGTTCACACCCGCAATAAAAAATAAAATGTAAGAGTCGAATGAAAATTGATGTTATATTCATATAGTGGATTCTCGTGCCAGACAGACGCCCACTATATTTTGTAAACAAACCATTGCGAGGCGACCCCGATCTAAGCTCGTTCTTTGTGATATATAAACACAATTATTACCACAAAATATTAATTTGTTTACTAAGAATATACCATACTTCATTCAACAACGGTCATTTTTTTCCATGACGGTCGTTGACTAAATATTTACGCCTGATTTCGTGATATTTTTTGATAATAACAATCAAAAAATCCGTTTTTTATTATTGAAAATAATCTCGTAGCGCAAAAAAAAAAATGGTACCACTGGATTCGTCAGGAAAAATCCTAAAAAAATATACATTTCAAATTTTTCTAAGATTTTTTCTGTTCAATTGTGGAGTGCTCAAACAGGGGTTTTGGAAAAATTTCGACTTTTTTGAGCTGAAAAGTTCACTTAACGCCAAAAATGGACGTCTAATCAGAAAACTAATGGTGCCATTCGATTCTACGGGAAAAAATACATAAGAATCCATGTCTTTGATTTTAATTTTCGACCTACTACGAAGCTGAAAATTGATTCAATTCGGACCGATGAGCATGCATTTTTGAACCACGTTTTTGAACCTTCTAAAATATATCGACACCTCTTCCCGTCACCTCTCAGAGCTAGGGTGGCGGCAGTCTTCATGTTGATAGTTAAACTTTACAATTCTGCTGGTTGCGCGACGAATTTTAAACTTTCGTCCAAAACGCACAGGTCTAGTGTGCACACAAGTAACATAAGGGAGCAAAAATATTTAATCGGCTGATTAAAAGCGCTAGCTCACGAAATTTGCAAAATGTAAATCCCCAAGCATGCTTCGAAAAAAATTGAAACATAAAAATTTCAAATTCGGGGGATGCAATGACAACAACAAATCAATGATAAAATAATAGTTCCCGTTGCTCGACGATCGCTTCAACTCACTTGACTTCAAACTGCATGAAACTGTTGTTGCGGTCGCTTGCATTGAATTTTATTTTTTGAAGTTCGTAGAAAAGCAGTGTATGCAATTGTTGTTGCAAATTTTATTGTTGTTGTTTACTGATATTAATTTTTGGTTTCCTACAAAACTAGAATTGGACTGACACTTGCGAACAAGTATCGTGTTAAACACGGCAGGATATTTGTCCTTTTTGTTGTTGTTGGTTTGTGTTTAGAAAAACTTAACATTTGAAAAAATCAAAAACTCAAGCCTTACGCTTATGACGTAAGGCTTCAAAATCAAGTTTATATGGGAGCAAGGTGAAAAAACTTTGCTTCAGGTGCACACCTCTGATTTAACCCTTTCATGCCCGAATTAATTTGGGGGGAAATTTTTTTGTGGCCATACAGTTGAAAATATAGACCTAATGAACATATCTACATATATATCAATAGGCAAACGAAATCGGTTAGGTCCCTGTTTCTATACCTAAATCTCAACCGATTTGCTTGATTTTTTTTTTTGTTGGAAAGGTTGTGAGGAGGAGCAGTGCATAGGACTATATATTTTTTTAAAGTGGGCGGTGCCACGCCCCTAAATGAAAAAATCGCTCTCACAGCTAAACCGCTGCATCGATTTTAACGAAATTTGGTACGGAGGTAGAGTTAGCACTAAGGAACGATAATATGACCATTATGTTTTTCAGTGGGGGGTGTCACGCCCCTAAATGAAAAAAATGGTCTCACGGCTAAACCACTGCATCAATTTTTACGAAATTTGGTACGGAGGTAGAGTTAGCACTAAGGAACGATACTATGACCATTAGTTTTTTCAGTGGGCGGTGCTACGCCCCTAAATGGAAAAAACGCTCTCACAGCTAAACCGCATCATCGGTTTCAACGAAATTTGGTATGGAGGTAGGATTGGTACTAAGGAACGATAACATGACCATTATATTTTCAGTGGACAGTGCCACGCCCCTAAATGGAAAAAACGCTCTCACGGCGAAAATACTTGATACGATTTTTATAAAATTTGGTATAGATATAGAGTTAGCACTATATAGCACGATACCATGATTGATTTTTATGAATTTTGGTATAGAAAGATATAAAAAACTGTTTGCTCATTAGTAGGAGTTACACGCCTCTAAATGGAAAGTACGATATTGCAACTTAGCTGCTGCACCGATGCAGATAACCTGAACCCTAGGGAAGAATATTAAAAGCTTTTTGTGTTTTATCGACCAAGGAAGGGTATAAAAACTTTTTCCCTTTGTTTTGTGGTCAAATCGAAATGGTCGAATTTCGGCCACAAGGCGAACTCTAGTAATATTAATTTCAAGGTACTGCATATCCTTGTTTGTTCTCTGGAAGATGTTGCCTATAGGCAAAATTGAGCATTGCTGGTAAACCTTGTAAAATAAAATTAATGAACAATGCAGTTTTTATATTGAATTTGAATAGAAATTTTTTTACAATTTGATAACAATTTTCTCCAATATATAGTGTCTAAAGTCTCAATAGGTTTTCAGGCTCCACAGTGTAAAATTATAATAAATGTTTGGAGGGGTTTTAGCTGGAGCAGGTGACAAATTTGCTTTCTTGTGTGTAGGTGCTGTTCTATTTGCAGTGTTGTAGTAGTTCATCAGCTATATCTAACTGAAATTTCCTGTTTTATCATATTTTATATCTCTGTGGTAGAATAGCTATCTACTTCTTCCTCTTTTATGCACCATCCCAAACTCTGAATTACACCTAAAAGAGATCCGAAGACCAAACATGGAAATTTATAGAACTTGAGTGGCATCCACAAGGAAGCTTAGAAAGGTAAATCAAAAGTCACCTGCAAAAGGTCTTCGGAGTAGGAACTCAAACGGAAGTGTCTTGCAAAGAGATAAAAGTCATTGCACATTGGCCTTATACTCAAGTATGAGTTGTGGCACCAAGATACTTTGAGCAGATCATTTCTTGGAACGATGGTTAATCGCGTATACTTTCAGCAACATATCGGAAAGATCAACACCTTCCATGCGCTCATTGAACCTATCAACAGCTGGACGAGGATTACCCAAAAACTTTATGGTGTGATCCTTGTCCTTTTAAGCTACTCCTTTTCTTGACTTAGAAAACAGTTTCCTAGACGATTATTACGAGTTGTTTCTACTCTTAAGCAGGCTTGTGCACACGGAGGTTTCGTAGGTTCAACCCCCAGGAAGAATTTTTACCCATATATAACGGCACAAATTTAGTGTTCAGTATAGTTCTCCTTCGTTTTTTTATGTGAAAATCCCTCCCCCAAGATCAAATTCTGTACACAACAGTGCTCCTCAGAAACGTTTATCTTATAATTCGATCATTACAAGTAAAACCATTATTGAAAAACACTTTAAAATTTTAATTTTTGGAAATGTTGGAGGTCGAATCTAGGACAATGCCTGAATATATTCCTAATCGAAATGATTATTTTCCAACTTACTGACAGAAGTCATATAAAATTCCTGAAACACCAACTCATTTTAAAATTTCCAAAGTTGATTTTATAAAAAATCTCGCTTTCTATTTTTGTTTAATGTTATTTTTCATGTCTTCGTGAATATCCTCTCCAGAAAATTCACTTCAATGGGTTGTTGTGGGATTTCTGCAATATTATTCTGAAAATTTATTATATTTTGCTTTTTTTCTGGTCCACTCTCCATCAAAGGAGTTTTCCCAATCAAACTCGCATATTTTGATGAATTTTAGCCATAGAAAGCATCCCTAATGCAAAATATAAAACTATTCGAAATATATCCATTATTGCCCAATGTTGCCTATAGGCATGCCCATGAGCACTTTTTTAAAATCAAGTTATTGTAGCAATGCTCCGAGATTCTTCAATGCTCTAATCGCACTCAAGCGTAATCGCTTTAAGCAAAAGATATGCAGACTTATTTTTATTCTTGTAATAAATAAAATAGATTGTTTTTCATAAAAAAAAAAAAAATTAATTTTAACAATTTTTTTAATCCTTTTCCTTGAGCAAATACAGCCTTTTGTATGACAAACTAAAATACTTAGCTTTAAGAAAGTTAGTATTGTAATAGGTTTTAAATAACATCTTAAAATTTGTGGCCTGCTGCGCGTCACACAACTAATTTTGAAATAGACTTTCACCTTTAAATCAGGTTTTTTCAAAAAATTAGAAAATAGACAAAAACCTACAAAATTTATGAAAAATAATAAATTTTTACCTAAAGGGCTGTATATAAACTCTTACAGTCCCTGAGTACTCCACTTACCAGCCAGCCTTATCATTTATGTAGTTTTACGGTGCTACTTATGCTTAGCATCGTTTGCTAAGCCACCGACTTTTTAGGGAGCAAAAATTTGATTTGAACAACTCTCGAAGAAGCTGAAAGTGCCTGGTAAGTTACCTAATTGTCGATTGATAGCGCGAAACTTCCGAGAATTGTTTTCAGCCAAAAATCTGAAATTTTTTTAAACTTTTTTTTTGAAAAAATTTAAAAAAAAAAATTTTCAAAGATTATTGAAAAAAAAAAAGTTTAAAAAATTCCAAAAAAATCACACGTATTGCTTTGACGATTCTAAGCATTTTTTGCCTTGCATACTTTTTTCGTAAGATGCTTTCTCTTGAGTAAACAAAGAGTTTTGCGTGCCGCGGGCGTTCAAAAGCCAAAAATTTCTTGAGTCATACTTCATTTTAAAGCTTATAAATTGTGCTTTAATTTAAAGTTCTTTTAAAAAAAAAATTTAAGGGGGATTTTTTAAAAAAAAAAATCAAAAGTATTTTTAAGCTTAAAAAATGTTGGTGGAAAAAGAAACAAGTAATATTTTTTTTTAAAAATAACAGTTCGCCGGTGCTTACGAAGACTATCTCATTTTTTAATGCGGACAAGAAAATCTTTTTTTTGAAATTGCGGCGAAAAAAATCTTTTTTGTAATATGCGGAGAAGAAAATAACGCATTACAAAATGCGGCGAAGAAAATCACTTTTTACAAAATGCAGCGAAGAAAATCTCTGTTTAAAAAATGCAGCGTAAAAAATCACTCTTTCGATTAGTAATGCAAATTTTTTCGAAAAAGGAATAGGAAAAATTTCTCTGAAAAAATTATTTTTTCAAAATAATTTCATAGTAATTATTTATATATGGGTAGTTCTTTTTCAAAAAGGCCACCCCCTCTGCCCATTTCAGTTTTGCAAAAAAAAAATAGTGAGATTTCCTTCAATTATTCCACTTTTTTCAAAATTTAACATCGAAATCGATAATCGTAATTAGCAACCACAAAAAACCCCAAATCTCGTATTTTGTGATAATCCATCAATAAAAATTGATTTTTTGATGTCACACTGTCCGCCATCTTGGATCTGCCATTTTGAATTTATAGTCTGACAACAGTTTCTTCTTCAGAGATCCCAAAAAACCAGCCCAGAAAATCGGTTGGTGAGATTTCCTAGCAGCATAACACATTTGTCGGCGATTTTTATCTTTTTTTTTAGTAGCACTTTCTCTTCAAACACGTTTTTTGAGGTTAGAAAGCTATTTTTTCGAAAAAAGCCAGACGGCATCAAAAAATTGAGAAAATTTCCGATTTTTTCCTATGCTTGAACATTTTTTTTTTGCAAAACTGAAATGGGCAGAGGGGGTGGCCTTTTTGAAAAAGAACTACCCATATATAATTTAATTTTTATTATTTCCTTTAGTAATCAATAAGCTGATATTTTATAAACAAATAACATAACAATATAATATATCACCACCACCACCGCCCATAAGGGACAAGTTGAGTTTATTCTCATCGCGCTTCATTCGCTGTGATTTTAGGTGAAACGTTTATTTTCGTAATTTCGTAACCCGTCGAAAAAGTATTCACTAAATAAAGAGATTTTCTTCGCCGCATTTTTAAAAAAGTGATTTTCTTGTCCGCATATTACAAAAAAGATTTGTTTCGCCGCAATTTCAAAAAAAAAAATTTTCTTCGCCGCAACTTTTGGTTGGAAAATTATCTTCGTAAGCACCGGCGAGTTACAAATGAATTGGACCAGTTATTATCACATATCAATTTACAAACTTTGGTGTAAGCTATAAATTTTGGAAAAAACACCCTTTTCATGAAAATGACGCCAACTTCAACACCTTGCATTTTAACAACAAATGGTACTAGGACCAAATCCTCCCGTATTATTATTCTTGCACACCAAAACTACCATATCGCCAAATTTGAGCGAAATCGGAGACAAAAAAAATTTTCAGCTGGTACACTTGGAGTGTTTTGCTTCATATGTTCGTATGTGCTTCCTGTAAAGAAAATTTTGTCAGTTGCCGAAATAATGTAATTGCAGTAAAGTTTCGCGTTACTTTTTAAACCGTTTTGATTTATGACTAATAACTCTGGTTTTTTTTTTTTTTTTTTCTAAAATGTAAGTTACTGTTGCTTAAGATTTGTTTTAGTTTATGTATTTTGATACTTTTATTCTCATGCTTTTATCAGGAAGTGTTTTTCCCTCCTTTTTATTTCAATTGAAAATGTGATTTCTTATGTCAAAAACATTTTGGGTTAAACAAATACTACAAAAGATAATGGTTATTTTGGAAAGAATTAAAAAAAAACCTTCAGTAACATTTGGTGAAATTTGAAAAAATAAAAGACTGCTACCGTCTGATGCTCTCGCATGACAAAAGAAAAGCATAAATCTAACAAAAATCTCAAAGTAAAACAAACAGACTGACAGCAAGCGTCGACATTAACTAATGGAAAATAGCGTAAAAAAAGAAATAAAAGAAAACCCCACGCAACGCAAGAAAAATCGAAAAAATATACAAAATAAACGTTGCATCATTTACCAGTTAAGCAGAGGGCTGCTATTGCTGCCACACCTCCAAGCTGATGCAAAGCATTTCGAAACTGCGTTAACGACACACTACTGCCAACCGACAACAACCACCATCCAACCGCCCTCGCAACGGCAACACTTAAGCGTGAAGGTGTGCGTGTGCGCCACACTTGTCAAATGAGGACACAATAAATGACACACACTGCAAGAAATGATGTATGAAGCGTACCAAGCACATATTAACACAAAACTCAAAAATGGGTAAGGAAAACGAAATGATTTGACAGCAAAATGCAGAAGGGTCCCCCTTAGGGGGATGGTTTGAAGTGTGGAGATTTACTTTTGCTTGGGGTGGTTAACCGACATATCTACCATGGCATCGCACAAACTCCGATGTCAGTTATCGAAAATCATCGTTTAAATTGTTTGCTCAGTTCAATATTTTCTTTTATTGCTACTCACAGTTGAATGAGTCCGACCGCCGATGTTCGTAGAATATTTCCATTTTAATGGCCATAAAATTGCGAATTTAACACACTTTGTTGCAGATACTATAAATATGTAGTTCAGAGTTACTACTGAAATGTATTGTCAAATGATTTACTAGCGCGAAAACATTTTCATTAGGATGAGTAATTTTTTTTTTTTCGTTTATGTTGTAACTATTGTGAATTATGAGTATTTTGTTTTTGCTTGGATTTTTGTGGCAATAAATGTATTCAATATTTGCAAATAGTTTATGACTAATAAAAATAATATCCCACAGATGTGTATGCCATATGTTTGCATTGCAATTTAATGGCACTTTGCGGTAAAACCATAAATCATTATTATTATTTTGTTTTTAATAACTTGTGCCTGTAACTTTATATGAGGAGTCTTTCTTACTGAATATTGACTGTACCTATGTTAACATTATATTAGTTTGAACTTAAGTCAATTTGCAACACCGAAAATTATGACAACTAAGATTTAGTTAAATTTTTCAATTGCCTTAAATTTAATTTAAATAAAACAGAATGTGGTTCGAAGAGAATTATATAGCGGTTACCAAAACATATATGTGACCGTCCAATGGAAAAGGTATCTTATTTTCACTCATAAAATTCAGCAGTACAGCTAAAACTAAGAGATAGGGTAAATTTTGGCGGTTTTCAGTTAAAGTTGGAATTCAGTGCTTTAACATGTGCTGATCATTTTACAACTGGTGTCGCCGACAATTACCACTAATTCAGGCCGTAATAAGGTAAGTACCACGCCCAATTTTAACGATTGAACATTTCAACACATTATATCTCTCAAGCAGCTTATTCGTTTTGCTGGCCGGAAGTAATCGAAATGCAAAGTTCCTGCTGCTTTTTTTGAGAATTTTTTCTCATTGTTGGTTTTGACGGGACAAAATAAATTGACTTTTTTGGAACGCTATTTTTAATTCGTTTGCATAGACATATGTCAAAATAGCATACTGGCAAAAAGTACAAGCACAAGCTTTAAAAAAAAAACATTTGTTTGAGTTTTTATACGTAACACGTGAATTATGGTGATTTTTTGAAAATTTGAGCTTAAAAAGCCAAAATCGATAAATTTCAAAATCTTTGACTTAACAAAAAAAAATATGCATATTTTGATATTCGTCATTTTCCAATATATGTAATATCTTTGACGTTGGGTAATAAGGTCTTAAGTCAAAAAACTGTGTTTAGGGTTTTTGATTGGGTTCAACTCATTTTTTACTCCTCTTTCGTTTGGTACTAACGACTTAAGTCTATCACAACTGCTTCCTATCGTAATAATTAAGTCCTTAGGGAATAATCCAGAAAAAACTATTATTGAACTATTTTCAATTTCATTTTACGGAAAACTACAGTTTCTGACTTAAGACCTTATTACCTAACGCCAAAGATATGTGGCCAAGTAATGGAAATGAGAACTTTTTTTTATGAATTTTTTCCTGTTGCAGTTTCTGAAAAAAAAAAATTATTTTTACAGTACATAAATCGACTTTAGGCTTTCGGTGTTCTTAAATTTAAAATATTGTTTTTTTAAAAAAAGGGTGAGGGGTATTTTCTCCTCTTTTACGCTCCCTTGCAAATTGCCCTCTCTTAACTTGGACATAACATAGCAAAGCATTGCACCAAATCTTATAGTTTGCGTCAAGTAGTCAGTAATATGAAGAATTTTATTTACATAAGGCGTGGCACCGCCCATTTTTCCATTTTAAATTATTTTCCAAATGCCCTTTGTATACGATCTAGATTTTATTTATCTGCGTCATGCAGTTTCTGAGATATGATGAATAAGCATTCAGAGGGGCGTGGCACCGTTTCAATTATCTTAGCATATCTACCAAATCATATCTATCTGCGCCAAATATTGCCAGAGAAATGTTGTCTTTAATTTTTTGAGGGCGTGTTTCCGCCCATTTTTCCAGTGATCATTATTTGTCCCAATGACTTTTACATATTGACATAGTCTCATCTTTCTAAATCGAAGACTTTCAGAGACATGATAAGGTAATTTTTCAGGGGGTGTGGCAATGCCCAATTTTTCAAACTATGTCTTTTTTAATTCTAACACAAAGTAAAAATTTCTTTTAAATCGGTCAGTTAGTTTCCGAGTCAATAAGAAACAACCAAACTTTCATTTTTATATAAATTATTATGGTTTTTTCTCATAACTTGAAAACTATAGCGAATAACTCTTAATAAAGATAATGTTGGAAACTACCGGCCAATTTTGAAGATCACTGACATCTCAAAAATTATTGAAAAAAATTGTTAGAGATAAGATACTTTTCGCAGTAAAAAATATAGTCTGTCCCTTTCAACATGGCGTTTTTCCTGGTAGGTCTGTTCTAACGACTCAGCGTATTTGAAGACGGCGGTCAGGTGGATGTGGTATATTCAGATATTTCTAAAGCATTTGACAAAGTTTGTCTTCTAGTTTTAAAATTAGCTAAGCTTGGGTTTCATTCTTGGTTCTTGTCCTAAAACTAAACATATACTATTTACTCGTGTCTATATGAAAATAAGACTCGACCTCTATTTTAGATCTGTTTTTATAAACTCTATTTCTTCTTTAATTCTAAAATATTTTTATTGAATTTACAAAAAGATCGCTTGATTTTGAAATTATTTTGAACATCTTTTATTCACTACGACTCGATAATTTTCCAAAGCTGAATTAGCTTGGTAACCAAATATCATTATGGCAATCATTATTACGCCACAGTTTCTTCCCTTCACTGCACAACATATTCTAATAACGCCACAGAATTCATTTACCAAACCCCAACCGAAATGATTTCCACATCAAGCCATACCACCCGCCCGCATGTGCTTTATCCAATGTTAACAGAACATGTACCAACTGCAGATTTGCGCTACCCCACACTCCCCCTCCACTGGTGTCATGTTTGTTCTACTAGGGGCTGCGACACGCGTTATAAATGGTGCTTTGCGACCAAAGGTGACAAAGGATATCGCAATTTTATGAGTAATTCTGACACTTTTATATTCTGCGATTGTGTTTAGAGTTGGAAGCGAGTAATAAAATTGCTCGTATAGATTTCGTATTGTTGTTGGAAGATTATGTCTAATACAAAAGAGGAGTGTGGTTTATTCACAAATAAAAATGGCAAAAGAAAAAAAAAAAAAAAATTGCTGGCTTTGCCAGACAAAAACATTACAGGAAACACGACGGCATAAATTCATTTTATTCTTTTGCGCTGCTGTCTGAACCCAACCATTACCCCAGAGATGCTGTGTTTCCTCTCAATGTTTATGTGCAGCACATTACAAGCAGTAAAAGGGACACTTTTTCCGTCTGGAAGTTTTTCATTATTAATTTCCATAACTCATATCTATCATCATTGGTCTGTGTTTTGTCGTCATCGTCGTCGTTGTTTTTTTTTATTCTTTCCTCCCCCATTGTGGTGCTAACTGATTTGGATTTGCATCCTGTAGAATTGCGGGTACCCCATGGTATCCGCACATCCATATTATATCAGCATCATCATCGGCAAACGATTTTAGTGACAATTCAACTTCTGAACTTTCCCTTTCTCACCACCCACTACGTAATGACAGCCACCCTCACATATGGAATTTATTGTTATGCATGAAAATGTCCTTATCAATAACGTATTATTAGTTTACTTTCGGAAGAGTGGGAACTAAATGGTGTGAATAAGGATATTGCTGAATTTGTGCTACATATTTATATATTTTACATTTGCACATGAGTTGTATGCAAGTGTTACATTATATTCGGGTGATTGCTTCGAAGGTCTAAGCATTTATTAAATATTATCTTCTCCTTTCTGGAGAAAAAAAAAGTTACTTTTAGGAGATAAGAGAAATATAATAAAAAATTAGCATCGCCAGCGATTGTAGCAATGTTTGCATTTTGATCTTTTGCATATGCTCAATACCCCACTTTGTTTTCTTTGACTTAGGTTAGGTTATGAAGGCATTTTCGGTGCATATCTGTGGACTTTTGACAAAACAACCTTAGTCGAGATAAGACAATTCTCTAGAATAAAATTTAAATACGCTTCTATTGGTATAATCGCCATGTCTCTATTATTTCTTGTTCCAGAGATATAAGGGTGTCCCATAGTTCACGCAAGATTTGAACTTAGCGCCATTCGTGCGGTGAAGTGTTATGAACCAAAAGAAAAAAATAATTTGATGGCTGACACTTCAAGATTAGTAAAAATGTATGGAATGAGGAAATTCAACGCTGCATCAACGAAATTGAGCCACATTATTTACTGGCGGTACGCAGTTTAAACACTTAATAAACAATTCACTTTAATTAAATGTATTCTAATAGCTACTATCATTACTTCACTATTTCTTATTGTTGCTTGTAAATTCGTTGTTAACCCTTTCGGTCTACCTTTTTTGTTTCTCCTGCTAAAAATCCAATTTTTTGTTTTTGTGTTACTTATAGTCATATAATGCCTAATCTACCAAAAGTTTTCAGAAATTCTTTTTCTAAGTACGACTTTTAGAATGTGTCCATATGGCAACAAATGTATTGATAATGAATAATATATGAACTTATTTTGAAATAAACTAAAAATAAATTTAGTGAATATAATCATAAATACACATTTTTGTACCCTACACCCGGGATATATTCGCTTTGTACTTCTGTTTGTATGCGTCACCTCATGAGTCGATGAGTCTGTCCATCTATCTATATGTCTGACCACCTGCCCATCTGTAGAAATCACGATTACGGGGAAACGAATCAAGATAACTGAATGAAATTTCATGGTGACGTTGTCAAAAAAGGTGCAGGGAGTCCTGCAACAAAATCCGTTAAAGGACACGCCTATCGCCCACACCAAGCAATTATTTAAAAAGTTATATTGAGTGCATTATTTAGGATAGTGACCTATTCTGGGATATTCCTTAATCAGAAAAGAATCTGAATCTTCAAACACTTCTAATAATATATCCTCAATAAATATGTACTCAAAATTGTTAAAAATTTCTACAATTATGGAATTTTCCATCTTGCTGTATATATCTGACTGTATTTATTCTCATTTTAGTTAAAATTCAAAAAAAAGTTCCAAAAAAAAAAGAAAGATACTAATTTCATCAAACTGCGGAAAAATATGGCTACATGCTAAATTCAAAAAATTGCTGAAGTCTATCAGTGTATTTTTTATATTAACAGTATTTTAAAGACATGATTTCTTTATTTATTTTAGAATTAATTTATTTTGTTTAGTATAAATTTTTAAAAAAAACATTAAAAAACTAAGTCTCTCATAAAGCAAAAAATTTAGTTTTGAAATATCCTTTACTTAAAAAGTGTTATTTTCGTATCGTAGACTTCAAACTAAAATTTTTTAAATTTATAGGTGGTCTTAAGAGTCTAAAGATATGGAGCTATGGACCTAGTCGGTCTATACGAGGTTTTTGCTTACGCAATTACCGCAACCCTAACCTAAGACTCTAAAGAATCATAATAATCAAAAAAATATTTCTCAAATTAATTCTAGTCTACATGGCTCCACAGAGCAACTAAATCTGCCTTAACGTCCATTATGCAGCTGTGAAATTTAGTCAGGTAATCGACATATAACTTTCGAGCTCACTTTTGAGCCTCTAACTGCTTTTCATGGGAACGGTCTGGTTCTTTTTGAACTCTGTAGATATTAAGCTTAAGATTTTTCTTTAGTCTGTTCTTAGAAGATTTTGAGGGGCCTGCTCTGGCAGCCATATCTCGTTCTGAAGTGTTCGGATTCTGCTTAAAAAGGCGCTTCAGCTTTTTCACCAACTGTAGGTTATACTGGCTTTTCTACCTGAACCTTTTTTCCGCGTAATAAGTTGACCCTTTCTATAATTCGGAGTAACCCTTTGGATAGTGATTTTTGATGAACCTGTTTTTTAGCTATGGCTGAATATTTCAATTCTGGTTTTTGCAGGTAGGTGTACAAAATGAGTTTGCGCTTTTTTTCTTGATCGTTTGAAGTTCGTTTACCAAGTGTTATATATTTTTGTAATCGTCATGTTATATAGAAAAAATAACATCCACGACCTGCACGATCATCAGGCAAATCATAATCTTAAGGAATAAAAGTATCAAATTTTTCTGGGGCAGTCCTTATAAATGACTTTATTGTAATGTTTGAGGATGATGAAGGCCTAACGAGAATTTACTTGGCAGAAAAAGCCGCCGCAAAGTAAATCCTATAAGGGCATATGTTTGAAATAAAATGCCAAGTTGTTTCGGCTGTTCAAACAGGATTGTCTTTATTTAGTTTAAACATTTTCTTTTATATTATTTGCTTAACACTAAAAACAAATACAACTATCATAATACCTTAAAAATAGTAACAAATAATATTACAACTAAAAACAAATACAATTTTCCTAAATCCTAAATCTATGCAAAAAAAATGTATTCATTGCTTTCATCTCTCTTTCTCTTATTCTAAGCCTAGCTTGTGGAACTCAAGATCAACATGATCCACAATCAGTTCTATGTTAACACATTGCCATTATTCCAACGCATGCGCTGTGACACTTGTTTTTGTTATTGCATTTAACTAATCAAATTTGTGCATTGCGCGACCTTGCAAGTGTCGTTGAACTTTCAAAATTTGCATCATTTCTTATGTGCGTGGATTCTACCAATTGTGTTTAAAAGACAAGTACATATGTACATAATGTAATTATTACCCATTAGGGAAAGATGAGATGTGATGACATTATTTGATTACCCATTAGGGAAAAGATGAGAACAATGATTACATGTATACAAGTGGTGTAGATGTAAGTGTTACAACACTACACCCCTACCCTTTAAAGAAAAATTTATGAAATTTATGAATAAATTTTGATAATTTGAAAATTTGTGTACATTTAATTTTAAAATAATAAAATTTCAAATTCAACTAAAATTAAGATACTTTCTAACGATTAATTAGAGATAAAAAAAAATAAAATTATTGATAAATTTAAATAATTATTTTTTTTTTTTTTTTCTTAGTTATTCATGAATCAAAATTTTTTTTTTTTTTTTCTTTTTTTTATAAGTTCTTTAAACTAATATACGCTTAAATAAAGTGTTTTTATGCTAATAGTTTTTTATTTTATTTTTAATTCAAAGTAAAGCTTCATATTTTTTTAATAAGTTATTATGATATTCTTTATAATTTCCATTAATATCTAAAACAGAATTTACTCCTCTTAATTCTACTATACGGTATGGACCGTGATATGGACTATCTAATTTTTTCCTATTTCCTACTTTAACTAAAACTAAATCTCCTACTCTTAAATACGATGGATTGCAATCCCTATCATAAAATTTTTTCCTCTTATTTTTAGCTACTTGAACTAATTCACTAGCTTTACTAATTGAAACTTGTAATCTAAATCTAAGTTCTTGAGCATAATCATCTAAATTATTAAATGGTGCTCTATTTTTTAAACTATCACTTGGTAGATGTGAAAGCTTTCCGAAAATTAATTCGTAAGGCGTATATCCTGTATCCACGTGAGGCGTGGTATTATACGCAAAGGTAAAATACGAAATCCATTCATTCCATTCATTATCATCGGCTACAGTTAACAAAAACTCATTGAGAACCCTGTGGTTCCGTTCTACTGTACCAACGCTTTCATGGTGATATGGTGTTGAAAACGTTTGTTTTATTTTTAAAATTTCACAAATATTTTGCATAAGTTCGTTTGCAAATTCCATTCCTCTATCCGATTTGAGTACTTTGAAAAAACCATATTTTAAAATAAATTGTTCTACTAACGTTTTGGCTGTTGTTTTTGCATCTTTCGTTGGCATTGGATATGCTACAACAAATTTTGTTAAAAGACACTGCATGGTTAAAATATATCTATAACCATTTGAAAGTCTTAAAGGACCTACTGTATCAATTTCAATTGTTTCAAAACCTGTACTTGGTGTATCGGTTATGACCATTTTCTCTTTTGTATGTCTAACTTGTTTGTTACATGCACATATCTTACATTCTTTTATATATTTCTTTATCATTTTATGCATATTTTTCCAAATAAAACGCTGCTTCAATTTTAGCTCAGTTTTTCTGACGCCTAAGTGTCCCGAATGGACTGAATTATGATATTCATCAATAAGTTTGTATTTCAACAAATCATCTGTTATTCTTTTTGGGGCCTCGTAAAGTAAAATTTTCAAACTTCCTTTATTTTTAATTTGTAGCTCATTAAATATATTTTTAAAATGATTCACCAGTGTGTAACTAAATATCTCATCGTTACTATCAAGAGCTAACTCTTTTATTTTAAACTTCTCCATTTTCGATGAAAGCTTCTCCAAAAGCGAACCTAAATTCGATGGATTATCACTACATCTAACAATTATTTCATCACGAACGCGTTCAATTATATCCTTCTTTCTATTTTTGTCGACTATAAATTTCAATTTATTTAAATTTTTGATGTCAGTTAAAGACGTGCAGTTCCAGATATGAAGTTGATCAGGCTCCTCTGAAAGTCTACAGTTCTCTTTACTGCATCTATCTGCCTCATTTCTTGCAGACATTCCTCTAGTTACTACCAATAAATTGTGTTCGTTAATTTCTTCTTCACCCCTCTTTGGCATCAATGTTTTAAGCATATCTGAGTCTATCTTCACCCTCGATAGGGCATCAGCGTTTGTATTCATTTTTCCTTTTTTATAAACTATTTCAAAATCATACTCCGACAGTTCAAGTCGTATTCTTGTTAGTTTCGACGATGGGTTTTTATGAGAAAATAGTGATACTAAGGGACGATGATCCGTGACCACTATAAATTTTCTTCCAAAAAGGTAAGGTCTAAAAAATTGGATCCCCCAATGAATCGCTAAAAGTTCTTTCTCAATGATTGGTTTATTTATATCATGTTTCAGCAACGATTTGCTAGCATATGATATTGGTAAATCTTTGCCTATCTCTCCTTGTGACAACACCGCTCCCAATGCATAATTGGATGCATCGGTGGTCAATACAAATGTTTTTTCAAAATCTGGATATTGTAATATCGGTGGGTTTATCAATTTATCTTTTAAAGTTAAAAATGAACTCTCACATTCATCAGACCAAATAAATGGTTGATTTTTCTTTAAAAGATTGTTTAAACTTTTTGCTATTTTCGCAAAATCTGCAATAAATCTTCTGTAGTAATTGCAAAATGCTATAAATCTTCTTACTTCATCTGCATTTGTGGGGATAGGATATTTTTCAATCGTCGCGTATTTCGACGGATCAGGTTTAATACCGTTTTGCGTTATTAAATGTCCTAGGTAAACCGTTTCTGTCTTTAAAAAATTGCATTTACCAGCATTTAATTTTAAATTGTATCTTTGTAATCGTTCAAGGACTTTTTCTAAATTTGAATTATGGTGTTTCAGACTACAACCAAATATAATTATATCATCAACATATAAAAATGCACTCGAGTCTAAGCCGCTCAAGGCAATAGTCAACATTCGTTGAAAACTATTGGAAGATATCGTTAAACCGAACGGTAATCTTTTAAATTGGTAATGACCATTTGACGTTGAAAACGCTGTTAGTGGTTTAGATTTATTGTTGAGACCAATCTGGTGGAATGAGCTTGTCATATCCAAAGTTGAAAAATACCTTGCTCTTCCTAGCTTATCTAACACATCTTCCAGCCTTGTTAATGGAAATTTATCTCTAACAATCTTTTTGTTTAACTGCCTAAAATCGACAACCAGTCGCCATTTTTTATCGCCTGTGTTTGACTTTTTGGGCACTACAAGCAATGGTGAATTATAAGGACTGACCGAATTTTCAATTATGTCATTATCTAAAAGATCTTGGACTTGATTTTTTATTTCTTCAGATTGAGAATGTGGTAAACGGTAGTTTTTTATATAAACTGGTGCGTTATCTGTTGTCTTTATATCCTGGGTGTAAAAATTATTAACCGAAAGTGGTTCATCATCTAAATGGAACACATTTTGATATTTTTTAAATATCTCAATAATAGAATTTCGCGCCTCGCTATCTTTAACATCAAAAGATAAGATTTTTAAAAGTTTTTCGAATCTACTTTTATCTTGAGGAATATTTTCATTGATTTTCATTATTTCATAGTTTTTCAACGGTTCAATATCTAGTTCTAAACGCGATAAAGTTATCTCCAATTCTGTTGTGTTTAATAATTTAATATGGCAAATACCTTTATGGGGTACAATTGTATTACCTACAAAAATACCTTCACTAACCTCTTTATTTAAAATCAAACTATCTTCGCATACCTGCAAATTTATAGGATGTATTATTTCACTCCTTGGTGGTATAGTAATTTTTGAAATTTTACGCAACTTAGTTTCCATTGGTAAGACAATATCGTCTTTTCCCAAAACCAATGTCAAAGTATACGTTTCGTAATTTATTTGGCAAAGATATTTAGACAAAAAGTCACGCCCTAAAATTCCATCTGTTTCAATTGGAAAATCGTCTTTTACCAAATGAAAAGTGTGTTTCAAAACTTGTGATGTAAAGCAAAAATGTAAATCGGTTGTTCCTATTGAAAAAATTTCTTGATTTGTGATACCAGAAAGCTTGCATTTTTTATCTGGAAAAATCTCACTGTTTGGTAAAATGCTTTCTAACTTGCACACTGAAATATCTGCTCCAGTGTCAACTAAAAATTTCAAGCTCAGCTTTGAATTTTTACATGTCAAGGTGACATAATTAGTTATATTATCCGATATTTGATAAATTTTCAATTTTGGCTCCCCGGAAGAGAATTTTGCTGGCTCTCCGGGCCTAATTCGTTTCCCTGGTCGTGTATTACGTTTATTTGCTTTTTACTTCGATTATCTTGTTGGTTTTGACTTTGCTGCTTATTTTTATTATAACCGTTATTACGATTGTTATAATGATTTTTATTGTTGTTATAATTATTATTTTTATTTCTATTGAAATTACCATTCTGCTGGTTTTTAAATTTGCTGTTGTTCCAACTATTATTGGAATTACTAAAATTATTATTGTTCCTGTAGTTACTAAAACTGTTACTACCATTTTGGTTCGACTGAACATTTCTGTTGTAATTTTTTTTATATTTATTATTCGAATTGAAATGCATAACCCTCGCTTGACTGCTATTAGATTCATTTTCAAGCTCTAGTGCTAAATCTACAGCTTCATTAAAAGATTTTGGCCTTGATGCAAATACTGTTTGCTTAAAGGAATCATTTAAGCCATTTTTAAAAACTGTAAGACTAAATTGTTCATTTAATTTAACTACCACTGCCTTTTCTGTTGTACTAGCATTTTGACCTAATTGACCTATTTGCAGCTTATTTAAGTCACCTATTAAATTTAGTATTTTATCCTTATAACTAGTAACGCTCAAAGTATTTTGAGTATAGTTGGAAAGAATACTTTGCAATTTCGGAATCGTTGTTTGGTTTTTGTACGTATTACACAATACCGTACTTAGCTCATCAAAAGTTTTTGGTATAGAGGTAACGCATGTTGCAGTACGAACATTTTGTGACAATTTAACATAAACCACAAAGTCTATCAAAGAATTTTTGCCTGTCGATGATAACGATTTATGCAGAATTTCTACAATTTTAAGAAAACTTTCTAGCTCTCTAAAGTTACCGCTAAATAAAGGAATTGCTTTCACAGCTGTTTCTAAATTAAAGTCCGACATTTTGGTTTCGATTTCTGTCTTTTCTTCAAATATCTCACTTATATCTCCTAATCGTTCTTCAGAACTATGGCTGCAAACCTCTAAACTTTCTTCTAAAGCCTGTTCGACTTGTTTATACAAATCTTCAAAATCTTCTATAATTTCCACCTCCTTTTCTAAGTTATCGCTTTTGCACAACTCAAAAAAACGTTGCCTAATTAATTTTATCTGGTATATTTTTCGTCTATACGTTCCTTCAGTGTATCCCCTGTTTCTACCTTTCTTAAAATTTAAATAAATCCTATTTAAATCATTCTTAAACTCTTTTAAAGTTTCCATAAAAAAAAACAATACAAAATATTTATATGTAAACTATGTATAAATATAATTATACAATTTAAAAAAAATAAGGATGCATATCATAAAAATACAAAAATCCTCAGCTTCCTCGTTCCAGACACCAAATCTGCATCAGCTTTCGATGTACATTTCTTCTCAATTCATCTACTTTTCACAGGATACTGACATTTCGCTTCGTCTCGCTCATCAATCTGCTTCAGAAATTTACGAATTTTGTTCGAAATATGCGTGTTTTTTTTTTTTTTTTTTGATTTAATGAAATTTTTTTCTCTGTTCTTTTACTCTTAAATTTTCATTTTAATTTTTCATGATTTTTCTTCTTTATTCATTTTTCTTTCTTTTTTTTTTTTAGTTCTTTTTTTTTCAGTTAATTCTTTCTTATTTTCTATCTTATTTTATTTTCTTGTTTTTTTTTTTTTTTTTTTTTTATTTCATTTTGTTTGTTTTTCTATTTTTTCGATTCATTTTCTTTTTATATTCATTTTTACTTATTATTTTTTTAAATTTTTTTGTTTTAATTTTTTTTTTATATTTATTTTTTCAAAACAAAGCCTTAAATATAATTCATTTCTTTTTATAGAGCTCTGCCTCAACTACAAATATCTGTTGCCACAGCTCATTGGCTATGTCCCAGCACGGTGGTGGGTCAGAATTCACCCTTCTTTTTAGCTCTGCTAATTTCCTTCTTAAGAAGACCTTCTTTCCACCTCTCTTTTTCCTGCAAACAGACGTATCGACTTTTGGAATAGCTGTTGCCCTAGCTTCCTTTCTTCGGAGCTCTCGCCTTCTTAATTCCTCAATAGTTAAAGCTACAGGACCTTCTTTTATTTTCTCGCCTGTCTCCATATAAACAAAATTTCAAAACTGCCAAAAAAATCAATATATATCCTTTTCTAAAAAAAACCAACTCTAACAGGTCAGAGTGGCAGGATCGCCATGTAATGTTTGAGGATGATGAAGGCCTAACGAGAATTTACTTGGCAGAAAAAGCCGCCGCAAAGTAAATCCTATAAGGGCATATGTTTGAAATAAAATGCCAAGTTGTTTCGGCTGTTCAAACAGGATTGTCTTTATTTAGTTTAAACATTTTCTTTTATATTATTTGCTTAACACTAAAAACAAATACAACTATCATAATACCTTAAAAATAGTAACAAATAATATTACAACTAAAAACAAATACAATTTTCCTAAATCCTAAATCTATGCAAAAAAAATGTATTCATTGCTTTCATCTCTCTTTCTCTTATTCTAAGCCTAGCTTGTGGAACTCAAGATCAACATGATCCACAATCAGTTCTATGTTAACACATTGCCATTATTCCAACGCATGCGCTGTGACACTTGTTTTTGTTATTGCATTTAACTAATCAAATTTGTGCATTGCGCGACCTTGCAAGTGTCGTTGAACTTTCAAAATTTGCATCATTTCTTATGTGCGTGGATTCTACCAATTGTGTTTAAAAGACAAGTACATATGTACATAATGTAATTATTACCCATTAGGGAAAGATGAGATGTGATGACATTATTTGATTACCCATTAGGGAAAAGATGAGAACAATGATTACATGTATACAAGTGGTGTAGATGTAAGTGTTACAACACTACATTATTTCATCCTTGCTGCACTTAAGGAGCAATTTACTAAACTTTATCTTAAGAGTATTATAAATAACGTTAGTCGTTTGATAATGAGTCGAACTGCCTCATCTCCTCATCATCTGCAATACGTTTTTCTCTGAAATTATCTTGCAATATTGTGACATTAGAAGCTTTAAGATATGTTTAATATTCTACATGGACATTAAAAAGCCTGTCCTAGCTCATGTGACTTTTCATTGCCTTGAATATTTTTTATGAATGGGTACCCAAAACAGTTCTAAATTGTGTTGTTCGTTAAGAACCTGCAGTCCTCTGCGACAACGGCTGCATACCTCAAATCTTATATTCCTACTTTGTCGAGCTTTAATGATGGCAGCTTGACCAACTAAGTTTGTAAATGGTTATAACAGTAGGTAGGTGATATATCCCTTAGAGCTATCAACCTTGCCGCTTTTGCAGCTGCAAATATTTCCGCTTGAAGTACTGACCGATTGTCAAATAGGTCTACCGACTCGGAAGGATAAATTGAATTGCAGAAAAGTCCACAACTAGTTTCGATATCCATTTTAGAACCATCCGTATATATTTCTAAGGTGGAATGATTAAGAAAGTTTTTGTTCCCCCAATGTTTAAGCGTGTGAAATTGGGCTTTTATGCTTTTGCTAAAATCTATGTTTCCGTAGCTTAGTTTATTGAACCTCTGGTTTAATTTAACAGATGTTGCCTTGGATTCTTTAACTTGATGTCTCATATTTACTTTTTCAGAGAATGGAATATGTACATAACTAACGAAAACAATTCATTCTAGTGGTGCTCTAGTCTAGCGCGCTGCGGCGTCCAATTCGCATATCTATGAATCTAGACCGACGCTAACATATTTATTTTTAGAACTCTAGTCAGAGGTCATCACGGCTTATTTATTTATATGTTCCGCGGGTCACCTATATTTTCTTCTTAGCATGTTTTATGAAACTATAACACAGAACAAAAATAATAAAAAGTTCTGTGGCCATATTTCAGATCGACTAAGGCTATGAAGAGCCTAGGATATAATTAATTTGCTAAAATTGAGAGAATATTGCTATTACAATCGATGTTAACATAGTACTTAAATTCATAGTTAAAGTTTGCCTTTGAACTTTTTAAATTGGATCATTACATTTCGAGTTATCATCTATTGAATAAAAACATCTCAATTCCATACAAAGGACTAAATTCTATAAAATGGTGATGAGAAACCTATACTTCAACTATTGATAATTCAGGTTATATGAATCCAGTTGGAACAGATAGTATGTACAATATTATAATGATGATTTTGGTTATTTGATGCTTTTACTTTAAGTGGAATATAACTACGGTGACCAACCGTCCTGTATTTCCGGGGACAGTTCTGTATTTCGGTTGTTTATCCCCGGAATTTATTTGAGAAATAGGGGACATACAAATGTTCTGTATTTTATTTTATGTCCCCTATTTGTCCTGTATTAGCACAGTTCATTTATTAATATTTATAAAATATCATTCAAAACCGTAATTGTTTGGCTAATTCATCACAATAAGAAGTTGTATATTTTCATATTTTTATCAATAGGTTAAAAACCTGAGAGTATGCAAACTTAAACAGTGTTATATAGTTTCGCAACAGATAGAATCATTTCATAAACGGCTCTTCCACAATTAACAACTGAAATGTGAAAATCATCTGTATATCTTTTATTTTTTTTTTGGCTTGTAAAAATTGTTGAGTTTAGCTTGTGTTTGCCAGAATCAAATGCTTCCACGGAAAGTTTTCTCCATTATGAATATAACGTAGACACAGTTTTGAGCAGCACCATGCGCAGGATTTGCTCTGGGAAAGGTTTTTCATATAGATTAATTTTATTACATATTACATTCATATATAATTTATATGGGAAAAAGATATTTCTGAACCTCCAAAACCCTCTACGTGTGCACAATCCTGGCTTACAATAAAGACTCTTAAAACTATTTTGATAACTAAATGTAATTATCATTTAAACTGTCTCGAGCTCAAAGAATATTTGAGGTCACACGGAGATATTTTGAAAATAATTTAAAGCCAATTTAAATGTAATACAATTAAAAGAAATAAATATATTCATTAACGAGCAATAAATAATGTATAAATTTATGAAGAAAATTGTACCGTTGAGGTCCTCGTTTGTAGGTATAATTTTGCGCTTTGAAGGAGGTTACATTTAGAGGTGAAAATCTTTTATTTTTGCTCATCAGTCATTGTTTGCCTGACTATTTATGTGTCCCCGATTTTTGCCCGACTGTCCCCGATTGTCCCCGTTTTTTTTCGTATAAATATCGTTTTGTCCCCGATTTTGCTCACACAGACATGGTCACCGTAAATATAACCAAGAATATGCTTCAAAACAGCGAATTATGCACTTTGAAGCCAGGACCAGTGCTGTCGTTGACACTTCAATTGAAGTGTTTTGCTCCTTTTTTATCAAAAACACTTCGCCACTTCCCCTTTCATAAAATCACTTCACTTTTTCTTAAATACAAAATTTGTCTATTCTTTTTATGAGAGTACAGAAACATACTTTTTTGTATGCCGGAAGCCTGCCCTGACTGAAAAGTAATTTGTTTTTTCAATATATCAAGCGAACAAAGCAAAATTTCGATGTACTTCACAGGAAACTTTTTAAAGAGATTAAATTTGCCATCGAAATAGTTAATAGACCAAAAAAAGAAAGCAAAAATTTAGATTTCTTGTGTTTTTACTCTTTTGTCTATAACTGTTTAGGACAGAGATAGGAAAAGATACAGCAGAATATCATAAAAGTAGATAAAATTTCCTTTAATGCGCTTCATTATAAAATTTTTAGGTGAAAAATTGGCCGAAATATGGCTACTCGAACATATAATGCCTAAAATACTTAGAATCATTCAAAGAATACGTTAAATTTTTGGGTACATTTTATAATTTTTAAAAAATTGGTAAAAAAAAAATTAAAAAAGTTACAAAAAATTCTGAAAAAAATTCACACGTATTTCTTGGACTATTCTAAGCATTTTATGCTTTATACACTTTTTTCATTGTTTTGAGTAAAAACCGTTTTTTCGACCGCATAAACAAAATTTCTATGTTCGAGTGGCCGGCAATATTTTGGTAAATTTTTGACCTAAGAAATTTTTTATTTATTTTTATCATATTTTTTTAAAATATATTTTCAAATTTTGTTACGTGTAGCATAAAAATAAATGCATTGAATAAATAAAATTGTGATTTTTGTGTTCACTTCGCTAATACTTCACTTTTTCAGAATTTTACTTCGCAACACTTCACTTTTTACAAAATTTCACTTCGCTCAAACTTTTCAAAACGACAGCACTGGCCAGGACATCTCAAAAAAGTAGAATTGATACTGCGAGTCTGTTCATAAAAACAGGTATGTATCTGGCACTATTTTCGCATTCAGTAGACCAAAATTAACCGAAATCGATTTTGAAGCCCCACGTCCAAAATTTTAGACCAATTTTCCCCTTCCAACATGTAAGAAATTGTTAATAACCTTTTTACTCTTTTTTTAAAGAAGCGCACGGAAATGATGAACTCTGGTCTCCCTGAAAGTTTAACGTAACGGCCCCTAAATAGATACAATTTTTATTTCACTCTTTTCATAAAACAAAAATTACTACACTTGCATTCGCACTTAGCTTAGTGGATGCCCCTATTTAAAACTACTTAAAAGCTTTAAGGTTAATTATATCAATGTCATTGCGCTATCTGAAAATGAGCATCCTCCAGTTTGGTAACGTTCAGCTTGCAATTTTTGTTGCATCCGCTTTGCATCTGTTTAAGGCTTCAAATTGAACTTGTTGTCCTCTCCTTGTTTTATTATTTCTGCAAGTGACAATTCCAACAAATTGAAACTATTTCCGTTTCCTGTTTCACGCTGCTCTTTGATTATCGAAAGTGCCACTGTGGCGCTGCTGACACTTCGCCTCTGCTGTAGCGTTAATCAAATTATCGATTTTCTTCAATTGTACGCCGTCGTTACTTCAATCTGACGTTCGGCGCTGCGTCAATTTAAGCTGCTGTGCGTTATAATAAAAATTGCTGTTTATTGAGATTTTTACTTTATTGCTCTTTCGCCCCCCCCCCCCCCCCTTTGCATGCGCTTCCAGACGACACCCACTGTGAATTCCATTTTCAATTTTCACTACTCTGCGAATCTGCGCTTTTCTGATGGTAATGGTAGCTTTTTTTACACGGTTGATGTTTTTCGCTCGAAATTGATTGCGATTTGCGAAATTCCGCTTCGAGTGTTCGACAAAATTGAGGTTAAGTGCACCATGATTCCCGCTGCATAGCATAAATACTAACAAATAAATATACAGGCAGACAGCCGGGCAGGCAGATAAAACGACCAACTTACTAGCAGATAGATAGACAAACAGTTCAGCGGAATTGAAAGTAAAGTTACACTCTACTTTTATCAGATTACAACGGGATACAGTGGGAACTAATGCTGGAAAAATTTAATTATTTAAAGCGAAAAGAAAACTACTGTTTTAAATAAAGATGAGACCATAGTAGTCTTGGTCTTGAACATTGAGTCTTGGTCTTGATCTTGATACTGAGTCTTGGCATCGGTCTTGAAAAAATTTTTAAAGATTGTTGAGTATTCAAAATATTCAAACCTTCTTTTTACAAAGCAGTTGGGTTTCAAGATGCCAAACTTTGGGTTGAGAGATGTTTTTTATGAATGAAAGGGGCGTGATACACCTCACCAAGACCAAGACTCAAGATCAAGACTAATTTTGCTTACCATTAGCTTTAAAGGGTATGAGCTCAAATTGGAGCTCAACTTTGTGTGCCGCAGTTTCATCCAAGCGTCTGTCTTAGATACTTGAACTCGGTTGTCCACTAGCCCGCACATTCGTCAATTTATAGCAGAGCTGGTTCTTTAAACTGTTGCAAAGGTACGTAGGAAAAATCCACAGAAGGCTACATAGGCAGACACGCCAGTCTTTTGGCGATTTAAAAAAAAGTTTTGAGTAAGGGAGAGGCACCTGTTGTGGCCATGCTCCGGTTGTGGCCACCCATGGATAATTTTTGACATGGGGCAGATACAGTCGGTATGAGTGTTGTCGTTTTTGCCCAATGGCAGCACGATGATTTTGCGCCGACACGGAAGTTAAAAGACCCATATGGTAAATTTGTACAGTCGATAACAGTTTTCCATGCGTATTTGTCAACGCCGATGTAAATTCTCACCGTGTTAAAAGTGCGACAAAAAACACTCCGTCGCTTGAAAAAGGTAAGTAAAGTCGTGTTTGGAAGTGGGAGACAATATATTTTGTGATTGTGCATTGGTTGGGGTTAAAAGCTCGCACAAGAATATTTGCTGATTTTTTTGCGGAAACTACCTCTCGGTAGTGGCCACCAAATGTCACCGGTTGTGGCCACCCATTTTTTATCGCTCAAAGGGGCGTATTCGTTTGCAAAACTGTTAAATACAGTTGTTTATGTTAACATAACCATCATAAGAGGTTATCGTGATGTATATATGCATGCATGCATGTATGTATTATGTCCATATGACTGTCTTCGGCCCCATCAAAGCTGTCTACAAGTCGCAATGTTCAGCTTGGCAGAAGAATAATGCCAACAGAGTGAGGCTTTATGCAATGACAAAGTTCTCTTATATGAAGGCAACGCCTTTCACGCATTGTTTCCACGTATAAGAAACTTATTTCCTTGACCAATTCTTTATGAAAAATTCAATTTTCAATTCTAACGTCTTTGTTGTAGGTGTTGGAAATTCGTCATATTGCTGGACTTGTGTGTAAGACACTTGATGTGGCCTTGAATCCCAGTAAAATCAAAGCGGGTTTTCAAGCAACAGGAACTTATCCGTTTCATCCGGATATCTTCGACGAAGTGGACTACATTGCAGCCGTCGAGCAGAACGAGATAGAAATTGCTAACGTCGTTGGGCTTGATGAAAATTCGCAACGCTCCATTGTACTGAGCGATGAACCTGCTGAGAATGTCGAAAAAATCGCCATCACACCAGAACCATCCACATCGAAACCATCCACTTTAGCATCAATTTTGGATTCCATAGGTCCTCTGCAAGGAGCTCCATAACGGAAACCTTCAAACCGTGGCAGAAAGCCCATGCGAAGCTCCATTCTTACTTCGCCGCCAATCCTCGCTGAATTGAAAGACAAAGACGCAATGAAAGCTGCCAAGCAGAAAGCCCAGGAAACTAAGCAAACACGAGGAAAGAGACCTGCTAAGCGAGCAACTACGAAAACACCAGTCGAACCAGTGGCTAAACGGGCCAATCCCAAACGGGCCAGTGCCAAAAAGGCTCTTTTATTTGATGATGAAGAAGACGATCTCGATTTTTGCATTCTATGCATGGAGCTATTGCCCATTAAATTAACCGCCCAAAACTCCATCGAATGCAACGTGTGCCACCGACCGGTCCATTTGAAGTGCGCTCACATGCATGCAAGCTATTACACATGCAAGCATTGCGAAACCGATGATGAAAGTGAATAATCGAGTTTCCATTTAATAGCGATTTTCATACTCCTGAATTTTCTTTTGTCTCACGGCTTAATCACTACTGGGTAATTCCATGGTAACTCGCGTTACAATTAGAACACTTTTTTAGACTTTAATGGAGCTTTTGAGGCTCAGCCTTTGCATTAACTAATAAAATTGGATTCTTTATAAACAAAATACTTTATTCTTGTTGCATATTAGTTGAAATTTTCAGTGGTAACTTAATATTTAACCAGTAAAATAGTGATTAGTGCTGGTAACTCACGTTACCATTTTTGGACAACATGTTTAGAGCGTAAATTTCTTTCGCAACTTCCTGCGAAATTTGTGGGTAAATTTCTTTACATTAGACAGAAATAAAGCCAGAAGGGTATCAATAAGTATTTCTTTATTAGAAACAACAATATTAAGTGGTATTTTTTAAAATAATGCGAAAATTATGTGGTAACTCGCGTTACAAAAAAATTGGTAACTCGCGTTACTATCGATTTTTAGACCAATACAGAGGGCCTTTTCAAGTTCATAGATATAAAAATTAAAATTGGGTCAAAATAGAAGAATAATACAGAACTACTTCTGGAATTTATGCACAGGAACCAAAACTTGATCAAAATTTAATAATTGTTTAACTAAGTCTATTATATCGCGATTGAAATTATTTATGGTTTAAATACAGATGGTATATTATCATCACAACTATTACTGTCACCACCAAATTCATAACTTTCCTCGGAGAAGTACCGTTTTATTTTTATGCCTATTTTTACTTCTTCTGATATTCAGACTTTAACTAAAAAACGCGATAAAAACGAATTGCAATGTCCAATCTTAATTTTGACACTAAATGCTTATGTTTCTTCAATTAAACATTACTTTGGATATAGTTGAAGGTTGAAAAGAAACCAAAAATTTTTCAATACCTTGTCCACATTTACATGGAAATACCCACTCATTGTTTTTATTTTCGGAACTGAAAGCTGTCAAAATTCAATAAATGTCTTTTCCGTGAGATAAAGTAAGAAAAGTCTCTTCATTAAATTTGTTCCCATCATTTTCCAGGGGTGGCCACAACCGGTGACAAAATTTTCGATGGTCGAAAATGACCACTTTACAAAAATATGAATAACTTTTTTGTTTTTGGGAAAACCGCCGATATTCTTGTATCAGCAGTTTTCTAAGGCTTCTACCTTCACATTGATATGTTTATATCTGCATAAATATTTTTCAGTCAAAAGTTACAGCTCAAAATGTAAGCTATGGCCACAACCGGGGACTCTCCCTACCCCAAATTTTTTAACGGGATTTTGTTCAAACTCGTATTTGGACATGTTTTAAACAAAAAATTTCAAAATTCTAAAAGCTCTTCGTTTTTTATTCGATTTTTTGTCGAATTTTTTTAAGTCAGTAGCACGCAAGCACATATAAAAGTACAGTTATCTTTAACACATTGACTGCCAGACTAATTTTTGTACTGTTCCCCAGGGTGCCAAAATTTTTTGTTTTCTATTTTCATGTTTTCTAGGAAATAACAGTCATTGTTGGGTATTTAGTTACGTTTCTACAACTTTTGGAAGTCCTAGAAAAAATTTAGTCCTAGCTATTGAATATCATAGCCACGGCACCCTATGTAAAGATAGACGTTTATCTGTTTGCCAAAGTGCCATGCAGTGCCGGATTAAGACAAATGGGGGCCCTAGGCCATTCAAATTTTGGGGCCCTCTTTTTTTAATAATTGTAAAATTAATCTTTGTTTATGCATTTAAAGAATTTAAGGATTTTGAACACTGTAATCGTTTTAATTTCAGGTGGTTTTTATTTTATTATTTAAAAAAAATACGCTTGACATATAAATATAAAACTTTGCATATGTATTAATTGAAGTAAGTACTACATGCAAAAATTTGTAGCATCCTTGGCAACTTTTTTTGTAGCCTTTATCTTCTTTTTGACCAAAGCCCAGAATTTTTCAATTGACCAGATTTCTGGACAGTTTGCATGACTTAATTCACGAGGCACCAAAATCACATTATTTCTTGAGTACCCCTGCAAGGCTATTTTACTATAATGACAAGATGCTAAGTCTGGCCAAAGGAAAGTGGAAACTTCATGCTTTCGTGGGAAAGGCTAAAGTCTTTTTTCCAAGCATTCCTTATTATAGAATTCGGAGTTTAATGTTCCAGTGGTTAAAAAAGAATTGCTCCTTTTGCCACAACTGCAGTTTGCTTGCCAAACCAAAAACTTACGAGGAAATTTTGACTGCTTTTTTGACTAAAGCTTTTCGCCCACATTCCCCCGCGTGTCTACAGTGTAAAATTTTTGGCCAGGAAGCAGCGCAAAATCGGCTAAAACATACGTTTCGTCGTCCATGATGCTGCATTCAAAATTTTTGGGAAAAAATTAATTTTTAATTTTATGCCGTGCTGTTTTTGCTTTCGTGTTCTTCATAGCATTTCTGTCAGAAACTTTTTGTACCTTAAACGTCTTCAAACAAACCTCCTTTTTGGCCTTGCGAACTAAAAACTCGGAACACTTTACCTTCTGTGCCAGTTTTCTGCATGAAATGTTGGGTTTCTCTTTAAAATTGTGACGAAGTTCTTCGTTTTGTTTTGGTCGCGAATGCCTTTTTCTTTCGCGGAACCTGGCTTTCGAAAGACATCCAAGTCTTCCTTAAATTTTTTAAAAACTCTTGATACCAATTTCACATTAATTTTGCTATTCCGAGCAATTCTATTAGTAGTTTACCGCGGGTGGTCTTCAAAAATTTTTATTATAGACTTTCGAACTTATAGCTCGTTTTCCATTTTGAAGTAAATATGACTGACTAGGGACCAAATTTGAAAACCATAGTTTTGGTACATTCAATTCAAAGCCTACTGCGAAAAAAAATTTTAAATTGAGTAATTTGAAAACAAGTTATTGGATAAAATGTGTCGGACAATTCTGTCGAACGCAGTCCTTATACAAAGTTTTATATTTATATGTCAAGCCAATTTTTCTTAATTAATAAAATATAAACCACCTGAAACGTTTACAGTGTTCAAACCCCTTAACCAGCTTATTGATATCATATGAAGGTTGTAAACACAATAAAACAATCAAAATAGTTTTTTTTCTGACAAATATTTTTTTTTTGACTTTACAAAATTAACAGTATAGTAATTTATAAAATAATCTTTCGACATCTCTTTTAAATATTACAACGACGTTCATCTTTAAAAAACTTTTCACATAAAACAACATCTCGATTTGTCACTAATTAAAAAAACGTTCTTTTTTTATCAAGAAAACCGACCAAATGAGTTTTGCAAAACGGTCAAGCATCAAATGGTTTTGTGACGTTTAAAACAACAACAACAGTTTCATGCAGCTTAACTCAAGTGTGTTGAAGCCTTTTTCGTTGCGATCGAGCATTGGGAATTCTAATTTTGTTATTGATTTGTTGTTGTCAAAGCATGCTTGGACTTAAATTTGCCAAATTTTGTGAGCTAGTTCTTTTAATCAGCCGATTAAATATTTTAGCGCTTAGTTTTTCGTGGGGGCCCCTGCTCGTCGGGGGCTCTAGGCCATGGCCTAGTCTGGCCTAATGGTTAATCCAGCACTGGTGCCATGGCTATTATTTCCAATAGCCAGAAAGAAAGAAGAGGTGTTATAAAATTAACAATACTGTATATAAATAAATATATGTATAAACTCTTCATAATAAGTAATGGAAATACGAAATAGTTGGCGTATAATTTTTGTATACAATTTTCAGTCGTACTTTTTCATTTTCAATCAAAAGTTTATCAAAATAAGAAAGTTTTTTCAAACCGTTGCTAATAATATGGCTGATTCAGATTCTTTTTTTTTTCTTTTTTAATGCTTGAAATCATTTATTGAATCTTCTCATCTAAGGAGACTAACAATAAGTTTAAAAATCTTAATCCTAAATAACATTATTATACATAATTAATCTTATATATAATTTAGTGTTCAATGTGTCTCCAGAGTTAATAGGGACTTGTACATCCTAGGAGTTCGGTGAACGCGCAGAAGAACGCAGTTGTTGTACGTTCAGTCTTCTCACAAACATGCTGCCCGCCTAGCAGGATGTTTGAATGAAAAGAGCTCCATACAAATTAGCGCCAGTTGTTCCGGCTGCATGTGTAGCAGGAACAAGAAATATAAGAAAGAGTACGCGCCAGATACCGGCTGCATAGAGTAAAGTACGCGCCAGATACCGGCTGCATAGAAAAAAGTACGCGCCAGATACCGCCGGCTGCATAGAAAAAAGTACGCGCCAGATACCTCCGGCTGCATAGAAAAAAGTACGCGCCAGATTCCGGCTGCATACAAAATTTAGAATTCAGTCAGCTTAACATAGCTAATTGCTAACGATATTCATAGCAGGACGATCCTTTCTTTTTAGTCTCGAGAAATTGTCTAAATTTTTTAACCTCCGTGCCAATGGATTAGGATGATACAGCAATTTTGCAACGTAACTTTGCTTGTATTTGTTGATTTCGTCTTTGACCAAGGGGATGCAAAGGTCCCGATGTATGTTTTCGTTCCGTATATACCATGGAGCACCTGTCATGATTCTTAGAATTTTTGACTGAGTCCGCTGTATTAGTTCAATGTTCGAGGAGCTGGCGTTACCCCATAACTGTATACCATATAACCAAATTGGCTTAATGATGGATTGATATAAAAGAATTTTATATTCGAGTTTCAGACGGGACCGATGATTTATGAGCCAGTGTAGACTGGAGGCTTTTAGCTTAACCTGCGTTTTTTTTGCTTCAATGTGCTTTCGCCACGTTAGCCGTTTGTCTAAATGAATACCTAAATATGTGACGTTTTCGCATTGAGGTATTGATTTATTGTTTAATGTGATAGCCGGGCATTCACCTCGTCTAAGAGTAAAAGTAACCTGCTTACATTTTTGTTCGTTTACTTTTATGCGCCATAATAGCAACCATTCTTCGATTGAATTTAAATGAAGTTGGAGTTTTCGAGCCGCTTCTAGGGGACACCGGCTACAGCTTATAACTGCCGTATCGTCTGCGAAAGTAGATAGGGTAGTGCCTGTGATAATAGGTAAATCAGAGGTATAGAGTAAGTACAGAAAAGGACCTAGAACGCTTCCTTGAGGAACACCTGCATTTATTTTAAAAGAAGATGAAATAAAACTGTTGTGTTTTATTCTAAAATGCCTGCTTTCCAGGTAAGAAATAAATGTTTTGTGAACGTTAGAAGGCAATACGTGTTTAATTTTATTGATTAGACCTTCATGCCATACTTTATCAAATGCTTGGGCTACGTCGAGAAAAACTGCCGTACAATATTCTCTTTGCTCAAAAGCCTTCCTTATTTCATTTGTTATTCTATTAACCTGCTCGATTGTTCCGTGTTGTTTCCGGAAACCGAATTGGTGGGCCGGGAATAAATTTTTTTTCAGTTGCATACGGTATAAGCTTTGACAGAATTAATTTTTCAAATAGCTTGGATAAGCATGGTAAAAGACTGATGGGTCTATATGAAGAAGGTAATGTACGATCTTTTCCAGGTTTTGGAATCATGGTGATTAATGAGATTTTCCATGCTACTGGGTAATGCCCATACTGAATGATAGCATTAAAAAGTCTAGTCAAAAAGACCAAAGCTGTATTTGGCAGTTCCTTTATCATTTTAGGAGTTATATGATCCCACCCAGGGGCTTTTGTCGGACACATTTCTTGAACTAAAACCTTTAAATTGCTAGTGTAAAAACTCATTTGCATAACATCGCTGTTAATTGACAAAATAGGAGGTATAACGCCTTGAATAGGAGGGTTTGGTTGAAAAACTGTGCTCAAATGATTTGCAAAAGCATCAGCTTTTTCTTCATCACTTCGAGCCCAGTTTCCAAGAGAGGCTCTAATCGGCAGATCACTTTCGATTGGAGTCCTAATTTTTCTACTAGCTTTCCACAAAGACTGTTTGCCATTTTTATTAGGGTCTAGCTTTGAGACAAATTTTTCCTGGTCTAAATGTTCTTTACTGTTTAAGACAGACCTTAGTTTGGATGTTGCAATTTTTAGCTTTGCTTTAGAAGCTGGAGATCTATGAAGTTGCCACTCGCGCCTCATTCTTCGTTTCTCAGCTACGAAAAACTCAATTTCGCTATTGGTGAAAGCACAAGTTTTTGAAGTTCTCGGAGCCTGTTCTGGTGTTGAGTGTTTCGCTGCTGCGCATATGATTGAATTAAAAACAGCAACAGCATCGTCAATGTGTTCTTTACATTCTATTGAGTAACTTGTGTGAATATGTGAGCTTATATATTTCTTATACTTAAGCCAATTGGTCTTATACGATGTTAAACCCTTAGGGGGCTCAACATACTTTGGTTCAACCAAAAGGCAGAATATTATTGGTGAGTGGTCAGAGGAGAGTGCTATCTGTGTCTCGGCAGATATTAAGTTTCTTTCGATACCTTTTGTAATGGCAAAATCAATAAGGTCAGGGATTTTACTTCGGTCGGCTGGCCAATATGTAGGTTGTCCTGGTGAAGCAAAATCGAAAAGGGTGCTATTTCTTATTAACATATTGTATAGCTGCTTTCCTTTAGGGTTTATAAGTCGGGACCCCCAATATGTGTGCTTGGAGTTATAGTCTCCAGCAGCTAAAAACTTACCTCCCAATGTGTCGAAAAAATCCTTAAATTGCTTTTCACTAATGGCAAAGCGAGGTGGGCAGTAAACTGCCGAAATAGTTAGGTTTTGGGGCTGGTTTTGTAGGCAAATAGAAGTAGCCTGAAGAAAATTTTTTGAGTAGGGCTCTAAACAATAATGTTTAAGACGGTTACGAATAAGGATTCCCGTGCCCCCATGTGACTTACCATCGGGATGGTTTGTTCCGTAATATTTATACCCAGGAATATAGAAATTATACTTATCGGTCAGATGAGTTTCTGAGATAAGCATTAGATCAATTTCTTCTTTATTCAAATAATGGAAAATTTCATTTTTATGTTGGTTAATACCGTTTGCATTCCAGACACAAATTTTTAATTTATTTATTTTTGAGCAATCAAGATTTGGAGGAGCTGGTTTTGAGTTTTAACTAAATCTTGTAAAGTTGATTGCATTGAAATCATGAATTGATTCAATGTTGGCGTTAAGCATGAAATTTGGTTTTCTAAACTAATTTGTTGGGGTGTAGTTGTTCCCCCAGACAATGCATTTGAATATGTTATGACTGGATTCACTGGATTCGCGTTACCTTTTTGTTGTACAAAGTTACGAGGTGTAAAAATAGAAATAGCTTGGTTTGGGTTACGAGCTACTTGCCTTTTTTCAGAGATTTTTGTTTTAAGCTCTCTATAAATAGGGCAGCCCCTGTAGTTAGCAGTGTGGTTTCCTTGACAGTTGGCGCATTTTTTTAGGTTTGCATCGGTTTGCCCTTTTAATTTGCATTCAGAAATATTGTGAAGTTCTCCACATGCTACACAGACAGCCTGAAGGGTACAGTATGTTTTAGTGTGCCCATACTCTTGGCAGTTAGTACATTGTACCGGACCGTTACGTTTATGGGGTTCCTCAACCACCACTCGACGGTGAAGCAAGTACTGCAGCTTATAAATTGGATGCGACTCATTCTTCTTTAATTTTACCAAATCAGGTTGGAGATCAACCTTAAACATTGGTTGGGGGACCTTTTCTTTATTTATAATATTTATAATAGCTTTAGGATGGAAATTTTTCTCTTCTAAAGCTTCTTTAATTTCCGCAGTGTCAACTGAGGAATCAATACCATTAATGATAACTGTAATACCTTTGCTGCTTTTCAGCTGGTATGTGTAATATGACTTTTTGCAGTCATTAAAATTTTTAGCAACTATGCGAAAAAATTCCTCTGTTTTTGTTTGAATCTTCGTTTCATGAATGTTACCTCTTGTCAAAGACACAATAAAAAAGTTATCTTTCCCAATAAGTCTGGCTAAGTGTGCCACGAGAACGTTAGAGCTGCGTTCACGCAAATAAATTGGAGGTGGTTTAAAGATTTTGGGTGGTGAACTAGGATTTTTTTCGTTTGAGTCACATAATTCACCTAACGGAGCAAATCTATTGCCAGACAAAACGTTTGAAGGAACTATTGCCATATTAATTTTTTTTGAGTTGCCTACATTTTCTTTTTGAGGGCTACGCTTTCTTTTAGAATTCATGATCATATAGCGATCAATACCAGTTTGCACTTTGTTAGCTCCAGTTGCAGATGGTTTTGAAGTCGTGCCAGTGGAGGCCTTATGCGCTTCATTGTTGCTATCACTTCTTGTGTTGTTCTGTTGCATGTTGCTAGATACAAGCGGCAGACTCTTCTCAGTCGAAGAACATTGAGCGTCTGTTGCTTTTTCTTTCAATTGTGCAGAGGGCGAAGATGTTTTTTTCTGATTTAATTGCGCATTCGCTGCGAGTAGCGACTTATCAAGCGGCGATGTGTTGGGAATTCGCTTTTGTGTTTGCAGTTTAGCAGGAGAGAGTACTGACTTCACTATATTTGCATTGTCTACATTAGAGTGAGATAGCAGATCACTTAAACTCGTTTTGGTCAAATTATTGACTGATTGAGGGGAGTGTTGACCATTCATATATGCTCAAGCTTTGCTTCGTTTAAGTTTTTCAGAATTTTACAAAATTTAGTGTTTTCCAAAAAGTTGGTAACCCTAAACTTGCATTTGCTGAAAAACGCCCTTTAGCGGCGGCACAAACCAGTTGCTGAGACTGTTTGAGAAGCACAATAAACACGATCAACACTACGAGACAAAAATGCTAGACAAGTGAAAATTTCACTTTATTTTATTTTAACTAAGATACTTAGCTTTTCCGCAGATTTTAGTTGTTTATGGTGTCAGATTTTTAATTAAAAATTTTTATTTTTTTTTTAATTTTAATATGTGTCCCAGTGGATGAACGCATCCCACTTTTGCACTGCACTTTATGATTATAATTATTTTAATTAATTATCTGACTGTGAGGGACTGATTTGAACAGCACTGCAGGAAATATGAACACTACTTAGCAACAACAACAACCAGATCAAAGATCAAAGGTTATTTTGCTTTTTGCACACTCGAATCGGGAATTTTAAAAACTCTATTGGAACACCAATATTATTCGAAATCACTGCACTTCATATTTTCCTGACGTTATTTTCACTGTTCTGTCGAAACACTCTATAATAAACTTATTTAAACCGACCGTAAAGGAAATATTGCGAATGTTTACGCGGCACCGAATTGACAGCGTACCGAACAAACAGGGTTGCCAGGCGAACAATCAGATTCTGACTTGGATTTTGGATCCGATAACTCAATGGTTGATCTTGCATGGTCTCCTGACAGCTCATCCGATGAGGATGAAAATGTTTCAGATTTGATTGAAGATATGGCTGTTGAAGAAGAAAATGAGGATCTTCATATTGTGTTGGATGTTGATGGTGGTGATGGTGAGTACAGCGAAAATGCTCATTGGAGCGAATATACTGGGAGGCATAAAAGTTTTAGTGTTATCTGGCAACATGGTCTTCAAGTTCATTTTTCGAAGGAAGCTACACCAATAGATATCTACTCTCGTATTGTTGACAATGACCTTATTGATGGCATTGTTACTAAAACCAACAGATTTGCAGAGCAAACCCTCTCAATCAGAAATAGGTCTAAATATTGTTGGATGAATCTATGTGTACCAACAGATCGCGAGAAATAAAAAAATTATTCGGACTGATGATGTGGATGGGCTTAGTACCTCTAGGACGTCTAGAAAGTTATTGGGAGACAAAAGGGTTATAAAAGATGGCTATTCCAAAATCAGTCATGCCAAGAAATCGTTTTCAGTCCATGCTTGCTATGCTTCATTTTGAAAATAATGAAACGAGTGACAAAAACGATCGTTTTCACAAAATTCAAAAACTTATTGACAAGCTTCAGACTAAATTTAAAGCTCTTTTCTGCTCTGGGGAAAACTTTGTTATTGATGAAACTTGAGTTCCGTGGAGAGGCCGTCTTATATTTAGGCAGTACATTCCCAATAAGAGTCACTGATATGGAGTGAAGCTCCACGGATGGATATACATGGGCACTCAAGGTATACACCGGAAAATCCGCTACTGGTGAAAGGGACGTTGGACTGCCGCAAAAAGTATGTGAAGAACTTTCTAAGGATCTGCTGAATAAAGGAAGATCCTTGTATGTAGATAACTTTTACACAAGTTATGAATTGGCGCAGTCGTTTTTAAAACAAAAAACCCATGTTGTAGGCACCCTTAGAGCAAACAAGCGAAACTAAACTAAAAAGAGGCGAAGTGGTTTCACGAGTAGATGATGATGGTACCGTTGTTTTGAAGTGGAAGGACACTAGAGATGTTCGAATGCTCTCAACAAAACATCCTCCTGGTTTGTCATCTGTTTCAAACACACGTACATTAGAAATGGAAACAACAACCACCCAGCCATCGACAATCTCGAATCCACCAGAAACCCCTAGACCAGGACGGAAGGCCCATAGAGCCTTATTCAACCCAAAAGCAGGTAGCGCTTATAATAAAGGAAAAGCTGGAATCGATTTGTCTGACCAGATGAGTTCAAATGCCACAACTTTAAGAAAAGGTTTTAAATGGTACCGGAAACTAGAAGCTTAGGCGATATACAAATATGCAACTAATTCCAAGATTTCAATACGCAAGTTTAGAGAAAAGCTAGTAGGTGATTTTCTCGACATTCGTTCACTAGATCCACCTTGACCAGAATCAAGACGAGCATCATTATCTCAAGGACAGGCAAAACTCATCTGGGAAAAAAATTTATAGAAAGTGTTATATTTGCTACAATATGATCACCAAGGAAGAAGGTCGTGAGGTTGCTCGGAAAAAAGCAAAACAAACTGCTACTTTTTGTGAAGGATGTTCAAATCAACCCGAAATGTGCAGAGATTGTTTAAATATCGAACACTAAAAAATTAAATGACTAAAAAAAAAAAATTTTAAATAAAAAGAGTTATAACTACTTAAGTAATTTTTTTACTGTTTGTTAACTTGATTTAACTACAAATATTATTGAAATCAAACACAAATGTTTTTAAGCTCACCAGAAATAAAAAAGAAGTGAAAACTTTTTCTGCTTTGTTTTGTTTTTATTGCACTACTTAGTTTACAGCCAAAATTCCCATTGAATGCCACTATACTTTTTATATCTGTGGCAATAAACCAGAGTAGCTTAAGTTGATCTTTGATAATATTGCAAAGCAGTATGAGTTCTATGCTTATGAAACGATTTTAAACTGTTTTGCCTTCTAATTAAAGACCGACTTAAGCTACTGATTCCGAAAATCACATTATTTTCGGTTTTTGGACCAAATAAAAGATAGTTCCACTTAAATACAAATAGCTCAAGAACCAATGCTTTTGTTCAAATGTTCTATATGTCAAATTAAAGATTAAAATAGATTGATTTCTAAAACAAACATTTTTTTTTTTTCGAAAAAATTAAGGACAAGTCAAAATCAACTGCAAATTTATACAAGAAAAAAGAATGTTCTTATAATATTTTGTTTTTTTGTCCCATATACTATAATATAATAATACTATAATATATTATAGGGTAAGGGAGGGAAATATGGACCACCCATCTTTCTTTTTTAAATAAAACCCAAAATACATAAAACAAAACAATTATTTTTATGTCATTCAGTAAAGGAAACAATTTACCTTTAATCTGCTTCACTTTTAGATAAATATCTCATCAGGGTAAAGAAAAAAAATGAAAAAACTTAAAATACTCAAAATGAAGATTAAAAAAAAGTGTAGTGTAATATGGACCACATAGTCCATTTGGTACAGAAATTGCATATAAAATGTCACTTCCACATACGCCATATTTTTCATGACTCCAAGAACGTCAGATTACACATTCAACCCAAAATTCGCCACGGCGATCTTCTGAATAAAGGGTATTACATTATATGCATTTTTTATCATTTTTTTCCTTTTTAGTAAACGAATTACATATAAAGACCAACAGACTCGTCATGAAAACTGCAACTAGATTCCCCATCTGAAAAAGATGATAAATACATTTGTTTTTGAGGCTTTTTTCTTTGGTGGTCCATATTACCTACAGCACGTGTTGGTGAATTAAATGGTTTTTTCATCAAAAACTCTTTTGGTTAATGAACTTATTTGTGCTAATAAATTATAAATAGTATTCTCTGACTTTATATAGTTAACCATTTATTTGAAATCGCGATGTCTTTAAAGTGAAATAATGATATATACTCAGTAGAAAAAAATTATCACTGATCTTTTTTTTAGAAAAATCAACTTTACAGAAACATGCGACTTCACCGAACGCTAAAATCGCCCTATTATAAGCTTTAGGAATTAGCGTTAAGTTTGAACATGAATAACGGTAAATCCTATGTATGCAGTGGGAAATAACCGTGTGGTCCATATTACCCACGTAGTCCATATTTCCCTCCCTTACCCTATTATAATTATGAAGAAAATTAGATACCATTTAAGAAAATCGATTAAGGAATGGAAAGTTATATAAAATTGAATGGATAATGGCCGAATGGCATTTTTGGCTATTTTGCCATTTTTTTAATTTTATTTATCATAAATTTTCATATTATATAGGGTGTATATCGCATAAGGTTTCGAAGCATCTGGCAGGTGTTAGAGGAGACTTCGACTAACAAAAAACTACACCTGAGGAGGGGTCTAAAATGGAACCCTGAGGAATTATAAGGTTGAAACTGATTTTCTGTCTTGTTTTAGGAAAAAAAAATTTATTAGGTCACTCTAGCTCGATTTTTTTAAAAAAATTTTTAAAAAAACATTAGGGGAGATGTGTGTACCTTGGTCCAAGTGTACCTTGGTCCGAGTGCCGTTTGCCACTCAACAGCTGCACGTGTACGACAATGTTCTTCTATGGAATTTTGCACTCATACCGGTGACTCATATTAGTTGACTTCAGACCTTCAAGCTGTATGTGTGTATAAAAAGCGACGGAAAAAGTGTTTTTTGTGTGTAAAAATTTGTTTTTGGAGTAAACTACGAAACGTTTTTTGAGAAACATACTTGAAATATTTCAGTTTTACAACATCAGGAAGGAAGTTTAATTATTGTTTTAAGCTTTTAGTGTATTTTAGATGTATTTTCATTAATATATGTTATGGGTGTTGACAGTTTTTAAAACATGCTGTCTGTGTGTACCTTGGACCTATGCTTATTGACCAGGAAGCCTTTTTCGACGGGCAACCATTAAGCCATAATCGCCTGTCAATATAATAGTACTATTATTATTTACGGGATTAATGTATTTATCTGCAATTATTTTTGTTTAATTTATTGTTTTTTACTAAATGCACTTTTTGTGTTATAATTTTTGTTTATGAAAAATTTTTTTTTTTTTTATTGGAAAAAATTTTACTTTTGATTGCATAATAAATGGTTCTTTCATAATTTATTACCTAAGTACAATGTATTCTCTTTTATTTTTAATAATCCAAGGTACACTTGCATGGTGTACCTTGGACCGTTTGAGATTGCAACGGAAAAAGTAATATTTCTACTCAATGGTAAGACATAGAAATATCATTTTCACGTCATTTGATGCTGCAAACATTGTAAAAAAATAAATTAATTAAAAAACTAAAGAAACTTTTTTGGAAAATCAGGCACATTGAAAAAACTGCAAAGCGGACCAAGGTACACACATCTCCCCTAATGTATTTTAAAAAATTTAACACTATTTTTAGAATGGGCAAACGATGGGATCTATTTTTTTTTTATAATTTATTTATTAACAAGAAAGTGAGTAAACGAGCACTAAAATATTTCTTGTTACCGGGAGAGGGTAAAAATGTTGACCGATGTTCTTAGGAAACGGTTGAGGGAAAAACGATAGATATGAGTGTACGTAACCTGCTGAACCAAAAACAGTTTCAAAAGCCCCGTACAGGGCCTTTATAAAAATTGCGTCGTTAATGTTAATATTTTACCAACTGTAATTAAGAATATTCCTAATACTCTTTCTAGTTAAACTCATCGTGTCAATAAACGACGTTTCTTCCGTCTCAAGTTTATCTGGACTTTCAACACCACACTCAGACTCTGAATATTTGATTGATTCCCCGGTTGCAACACTTAAACCTTTCGAACTGACCGTTTGAAATCGTACATTTTCTTCGGAAACTGAAGGTGTTTGTGACATTTCTCATTTGACTCATTGCCGTTTGACATACACGAACTGTTTCTCCGGCTGAACTTGATCCTACTACATTAACAGTGCCTGGCGAAACTATATTTCGATGGAAAATATAAACTCGACTATAAACAATTAAAGCAAAGACTTTTTGAACTACCTGGTATCAAATCAAAAACAGCAGTGACGAAGAAACTGTTTTTATTCGATAGAACTTCTGATTTCAAGGTAGGGAAAAGGAAGCTATCCTTGTTTCTTGTTAGACTGAAGCATACCTTGAGGCTACTACTATAATATAGGGATAAACTCGGAAAAAAATTCTGAACTATATAAGTAGAGGTATTCAGGGGCATGGAATTATCGAAGGGAGTGGAAAATTCGAAGGCAGGTTTACCTTAATAGAGAAGTGCCATTGATACTTTTATAAATTAAAACTTATAATACATGCCCCAGAGAGCTTCACAATTCTTCAAGTACTTCTTCAATTTAAGAACAAAATGTTATTTTAATTTTGTTCCACTGTACAATGGTACAGCGATAAGCTCGACTCATTATTCCCTTGTATCAAGTATCAAGTTAAAGTGTCGACATTGGCTCTGCGGGTGAAAATTGTTACAGCGGGTGATAAGAAAAGAGGTCTTGTATTTGTTTATTTGTTAACTATTCGCCTGTGTGTGGTATGTATTTATCAGTGTGCTTGAAGGTTCGCAAAGAACACCGAAGCACCACCAAACACCGTGAGATGCTCCTTGTCGTTGAAATGCAATTAAATGTTCGTGGCAAGTGGAAATTTATTTGTGGCTTCATGGTTTCTTTCCGCTTCCGAGGTTTCGCCATTCAACAGCGCGCAATGAGTACGCAACCAGCTGCTCAACGCCAGGGCCCACCAATAGGTGGAGTGGAGTGAAGTGGCAAATAAACTTTATAAATTAGCATCCGTTGTTGTTTTGCAGAACCCGTAGAACTCTGTGCAAAATACGAGTAATTTCAAATAGTTTAATTGAATTTATGAATTGCACTCGACTACTTGACTAAAATCTACGAGTACTTGAGTCAACTCAACGACTACTACTGACTGCAGAGGCGCCAAAATTAATGTTGCTTTATGATGACAGCTGCCTGACAGTTGTTGTGGTTATTACTATTTTTGCATGTTGTTGGTGGTGTTGTTGATGCCAGATAAAGCATTCAATTAACTTGTTGATTTCGGAAATTGTAATTTTGTTGCAATAAAAACTTGAAAAGTTTTGCATTTGTAATCAAGAAACTTAAATGAATGGAAAGTTTTTTTCACTATTCGGAAAGGAAATTTGTGATTATGAATAATGACGGAATTAATTTTGTTTTGATTTTTTATATTATTTCACGAAGCAACAAATTGAGAGGAAAGGAAGAACATTTAAACGAGATGCTGATAACTTTGTTTGTGAGCTCACTGATTTCAAAAGCGACATCGAAAACGGACGATATCACAACTCTAGTCAAAATTCGGCAACAAATTGTATGAGCTGTTTTGGGTTTCTTTTTATAAAATTACTAGCCTTTGTCCGCTTCGCTTGGCATGTTTATATTGTTTTTTGATTCCTAATAGCTTGGAAGATATTGATAAAAGTGTAAATTTACGCCACTGTCCACGTCACTTATAAAAATGTAGGTATCATGGGAAAGTTAATTTCATTCAAACCATCTTAAAAATTCCCAATAGCAAAGCTGGGGTGTCTCAGGAAACCATCAATTAAGGCTTGTTGATTATTCGCCTTAGATGTTTTCTCTCTAGTACATCTAGATACTTTTCGTTTTGACTATGAAACCTTCAGGTGACCTTCGGGTGTCACAAGAAACTATCTGTTTACTCAGCGGGTGAAATAGACGAACACACTAAAGTCAATTTTAAAAGAATACCTCGTATACCTAGATATTCTTCGTTTTGACTATCAAGCCTTCGGGTGAACCAGAAAACTATCAGTTAAAGTTTGTTGAAAGTTCGCCATAGATATTTTCCCTCCAGTGTACCTAGATATTCTTCGTTTTGACTTTGAAGCCTTCCGGGTGGTCTTCGGAAACCTTCGTATATAGCATAAAAACATTTCCATACCTGAGATACATGCCCAAATTTTCAGCTCAATTGGCCGAGTGGTTTCTGAGTAATAATCCCAAATGGAAAAGATGTGCATCTTTTTCACCAATAAGCGCTTCCGCTCCATAAGAACTATTCTTTCTTTTTAATATTGTATGTCATAGGATATAAGCGCGCTTAAGCTTAAGCAGCCTTACTTTAAAATACCTTTCAAGCGCTTATTCGTAATCCTGGCCGCACCAGGATTTGAATCCACGACCGTCCGTGATAGATAGAAACAGATTATTTTTATTACATTTTCCAACTCTTTATACCGCTACACCAATGGCCGATGATATGAAGAGGTATTAAATTTGTATATTAAGCACATGTTGTCAAACAGAATTTGACATTCGAATGCTCCTGCAGCCTTACATAGAATCATTGCGTAATCAGTTTCAATTCAATTAAACAAAAGTAAATTAATAAGAGAAAGGAAAATAGAAAAGTGAAATAAAAATATTTTAATAAAAAAAAAAAATAAAGCAAAAAATAAAAAAAAGTAAAAAAACAAAATCACCCGGGCTGGGTTCGAACTCACGTTGTTCTTAATGCAGCCTTACATGGAATCATTGTGTAATCAATTTCAATATAATTTAACAAAAGTAAATTAATAAGAGAAAGGAAAATAGAAAAGTGAAATAAAAAAATCACCCGGAATAGGTTCGAACCCATGTTGTTATTACTGCAGCCTTATAAAAAATTATTGTGAAAGTGCTTCTAAATTTTTATGGGGACAAGCGCTTTTGAAGAGCTTGGATCAGAACTTTTTCCTCTTGGGATGCTTCACACACACACACAGTCATTTTTATAAATGAAGCAAAACACGCCTAGTGTACCAACTGAAAATTTTTTGTCTCCGATTTCGCTCAAATTTGGCAATATGGTAGTTCAGTGTGCAAGAACAATTACCCGGTAGGATTTGGTCCTAGTACCATTTGTTGTTAAAAAACAGGGCGTTGAAGTTGGGGTTTTTAGTAATTTTCATGAAAAGGGTAACTGGTCCTATTCATTTTTAAGTGCTCTTTTTATAAAAAAATATTTATTTGTAAAAAAAGTTTTTTCACCAAAATTTTTAATACTTTAGAATTTTTTTTTTTAAAAACTCACCTTAAATTTTTTTTCGAAGTACTTTAAATTAAAGCATAATTTATAATCTTTAAAATGATTTATGACTCACGATGGGATTAGGTCGCTAGATGAGAGTTTTTGGCTTTTGAACGCCCGCGGCAGGCAAAACTCTTTGTTTATTCAAGAGGAAGGCATCTTACGAAAAAAGTGTACAAGGCATAAAATGCTTAGAATCGTCCAAGGAATACGTGTAAAATTTTTGGGAATTTTTTGGAGGGATAAACATTTTTTTTTTCTTCGAATAATTTTTGAAAAAGAAAATGTTTCAAAAAGTTCACACGTGATTTTTGAACGATTCTAAGTATTTTATGCCTTGCACACTTTTTTTGTAAGATGCCTTCCTCTTGAATAAACAAAGAGTTTAGCCTGCCGCGGGCGTTCAAAAGCCAAAAACTCTCATCCAGCGACCTAATCCCATCGAGTAGTTTTAAAAAAATTTTAAGTATTTTTTGGTGAAAAAAAAGGGGATTGATAGGTCATAGGCTTGGGAAACCACACAGTGATGCATAACGCTGAGCTCCATGGTAGTATCCACAAAGCAATAGAGAATGTGGTATACCAAAAGGTCATAATAAAGGAGGAGGTCATAATAAAGGATCACATTCGATGGAAACGATTCATTTAAATTTTTTTTGGAAAATTAGTCAGAAAATCAGTTTTAACCCTATAACTCTTCAGGGGTAAACTTTGACCGCGCTATCAGGTGCAATTTATTGTTAGACTAGGCCTCCTTATTCACTACCCATAAGCTTTGTTACCTAATGCAATACACCATTTATATTTCAATGTATACATACTTACTTATATTATGTACTATGATGTCAATTCTTGAATACATGTATCAATTTTTGCACAAATATAGTCAAGCACATACATATATAAGTACTTACATCGACATGCATGTCATCATTTTATCAAATATTGCACAATATTTTTATATAATGCAAATATCAACAAATATAATAAAAATACAGAGAAAAGAAAGAAATATTGCATCAAGTGGAAAATGAAAGAGGAGAAAATTGTTCAAATGATTTCTGTACACACATTCAATGAACCATCAATGATATGACAGACGTAACAGCAACATCAACCATAACGACAACAATGGCAGCAGCAACAACTGGAAAAAAGAAAAAAATTGGAATCCTCTTTTGGTGTGACATCCGTGTCACATGACACAGGGAACAAGAGGAACCATTTTATTCCATTATTCTGGGCAATTTTCATCGTACAATTGAAATTCTTATGCGTGTGTATTATGATTTCGGATTACAATTGTTGCGGTTGACTTGATGTCATAATGGCGGAAAGTGTTGGCATTTGTATTGACTGCACCCGTCTGTGTGATGTATTGCATCTGGGGTTCTGTAAATGTATGTATGTATATGTGAAATAAATTTTTGTGTCATGGACAATTTAAAGATTTACAGTTTTAAATTACTAAGAAATATGTATTTTTCTGAATAGATGAGAAGCAATGAGTTTATCTGTTGGACTCTGGATAAAAACAATGAGATATTTTATTAAAACACTCAAAAAAAAAAAAAAATGTTCCTTAATTCGGAAAAAAGCTATCGTGTAAAAAAATTCTGTAAGGATTCAATTACAAATATACCATTTGATGGAAATATCCCAGCAAACATTTTCAATCGCGGAAGAATCGTATTTTATTCACCCAGCATTTTTATCTTCCGCGATGCTTTGCTTGTGAGAAACTTTCCAGTAGGTTCGAATCATTTAGAAGAATCCGCAAATAACTCCCCAAATTGAATCCCAAGCAACTCTCCAAGATGAATATGCGAAGAGTCAGCAGACGACTCTCGAAGATAATTTTTGAAGCGAAAAAATAAACTATGTGGTATTTTTTACATTATTATTTTCACGTTTTAACTTGATAAATAAAAAAAGAAAATATAATAATTGTATCGTATACACCCTGTATACGAGGTTTTTCTCAGAGAATCAGCAAAATGTATTTTATTATTTGTATAATGTATCAGTATTATTTGAGCTATTGCCAAGTGAAGTTGTGCTTTTATTGTGTGCTTTTGTGTGCTGAGAATAAATGTGGTTTTTTGGACAAAGATCCTTTTTCCACAATAATTGTTGTGTTTTTATTCCGCTGGCTATCGAAGGTTTAAACATTGGTCATTCGAGCGGATAAATTAAAAAAAAAAAAAAAATAGATTTGCTGGCGAAGTGCGAAATTTCTAGAAGTAAATTCTAGAAAAATCGTTGAATATTGTGAAATTTCATTGTGGATGTATGCGTAGCGTCATATTTAATTTCTAATATTAAATATGTATATGTGAGTTTGGCATGAGAGGAATTGTTAATGAGAAGACCGCTGTACTGAAGAGAACATCACTTAGTTGTGTGGCTGTGCGGAGAGAAGGAGAAGTATACTGGCGCTGTGATGTCGGAAAAAATGAGCGAGCAAATGCGATTGCGACATTCGATGTTTTAGTTAATAATAAATATTAACTAGATTTCTGCAAAATGCATAAAACAATAATAATTTGTGAGTATTATATTTTAAAAAGTGCTATTGTGAGTGTTTTATTGAAGTCACTGTGAGTGCCTTGAGCAATGTCGACGACAGTGCGGCGTCAATGTAAGAAATTTTGCGGTTTTTTTTGTTTTGATTTGTTTGCCTTTTTTGCGTTTATGCTAAGAACTGTGAAGTGTAGAGCTAGGGCACAGTGCGTGATAATAATTTTGTAAAGAGTTTACAATTTTATAATAGATTCTGTGACAAATATTGCGCATTTAGTTTTTGATAAATAATAACAAAAGCGACATGAGCAGATTGCTTTGAGTGCGTTTTGCTTGCAGCATCATAGTTGTGAGTGTGAGTGCATAGAAATTGAGAGTGCGCGTACTGTTTTTCGTATGCGTAAAAGGGCTTTTATTTTTTTTTATTTTCTCTTTCTTTTGCGGATTATGTGTAGAACAGAAAGAAGAGAAACGCAGGCAAATGTGAGGTAGCGTCTTTTCGTGCGTTTTTTGTTTTGTACAAATACATTGTTTGTTTATTAGGGTGTATGAAATTTATCAAATGCGTTGGTCTTGTTTCTGTTACAATGAGGCAGCGGCTTCATATGCGTTTTTTTCCACACTCACAGATTCTTAGCAAGTAGTAACATGCATGTTATGAAAATAGGTAGAGCATATTGGTCATTTTTGGGTATCGTCACCGATATTCAAAGAGAGTAAATTGTGCAAGAGCAAGATGACCAAGAGCAAATGGTACCAAGAGCTATAGTGCAAATAAGTTCATGTCATATTGATATGGGCTTGTATGTGTGCAATAAAAGTATAAATAATAAGACGTTTCAAAGAGCGAAACGCAAAAGAGCAAGAGAGTTTGTATCGTATATGATGCGAACTCAAATGAGTTTGTGTGCGAGACAAAGGCAATCACTCACAGTGGCACATAGGCACAAAATATTACATAAAACTCACAATGATCGTATAGGTTTTGGCGCTATATAAAAAATTAAAGGAATAGGATAAATTTATACAGGCATTATTTTTCCTTTTTATTATTTTTATTACTCTTCCATTAGATATCAAAATAGATAAGGACATCAATTAAATTTTCAACAAATGTAATCGATTTTTCGAGAAACTTTTTCTGCGTTAACACAAATTAAAAGAGCGCTTTCAGCTCAATAGAAATAGGGAAATGGTGATAGTGAGAGACAGCGCGTCAATGGGAGCATAACAGAGCGGCATGCTTTGCTTATAACTTGAGAGAGGAGAATCCTAAAAGGCAATTCGCTGCATGTAATGTGTGAGATCAATCGAGAAATTTGCCAACTGCGCGCAGTGCTGCGGAGAAAATTATAGCCAGTATGTGCCATGGAGCTGCACAACAGTGTGCTTTGTCTGTAGAGAAAGGTGTTGCTAATATGCAGCTTACAACCAAACGGAAAAATTAGTCAAATATCTGGCTAAGGGATGGATCTAAAAACCAAAATTTTCTAAAATGAACGCCATTTAAAACAAAAAGAAATAGGCATGATGCTAAAATGTACTCCGAGTGCTACAATAATTGTTTAAATTTATTATTTTTTTATAAATGTATTTATTTATTATTTTTCTTCTTCTGATAGTAAAGGGTAGAACGGTCAGAGCAATGAGTTTGCACGATGAGAATGGAGCTACGGTTTTATTATCGCATTTGGAGAAATTATTTTTGAGCGAGAGCAAATACACGAGGCGAATATGACTTTTGTAGAGTGCACTAATAATGGACATTTAGATGAGATATTGCTGCGGCTTTGGCAACTAGATCAAGTTGCTGAGCTAAAACATTTGAGACCAGAAGAAGAACAAATATTCAAAGACAATTTTTGTAAACATATTCTAGAGATAGTTTAGGGCTTTTTACAGTAACTATTTCTTTAAAAAAGAATTATTGAATGTTTAAATGGTTGATGTTTTAAGAGAAGCGATTGGAGAAAGATTGTGCATTGAAGCAAAATACTTATATTGCTTTTATGAAAATATGACGAGCTTAAGCATTTGAGAAAAGACACTGGTAGAGCAGAGCAAGGTAATTTTTAATTGCGTCATGAAATAAAATTTAGAGTGGTGTTTGTTGTAAACGGTTCGACTGAAACAGGCGTGCCTTTGAATCAAAGCAATTGTTTGATAAGATGTAGAAAAACCTTTTTCATATAATTATGCGTTTGAGAAGGCATACAATTGCGATTTATGCTGATATTAAGATAAGGTCGACACATTGCATAAATATTGGTTAACAGTTATGATATATGGTATGACATCATCTACGCAGAGCGCAGTAGGAGCTTTGATTCAATATGCAAGAGGGGCCGAAGAGGTATTCTTTTTGGCTACTGATATAATACAGGAAGATTTTTAAATGCATGATTGTGCAATGGGTGCATATACGGAGATATAGGCGCTTAGTAAGGGATATGGTCACTGCTTTTTTGAAGAGCGGTGATTTTGAGCCTTTTATATGGAAAATTAGTAGAGATTAAGCAAAAATGTTCATTGTGAGATAGAATAGCGCTGGAAAAAGAATTTGCTATTTTGAAAATTTCATAATTAGCAGGTGGATTGTGGGCACAAACGAGCAGACACATGGTTTTCCGATGCATCATATATGGTGCATTGATTTATGTGACAATGGAGCAAAGCATATGAGTTTCAGTGAAACTTTAAGCATCAAAAGCGCGTGCAACACTGTAGGAAATGGAAACAGTGTCAAGATTAGAGTGTTTGGCGCAAGATTGTTGGTTCAACTTCTGACCAAAGTGCTGGAGGAAATAGGCTGGGCAGGTTGTGAATAGTTTCTGCGGTGCGATTCACAAGTGGTATCTTATTGGTACCTTATCAGAAATTATGAGCAACAGTGAGATTGGCCACATGTTAACACCAAATATACCTCGGATAATTTATTGAGCCGAAGTTTGTCTTCAAAAGAGATAGTCGATCATGAAAAGTATTTGTATGCTCCAAAAGAATGGAGTTAATTTTAGAAATTTTAGAAAGACAGAAAATATATAGGCTAAATTGAATGATCATATACATGCAAATATATATTCCGGCAATCGGCTGGGCTGTCAGATTGGAGAATGCGCACAGCTTGGAGAATGTTATAGATATTTTAGCATTTGTGCTAAAATTTATCGATGGAGCCAGGCATAAAGCTAATGAGTTACAGTCGTAGCGCAATGGGAAACAGGTGCTTGCCCTTCGAGGAAAGAATAATTGAAGTTCTTCTGAAATAAGAAAAAGAGAAAGACTTTGCGAAATGAATACTTGTGCTAAAGAAAAGATAACATGTGCAGCATGGGAGCTCAATTGAATTCTTGAATTCCATTTTAAATAATAAGAGTGGGCAGCAGAAAAGCAGGGCTGATGTGCCTAATGAGATAAGGCATTCGATGAGAGTTAAAAATGGTTCGCATATTTTTGATTATTGGCAATCTTCATAGAGCGACAATGCATGGTGCTGTGCAAATCCTAATGCAATTTGCGAGACAGAAGTTTTGGAGAACGCGATTATGGAGCAAAATGTAATTTTTGCGCGATAATTGCAAAATGTGAGAAAAATTAATGTCTGCATTGCAAGGATATAATAAAGCAAGAATTGGTAAACTTTTCTTACATACAGGTTTAAGTAGGTGGTATTTAATAAAAAATGTTAGGTAGCTAATGTTGCTTGTTTAAAGACACGAGCAGTGTACATTGATACTATGACAGATTTAACTTCTTTATCTTTTATTGCTTGCTATGAGCGTTTTATTTGCAGACGAAGGCATTGTGAGCGAATTTGCAGCTATAATGGTACATCTTTTGTTGGTGCGAATAAAGAGCGGAAAATGGTATGTGAGAAGTGTCAAGGGCGAGAAGTGTGTTATCACTTAAGCATCAAGAGCGAATTATTTCCCCCAGCACAATGGTCTCTGGGAAGGATCTGTGAACTTATCTTTATCAGTTGTGATGCAAGCGCCAACAAATCGATTGAAGAGACCCGTTGTCTGCCGAAACTGCAGATGAGCCAATTAAACGAATTTATTGAGATGGGCAACATTATTAAAAACCTGCCGGTTTTTGCGGGCACTGTATCGTATACACCCTGTATACGAGTTTTTTCTCAGAGAATCAGCAAAATGTATTTTATTATTTGTATAATGTATCAGTATTATTTGAGCTATTGCCAAGTGAAGTTGTGCTTTTATTGTGTGCTTTTGTGTGCTGAGAATAAATGTGGTTTTTTGGACAAAGATCCTTTTTCCACAATAATTGTTGTGTTTTTATTCCGCTGGCTATCGAAGGTTTAAACAATAATTAATATAATAATTAAAATACAAAATGGCGAGAAATTGCGAATTTTCGCCCTACTATCGGTCGATAAAAATTGGTATTTTGCTTCGAAAAAATACCGGGTCTCAAAAATGTTGCCTTTTTTAATAAAAAAATTATTAACTTTTCCGAAATTTCTGAGGAGCTGAAATCATAGTTTTTGTCGGCCATCTTGTAACGCGTGAAACTCATCGTTTTAAAGTTAGATTTTAAACCACCTTCCAGAAGAATGTCAAGAGAATCTTTTGTTATTCGCCTGGAAGAGCTTTAAGCTTGGCTTGAAGTGATCTTACAGAAGAGTGATAAAAGAATCTTCTGTTATCGCGATGACGTTTTGTTGCGCAAAACTCGCCAGGAAGAGACATAAATTCATCGCAAAGATGTTCGATTTGCGATGATCTTCTAGGAAAATGTTAAGAGAACCTTCTGATTCTCGCGCAATTGGGTCAATCTTTCCGCAAGTGATCAGTTGAAATCTCTGATTTTTAAGAAAAAAGAAATTAAGTGTTTATATAAGTCTTGTAAAATGATTTTCCGAAAACTTCCAAGAAGGCGGCCATACGAAGTTCGGTGCAACTTTTGGATGCTCACATATTTGAAAATTTATAACTCCTTCGCTTTTCAACAGATTTTGATGAAATTTTCAGGGTTTTGAAAAAAATTACAATGAAAAAAAAAATAAAAAGAGTGCTCCAAGCCCCAAATTGGCTTTAAAAAAGAATCAAAGCTTTTTTTCACCTAAAATAAAATTTTGTTTTTTTTCAGTGTTATTTTTTTTTTTCAAAAGCTCATAATTTTTTACACTAACAATGAAAATTTCATCAAAATAGAATAAAATACCGAGGAGCTATGAATTTTTGAAATATGTCAGTATCCAAAAGATGATTCCAACTTCCTATGGCCGCCATCTTGGAAATTTTCGGAATTTCGGAAAATTATTATACCACAGTTTTTTGTGTGTCGAATAACCATTTCTATCAAAATCGGAGATGTCAACTCAAATCCTTATCGATTACGCATATCATCACAAAAATGTTGGAAGATTCAAAGATCTTCCAAATGTTTGCTGGGATCTCTTCAATATGGACACACAGACACACTTACATACACAAAAATTAGGATTTCATAAAATAAACTTAAACTTGCCAGAAAATTCAATTCAATACCAGCATTAAGTAGCCCCATTTGCAACAAACATTTAAAAAATTAAAATCATGACCTCCACCATTCTGGCCACATGAAGTTAATGTCTGATTAACTTAAAGAGGGAGAGTTGCTGCATTTAATGGATCATTTATAACAAAAAAAAGTAAAAAACAAAAGGCTGACAGCTAAAATGATTTGGGCCACAAATGACCTCAGGGCCTAGCTGATATCACTGTGCCATTCGAACATTTGTCATCACAACAAAAAACTAGCGATAACCAACCCCAGCTGAAGTCAACGATGCAAAACGAGCAACGACGACGACGTTAGTTCACCACTTGAAATGTAAAATGAAAACAATCGGTTAAAGTGTCAAATCTCACATCCATAAAAGCCATCATGAGTGAGTGGGCATAGCGCCCCCATCATGGCAGTTGTGAGCGTATGATGGACACACCACATTGGAGAAACGAAGAATGAAGGACGCAGCAGTTATCGGTCAGGCATAAAGTTGAAGTGGATATGTCAACTTTTAGTTTGATGCGGGTATAATTTTGGTACATTGCAGTACATACCGACTTAGATGTGCAACATCCTTGGGGAATTTGAGTTTGTTCGCGCATGTGGGTGGGATGATTTCATGCGTTCTTATGGCATTAGTTTGAATGGATATCTTGAGTTAATGATAATAATTCAAAGCAAGTAAGGGTGTTATCTTTGGTCTTGCCAAAAATTAAATACAATGCTGAGTATAAAAGTAAGCGTAAGTTTTTATTAATGTTTTATAGTTATGGTTTTTATTGTATCAATTCCACTTAAATGCATAGTTTAAAAGATAACTCTCTGAATTGAAGCCACTCCAGCATTTTTATAAAGTTATCAGCAACGCCTTATTACAAGACTTGCAGAAATTACTGCACAGTCCAACACTGTTTTTGGAATTAAATTTCCGCGATGTATGTACGTAACTCTGAAAAAGCATATTGTTCAGATCGAATTTGCAGAACAAATAATATATAGTCCAGTCTTAGTTTTTTTTATACATTATGCATTTGTAAATAGCAAAAAATCCAAATGAAATATTCTGTAGTATTTTTTTTTTATGTAAAACATTTCAACCCTAGTAATATTTTCTGCAGATTTTTTTTCTAGATTTCACCCAGTTTTCGGCAAAAGGAGTCAAAAAGACTATCTCCATACCACGGTTAAGCCGTGAGAGCATTTTTTCCATTTAGGGCGTGACACCGCCCTATTTAAAGAAAAAGGGTATATTACCGTGCTTTCCGCAGCGTTTTTTCTATTTAAGGGCGTGGCGCCGCCCACTTAAAAAAAATCCTATACGTTGCTCGTACTCATTAGTGATGATACTGAGCCTTGGTGTTGATCTTGATCTTGGACATTAAATCTTGGTCCCGATCTCGGTCTTAAGAAAATTTCTATTGTTGATTTTTGGGTATTCAAAATTTCCAAACCCTATTTTTTCACAGCTGTTGGGTTTTAAGATGCAAAATTTCGAATTATCTATAAATTACTGCTTTTCAGTCAAGGTCTTGATAATCATCGTGACCAAGACCAAGAGCATAGCAGTCTTGATCTTGGTCTTGAAATTATATAAGCGTCTTGGTCTTGGTCTCGATAAATTACCATCACTACATTCCAACAAAAAAAAAAATAAAAATAAAAAATCAAGCGAATATGATGCCTATTGCATATTTATATATAGGAAGCACTCCACGCTTTCTCCGATTTCGCTCAAATTTGACAATATGGTAGATCCGGTGTGCAAGAACAACAATCCGGGACGATTTGGTCCTAGTACCATTTGTCGTTCAAATAGAGGGTGTTGAAGTTGGCGATTTTAGTCATTTTCATGAAAAGGGTGTTTTTTCAGAAATTTATAGCTTACACTAAAGTTTGTAAATTGATAGATCTGAGTTAATGGTCCCATTCACTTTGAAGTGTTCTTTTTATAAAAAAATATTTTTTGGTGAAAAAAATGTTTTTTCACCAAAATTTTTTACACTTAAAAATACTTTTGAATTGTTTTTAAAAAAAGCCCCCTTTGATTTTTTTTTAAAAGTACCTTAAATATAAGCATAAGTTCTTGATAGATTTAAAGCAAAACCTATTACATATCAATTTTAAAAAAAAATGGACTTATTCCACTTTCAAAAAAGAAATTTATGTTGAAGTTGTGGTCAAACGAGATTGTAATTTTAAATATAAAAGGAGGACATATGTAATTAACTATAACCCACTAACTCAAATTTTCCAAAATTGGACTTTCAAATAAACTCATTCAATTGATAAACTTTCACGCCGTCTTCCTTTGTATTTAAATAAATTCAACGGAAATTCTGATTGGATTCTGAAATGTATTTGACTCATTTTGCTTTAATAATAATGCCCGTATTTTTTCTCTCCATATAACCAATAGTTCCAAGCAAATAAGTAGTGTGCTTTAATATCAAATGCAATTAAAGTCATTATACTTTTCCATGCTTACCATAAACCTTATGCCTTGTTTATAATGGTCTGCGACATGTTTTGAAGGAAATGACTAATTGGCGTGATTTTGACATCTAATTCATCATGAGTATGCACTTGAATAATGATACATAGCACACACAACTGAGCGAGGGTTGAAATTCCAAAAGAATCATTTCAGTTAAATGGTAATGTCCTCTGGACGCAAAGGAAAAAAATCTTTCAACTGACAGACCAACAAAAACTTTGACGAGTATAAATTAGGATTAACAACCCTCTTCTGAAGTTCAAAATAACCAAGTCAAAACTAAAAAATTTGGTACATATGTACGTTAGGCTGATTCAAAAAGAGAGTTTCGAAAATTCCACGGTTACACCCAAAAATCTGAAAGAATGTGTGAAAAAAATGCGCTAGAATTTTATTAAATTTTTTTGAATGCCATTTAGAGGTCGCGCAACGTCAATTTATGTTAAATCTCGGCTTGATGTGGTTTTTATTTTATTACGAACTCAAAAATGCTGGGAATGAGTCTGTGGGGGACACCTCACATTAAAAACACTTTGTTCATTTTATAAAAATATAATTTTAAGTTTTTAATGTTTTAAGTTGTTTTTTGTCAAACTTGAAAAAATAAAAATTATTATCTTTAAAATTTCAAATAATCAAGATCAATTTCTTATATTAAACTTTATTTAATTAACAATTCATCAAATCGGTGTCCCCGATATTAGAACAACAATCAACATGGTAAATAAAACTCTATTACAATTAACTGCCGATGAAATCAACAATCTGTTAAGAAAGTGGAATCTATCCATTGGTGGCTGAAAAGCGGATTTAATAATTAGATTTGAATCATATATATTAGAGAACTTTCAGTGTGATGATGTGGCAGATTATAATTTTTCGCCTGAATTAACCAACTTGGAGGCTGATGCACATTCTTCATCCCATCCTCACAAACTGGTTCAACAAATGCAGACTTTCATGGAAGATATAAACCAGGGTTCGAAAATATCCGATATTTATTATAAATATCAAAATATCGGATATTTAGGATATATATCCGATATACAGTGAGCAAAAAAAGTTTAGGAACGCAATGCTTTTGTAACAAAACTCATTCAAATTTGTCTTTATTTAAATTAAAATTAATACAAATTGATATAACTATGGCTATGCATATATCAAGGAACATAAAAGTCTTTTTCAGATTCTAATTTAATAAAAAACAAAAGGATAAGAATCAAAAAACAAACAAGGAATCAATTTACAACGACAAAAAAGTTTAGGAACACTTTGATATATTTCAAATTAGTACTTCGTTGGACCTCCTTTTGCTGCGATTACTGCCTGCAGGCGGCGATGCATGCTTTGGACTAAAACTTGAGTGTCCTTTTTGGTGATTTTCTCCCACTCATTCATCAAAATTTCTTTAAGGGATGTCTTGGACGTAATATGGTGTTTGCGAATCCTTTTGTCCAGCAAATTCCACACATGCTCAATAGGATTGATGTCTGGGGATTGTGGAGGTGTATGTAATTGCTTACAATTGTAAAGCAGCCACTCTTTGACCAGATAAGAAGTGTGTTTAGGATCATTATCCTGTTGAAAACGAAAGGTTTTCTTATCTAACCCAAGCTGGGACGCACTCTGCTGAAGATTCTCTTTCAAAACCTTCAAATATAAATGTTTATCCATTTTTGTGTCAATAAACACAAGTTTTCCAACTCCTGCTGTGGCCATACACCCCCACACCATGACGTTTCCACCTCCGTGCTTCACAGTTGGAGTTAAATTTTTTAATTTCAAAGCTTCATTAGGCTGTCTCCACACCTTTTGAGACCCATCGGAACCAAAAATGTTAAATTTCGACTCGTCACTCCATAGTATATTGTCCCAGAATGAATCGGGCTCGTCAATATATTTTCTCGCGAACGCCAGCCTCTTTTCTCGGTTTACTTGTGAAATAAATGGCTTTTTACGTGGTGTTCGTGCCTTATACCCATTCCTATGGAGCACATTTCTTATTGTTTGCGGATGCACATTAGTCCCTGAGTTTCGCAGCACTTCCTCCTGTATTTTTGGCGCCGATTTCTTAGGATTCCGTTTTATTTCGCCCAGGATTTGGCGTTCTTCTCGAGGTGTTAGTTTTTTTGGGCGACCTGAACGTGCCTTAACATGCAAAGTTGCAGAGTTTCCGTAGGATCTTATAATGTTATGAATGCTGGAAGGAGCCCGATTGAGTATTCTACCAATTTCACGGATACCATTTCCCTCTAAGTAACGTTCCAAAATAATTTTTCGCACTTCAAAAGGAATTTCACTGCCTCGACCCATTTTTTAACTTATTTGAAAACGCTTTACAACAAGAATGAATTTCTTATGACATGAAACGCAAATATAGAGATGTCGACAAAAAGCAAATATGCGATTACCGTAAGGTTCTCTAGAAAAACGAAAATAAAACGACATAGGAATACCTGTTCCTAAACTTTTTTGGCGTGAATTTTGGTGTCTTACTTGAACTTTTGTGAATTTTATTCCCGAAAGATGCAAAATACGTTATTTTGCATTATATTTAAGTAAAACAGACATGTTTCACATAGCCTTAACAAATATTACCGATTCAGGTATGTATAAAGGGAAACTTAAAGCTTTCAATATTTAAGAACTGAGTGTTCCTAAACTTTTTTTGCCCACTGTATATCAAAAATGTTGATATATATCCAATTTATATATCCATTATGTATACTATTTGCATTTGTGTTACATAAACATAAGAAAAACTGAAATGTTTTTAATGTTTTATTTACTTATTTAAGTACTTAAAATCATAAAAATGAAACCAAAAGATAAAATCTTATTCTAGATCAGGCAAAATCAACTAAAAATCATAAAATCTTATATAATATTAAGAAATCAACTCAAAAACATAAGTCTTTTAGTTATCAAATTAGTCATCAGTCATTCGTAATAACTTGTTAATTTTCAAACAAAATAATCAAAAAATGCCGTATTCAAAATTGTACGATTCTGAATCTGGATTGGATAGGAAATCAACGACATTTTGAATCATATCATCCACTACATCAGCAGGTTGAGTAATATCATAATCGTCTGTAGGATCCGATATCCAATCTAAGTTATTTTTCTTTGCTGAAGACTTGTTGAGGTGTTTAAGCAAGTACACCAATTTATTACTTTTGTCAATTCCCAAACGATTTCTCAGCTTCGACTGCACCAGACCAAATCGTGATATTATCCTTTCAAGACCCGCTGTTGAAGCAACAGCAGTCAAGAGTTGTTCACACATATTTAGGAACCTTTTTTTGTGTTCCCATTGCTCCCATTGAACATCTGTGGTGTTAAAATTTAGAAGCTTCCACCAATCCAGCGGTGGGGTTGTTTGAAACTGAGACCCAAAAAGATATTGTGGAAAAATTAATGATTAGGTTATTATCGGTGTAACCATTGGCATAAAGTCTATTTCCAATTCAGCAAATGCTGTATCCCGTTGTTCAGGTGTCAAGCTTTTGCCTACAAATCGTTGGTCAAGAATATTTGCCAAATAATGTGGGGCACCTAACGCCATATCACGCCTTTTGTTGAAAGTAGATTTCACTTGAGTCGGTTGACTTGATAAATCTTTCTCTAAATCAAGGGTGTCAGCGTTTTCAAATCACTGAGCCAAGCGCAGTCAGCGCAAAATTTTCGCTTTTACAAACAACTTCGAATTCCTCGAACTGCAACAATCACTAAACCTATTTTTTGTTGTTTTTTTGGTGGCTCGTTTGCAACAACAACAATATTTCAATAATTTTTTAAATTTCTGAGAACTACCGCACACGAAAAATGTTTGTTGTTTTTTTTTTCATGCGAAACAACAAAAACAACTTTTCATAAATATTTTGATTCCGCGAATTTTGACGAGCTCAAAAAAAGAAACAACAAACATTTTTCGTGTATGTTGTCGTTCTCAGAAATTTAAAAAATTATTGAAATATTCTTGTTTTTGTAGGCGAGCCAAAATTGGCTCACTTTTCTTCTACGCTGACACCCTTGCTCTAAATTGTTCCGAATTTCGACAGCTATTGAAATCGTCGTGGCATCTCGTTGGGAGCGATCTAAAGCTTTTGCGATTGGATCCAGTCTTGCCAGCAAATCCAATGAATTATTAGCAATTTGAATATCGTTGACAATTCAGTAAATGTCACTATCAATTGCATCTCGATGATTTTGGCAAATCTGCTCTTGAGATCCGCGATTTTCGACGAATGATCGTACTGCATCCCGAATCGAGTTCCAGCGTACGACAATAAGCATGACCAATTTTTTGCCTTTTGCTCCTTTATACCACGCTGCTGGCAAATGCTTATTTCTGAAATATTTCACGATTTTTATGACGCTTTTAGTGACTCCTTTCACTTCTACATCTTTAGCAAGTAGATTTAACAAATGTGCACTACATCCATATTGGATAATGTCAATGTCTTCTTGTATTTCCAACTCACGTCGCATCTTAGTTACATTTCCAGTATTGTCCGTAACAAAACTGCGTACCTTAACTCCGAAATCTTCTTCAGTCTTTTTGATTGATTGCTTAGCAACAGTTGTAAAATATTCGGCAGAATGCGAATTGCATTGACAGTATAGACGAGAACGGAATCTTCTTCACCTGTTGTAATGCTACAACAAACAATCGGTTCGTTGTGTATATTCGACCAGCCATCTAAGGATATGGAAACGGTTTTGCCACGTAAACATTCCTGATCTTTTTCTACAATATTATTTGTTTTATTAAGTAGTGTTCCAGCTAAATGGAATGCGGAAGTAGAAATACAATAACAAATGCCAAAAATTATTTAATAACATAAAATTTTTAAAATAATTTTGTATTGATATAAATCATAAAAAATCGTTTGATATATATCGGATATATATCGGATATATATCATGATATATATCCATTGATATATATCCTTTGAACCCTGATATAAACATTTGTTTAAGAAACTTTGTAGAAGCACCTTCAACTACTACTGCACCAACATATAATTCTTCTTTTCAAATTGATAACATTCCTCAAAATTCAACTAACAAAAATGAAATCAAAAGTGCAAAATCTTGAAATCTCTCCCAGTTTGGACACAAAATACTGATTTATGGTTTGTTACCGCTGAACAAAAATTTCTCAATTTCTCAATTTCTGCAGATAATATAAAGTTTTCAAAATTAATAGATAATATCGTTTTTAAGAGTCTCTATAACTTTTGAGTTGGTATGGGGATAAATCTAAATTTCGACATACATATGTGACGCCTTCTGACAAAACCATGATAGATGAAATAATAGGGAAAATATACTGAAATTCTTAAAAAATCTTAAGATAACCTTAAACATAAAATCAGCAGCATATAAACATACCTAAGTATACTAGTGTAAAAAATGAAATTTTATCTTTATCCAATATGTAGAAGTTTTAGTTCCTCCCACCGATTATTCTTGAAACTTCTTTTTAAAGGAATTTTTTTTTTAAATTTGATGGACTACAACAAAGATGACAATTGTTAGATAAGGCTTGTAACTATATTTTTTTGTTTGTTTGACCACATACAGGATACTGCCCATACATGACACTACCCATACATGACACTACCCATACATAACACTACCCATACATGACACTAGCCATACATGACACTAGCCATACATGACACTACCCATACATGACACTACCCATACATGACACCACCCACACATGCAACTATATTGACCATACACGTAACTATATTAACCACATTAACAATCACTCACCTTTTTGGCCCGATTTGGAACCGTAGTATGGGCGGGTGATAGTAGATTGAGGCAAACAAAAGCTCGGGGAGCCCGAGCAAGTTGAGACCCGGGATTTCAAAAAGCCGAAACAATTGTGACCGTTTCCTTCTGAGGTACAGTTTTTTTTTTTATTTTATTTTATTTTATGTTTTTTTATTTTTTGCTTGTCCAAATTCGACAATATGATGACATATAAGTTTTTTCGCCTAGTACACCGTTAGGATTTTCTGCATAAATTTTCCAATTAAAATATTTGTGTTTGTATTTATTTTATTTTTATTTTTTTCAAATTGAAATATTTATATTTATGTTTATATGTATTTTCAAATTAAAACACTTGACAATATTGTCAAGTAAAATTGGTTAGTTTTTCAATGTTCTTCAATGTTCTTCAATGATTTTTTCTTTTTCACTATATAAAATCTTTATAAACACTGTAAAAAACTTTAAAAAATAGTGTTTTAATAAATAGTGTTTTTAAAAAATACTGTAATTAACTTTATAAATTGTGTTACAAAGTGTTCATTTTAATTCTTAATACAAGAAAGTTTCAGCACTAAAATAAGAAATCCTAGTATGGCACATATATAACTAATATATATAGTTTTCCAACAAACGGTAAGTTATTAATATTAATGTGTGTTCTTTGTCTTATATACCTTATTTAATCACCATATGCCTTATGACCTCACCCCACATCCTTAAACCACACATTATTTAAACCCCACATCCTTAAAACCCATATTCTTCAAGCCAACTGAAGATTCCTTGAGGCAAGGATGAAAAACGTTTATTGGTAGCCTAAACTTGTCCTACACGGAAGCCTTTTCAACCCAATTCACAACCCAACTTCCTTCAAGGAGACCAGTCCACCTCTATCCTTAGACATATCCTCACCCAAAGCTTTAAATTTTCATTTTCTTTGCAGATTTTGCAGATGCCAATAAACCTTATAAATCGATAATAGGATCTATCGCATAAAACTTAATCGAGAGCTTAATTGAAAGCCAAATTTGTCTTTACCACACTAACACACAAATAGGATTTACATAGATCAATGTAGTCGGTCATTTCTTCATCCCGAACTATTCGACTGGATAAGAATTACTTGTTAGTTCTTAATTTCAACATGATCTGTAAGACTTAAGTATTATCCAACTCTTAAGTTTAGTACATACCTAGTTACTAAAGCACCGTCTACATTTTTAGCTGTGCACAGTATATCAACAAATAGGTTGGCGTCTCATTAGGTAGGGATATCAAAACTATGTGTCTTTCAAAACACGTATTTTTACTAATATCTCTTAGCTGACCCATTTTTTTAAGTCTATCTAACTTCCTCTACTCAGAGAACTAACTATGTATAGAGAATAAAAACTCAAAAAGTTTCACTCAATACGAAGATAAAATACTGATGTATATCAAATTTACAAACTTTGGTGAATGCTATAAATTTTTGAAAAACTCCCTTTTCATGAAAATGACTAAAAACGCCAAATTCAACACCCTCTATTTTAACAAAAAATAATATTAGGACCAAAATCCTTCCGGATTATTGTTCCTGCACACCGGATGTACCATATTGCCAAATTTGAGCGAAATCGGAGACAAAACAAATGTTCAGCTGGTACGCTTGGTGTGTCTTGCTTCGTATATCCGTATGAATTTCGTACTCTGAAAATCTTAAGTTAAAAACTTTGCTGGACACTTCCAGTACATTTTCTGTTTCTAATAGCATAATTATATTTAAAAGCATCCTGCTTGACTTTATTTTATAACGCTTAATTAAAATAAATTTTCAAGATGACTTTGAAAACGACAAAAGTCCTAATTATACAACATAACAGCAAACTCAGCAGAAAAGAAATGAAATTTTAATCTTGTAATTTGCAACAGATAAGTGTGAGAATAAAAAAAAAGTACGAAGTAAAAAGTGCTGAAAAAATTCATCGTAATTCATTAGAACGCTTACAATTTGTTACATTTTTTAAAGCAAACTTTTTCCTGAAAATAAAGTTCTGATATAAATTGAAAAGGAAGGAAGCATTAAAGAGAAAAAGTACATCCATGGAAACAAAAAATAAAAAAATTCTCCTTGGAAAAAGATTCAACTGCCAACTATGATGCGGAAACGGTGCACATTGCTCGTGGTTCTTAAAGAGTATGCACTAGAGTGGACCGAATTATTCTTTCATAAGACAGGATATTTTTTTGAAACAAAAACGATTTACGTTACACCGTAATAAAGATTTCGTACGTCCTCTATATGAATCGGTAAGTGGTAAAAGAGCGGAAGTCAATAAAGGACATAAGTAACATCATATATCAAATAGCTGTACTCTTTTTAAAAAATGATAAGCAAACAAATGGTTACTATTTAATAACACAGGTTTACAAAAAAAAAAAAAAATGTCATGGCGTTTTGACCAGACTATGTGTTTCCTAGGGACTTTGACGTCCTGAATCCGAATCCAGGGTCCGTTTTTTTTTTCAGAACATCTGAGAAAAAAGATTTTCCTGAAGTATGCTCTGCAGTTTTGTTTTTTTTTTAACCAATTCTGTGACTACGTCAACTGCTAAGCGATAATTTTCCAAATTTAAATTGATAAAAACTTATTAGAAAAATTTTATAGGACATTACGAGTTCGAAATTTGAACCTTGATGCTGTTACTAACACTTTTGCTGATCGATCTCAAAATTATATCAAAGTATCGATTAAAATTAAAATAAGTTCCGTTTCTTTACATCGAGGGAAGCCCCCTTCCGATTGATTTCAAAGGGTTACGTAGTTAAGGTAGTTACGCCATTGCATATACATACGTGTTTATTTTTGTGGTGTAGTTCAAGAGATGTGTCCCACAAAAGCTCCTGGGTGCGATGATATAACTGCCAGAATGATAAAGGAACTGCCAAATTCAGCTTTAGTATTTTTAACCAGACTTTTTAATGCTATAATTCAGTATGAATATTACCCAACAGAGTGGAAAATCTCATTAAAAACCATGATTCCAAACCTGGAAAAGATCGTACATTGCCTTCTTCATATAGACCCATCAGTCTTTTACCATGCGTATCCAAACTGTTTGAAAAATCAATTTTATCAAAAATAATACCTTATGCAACCGAAAACAAAATGTATTTCCGGTCCACCAATTCGGTTTCCGAAAACAGCACGGAACAATTGAACAGGTTAATAGAATCACAAATGAAATAAGGAAGGCTTTCAAACAAAGTGAATACTAGGCATGCGCTTGTTTTACGATTTTCTGATTTTCATTGATGCCGCCCCCTAAAATCCTTTTAATGGTCATTAAAACAAATACTATGAAGTTTCACGGCGATCGGATAACCATATGTAGTAGTATAGCGTTTCACGGCAATTTTGCTAATGTCGATAAAAGAAAAATTCATAGAAATCGTATTTATTACTCGATTTTAAACATTTATAGCTTGTTAGAAAGGTATTTCAATTTGCTATAAGATAAAATTATGCTTTGACTAATTTAATTCAGTTTAAAAAAAATTTTCATTATTTTTTGCCTGAAGCCTCAACTTGACTTTGACCTCTCTTGAGGGCCGGGTTATCGTCCACAAAACATTTCTCTCTTATCTGGAAAGCAGGTATTTTTGAATTAGACATAACAGTTTTATTTCATCACCTTTAAAAATTAATGCAGGTGTCCCTCAAGGAAGCGTGCTGGGTCCTTTTCTGTACTTACTGTATACCTCTGATTTACCTATTATCGCTGGCACAACCATGTCTACTTTTGCAGATGATACTGCAGTTTTAAGTTGTAGTCGTTGTCTCCTAGAAGCGGAACGAAAACTTCAACTTCATTTAAACTCTATCGAAAAGTGGTTGCTGCTATGGCGCATAAAATTAAATGAACAAAAATGCAAGCAGGTTACTTTTACCCTTAGGCGAGGTAATTGTCCTGCTATAACATTAAATAACACTTCAATCCCTCAATCTGAAAACGTCACATACCTAGGTATTCATTTAGACAGACGGCTAACGTGGCGAAAGCATATTGAAACCAAATAAACGCATGTTAAACTAAAAGCCTCCAGTCTGCGTTGGGTCATAAATAGTCGGCCCCGTCTGAAACTTGTATATAAAATCCTTTTATATAAATCCATCATTAAGCCAATTTGGTTATAAGGTATACAGTTATGGAGTAACGCCAGCTCCTCGAACATTGAACTATTACATCGGACGCAGTCGAAATTTTAAGAACCATTACAGGTACTCCATGGTATATACGGAACGAACACATACATCGGGACCTATGCATCCCCTTCGTTAAAGACGAAATCAACAAATACAAGCAAAATTATGCTGAAAGATTGATGTATCATCCTTATCCATTGGCACGGAGTTTGAAGAATTTAGAAAAATTTTCCAGACTAAAAAGAAAGTATCGCCCTGCTATAAATATTGTTAGCAATGAGTCATGTATGTTAAAGTGGCTGGGTTCTAAAATTGTATATGCAGCCGGTATCTGGCGCACACTCTTTCTATGCAGCCGGTATCTGGCGCAAACTCTTCCCATGCAGCCGGTATCTGGCGAATACTCTTTCTATGCAGCCGGTAACTGGCGCATTCTCTTCGGTGGGACTTGAAACTGGTATATGCAGCCACTTGTGGTTGTTCCTGCTACATATGCAGCCGGAACTACTGGCGCAAATTTGTATACTTTCTGAACTCATAGGATGTACAAGTCCCTATAAATTCTGGAAACACATTTAATATGATATTATATATTAGACATAATAATGTATAATAATGTTATTTAGGATTAAGATTTGTAAACTTATTGTTAGTCTCCTAAGAAGAGAAGATTCAATAAAAGAATGAACTTTTAAAAAAAAAAAAAAAATTTTTGTGATCGAAAGAGGAGGGGGAGGCGAGTGCATTTCCTTTGTATCAGAAATAGATATTTGTGAAAACTCAAGTATATCGGAAACTAAGTAAAAGCCAATGAAAGGGCCCATTTCATGAGCACTGCTACAACTTCGCATTTTAAGTTAACGTAAGGAAATTATAAAATTATTAGAGTGCACTTACTTGATTTTAATATATTGGTGTCAAAGCTTAATGCCATGGTTAGTAGTTTGGTAAGGGTAATGTTTTTTAAATTCAAGTCTTATCAAGTGAGGTTAAAGTGCAGACGGTGATACATTCACAGTCATGTGCAATGCAATGCATAACTGATTCAGAAATGTTTATTATTTACGAAATCTCCTTGGTTATCTACCAAGACCAAATCTTGGACATTGGTCTTGGACATTGGTCTTGGACATTAAGTCTTGGTTTTAATATTGAGTTTTGGCCGTGGGCACTAAGTCTTGAAGCTTATCTTGAAAAAGTATCTGAAGAGTGTTGAGTATGCAAAATTGCTAAACCTTGTGTTGGGTTTTTCAGATACGAAATTCCGTATTGAGATATGATTAAGGGACGCACCATCCCTATTAACAATAAATGACCAAGACCTAATAGCGCTCTTGATGATTATCATTACCAAGACTAAGGCATTAAAATCATATCAGCTTCTTGGTCTAGAAAAACTCCAAGACTCAAAAGCAAAATTTGATTTGATTCTGACAGTTGTTCGGAGTTTACGATGTTTTTGAGGCATTCAGACGTGTTAAGCAATCCCTAAGTATATTTAACTTCCACTGAAGTGATTTTTAAAGGAATTTTGAAGATTTCTATTTTAAAAACTGTTATGCATTTGTATCAACTTGACTGTGTTACATATGTAAGTATATGCACATTGCGTATGTATATATAATCGTTTCGGTAAATATATACATAGAGTATACTGTCCAGAGCAAATACATACCGTCCATTTTTGGTGCAATGTGTACAAAGTTGCAAGCAAGCAAACCAGCAAGCAAGCAAGCATCAGGATCTACTTAAATAACTTTGGCCATGAAGCACCCTTTTGGTACCGTTTTTAAAACCAAATTAAGTTCTTTGCATTACTCTGGCTACACTATGTATTGTATAATGTGATGTAGCCACAGGATAAAACTGATGCTAATGTTCGTTGGTTAAGTTTTCATTTTCGTTCTTTTTTAACTTTTAGTTTTTTGCCTTTTTTCATCACTTTTCACTTTAATGTTGCCCTTTAGTTTTTCATCTTTTTATATTTTTTTTTTTGTTGGATCATTTAATGAACGGTAGAAGGAAATGCCCCAGTTTTAGTAAAATGTTTAATCAAATTAAGTGCAACAACTATGACAAGTTTATTGAGAGTTTTGTCAGTAGCGTTAAAATTTCGACGAAAAAAGTTTTCTTCCGAAAGAAGGAAAAGCTCCATAATGGTGATGGTGATATCAATTTGTTGTGAACTAAAGAGTTAAATTACTTGTGCGAGTATATTTAAAAGTTCCATTTTTTTGGGTCCTTACATTCATGTATATGTGCATATATGTATGTTTGAGCAAAATATTTAAAATCCAAAGTTCTCGATTTAGGTCATTTACATCTCCAATAAGAAGCGGTACATTAGGCAAACCCTCACAAGGAGAGTAATTTTAAATTGCAATCTGCAAATCAAAGTACATTTATGGTTATCAGCATAAAAACCTGATAATAAGCTCAAAACTAGTTCATTATACCTAAGCACTATGAGAAATTTGACTCATTTTGTGATATAAATTGATACAGCCAAACTATTTGAAGTCTTGTCATGAAAATCGATATCTGAGATGTAATTATTAGCACCTACGTGAAAAATAGGCGAGATGGGATCAAGGACACGCCCACCTCCTATATGCATCAACATTTGAAATCGCCATAACTTTGTAAATATGCAAAGTACAACAATTATATTTAATATCTGAGACGTTGTTGGTAACATCTACTCATACATCAAAAATTGACGTGATCGGAACAAAAAGAAGTCCATACCACATATAACCAATATGATAATAAGATTTTTGAATAAAAAATATTGATTTAAAGGAAAAAATGAGCTGGAAGGAAAATTAGTTGAGGATTTTTTTTAATTAGTGCTTTTCACTTGTACTTGGACGATATTACAATATGTGTGGGACAAGGACTCACATCTAGTTTCTACTAAGTGTCAATATAACCAATTTCTTCATGAGATGAGATATTAAAAACTGATTTCTGCAACCCTTTTTTTTTCTAAAAATAGATATAAAGCCCATCAGAGATCAGAGTCACCCTTGGTAATTTTCAAATAGTTCGGTGCATTAAATTTTTGTTTAAAAATTTTCTTTCAACCATTACCTATGATTTGAGCGCTAAATTTTTGAGGTTAGGATATCGCAAAAACTATACGCGGTAGAGCGTTATACGTTCAATTACCTGGAACTTTTTTAAATTTTTCGATTTCTGCAAATTTACAGAAAAGATTTGAAAGTTAAATCTTTTATTGAAAAAACTTGTAAACGATTTCTTTATACAGAGTTTTTCTTAATCTCACAGCTCTACCAATTCAAAATAGCCAACAAATAATCACAAAACATTCATTATTGACGATATTCAAACCTTAATGTTCTTGAAAACAAGATATTGTAATTTCTGGTCACACAAGGATTAAGAAAAATCGTATAAATTCATGTTCAATCCTTTTGAAACATTCAATAAGGGGCCACTAATTATTCATTCTCGCGAAATTCCAAACGAAGATGGAAGGAGTAGTAGCCCAATAAATTACATGCAGCTGAGGAAATACATGTGATACAATATCTAATGATCTGGCCATGTATAAATCATAAAGCTCATGAAGTTTTATTTGGTCTTATCATTTTACATTTTAATATAAATATGAGATAAGTGGCTGCAATATTTAGAGAAGTTGACATTTGAAAATCAGCACTGGTGCTGTGTGCATCAGAAATAAACATAATAAAACTCTTAAGTTTTAATATGACCAGCGCTGCACAGTGGAGTGGTTTTTCAAAAGAGTGAATAACACATTGTGAATATATAGCCACGTCAATGCTACAACTAGGTAACTCCATTTTTATAGTTTTGAGATAATTACATTTTAAGTTTTTTGGCAAATTCTGAGCTTAACAGTGACAACACATGAAGACAATTCGTACCAGCGTAGTCCATATTTCCCTCCCTTACCCTAATAGTGTAAGTTGATATTTAAACAAGTTGCAAAATAGCATACGTTTGATTTTATGAGAATATGACTCATGTTATTTCCAGAAATGTTCTTGCACAGATTTAACACTTTTGGCCAACAACATTTTGTTGCACTGTTTAGAATCATCATAAGCATGAGTTTCAAATATTATTCTCAACCGACTGGTCACTGCTGGAACTTTTGCTCTACAAAAAGTCAACTAAGTATGAATTGCATTCAAAAGTTTTCAACTCCGCTTTCATAGTCTTCTTATATCCTGCTGGGCTTGTCAACTGCCACCGATTGTGTCATGATGACTTAGACGACAACAAAGTTCCATACCTACTCCGCATCCGTTAGCGCGTCATCTTTGAGATTAACACCATTGCATTGCGTTACAAAAGCGTAAAGTGACCAAAAAAGATAAGAAGAAAATCTACGAATGAAAGTTGAAGGCGATTCTTTGTTGTTGTTCAAAAAATCGCATCATATCGCAGTAAAGCGCATAGCATTGCAACTGATTCTGCAAGTGTCGAGTGAAGTTGTTATCCCTCACAATGCCAGATTGGATAAGACGTTATAAAATAAGGAAAAAACAAAAACAAAAAAAAAAAAAAGTAAACAGCTCTGATAAAAAATCAACAAAAACTTCTAAAGTCCACTAACATAAAAGTTTCGCTTTCGGAAGCGGAATCTGCACAGACTTTCTTTTGAGCGACATTGCATCCTGAGGCTAGTCGTACTTTTTCTTTCTACTCTGCAAGTTGTTCCTGGCAGATGAATTATTCACATTTTCTTAATGCTGCCCTAAAATTCACTGCTTTTCCGTTTACGTTTTCATGAAATTTCTAAATTAATCAGTTAAGTTTTTATTTGCTGTGGAAACATTGCAAGAAAAATAACGCCTGACAGTTTGAAATTTCACTCCATGTTTTGTCCTTAAAAGGTTTTCAATAGCATTCTCACATAGCCATGCTGTTTCTTAATATAGCTCGGCGCTAAGCAGCATAAAAAGCAAGTAGTTTACTTTCATTCTTTAATATTAGCTAAATTGGCGAGAAATCTTTAATTTATTAAAAAAATATGTAAAACTCAAGGAAGGACTAATTCATCTAGCAATAGTCAATAACGAATAATTTCAACTTCTTCCAGGATTTCCAAAGAACGACAAGAGGAACAAGTCCAAAAAAAAAAAATGTAGCTAATCAACCCCTTTCAAAGATTTCATCTGACTAACTATTCACAGTTTCGTGGTTATTGTGATGAGTAAAAAAATACTGGCTATATACATATGTGAGTCTTGCACTAATTCCAAACTTCATTAAACCTGTACCAATCGATAGAAAATTTTGCCCTGAACAGCATATCAAATTGGCTCCTTCCAATTTTTCCGGCAAATTATGTCAATTGAGGTTTTCCCCATGAAGTACAAGGTTAAAAATTTTGACGTTTCCGATTGGACTAGTATTTGATTACGTTATACCCATATATGTCCTCGATCCAGATACATAATAATTATACAGTATAAATTCTGGTTTATGAGTTAGAGGGTTTTAAAAGCAGACTATATGTATTTTAAAAATATTTTGTATCTGGTTCTAGGACATATTAGGTACACCATAATCAAATATTAGTAAAATCGGAAACATCAAAATTTTTTACTTCGTACTTCACGGGGAAAATCTCACTTTACTTAACTTCCCGGAAAAATTGGAAGAACCCATTTTGTTACGGGCAAAGTTCTCTCTCGATTGGTATAGGTTTTATGAACTTTGGTATTAGTGCAAGACTCAAATTTAATTTAACTTGTCTATATAGATTAAACCCTATCAGGAAAATGCTATGTGAAGAAGCCACATTTTGATGTTCCGAGCTATGGATTGTTATCATGTTGAAACATTAAACATATCTTCCACCATATTTAATTGTAAGTTTTATATTTTTAACTAGCCTTCTTTGCCCGCTTCGCAAGGTATGTTTGTTTTATTTTTTGATTCACAATAGCTTAGAAGGTATACAGGGATTAAAATGAATTTCATTTCAAACCATCTTAAAAATTGGCAATGGCATAGCTGGAGTGTCCCAGGAAACCATCAATAAAGGCTTGTTGATAGTTTGCCTCAGATGTTTTTCCTGTAGTACATCTAGATATTCTTCGTTTTGATTATGAAGCCTTCGGGTGACCTTCGGGAACCATCAGGTGTTCCAAAAAACTATCAATTGAAGTTTATTGATGGTTCACTATAGATTTTTTCCTTCTCGTATACCTAGATATTCTTCGTTTGGACTATGAAGCCTTCAGGTGACCTTCGAACACCTTCGGGTGTCACAAAAAAATATCACTTAAAGCTTGTTGATAGTCCGCCATAGATTTTTTCCCTCTCGTATACCTAGATATTCTTCGTTTTGGCTATGAAGCCCTCGGGTGACCTTCCGCAAACTTCGGGTATTCCCGTTTTGACTGTTAAGCCTTCGAGTGGTCTTCGGAAACCTTCGTGTATAGCATAAAAATATTCCCATACCTAATATATGTATACTCATTTCCAAATTTTCAGCTCAATTGGACGAATGGTTTCTGAGTGATAATGCTTCAGACAGACACACAGTCATTTTTATATATATAGATATTTAGGGCTTTATTTGCATTACGCCACAACATGCTTCATTCATCGGATCCGAAAATGTTATATTTGCTTACATCGCTGAATATTACCATTTGTCAAAACTCAGAAGTTTCGGTTTTGTAGGTATTAACATATAATAATCCCCTCTCCTTATTGATTTCCGAAATAAAAGGTTGCTTTCTTGCCACGCGTCTGCTCGTATTGTTGTATTTATAATGGGAATCTTTTCTGGTTTCTGATTTTATGTAAAAAGTTACACCAAAAAGTATTCCTTTGTTTATATATAAAGATACCTACACTCACTTTAAAATTATTTTAAAAATCGTTATTTCATCAATTTTATTCCTAGTGAAAAATCGAAAATTTCCAAGCTTTTGACAACACCATCAATTCAGTGATGAAGTTCAAAGTGGAAAAAAGCAAAGCAGACAGGAAGAAGCACCTTGGAAATAAACGGTGCAAACTTTTGACATTTTCCTATTATTTTCAACACCTTTGATTGATGGATTGACGCGAAGTCGATGTTTTTCTTGTTGCTGAATGTTTTCAACGCCAGTAGTGAAGAGTAAAATGTTCAAAAGAAAATTGAGTACATGACAATAAGGGCATCAATAGAAAAGATTACAATGAAATCAGTTCGCAAAGAAGAGAAGGATAATATTTTTTTATATATATTTTATACTCTCACTAATATCAAGGTTGTGTCATGGTAAAAGTTTAAAATATGGGCATACATAGCCGTACATATTATATTTACTGAAATACAAAGTAATCAGAATAAAAGGATTAAATACTATGTGGCCTAAATTCAGTGAATATAATTCATACTTAGTTTAGTTTCAGGAGAAAATCTGATAATTTGAATAAGGGCTGATTTTTCATGTTCAGTTAAGACTTAACTGAAACTGCATGGAACTTTGACATTAAACTTCATACAAATCTTTTATTTATCTGGAAGTTAAATTTTGACCCATTATTGTGAAAACAGCCCTTAATCTATCTAATTATATATAATTTTGCATAAACTATTTCTAGTATAGGGGAGATGTGTGTACCTTGGTCCGCTTTTCAGTTTTTTCAATGTGCTGGATTTTCCAAAAAAGTTTCTTTAGTTTTTTGATTAAGTTATATTTCTTCAATGTTTGCAGCATCAAATGACGTGACAATGATATTTCTATGTCTTACCATTGAGTAGAAATATTACTTTTTCCGTTGCAATCTCAAATGGTCCAAGGTGCACCATGCAAGTGTACCTTGGACTATTAAAAATAAAAGAGAATAAATTGTATTTAGGTAATAAATTTTGAAAGAACCACTTATTATGTAATCAAAAGTAACATTTTTTTCAATAAAACAAAAAAAATTAATCATGAACAAAAATTAGTAAAAAACAATTAATTAAATAAAAATGGTTGCAAATAAATACATTAATCACGTAAATAATAATATTAATATTATATTGAGAGGCGACTATGGCTTCCTGGTTGCCCGTCGAAAAAGGCTCGCTGGTCAATAAGCATACGTCCAAGGTACACACAGACAGCATGTTTTAAAAACTGTCAACTACCATAACATCTATTAATGAAAATACATCTAAAACACACTAAAAGCTTAAAACAATAACTAAACTTCCTTCCTGATGTTGTAAAACTGAAATATTTGAAGTAAGTTTCTCACAAAACGTTTCCTAGTTTACTCCAAAAACTAATTTTTACACACCAAAAACACTTTTTATACACGCATTCAGCTTGACGGTCTGAAGTCTACTAATATCAGTCAGTGGTATGAGTGTAAAATTCCTCGGACCGAGGTACACTCGGACCAAGGTACTCACATCTCCCCTATCCCTTTTTTTTTGTTTTTTGTGTTCTGTATTTCAGTTTCAAATAAATGGTCACCGTATCTATATAGTATTTTTATGTTTATGTAGTCGTTGTTTTCCATATCAAACTAAAATTTCTTTTACAGAATTTGCATTAGCCATTGATTGATGCAAAGTTGGCTAATCGGCTCAACGTATTAACTACATCCATTATTATGAAATATGAAAATTAATGCGATGGAAATTGAAAACAAAAAGTACCCTTTATTATTCTCATCATCCCCAACATTATTACTAACTACACTTATGCTAATGCTCATCATTGTCGTCATCATAAAATTGTCACCGTCAAAATAATGCAAATGCATTAAAAAGAGACCATAATCGATGCAATCGAATAATGGCCATCAAAGCCAAAGCCCATCAACAAAATTGCAAAGGATCAAAGCGAATATTTTCCAACTCAAATTGATAACATTACGTATGCACTTAGTGTTGAAAGACAAAAAAAAAAAGGACACAGAGTGGGGAAAAAATGAATGAAATCAACGTTTCAATATTCGCTTTACCAATGACCAGTGACAGAATATAGAGAGCTCTAACACTAATAGATGGATAATACAGGACATCATTGCGCACGGAGACTGTGCACTGTTGATAGAAATGCCAATTGCGAGCATTGGTTTTGGTTGCGGTTCAACGATTCGATTTGAATTTCGTGAAAATCGATTTCATCGTTCACATACGAATCAGAGATACTTGATGGTGAGGTACAACCAGTAGAGATTTCGGTTTGGTTTTGAATTTACATCATAAACACTTTGACTAAATGATGCCATTTGGATGTGTAGAACTCTAATTACCCAGTGGAAAAGCATGCGTTTGGTAATCGTTCATACGATGCACACTGGCGACATTTCTCAAAAGTGGTTGCAAAAATCAATTTTGGTGTGGTGGAAATTTGCAAATCTAATGATGCAGTTCGATAAACAAATGATCAGTGCTTAAGGATGTAAAATTTTAATTAATTTGAAAAAATGATTCGCTTTGTAGAGCTGGTCAAAGTCGATGGTTTTTTCGAGTTTGTAATTTTTTTTTTTTTTTTTTTTTTTTTTCAAGATGTTCTAATTTTTCTGCAACTTATGAAAAAAAAGTTAATATTTTTCTATTTATGCTATAAGCGGTTTTTATACTATCAAGTAACACTAAAAATAAATGATTTTTTTTTTTAATGTCTGAGGTTTCTGTACTTTTCTGAAACACTATTTTTACGCTTTTTTTCAACTTCGAATGGAGTTTCAAAAAAATGTTCGCAAAAGATATCTTACGGACTCCTAAAATTAAAAAGTTGAACAATTCTGAATACAATATAAAAAAATTCAGCTGCGTCTACTTGCAGTCCTATGAGTTATAATGATTTTCATCAGGAAACCTGTGGCTCATGACGTCATTTTTCGAAAAGGCGTTGCAAAAATCAATTTCGAGTGGGTTCCCTTTACAAATCTGATAGTGCCATCAGATAGAAAAATATTAGGAGCTAAAGGATTCGAAAATTTGAACCCATTCAGGCAAGTGGTTTGGTTTTTATAGCCTCTCAAAGTTGAGTAAATTTTTAAGTTAGCGAAAAAATTTAATTTTTGAGAAAAATGCTTCATATTTAGGTTGAATACTTTGGCAAATGGTTGAAGGAAAGCGATTTTTTCTTTCATTTAAAGCATAAGTGGTCTTGTCTAATAAAACTGTTTAGCAAAAATCTAAGTTTTTTTGATAGCTTTAATTTTTTATGAATTTTTTTGAAGACATTGCTTTTAGCGTAGTTTTTAAGCTTTGAGTTGAGTTTAAAAAAAACTTCGCTTTTTGTAAAGCTCGTCTTACTACACAACTAATTGGTGTTTATCTCTTAGCTAGTGCTCCAAAAACTGCATGGTTTTACTTACAACCCTTTGTGTAAGAGCAACTTTTATGGCGAAACCTATGGATGAAAAAGCAAATTTCACGAAGTTTTAAGTACAAAACTTTATATTTTTAAATTTGTTTTTATCAATTACAGCGCCATCTAGGATGAATAAGAAAAAATTTTTCAGACAAAATTTTCTTATTTTTTTACGTAGAATCCGAATCTGCAATAAAAATTGGGGGTTTCCATTTAAAATTTTGATTTTACCCACGCCCCACCCCCAATCGGAGGGTGAAAGGGGGTCAAGATTTATATCGTTGAATAGATCTCTGAAAATTATTGGATACGTGTTTTTTTGTTTTTATATTTAACATCCAATTTCTGAAATATTTGACCGTTCCGGGATTTTCCTAACGATATGTATGTAATTTACAGAAAATCGGACTTCAACAAAACATTGCTTTTCACCCTGCAATGCTATCTAAATGAAATTTAGAATAGCAATAGCTATGCAAATTTTCTATCCATAACTGAAAGCAGAATTAAAATATCTTAAATGGTTCAGAAGTTATGATTTTTGCAACGAGAAATGCCAGATGTCGCCACTGTGCGGTGTATGATAATACTGTGATTGAATCGGAAGTTTTTACCTTAAATGTTATTTCTCGCAAACGGTACAGTATTGGGTCTAAAATTATAAAGTTCGTTTTTTTTTTGCTGAAAATATGCATCTTTTTCGATAACAAAATGAATTAATACATTATTCAAAGTATTGTCCATCGAAAGATTGAGTAATGTTTCCAATTTTTCGTCTTCAAACTTTTTTGGCTGCCCTGGACGTTCTTTGTCTTCGATGCCAAAATCGTGTGAACCACTTTTAACACACTCCAACCTATGGAGCATATTCAGCATAAGGTTCCGTGAGCAATTGATGAGCTCCTGTTGCTTTTTTTTTTTAATTAAAAACTTTTCCAGCAAATATTACAGTGCCAAGCAAGAGATTCGGTTTGCTATTCTTTTTCGACGTAAGCTCAAGCCTGTGGAAATATTTAGTGAATACCAAATAGCATTTGAAGTTATTGCGCCTTCCCTCGTGACTATTTCAATGTGGTTCCGAATTTTCCTCGAGAAGGCCGCCCAAAATCTTCGACTGATTATGCAAGTGTAAAGCTGGTGAAGTCTGGAATTGACGAAGATCCAATATTGACCTAGGAAATAAATCATTGCTGTTGAACTGGGCTTGAATGCCATGGCTGTATCGCGAATATTAAAAAATGATCTTGGATACACTAAGAATTCTGCACGATGGGTTCCTAGAATTTTAAGTGAGGCTCAAAAATAGGCACGTGTGCGTTTTGCTAAGTATTTTCTTAAAAAATTCAAAAACGGAGAGTCTAACACTTTCAAGAAAATTATAACAGGTGATGAAGCATGGTTTTACAAGTACGATCCTGAAACCAAACAACAATCCATTGTATGGAGCCCAGAAGGTACGAATCCACCTGTTAAAGCAAAGCAATAAAAGTAACGATATCAGTTTACTTCACCAGAGAGAAAGTTGTAGCTGCTATTCCTTTGGAAAAAAGATCAGACGGTTACTGCTACGTGGTATACTGGATCCTGTTTACCAAAAGTTTTCCAAAATTTATTGGGAAAACGCCAAAAAAGGAGCTACGCCGCTACTTTCTACATCACGATAATGCGCCAGCGCACACTGCTGAAAAAACGACCGATTTTATTTCGCATCGAAGAAATTCGTCCACTACCTTATTCCCCAGATCTAGCGCCTTGTGACTTCTGGTTGTTTCCAAAAATAAAAAATTTTAAGAGGGAGAACTGCAAAAAGCCGATTTTGAAGACTGTTTTTCAGGATGGATTTATCGACGTTAAAAATCTATCAAAATAAATAGCGATTACGTTGAAAAAATACAAACAGATGAAGAATGAAGTTATAAATTTAAAAAATTTACTATCAAGATTTTTCAATTCTACTAAGCGAACTTTTGTAAGGCCCCTCGACGTATATTAGTAACGCCATCTATTTAGTAGCAAAACGAACTTTTTAAATTGTAGACCAATATTTTGTAGGCAGGCTTAGATCATCAGTATCATAAGCATTACGAAAAGTGGGCGGTGTTCAACAAAAGATACGCCCACTTTTTAGCAACTCAAAAATTTTATACAATATTGCAAGTAAACAGTTTTCACGATTTTGTCAAAAAATTGGGGAAAAACTACTTCTATAGATAAGCAACAATACAGTGTATGTCAGTATAATCTTCAGCTTTCTTGAATGGCGTTTCACCGCCCACAAAACTTTGATACGTTACAATAATACAATCAATAAAGCAACCTTTACATAGGCTCCATTTGCTATAAGGTATTTCTGAAGAAAATGTCAGCCAAACATCATCAGTGGGCGTGCCACCTCCCATACAACTAAAACACTTTACAGATTATGTTTCGCAAACTGTATAAGATATTTTGTTGAAATTTGATTGATAAGTTCTAGACAAAGATGTCATATATAAGACGAAAAGCGGGCGGTTTCGAAAAGGCCTCGCCGACTTTCAACAACTGCATAAATTGGTTTAGTATTGGTAGAAAACGGTTTCAATGATTTTGGCAAAAATATGGTAGATATAACTATTAAAGGCAAGCGTTAGTATGAAGCACGATTGTATATGCTTCTTGGTAGGCATGAAACAGCCCACAAAACTTTGGTACTTCATAGTAAGATAACGCAAAAAGTAATCTATGAAATTTTATATATAAGGTCTCCAAAGTAGAAGTGATCGAATTATCATTAGTGGACGTGGAATCTTCCATATAAGTCAACCACGTTAAATATTTTATTTTGTGAAATTTGTGAACTATGAGAGTGATTATGTAGAGGTTCGATGTGAGAATGTCAGTTACTTAAAACTTTCGCTGAATCGTAAATTGTATTAGTAAGTGTGAAACCGTCTCAAATTTTTACTTGTTTTTAGATCTGATATTTGCTAAGTCATAGCTCCTTAACTACTAAGTCGGTTTCAGAAAATGCAACATCAATAGTTTTGTATTTCTAAAGACAGTATAACGGATTTATGGAAGCTTCTATAATTTGATCAAAGGTGGCCCCAATCAGACTATATAAGTTTAAACTGTACCGAATTTTATTCATCCAGCTTTATTCGATTGGTCGTAATCTTAACTGCAACAGACAGACGGTCAAATTTACTAAAGGGCCAAATCTAGGGATTTTTTTTTTCGTTGCTTATAAACGATTGAAAACCATCGATTATAACCTTCCATATAATGGCTACCTTAATGTACAATTTCAAAACGACATACTTATAGTGTTAAGTAGTTAAAACTTTTATCGTATACGGTATATGGCTTTCTCATTGGGTTGACTTAACTTAGTCTTCTATAAACCGCGCACATCATCAAATGTCATAATGATGATGACAATTAGCTATGATGATGACTGTTGATGATTATTGCATACAGCATGTTGTGATAGAACTAAAATCCACACAGTTCACATTTTGCACTTGCGTTAATTTGCCTGCTTTGTTTCCTTTTCAAAAGAATTAGCAGTGGGTGGTGGACCAACAAGTCGATGGTAGTTTCTACCTACACTACCTACTGAAATGCCAAACATTTAGCCAGTTTAGCTTTCGTTAATTGGACGAAGCCATACCAATAGCATATGCAATATGAAGAGGTGGCGTTCGTTGTACACGAATGTGTAATATCCGCCATAACATCGGTTAACCATTTCCTGCAAAATGGTTTTCTACATATGGAACAAACTATATTTGGCCAAATAACGTGAATACTACGTTTTTCTTTTTCAACAACTTAGCAAAAGTTCAGTAATTGGTACTTACTTAAATGAAAGTACTTACATATATATTTTAGATATTAAACAAAAATCAATTTATGTAGTTGAAAAGGAAGAAGGATCGCATTATTTCCGTAATGTTTAGGGAATCGTCGAAGGTTACTGTTTAGCCTAATATTGATAGAATTAGCAGTATTGGCGATTATTTCAAAATTGTTAGTTGTCGTATCACCATACCAGAAATAGAGAAGAACAGTGTCAGTACGAAATTAGGCTCAGTTTTCTAGAATTAGCAGCACATAATGCGATATCAAATATAGACTTGGACTTAATTTTCGAAGAAATAAATTTATTGAATTAGGGTGATTTAAAATTGTACATTGGAAAACTCAATTTCGTAGATATCGAAGTTTAAAGTTTGAAAAATTTAAAGGAGCTTTTCTAAAGAATCAGCAATGATTTTATAAACGAAAATCGACATTCCTAATAAGGATTTTTAGTATAAATTTCAAATCTATAAAATAATTTTATCTCTTATTTGCAGTTTTGTTATTGCTTTAAAAGGAAAAAAGTGTGATTCAAAAACATAATGGCAAAAAGTAGGCGGGCATCTATTTGATTGTGCTCTCTTTTCGACCAGTCTATGGTATTCATTTTCGGCACCTACCCGCCAAATATTATCGAAATTCCTTGCAAAAGTACCAATACCTAATGTCTTAAAGATAATGTCCCTTTCTTTCGAGGGAGAGATGTAATGTAATTGTAATTTATGTATTTATTTATTGGGTCTAGGAGTTAGTTTCAAGCGTTTAACAAAATATAGCACCTACAGTAGATTTCGGGCAGAAATGTCAGATCTCATGTGGCATATTGAAAGCTTGGGCATCTGTCAACAACATAGCATCAACTTTTGAGCCAAATATGCGTCATTTGTGGAAATGGCATGAAAAGAGGTAATTTTTGCAGCGTATTGTTACTTGTGACGAAAAGTGGAATCTATATATTAATAGGCAAGACAAAAATTTGTCCTAGCTTTTTTCCTATGTTGGAATTGGAGCACGACTTTGGAATATACACCATTAGAAAGGTATTTGTGTGTAAACGTGCACAAAGTTAAAATTATTTTAATATTATGCCATTAAGCCAGGTTAAATTAAATCCAAATTTTTCAATAAGAACAACGACAAAATATGCGGTCACACAAAGCTGAAAAGAGGATACAGCACAAAGGGAACGACAAAAAGCTGACTGACACTGACTTCATATTTCTTGTTTTATTTTCGTTTCACATCTTTCATTGTACCAGGGATGTTAAATGAGCTTTTCTATTTTGTACCAAATAGCAAAAAAGTACTGAAACTGTCCAAAAAGGACCAAAAATGTTTAATTCATTTGTGTTTAAATTTTGATCACTGGGCGATTCTAGTTATCATGATAATCCTAAACGCAAAAAAAAAAAATACGCCAAACTTGAGCCGGCCAAATCAACGCCAAAGCAAAATATTCCCATAGATAAGCCCATGCTTTGCATATGGTGGGATCAAAAATACTACGAATTGTTTCCGTGTAGTCAAACCATCAAAGGGGCATTATATCGAACCCAACTAAGGAGGCACTCAAAAGCAGCCAAAAAAATAGCGGCCAAAAAATAGCGGCCAACAAAAAGGGGCCAAAAAATAGCGGCCAAATACAAAAAGGGGCCAAAAATGGTTAAAGTGTTAAATTATCATTATTTTGTTAAAAATCAAAGACATTAGGTAAAATAGTAAAGTAAATTGACAAATTGTGTAAATAATAAATGGAAAAAGTTAGTTAAGAAGTACAATGAAGTTAATTATAGTGAATGTGATTGCTGACCTTAGTTAAGTATTCGTAAATTTCAGCATGAGTGAGATCTTCAGTTACCCATTTGGGTTCAAATCCAGAAACTACAGTCTTGGGGCGAATGTTAGCTTCACTATAATTAACTTCATTGTACTTCTTAACTAACTTTTTCCATGTATTATTTACACAATTTGTCAATTTACTTTACTATTTTACCTAATGTCTTTGATTTTTAACAAAATAATGATAATTTAACACTTTAACCATTTTTGGCCCCTTTTTAATTTGGCCGCTATTTGTTGGCCCCTTTTTGTATTTGGCCCCTTTTTTTCTTTGGCCGCTATTTTTTGGCCCCTTTTTTTTGGCCGCTTTTGAGTGGAGCCCCCAACTAATTCAGTTGAAGTTGACATTGAAAGATAAACAGCCAGAATATGTAACCAGGAAATGAGACCGTAATTTTTCATAATGACAACGCCATGTGTTGCGGCTTCGATCAAAAATTATTTGGATAATAATGGATGGAAAATTCTGCCTCACCCGCCATATAGTCCAGACTTGGCAGAACGCCCTTACCGGAATACGCTTTATGCAGTCGAGGGAATCAAAAATTAGCTCGAGTATTTCTTGGGCTCAAAAGACGAGACATTTTTTTTGGTACGGTATTTATAAATTGTTTAAATAAAAAAAATTTTACCATTTTTTCACAGTAAAGCCTCAAATTCTTTCTTTTAGTGTACAACAAGTGAAGGAACATCAATTATGGTCAAAATTTGAATATTACATAAATTGAATACTTAATATATCGTCCCTTTACAAGTGAAAAACACTAAGTCAGTTTTTCAAGTTTTGAGATATTTTATGTTCAAAAAATTTAATATTGTTTTTGTATGCTTTTACTTTTATGATGAAAATAACCACTTTTTAATAGAGATATGGTTTTATGGGATTCAGCAGACTAAATAACTAAAAGCTAGTAAAAACTGACTTATTGTTAGTCACATGTATGGTGACGATATAATCTTAAATATAATCCTAAAGTAGGCTATCTCGATTTAAAACGCGTGGAATTAGGATACATAAATTTAGGAACAAATAAGTTGTTACTAAATATTACTGGACATGCTTAGCCGAAGTTTTCCATACAGATAGGATGAAAAATGCTTGTGGATAATTTTGTGCAGGAATATATAATTTTTAGCCATGAGATAGATGTATTCTCTTGCAATTCTTAAGAGGAGCATTAGCCACACAGGATTCGGACATTATAGTAGCCAAAGCGTGTTCGAGTTATCATCGAAAAGGTATCGTTATTTTAAATTTGACGAGCAATTCTGTATTTCCAAATTTATGTTTCTTAAGCATAAGGCTGGATCATACGAGCGCTGCAAAATTTAAATCGCCAAATGCACTTTCAATACAAGCCTCTCCTAATATGGTGAGTAGACGCCTAGTGAAGCCGGCCACTCTCAGTACAGATGGTACTGGTGCAGAATTTCATTGCACTGTACAATATAGGACAGACAGACGAATAACTTCATTGCGCATTCAAAACAAACTCTCAAGAATGTTGTAAAAGTTTCAATTTAGCGGAAAATATAAAAATGAAAAATCATAATTTCGATTTATTCCGACTTTTGTTGGAGTCTCACGAAATTGTGGAAATGAAATATTTCCAGATCATTTACTCTTTGCTCAGGAGCAAGACAATTGTGAAGACAACTAGGAAATATGCATATGGTGTACCCAATGTTTCTACTTAGAAAGTATTTTGACGATATTCTACGATATTTTGGATTTAATCATAGCTTTCTACCTTCAATTTATTTCATGAAACTTTTTAAATATTTAATCTTTATTCTTGATTCACTATTATTTCAAGTGTCCTAGTTCGGCACAATAAAAAAAAAGCAACATGTTTTTGTTGCCAATGTTATTGTTGCACAAATTCAAGTTTTCGTTTCTCCAAACTCTTCAGTGAATTTCGTCAAGTCAACCACTTGAATAATTTGACACAATGGAACTCGAGTATCTCATCCAAGTCAACTCACATGTCCACAACAGAACAAAATTATAGAAATAGACGAATGAAATAAAAACACAGTCATACAGTGTACACTGTACGCTGTACATACATAGAAAAAATAAAACAGGACAAATCCGAAAAAAATACAAAGAAAACCCATAAAAAGCCCACAGTCATATAGAAAATGTTTCGTTGTATTTGTAACAATTCTGTTAAGAGTTTTATTTTTCTTATTCACTTTTCTACTCTCTGTTTTCATTTTATTTCTTATTCTTTATTTTTAGTAACCGACTTTCCCCAAAAAAGAAAAAAAAAATATCAACAAACGAAGCCAAAATTCGGTCGCTTGTATTGGGTGCTATTGAAAGTCAGTTGTGAAAGAAATTTTTGCGCCGGAAATACGAGTTGCCGTGCACTTTCCGCAATTTTGGCAAACGGAGAGTGAATGCAATTATTCGAGAATTGAGACCATCCACAGTACCAGCATGACCATATGTGTTCATATTGGACGTGGTAATGCACACTGTGTGAAATGCCGAAAAAATCGGACATACTTGAATGTATGTAGCTTTAATTGAGTAATAAATACTAGGGTTGTAATGGAGGTTATCTACACGAAGGCGTATGCAAAGTTTCAAATCTGAGGTGGAGGTGGAAAATATTTTGAAAATAATTAAAATTCAAGATTTCATTTAAATTTTAGCTACATCTACACATATATATAAAAATTAATATTTGTATGCCTGTACCCGACTAGAAAAAGTTCAGGTTCAGATCCGATTCAGATAGTCCTTGCATGAAGTATAAACGTCACACCTCATATGAAACGGACCTGATCTGTTTGAGCGGATCCGATCCGGATATTAAATAGTTTGTAGAAACGAATCAGGATATTTATCGATTCTTGATCAGAAAAGTAATCAAGCATGTTCTGAAATCCGATTTACTTCGGAATCGGAATTAAAGCAATCTTCATGAGCTCTGCATTGCGACAAATAAGATGTAAACGGATTTATATTTCAACAAATTAAATGTGCTAATAGTCCTATTTGATTTACCGAAACATAAATTTAATTTGGTGTTAATTATCGAAATACGGAGCTTTTGAAGATTGCTTTCATTCCGTTTCCGAAATGAATCGGATTTCAGAACAAGCCAGAGTATGTATGTTTATTATTGAAAATCGGATCACATCTGTTTTTAATTGCGTCTGTCAACAAAACGCTTTTTTAAAATATTTTGAAACATTGATTAATATGTTTGATTATACATATGCATTTGTTATGAAATAGACATGAAAACCACCTAAATTGTGTTTGAGAAAACTTTCTGTGGTCGTTTTGATAAGAAATATTACAAACGGACTTGATTAAATGAATTAAATTCCTTACGATTTAGTCCTCGACATTTGATGCGATACTGATTCAAACAAGGTACGAGGAACGTATTAAGATTTTTAGTGTCACATCCTGATGAGAAATTGGTCAGATGGCCGTATTAAGGAATAACTAACTAATCTGGGATTGATCCTAACCCAGGATTCCTGAACTAATTTCTTGTCGGTTATGTTCCTTATAGACTCCCAAACGGCTGGACCGAAAATTTATATTTATAGGTTTTTGGATACGGTGCGTGTTTCTTCGTCATTATTTTTTTCGGTTTTTTTTCGTGTTTTCTGCGCGTTTCATGACTTTAAAACATTCTAGTGGAAAAAAATTTTTTTTCGCCAAACGGTCCCCCTAAGATGGCGGAACCAAAAATGAACATTTTCTTTTATTTTCGTTTTTTTCGTGTTTTCTACGCGCTTCATGACTTTTAAGGATATTGGATGTCGGAGACAAAAATTTATAAAATTTTTTTTTCGCGTTTCCAAAAAAAAATTTAATAAATCATATCTCTGAAAATATTTAACGGACATGGATGAGATTTGGTATATGTATTAAAAGTATCGGGATAAATAATATCCAAAGGAAAAGTGGGAAGTCCACATCCTTAAAAAACGTCATATTTACATTCTTTGATTATATTTAATTGGAAATGCTCCAATCTCTTTTCAAGAGGAGGTTTAGCGACGCACAGTGTCGTGAGTGCGGCCAAAAGGGTCAAATTAAAGTCTAAAATATAAACTTATCAAGGATGGCATATTGTTAAGTATACTTAAACTAATAGAAATTAAAAAAAAAAAATGAATATATCTTGATAGCATCAATATACGAGCCCCTTAAACTTAGAGTTTTGAAAAGATAGAATAAATACCACAAAAAAAAAATTTTGTTCCATGATTCTTAAATCTAAAGCAGGCCTATTTACTAAATATTGTACATTAGTTAAAACTAACTTTATAGGAATGAATGACATTTTTCCCATATAGTAGAGAAATTTACTATATTGGACATATGTTTTTTTGCTTATTTGTGAATTCTAAAGAAAAGTTTGGGAGGCCATAAAAAAATAATGACGCAAAAGACCCTATTGCCTTAATTAGAAACAAAAAAAGTAAGTGCCGTGTACAAGCATATGATAAAAAGAAGTGCCCCAATGTGGCCCAATTTTTTTATCGGTTAATTTTCTCAAGTGACCTCGATTAAAATTCAATAAAAATTTAATATTCTTAGCAGAGTAAAACGTAATATCTTAAAGAAAAAATTGCTGCGGGCTCAAAACTTAAGACTTGCCTCAAATGTTTATAGGACCAAAGGAACCTTACAAAAAAAAAGTCCCCAGCTCAACAGGGGTTTTAACCAACTTTTTTTGGGGGCTTAAAGATCAAAAAATGGATTTTTTGACAAATAACTTAAAAACTGTTAGTCGGATAAAAAAAATTTTTAGGCAAATTAAAGTTGATGCAATTTTGCACATTTTGGTTTTTAAAACATCTTTCTAGCATAAAAATTGACCGAGATAAGTAATTTTTAAAAGTAATTTTTTTCGTTTTCTAAAACGAGCGAGTACCAAAATTGTATTATATCATATTAACTTTGAACTCTAACGTCCATAACTTTTTTGTTTCTCAACCGATCAGAATATATCAAATAGCATTTTAAAGCTAAAATTGCATCTTTTTAATTGCATAACTTTAAAGTTCAATATTTTAAAAAAAAGATTCTTTTTTATACTTTCTGAAATGAGTGAATTTCCTAAATTGAAACATTTAATTTTAAGTTATATCTGCTATAACTTTTTTCTATTTATCCGATCGTAAAAAATCAAAAAGCATTTAAAAGGTTATTATTTAATTAATTTAATTGTATAAAAAACTTTTAAAAAATCACCCGATACTAATACTTTTGTACTGGAAGTAGGCTTCAAAAGGGGCGGATCACGCCCATTTTCTAAAATTTTTATAATCTTAACAAAAAGCATCACTGTGCAAAATTTTATCAAAATCGGATAACGTTTACTAGTTTTGACAGCTCTATATATGGGCTCGCAATACTGTGCGACGCACACCGGGAAATGCTAGTTAGTTATAAAACTAACTGAATAAATTATACATAGGTATATACTCTAAGTTAATACATATAGTTGGACGGATGGCAATACATACCAGCCTACTTTAAATTTGAGAATTTCATATAAAACCATTTGACTGATTTAAATTTGTATAGAAAAAGTTAAAGTTGCTTGGTATTTCGTTCCCAGGGCATTTAAGGACCGTGCCATTATTTATGAGTACAGTAAAAATGCATTATATTTTTATAGTAATAAATTATAATTTTTATTTACACGAATACTCTGATACATCAGATTCTTATGTCAACTTTCATTAAGATATTTAATTAAATTTCCTCCCCTGAACCCATTTTTCTAACCTTGTTCTTTACGTCCTTCATTAAATTTGTTGCCAACCTTTCTCCACGATTCTTTACCACACGGTTCCAGTTGTATTTGAACTTTTTTACTGAATCTTTGGGCTTACATGTTTGCTTTACATCTCTTTTTATAATTGCACAAATTCTTTCTATTGGTCGAAGTTCTGGGCAGTTTGGTGGGTTAAGCTCTTTCTTTACATAATCAAGATTTTCACTACCGTACCAAATTACCACGGAAGATGCATAGTGACAGGAAGCAAGGTCAGGCCAAAAAAGTGGCTTATTAGAGTGCTCTTTAATAAGCGGAAGAAGTCTCTACTTAAGACACTCCTTGAGGTATATTTCTTGGTTCATTAATTTGTTTGTGACGAAAGGAGAAGAAACCTTACCGCACTGACAAATTGCTTGCCAAACCATGAGTTTTTTTCCAAATTTTTCGCATTGAATTGACTTATCGGCTGTAGTTACCTTCTCTTCTTTATTAACTGTAAAAAATTGAGGGCCTGGTAGGGTTTTGTAGTCCAATTTGACGTAAGTTTCATCATCCATTACAATGCATTCAAATTTTTTGTTTAAAATATGGCGATACAACTTACGGGCGGGCTCATTGTTTTGCTCTTGCACTTTGAACTTTGCTTCTTTTTGGACATTTCTGCTTTTTATAGGTTCTAAAGTTGTTCCTCACCTTAACACGTTGGACAGTTGAAGACGAGGTACCACAGCGCAATCACGAACAGATATTTCTTTTTCTTTTGTACAAGCACTTATTATTCTTTGGTCAATTTTTGATAGTATTTTAGCTTTTTTTCGGCCTATTCCAGGTAAATTATCAAGAGTATAATGCTCTGTAAACCACTTTACAGTTTTCTGAACCGCCCATACGCTAACGCCTTCTTCTTTGGCAATTTTTCTGTAAGACATTATTTTCTTACACCATTTGCAAAGAATTGCCTCGCGTTGTTTTGGATTAAGTCCCTTCATTGCTAACGCCTTTGAAAAATTTTCGAAACTAAATTAATTTTTCGAAACAACATAAATGTCATATTTTATTGACATAAGTTGCTAAGACATTGCACAATGAACGACTGCTTTATAAGGTGTTTAAAATGTACTCATAAATAATGGCACGGTCCTTAAAGTTGTTGCCTTTTGATGTAAGTAAGCACTATGTAAAATATGGTCTATTTCAGAGAACATTTGACGGATCCAGCCAAACCATTTTAAAAACCCAAAAAACTACTTAATATGGAAACATTTTTTATTACGTATACTGTTCAGCTTTAAATATAGGCTCTGAGCCGCTGAATTCGAATTTGCAATTTATTTCTCCGTAAGTTCTGTAATTTTCTCACTTGAATGAACAATAAATGCATATTCATTTTAAAAAATTGAACAGTTTAAATTTAAAGACAAAAAATTTGTTCATATTTAGGAGCACTTTTCTTGATGGATTTGCGATCCATCAATCCTTCCTGAAATAGGACAAAATTTCTCCACCGTTCTATCGGAAGTTCCGCACGGAAGTGAAGCTCCGTTACAACTTTATTAAATACACAGGATGCCTGGAATCCAAAAAGTTTTGACAGCAGCTTAATGACAATAGGATTTACCTTTTTAAAAACCCCGACAGGTTTAATAAGTATTTTTACTGTATTTTGATTTCCTAAACACAAATATGCTATCCGTCAGATCAAGTTTTCTGAAAGCCTAGCTTAGAAGTTTTTAGGAAACCGGTGATCTCACTTCAAATGTATAAGCACCCAAGCTAAAAAAATTGCTCAAATATTATAATCGTGGGCTTTTAGGAAAAGAATTAAAGAGTAGATTTCGCTCTAGTGTTGAAAAAATAATATTGCACCAGGTGGCGCTTTAAAAATCATTGAATGCTTTTAATTTGACTTTATTATATTTTTAAGCATTTTTCTTGAGTTTTAAGCATTTCTGTGATGAACCCTTGTGAAATTTTCCGTAGAATATTTTTGTAGAATACTTTCTCTGTCAGATTATTGAGTCTTTTGAATAAGAGATTTTAATCTCGAATTAATCAATCTTAACCGTTTTACTGTACTTTTTTCATGAAACTTTAAATTTTTTTACTCAACTTAAAACTATCGCTTGCTGAACATCCTGCGAAATTTTGAATTGCATTGGGAGTCCCGCTCAAAAGATTTCTGAATTGGTGGATTTCTAAAAGAGTTTTAAAATTTGATCCTAGTGGAATTTTTGGCGTTTATTTAACACTGTGTTCCTACGCAACTATTACATACTTACATACACATGTACGTACGTGCACTCTCGTTTGAATTGAAACTAAGAACTATGTATGTAGTACGGTTAGAAATTTAGACATTTCAGTGCAAAAAAAAAATGACGAATACGAGTAGTGCAAAAAAATACCAAACGGTAAAATGGAAAGCTACGCTGTCTGACTGACTGCAGCATCATAAGCCAGAGTGCAAATATGGCCCATCATCGAACAGTAGAAGGATAAGCAACAAACGTTACTTCGTGCTGTGTACGTTGGCCTTAAGTGCAACACTGCAGCTGTCAATTTTTTCGTTCAGTCCAAATCAATTCAGTCTGGATTGTTAAAAAGTAAAAATAAAAAATTAGAAAGCACCCGCACATGGAATTTCAATTGGAACTTTTTGATTCAACAATTCAAACGTCCTGTTACTATGTGCTATCCCAATGCAAGGGCTCTTTTTGGAAATGAAATTAAAATGACTCTGAAGAGTAAGGTTTTTTGTTTTGTTTTTTTTTTTTTAAATATATAAATGAAACACAGTGGTCCAAAATACTTTTTTAAGAAGGTCTTATGTCTTTCCGGGTTATTTTTAATAAAAAAAATATGTTTTTGAAGTCGCTGAATCCAAATCTTGGAATCACTTTTAAAAATCAAAATGGCGCACAGTGGCAGATCGTGACCATAAATTTGACAGTGGGCTCAAAGTAGTACTTTAAACAGCAAAAATGCTTTATGGAACTTTTAACATTCGAAACTGCTGGATAAACGCTCTTGTTAATTTCTTTTAGGCCGTATAAAATAATGCAGCATATCATTAGAAAGTATTTTGTTTCTACTTTGTTAAAAATAACTTCTTTTTTTTTTCGCCGATTTTATATGAATTAGAGTGATTTTTCAAATATTAAAAAAATGGTACAAATGGAAGAATTGCAAACTTTGACATTAAAAAAGAAAAAAAAAATACATCTCCAGATTTTCATTATTTTCCAATATAATATAAATTTTTATATTCTGCAACGTTTTACAATACATTTATCCATTTTAAGCTTACAGTGTGCTTAAATTCGGGTAATAGTTTTTTTAAGAGAGGGTGAAAGGTATGGGGTATATTCCCCCTTTTAGTCCCCCTTGGGAATAGCTCTTTCTTAACTTGGAAATACCATATTGAAGCATTGTACCAAATCTTATAATTTGCTTTAAATGGTTTCAGAAATATGACGAATTTCATTTTCAAAGGGCGTGACACCGCCCATTTTCCCATTCTTCTTTGTATATGTACAAATTTTTACCTACGGATATTTGCGCCAAGCAGTTTTAGGTTCCAGACAAATTATGAATTAGTTTTTAAGAGGGCGTGGCATCGCCCACTTTTCTTGTGAAAATTATTTTTGCTACAGGTTTTTACATATGTACTAATTATATCTATCTGTCTCAAATATTTTCAGAGGTATGATGAATTTATTTTTTTGGGGGCATGGAATCTCGTGAATATTATTTTTCCCAATGATTTTAACATATTTGCTTAATTTCAGCTATCTGCGTAGTATGGTTTCGGAGATATGATTAGTTTTCTTTTGGGGAGGCATGCACCGCCCACTTTTTTAGCCGATGACGTAGCCTTATGTTATGCCAACCAGACTTGGGCGTAATGCACTCAATTTTTTAGTTCATTTAGCTTTTCACTAATATTTAATGAATATTTTGATAGTGAAACTTTTTCCACTACCACTAAATCTAATTAGAGATAGTGAAAATTTTCTCCATTAAATTTAGTGATAGTGGAAATTTTTTCACTATGAAAAAATTCATTTGATGGTAATGAAAAATTTTTCACTATCTAGCAATTCATTAAATGATAGTGGAAAGTTTTTCACTATCATTAAAATTTAATGAAAATATCCAATAAAAATTGCACTAAATTTAGTGATAATGAAAATTTGTTTCATTGAATTCAATGAAACATTAGTCGAAATTTTCATTAAAGTTTCATTAAATTCAATGAAACAAAATTTTTCTATCACTAAATTTAATGAAGCTTCTTATGAAACTTCTAAAGAAAATTTTCATTAAAGTTTCATTAAATTCAATGAAACAAAATTGTATTATCACTAAATTTAATGAAGCTTCTAATGAAACTTCTAAAGAAAATTTTCATTAAAGTTTCATTAAATTCAATGAAACAAAATTTTACTATCACTAAATTTAATGAAGCTTTAAATGAAACTTTTAATATAATTTTTCATTAAAATCCAAGCTGTTCGTTTACTCCAAAATTTTGCAAGTTTTTAGCCGAAAAGCTCTCGTTTAAGCATAAAACGTACATGAATGAGAGCTTTTCGGGTAAAAACTAGCAAAATCTTTGAGTAAACGAACAGACTGTTTAAATTAAATTTATTGAAAGAGTTAGAATGAGTGGGAATAGTATCAGTTTGAAGGAGATTCATTAAAGTCAAATGCAAACACGACTTTTAGATTTTGAAGTTCTTCAGACCCAAATAATTTCTGCCCTTTGTCAACTAAATGCTTAAAACAGCTTTCGTAAGCTTTTTAAGTACTAGTAGGATTAATGTTCACGCAATCGTCTCGTACAAGATCTCGAAGGAAAAATTTAAAGATATCAAAATATTTTGACCTAGCACGGCACATTTTGTCTTAATTGAATTGAAATTTCTAATAAAAAAATCACTGAAGTTATTGAAAGTGAACATTTATTCATTGAATTTAATGAAACATTAATGAAAATTTTCATTAAAGTTTCATTAAATTCAATGGAACAAATTTTCACTTTCAACAGATTTAGTGATAATGGAAAATTTGCCATTACCACTTAATCAATTTTTTGATAGTGAATGAATTTTCACTATCACTAAATTTAGTGGAAATATTATTTAAAACTTTTAACTAAATTTAGTGATAATGCAAATCTTTTTCATTACCACTTAATGAATTTTTTTAAAAGTGAAGGATTTTGCACTAACACTAAATAAATTCCTTGATAGTGAATATTTTTTCACTAGCACTAAGTTTAGCGAAAAATAAAATCTAATGCAAAACCCCCAAGTCTGATGCTAACACAATCACCCCTATTCCCAATTGTCGTTTCTGAGGCGTTTTAGTTTTTATTGTCGTCCCGCTTCTAATTTTGGAGTCGTGGAAACATTTTGGATCGATGAGAGGTGTTTATAGAGGAGTTAAGAAGATGAAGCAATCACACTTATAATCGTTTTCCTGACCCCTCGATAACCACTCCTTGGCGTTCCAATATATTTCAATATATAGGAACAACAAGGAGATTTTATCCAGGGGTTAGGAAAACGAAGCAATCAAACATATGCTTCGTGTTCCTCATCCCTCCATAAACTCTCCTCGACGTTTCAATATATTTCCACATTGCAAATTTAGAAACAAGACGTCGATAAAAACTTAAACGCCTCAGAAACGAAATATGTAGAAACGACAATTGGGAAAAGGGGTGAATGTAAAAACTATACAAATTTTATGAACTTTAATCAATATATTGCAAGAATCGAAAAACCCATGCATTTTGCAACTTAGAAAATTATGACAATTAGGAGAAGAGAAAAAACTACTAAGCATGGCAATGGTGACATATGCTTCGTAAATAGACCATATAATACTTACTATAAGTTTTCGAGGCATGAACGAACATTTAGTTTTTAACATACACTTACATATTTAAAATTTTTTGGATTTTTTGTAGAAATTTATATTTTCTGAATTTATCAAGTTCAAGATGCGAAAACACAGAAATGGTATTATTTCTTGGTATTTTTGTACCTTAAATATGTTCCTAGATATTTTGCTTTAAATTTGTGCAATACATAATCTTATGATTTGGTCACATATATTTTCATACTTATGACCTTGCGTTCACTCACAAACCACTGTACACCGCACTCAGTACAGCAAATGGAATTTTAAAGATAAAAGTTGTTCGATTTGAAAGTCATCAACGTTTGCTATTGTGTTAACAGTAAGTTGTCTATGTGTGATCATAAGTGAAATCACAAACTGTAGATAATTTATATAAATAAGTAGATCAGGGGTATGGCCTTTTTTCATAGCAAATGGGTGACTCTCTGAAAAATGTGTACGTCCCGGGACTCAAAATCATATTTAAATTTAAAATCTGATATCTTATATTAATAAAATCTAAAGTTAAATAAGCTTAAGATTTAATTTAATCTATATATAAATAGGCAAACAAAATCGGTTCAGTCCCTGTTTCTATACCTAAATCCAAACCGATTTGCTTGATTTTTTTTTTGTTGGAAAATTTGTGACGAGGAGCAGTGCATAGGACTATATTTTTTTTAAAGTGGGCGGTGCCACGCCCCCAAATGGAAAAAACGCTCTCACAGCTAAACCGCTGCATCGATTTCAACGAAATTTGGTATGAAGATAGGGTTAGCACTAAAGAACGATTATATGAGCATTGTGTTTTTCAGTGGGAGGTGCCATGCCCCTAAATAAAAAAAACGCTCTCACAGATAAACCGCTGCATCGATTTCAACGAAATTTGGTATGGAGATAGGGTTAGCACCAAGGAACGATAATATGACCATCATGTTTTTCAGTGAGCGGTGCCACGCCCCTAAATGAAAAAAACGCTCTCACGTCGAAAATACTGCATACGATTTTTATGAAATTTGGTAAAGATAGCATGATTGATTTTTATGAATTTTGGTATAGAAAGATATCAAAAACTATTTGCTCTTTAGTAGGAGTTACACGCCTCTAAATGGAAAGTACGATATTGCAACTTAGCTGCTGCACCGATGCAGATAACCCGAACCCTAAGGAAGAATATTTAAAGCTTTTTGTGTTTTATCGGCCAAGGAAGGGTATAAAAACTTTTTCCTTTATTTTATGGTCAAATTGTAATGGTCGAATTTCGGCCACAAGGCGAACTCTAGTATAAATTATTGTTAATGTTTTTTAATTAAACTTCATACTAATTAAATACACCATCAAATTGAATTAACATGAAATTAGATAAATTAAATACAATTTCATATATCACTGCATATTACCAGTGGAACGCACAATCATCAGTGGTCAAACACCGACAATACTACACTATAAAATGTATTGATATAATTTACATTATATGAGGAGTGATTTTTCAAAAGGGAGTAAAACCACTTCCAACCTCGAACAAACCTATGAATGCCATCGCCATTACCATGCTAAAATGCATCCTCTAGTTCAAAATTCATCACAAAAAATGCAGTTTTCCTAGATAAAATCGTGATCAAAAGTCGCATTTCAGAACAAAAGGGCTTATTTCCATATAATTTCATAGAAATTTTTAGAGTTTGATAAGAAAAGACGTATTTCGAATAGTAGCCAAAAAAACTTTTAATATGCCCCAGCACGGTGCTGTTGAACAGTCGGTAGGTTTTTTAAATATGTGGAGAAAATCTGTGAATGGGGCTTCATTTGTATTAGTTTAGTGGTCTGGAAAATGCAAACCCCGAAATCGTAGCTTATCATCCCCGTGAAATATCGCGAAAATACATATTCCATATAAAATAAAAAAAAGTCCAGAAAAAAAACCGCAACAAACAAATATAAAAATAGATATATTTAATGTATTTTGCAATGCTGAATCCGAATCCAGCCTTAAAATTGCTATATCTCATACGGTTTTTGAGATATCTTAGCATAAACAAGGAAAAAATACCGTTTTTGCTATATTTTGAAGCTATATAACTATAATATGTACAGAACATTCATACGCAGAATTCGATGCATTATCTGAAAGATTCAATCTTTTTCTTTAAAATCGCATTGAAATTACGTCAATAGCTTAATTTTTCTCTGAAATATCGTTGACTGAAATAATGACAAAACACGTTTTTTGCACTTTTTTAACTTTTTAGGTTAGGATATCTCCGAGAAAACTAAAGATATCGACATTATTTGAATTAGGTTTGAAAATTGATTAAAGCTTTCCATTTCTGCATCAGAATTTACGGATATACGTCCTGTTATATAGCTCCAGAACACAGCAATAAAACATAGCGTCGGCTTTTTTTCCTTGTTTAGGCTAAGATATCTCAAAAACCGTATAAGCTACAGCAATTCTAAGGCCGGATTCGGATTCAGCATTGCAAAATACATTAAATATAACTATTTTTATATTTGTTTGTTGCGTTTTTTTTTCTGAATTTTTTTTTATTTTAGATATGTATTTTTGCGATATTTCGCGGGGATGATCAGCTACGATTTCGGGGTTTGCATTTTTCAGACCAAAAATATTTAGTGTTAATCCTATCTCCATACCAAATTTCTTAAAAATTGATGCAATGGTTTGGCCGTGAGAACGTTTTTTCCTCTGAGGGACATGGCACCACCCACTAAAAAACATAATTGTCATTTTATCGGTCCTTACTGTTAATCCTTTCTTCATACCAAATTTCATAAAAATCGATGCCGTTTCTTACATTTAGAGGCGTGGCACCGCCCACTTTTAAAAAAAATATAATCCTATGCACTGTCCCTCCTCACAACCACACTAAGATAACTATCCCTTCAATATATTTTCGTACCTAATCTTAATTCATAAAAATTATTTTCCCTTTTCAGGAGAATTAGAGGCCTGGAAAAAAGGTTTCATTAAAGTATACGAACAACATCCCGCTATGTGGAAGACTGATATCACTAATTACAACGATCGATCTTTATTTAATGTTGGAATTGCGGAATTGTTAGCTTATTTAAAAACGGTTAAGAAAAATGCAACCGAAGCTAAAGTGAGAAGTACAGTGGCAAGTTTAAGAAGAAGATTCTTCAAGAGCAAATTTAATAAGGAGTCAGATAATTTGTTGGATAAAAATGCCGACATGTATTCTCTTATATTTTTAAAGGGGCACATGGTCACCCCGGAAAAAAAAATGAAAGACAAAACTATGATGCTCGCGTTCGACAAGGTCATGAACCTAACAATGGTGATGGTAATGACGAACGTAGTCGGTCTCCAATGGAGAATTTTAATGGCTTTGATGCCACGACCGCCGCGAGCCAATCTAACGAACATGGTTCAATGGAAAATAGCGCTGTATCCATAAGAGCTCATTCACCTCCTTCAATGGCTACGAGCCAATCTAACGAACATGATTCAATGGATTCTCCAATAGAAAATAGTGCCATATCCATAAGAGCTCATTCACCTCCAACAAGTAGTAGAATGGCTACGTTAAAAAGGTTACAAGGAATAAAAAAAGAATTAAAGCACTCCTTACTTAAAAAACGCTTGGCCCACAATATTGCAGAAAACAAATTAGCCACGGAGCAACAAAATGAAATGTGGCTTTTGCAAGCAAAGCATAGAGTGGATATGCAAAACTTGGTATCTACCAACAGAGAGGAAGATTTAGTTTTGTCGGAGGAGCTGGAGGATATTTCATTACTGAAAATTTGTTTAACATGGTTTTACGCCCTTTTGAAAAATCACTCCTCATATGGTATATAAAACAATATACATACATATATACATATAATTTTACAGTGTAAGTCGCCTATAACGACCCAGCTTGTAACTTCGAACCGCTTATAACTACCCTTTCTCAGTTGTTTGGTTGGTTTCTTCATAAACGGTGTAACAACCGTATTTTGCCAAATATTTCTTTTTTCTGTCGCTTATACCGACGACATTTGAAAATGAATACAAAAAAAAAAAACAATTGAAAATAAGTACATAGTAGGCTTTTTAAGAATTTTATTTGAACTTTTTTCGTAAAAAAGAAAATGAATTTTTGCGTTTTTTTTTAAATTAACAACAAACTAAAACACAAAAAGTAATTTTCAATGTAAATTACAATGCTGAATCCGATTCTGGCCTCAGAAGGAGAGACTTCCTTGTTGTATTATAAACCCCCAGATCCACTTTCAAGCAAAACTAAAACAAATTCAGAACCAGCTCAGTTCTTGGTTCCATTTGCACGATCCAAAAAATGTTCGGAAAATTTTATTGGATCAATGGAAGTGTTCAGAAAATTACGGGTTTTATTTGGTAGCACTGGCTTGTTTCTTGACGGTTTGGTATTTACTGTCAAAAACATTTTATGTATAACATTTCAAAATAGTTTCGAAAAATTATTATTATTAAATTGCATTTCTAAAAACGAGATTAACAACTGAGGGAAAGAAGATCATTGAAAATTAGCCCAATAAATTGGACATGCAGCCCCTGATCTTATTGAAATGGAAAAAACAGAAACCCATTGAATCCGTGTGCGATCCAATGAGTTCAGATCTGATCTGATCTGAATCAGATCCACTACCATTGGAGCACAGCTAATAATGAGATATCCACAAAAATCTCGAAAATCCAAACTTTAAGGTTAAGATTTCTCAAAAACCAAACAAGATATTAAAATTTCGAGGCCGGATTCAGCATCGAAATTTACATTGCAAGTTTGATTCCTTGTTGTTGTTTGTTCATAAATTTGTAAAAACCCGTAAAAATTATTATTTTTTTTTTTTTTTTTTTTCAACAAAAAAATATTTAACGCGATCAGTAAGAATTTTCGATAATACCATTTTTTGAGTTTGCACACAAATAGGAAATGAACCGCATACTCTAGTTGCTTAGGTTATTTTTGTCAATCCTTTTTTTTTTTTTGATTCAGAATCAATGCGAAGATAATTTGATAACTGAAATTTCACCAAGAAAATCGATTAGCTCGTTGAACGATTTTAAAATTTTTTTCTGTATTAGCTTAAACACAATTGGAGCGTACGACGAATTTCGCCCGACGAATATTCGCTGTCAAAATTAAAACACACAAGAGTATATGAAGTTGAACACAACCGCACTGGCCGACGAATATTCGTTGCAATAGAACTAGTTTTAATTTTGTCGCCGGCGGCAGCGATTTTTGGAAATGTCAAACCGGAAAAATACGTTTTTAATGTAAAATTTTTAGATTTCTTAGAAAAAATTCAAAGAATATTAGATTTTATTTAATATTTATTTATTAAAATTGTCATCAGAGAACATAAACAACAATTTAAAATAAAAACAACTATTGCCGACGTCACTCTGATTGTGTTTAACAGAGCGAACTTCGTGGACGAATTTTTTTTGACAGCGAATATTCGTCGGGCGAAATTCGACGTACGCTCCAATTGTGTTTAAGCTATATATTTGGATTGGATAAAAAAACATGGAGTGGGACGACATCGAGGTAAAACCTAGTTCAAACGAGGCGGGATATATTTACTGCATGCAAAAAAGGGTTAATTCAGTTTTGTTTTTGAAGAATTGCATTGAGTACGTAATTTTAATAAAATTTATAGCAAATGCAAACACCGTTCTTTCTGTTATTTATTAGTATATACTAATTTTTTATATACAATGTATGCTATATATACTATATATCCATACCTATAACCTTTTACTATCCCAACATCTAAAAATCAGTCATATTATCAATCCTCCATATAAACCATCATAATGACAGATTAATTTTCCTGTAAAATAGGCGCATTTATACTAAGTTGTGCAACACGTTTAAAATAACGTGGTAATAAAATTAATTTTTCAGAGCTATCACAGCTCATTCCCAGTATATCAAGTAACATTTTAATACAATAAATATATTGTTGCACTCCAATTGATAATCGATTCGAAGACAAATAAAAACCTAAGTTAAAACTATCATGGCCAGTATCTATGACATGGGTATGTATCGAAGTCCTAACATTGTTTATGCAAGCAGATAACACACTCTCTTTTGGCCCAGTACCCACTTATATGAAATATATATGACTGGAATCACATTCTGCTACATAAACTTGTTCATTTAAAATCTTATATTGCATTGTTTTAATTGGTTCCTTCAATGACATATCTAATTTATCAAATAATGTTTCACCTTTTTTATAATTTGGATGTTCCAAACTATATTTCCTATGTCTTCACCAAAAAATCGCAGAATTCCTCACGAACGGAATAAATTCTACCTGTATACCCTCTTTTTTGACCAACCTCTTGCCCTTTAGTAACACTAGCACATGTTCTTGATAACTTTTCCATACATTCTCGTAATATCATTTTTCTCCACTAACCAATCATAATTAGAACCATGCATACCTTTCAATTTCGTTATTTCTAAATCTAAATGACGACATTAAAGCTCATTCATCAACACTACAGGATAGCCATTATTTATTATTTTTTCGTATAAACGATCTTAGTCCTCCTTCAAAAACAGATTGTTAGATTTCTTTAAAACTGCCTTTATGAAAGCCACCACGGTACCATCAGTAGATTCAGGCTTGTAATTGGTTCGAAAATGGACCATACGCTGTGAAGCCACTCCTTAATGTACACATTGTTATATATCCTATTCTTTGCACGCCATACTCCAATATCTAGGAAAGAAATTTAATTCATACCCAGCCGTTCCTCTTCCATTTCTAAAGTTAGTTTTAGGCCTGTTAACGTTTCAAAATTATTTTTGAAATTTGATATCTTATTTTTGGGCATATATACAAACAACCATTTTTCCGAGGAGTTATGGAGTTTAAATAAATTTTAAGTTCTCTATGCTTGGCTTCAAATTTAAAACACCAAAGATGCTCTTTAAAGGACCAACTTCTTTTATAAAAGTAGGATAGTGAATTAAAAAATTATACTTTGGCTTCAAAGTGTTTCCAAAAAGTATCTTATAAAGATTATGATGCTTTTGAATTATGTATATGTTGTAATTGAGTTATATGTTCTACATCAAATTCTGTTCTAAGTATGTTATCTATTAATTTGCCAACAAAATATTAAGTTGCCAGTGCTTGTTTCTTTCTGGAATTAAATCTCCAATCTTAACTGGAAGAAAATGAGAGAATGTCCACATTTCGCGAGCTGAAATATAGAATTTTTGGATTTTTAAATGTTAAATCTTCACAGGAGGCGATAATTTGCTTTTTTCAAAGCCATTATATTCAAATAAATTTTTACGTTCATTTAAAAGATCGATGCTGAAGAAATTTTTAGTTTCAATGCAGTAAAATTTGAGAAAGGTCATATTCAGAAATCCCTTCAAAAATATCGTGCATTATATCCTCAACCAAATTGTTTCTAACATGAAATGAATTGATGGAGTTAAATAGTGAATTTTCCCAAATTCCAGTTAGTTTCATTCGTTTCTCTAGAACTTCTTCCATATCTATGCTTTCAGTATAATTAAATTCATTCTTAAGCTTGTTGTCAAGTTGAATTCCATTGCAAGAAGATTCTGTCCTGTCACACATGCAATGCCTACATATAAAAAAAAGGAGGATGTAGCCGAGAACACTGATCCATAATGATGAGCCAAATTAGTCTTGGTCTTGCGTCTTGTTCTTGGTCTTGGTAATTTTGCGAGACCAAGCCCAAGACGCTGATATTTTTGCAAGACCAAGACTGCTATGGTATTGGTCTTGCTAACAATAATTGTCAAGACCAAGACTGCTTTTCAGTCTTGGTAATTTATAGTTAAAAGTTGTTTCACGCCCGTTTCGAAGATAAAATCATCTCTCAATTTGAATTTTGGCATCTTAAAAACCCAACCACTTTGAAAAAATATGATTTTGAAACTTTGAATACTCAATATCTCTAGCAATTTTTTTAAAACCAAGACCGAGACCAAGACTTAATAAGCAAAATCAAGACCAAGACTCAATATCAAAACCAAGACCAAGGCTCAATGTGCAAGAACAAGACCAAGGCCAAGACTGCTATTCTCTTGGTCTTGGTTTGCTCATCACTACTGTTCAATCTTAAATTATTACCAGTAATTAGAGCCATTACAAAAAAAAAGTTTCTTCAATTCCCTCAACGTTTATGTTAATACCATTTATGAGGGTGATAAAACAATTAAACATTTTTACTTGTTATGTTTCACTATACTTAATATGTATTTTATTTTTTTCATATATACCTTTTGGGTTTTTAGATTTTGTTGTCAAAATAAATTTTCAATAAATTCAGATTGAACAAAATTTTTGAATATTAAAAGTTAAAAATCTAGTTTTTTATAATAAATCATTCAAATACATTTTAAAAATTTCTAAAAGGTAAATCTAGGATGTGATGTCTTTTCAGCCGCACTATTTCATTTGTATCATCCAACAGGTTAAATTTAAAAATTAAGTTAATTAATTAAAAGAAAATTTCCACGATACCTAAGTATATATTTATGCGAAAATTCAACAAAGAGAAAAAGCAAAGGATACAAATAAAATATCATCAGTGGTTTTGTTTGCTAATCCGAACTTCATCGTTGGAATTAAAAAACCATTTGGAAGAATAAACCATAATTTTAAATGAAGATTATATAAATAAGCCTGCAGAAACTCAAGAACATTGAAAAAAGACAATTAAATGGACCAATGACGAAACCAAAATTTTTTTTTTTATAATATAATTTTTTTTAAGAATTCAACTTTTTTAAAACTTTTAACTTCACTTACAACTGAAATCAGAAGATTAATCAAATTAATTAAATTAGTTACTCAAGTCAATTAGTTTTTTTTTAAACATTCATAATCTTGATAATTTAGAAAATAGTAACATTTCCAAGGACCTTCAGTCAACAGGCGCGAGAGAGATCCGTAAGTCCATATGTTAATTATATCTGTTAAGCATTCAATTACACATAAAATTTTTCCTTTAAATATTTTTAAATATCAAACACTAGATTACTTAAATCAATTGCATTTTAAATTCAGATGTTTTATTTTTAATTAACTTGATTAATGATTTAGTTTATGAGTTAATTCAACTATTTAATAAATATTTCATAACTGATTACTTTACCTTTACTTAAATACTTAATACTTACCATGATTAATCATTAAACATAATCTACAATTTTTTTTTTTTAAATAATTAACATTTAAAAAAAGAAAAATTTTAACAATCGATTTTCTCACTATCTTTAGTTGTTCACTAACATTTTTAATTATTTTTATTCTTTTCATAAAGCTACTATAATGAAATTTTAATTCAATAATCTTTTAATTATATGAAAGGTGAATTACATAGATTGAGATTGATGAAATTTTATTAAAGCAAATGGAAATAAATTCTATTAGCAGAAAGAGTGGGTATAGATTGGAGAGAAAATTATAAAGGGTGTTTTTTTTAGAGGTATAGAACTTCGAATTGAAATAAAACACAAGAAAATCGTTTTAATGTCCATCAATTTGGCTTTATTGGAAGGATAATTTTATGCCATTAATGTTTAAATATGATTTCGGGCATGTGGTTGCCGCGACTGGCTCGAATAAAGCCAATTCTACAGGTCCAATTTTCAACCACTTTTTCGAGCATATGGGGCCGTATGTCGGCAATTACGCCACGAATGTTGGCTTCCAAGTCCCCTAACGCTTCTGGTTTGTTGGCGTAGACGAGCGACTTCACATATCCCCAAAGAAAATAATCCAATGGTGTCAAATCACACGATCTTGGTGGCCAATTGACAGGTCCATTCCGCGAAATTATGCGCTCATCGAATGTTTCCTTCAATAAATCGATTGTGACGTGCGCTGTGTGGCATGTAGCGCCGTCTTGTTGGAACCACAACTCATCCACATTCATGCCATCCAATTCGGGAACAAAATAGTCGGTTATCATGGCTCTATACCGGTCTCCATTAACGGTAACTGACTCTCCAGCATTATTTCGGAAGAAGTATGGCCCAATGACTCCACCAGCCCATAGAGCACACCAAACAGTCAGTTTTTGTGGATGTAATGGCGTCTCAAGGGTCTCATGTGGATTCTCTTCACTCCAAATGCGGCAATTTTGCTTGTTGACGTAGCCATTCAACCAAAAATAAGCCTCATCACTGAACAAAATTTTGCGATGAAAATCAGCATCGAGATCAATCTCATTTTCGGCCCATACACCAAAATCACGACGCATTGCATGGTCTCGCGGCTTTAATTCTTGCACAAGCTGGATCTTGTAAGGTCGCAAGCCAAGATCTTTGCGCAAAATCTTCCATAAAGTTGATGGACAAAGCTCCAATTGCTGTGCACGGTGGCGAATCGATTCATTCGGGTCCTCTTCAACATTTTGCTCTACAGCGGCAATTGTTTCTTTGGTGCGCACTGTTCGACGTCTCTGCGGATGCGTATTATCACATAGAGTAAACGTAGTGCGAAAACGACCCATGGTTAACCGAATTAATTGCTCTGATGGACGATTATGTCGACCATAAAATGGACGGAGCTTGCGGTAAACTTCGCGAACTGAACCATTATTTTCGAAATAAATTTGCACGATTTGCAAGCGTTGTTCTTTTGTGAACCTGTTCATGATGAAATGGCAAACCAAACTGAACATAAATGACATTAGAGTTGCCAGATTTGACCACAAAATGCCAGTTTTATCTCTATTCGAAAAACAAACCTCTAAAAAAACACCCTATACCTCTTGCTCTCAAAATTCATACGTAATTTTTTTTTTAATTATTTTAGTTTTCCTCATTCTTTTTGCTTTCAGATTTCGATTTCGGTTTTTTATTAAATACATTTTTTTTTTTATTGTTTTGTTTTGTTTTACGTTTATAAACCTCTGCATAATTTTATTTTTATGTAGCCGAAAAAAAAATGTTTAATTAGGAGCAAAGCCCACCCCTTTTTCCCTGAGCATGGCTGGGGAGCTAATATGCAGAGTAGGCTCCAACATTTCCTGTCCATCTTGTCCATTCCAGTCGCTCCAGTTGCTGGTATCCTCCATTTTATTTATTATAAAACACAAATGATTCAGGTTTATTTGACCACACTTATAGAGTCTAAGCCACTTCCAATTATTTAAACGATTTGTTTTACTCGCGTTTTTCTTTAAAACAGTTTCTCAAAAAAAAAAAAAAAAAAAAATTTACGAAAAAGTCAAAGCTTACTGCTTTTGCTATTTTTTTATTTAACAAAAATTTCAGTCAAACTGTTCTAAAGAAAAGCTAAAATTTTTAATTGTTGTATTTGTTTTCCATAGAAATCAAAAAGTGTTAAGAACACAAAATGCAAAGGTTGAATTTAACTATAGAAAAGTAAAAAGAATTTCAATTGTTGTTTTTGTTTTCTATAGAAAACTGAAAGAACTATAGAATACAAATTTTATAGTTTATTTTACTGTCTTTTTTTTTTCTGTGTACATCTTCTGGAGTGGTAACGTGAGGTGGAACGAATTTCACTATCGCCAAATATAGCTGTTAAGTTCTTGAAGCCCCTTTGAAGGATGTGCCTCATTTAGCATGATTTTCTTGCTCAAAATGGGCCCATCCCCATGTCCATGAACAACATGGTGTTATGGTCATCAGAGCTTGATGTGCTATTAGTGGTCCTACGCTACATTGGTTCATGTTCCCTAATCGTTTTACTAGACACCATCTGTTCTTCTCAATCTAAATCTTCTCTGTTTTGTATTACAGGCTCTACTGAGTTTGAGTCTTCTATATTTTGTACAGACGTGTTTGAAGCCAAGTTACTAAACTCAGGTGTACCTGTACCTTGATACCCTGGTACTTTCTGTAGACGTTAATATGCCATTGCCCGTGAAACAATTACCCGAACGAATTTCATACGTATTATTTTCACTACCCCCCTTAGGTTTCATTGGATATACCATGGACATCATATAGTCGTCCACCTTTAACCCTTCCTCAAACTCATCTATAAAACATTCACTTGTCCCCTCTTGACCCATATCACAGGTTAGTGACCTTAAGTAGTCGTCCACATTTACCCCATCCTCAATCTCTTCAACAAAATATTCTCCTGACATTTTAAGTATTACAATGGTATTTAAATATATCAGACTCAATACTCCTAATTACAGATGAAACAGGATCCAAATTATGGATGATATAATAATTTCAATGCACAATACTCCAAATTATAAATGAAGCAGAATCCAAATTATTGATGATATAATATTTTTAATACTCCAAAATTATATATCGATACCTTAGAGCGCTATAGTCCTATCTCCACTTTTATGCGATTTTGAGATTCGTTTTTTTCGTGTTTTCTACGCGTTTCATGACTTTTTGCGACATTTTAGTGGAAAAAATTAAAAAAATGCACTAATGTGTCGTTTATTTTAATAGTAGTGGAGTTCTATATAAGGGCAAAAGTAATGACATACTATAAATTGGCTGGGATTTCGTTAGAAATTAATAAAATTGATTAAAAACATTAAATTATGTTAAAATATAGTATAGGTAAAATTATTGCATGTGTTGTTATATCAAAATAGCAGCCAATTCTAAATAACCACTGTTTAAAATCTTCTTTTTGCATTTCCCAACAATTGGAAAAACGAAGATAGGACTATAGCGCTCTAAGGTATCGATATGGTGTACAGGTTGTTGGATGCCATGTATTTCAATAATTAACGTTTTCAACATTTTCTATTTGACCGAATGTTGAACGGTTTTCTGTGAAGTATAAGTCAATCACTTATTGAATGTTGATCAGGTTGCTATTAGGAAGCGCATTTCATACTTTAGAAGGTCCCAGGTTGCACCGATATTTGTAGCCTCAATCAGCTTTTTATAATAGTTCTGCGCAGTCGGCTATTATAATATTAATTAAGTAGTCAAGTAAATGATTTATAAATTATATAAAGGATATAAATGAAAATCCTACGACGTGTCCAACATTTTTTTGAAGATATCGCTGCATTTTTAACCGCTTTCTCCCTTTCGCGAATTTTTTTAATAATTTTGACACACTGAAAAGAGATTCTTTTGGTTTTATTAATAAAATACTAAAATTCTTCATGATTTGCTTACTTTTTGCTTCTTCTCCACAATAACAATGACAAGTGGAACAGCTGATTTTTTTTGCTGAATGATGACTCACGTTAGTTAGTGTCAATTCTAAATTTTTTCCAAAAGAACACGGAACTAATTTTATGGTTAGCATTACTGTTTTGGTTATTTGGGTAAACGAAAATTATGGTCAAAGGGTAAAGTTGATTAAAAGAGTAAAAAGTTATCGTATGTATTTTGTTGTTGGGCTTGGTTATTTGTTCGCACTTTTAATCATTTAACTCGATAATCACTACTATAACCAGGGCTGCAAACCAGTTCAAAAACCGATGTGGTATTAGAATTTGATAACAAAAAAATCATTAAAATATGAGATTAAAAATTGCGTTTAAATATATTTTTAAATATATTCTAACCTGATATAGAAAAGATAATTAAGAAATAAATTGGAAAACGTTTATTTTTGTTTGATTTTCTTAAAAATTTTATTTATGTAAATATACGAGTATATTAAATAAAAAAATGTTATTTATTTATAAAGACTTGTATTATTTGATGTTCTATGTATGTATGTATGTTATGTTATTTTTTGAATATTTTAAAATAATTTATGTACCCACTTTATTATAATCCAAATTTAAAAGTAAATGTCTTCTAATAAGTCTTCTTCAATACTTGCTCTTAAATGGGATAAAATAAATTTTAAAGTTGAAAATCCTCTGAAACTTGGGTCGTAAGAGCAGCTAACACAACTTCAGCAATGTCTTTAAATCCTTTGTCTGCATAATTTTGCCAAAATTTTAAAATATCAGCATGATAAGAAAGGCGTAGAAGAAAGGCGCTGAAGTATACCTTCCAGTTTATTATCGGTACTTACTTTAGAAATAGAAGATTCTTCCAAACTTATTTCCATGAATTTTGAATTCGGTGTATTTTCCGCTCAATTTGATTTTGCAATATTTGCAATCACTTTTGTTGGTATTGGCGTCGTAGACAAAACTTTCGTGGACACTCATTTTGATAAAATTTACAGATCAATTAAAGAAAAACAAAATAAAGATTCGGAAATTTTTTTTTAATTTCAAAGTTTACAATTTTCCAATTCCATAGAGCATTTTTGCTGCTCAAAGTCCACTGTGTCACTAAACCAAAATAAAGTTTTAAACTTTAATAGTTTTTTTTTTTCGTCCCTAAGTATTATCTGACGATTGGTGTAAAAATTTTTTTAAGTCCATAGCACTTTCATTTTATGCCAATTTATGGCCACGACCTGCCACTGTGCGGTCGAATGGTTCTCATTAGGGGGGTTGTTGTTTATTGGTTAATTCATTAGGCTTTTTGAACTTATTAACTTATTTTAATTTGTATGATTAGGGGCTGTCCACACACTCTCCTTGAAAAACAGTGCAAATGCCGATTAAGAATTCATCTTTCAATGACTTTCTTCTTAATAAAAAAAAATCAGTCTTAAAACAATTAAATAAACTGTTTTAAAATCCAACATTAATTTTTGGGGTTGTCACCAGGATCTTGTTTAAATTTTTACTTTTTTTTTTTTTGTTGAACAAATTACGACTTTTAGCCATGACAACTTTAAAAAAGCTGTTTTGAACCCAATTTATATTATATTATGAAATTCGACCTTTTCCTTTAAGAACAGCATTAAAAAAATTTTTTGGATTTTTCGTGTTGCACTGTGTTATCACGGCGTGCTTGAACCAAGTTTAAATAAAAGTTTCTTGCATATGAGTTTTTTGACTGAATTATGTTACGTAATAACTTCACGAATCAAATGATCCCAAAATTAAAAAAATCGAATGGGCCCTTTTTGAAATAAGGCTGCCTTAAGCAATAACTATAAAAAGTTAATACAACACAAAATTAAAAATATTTGTAACATTTTGCAAACCATTTTTCTAAACTAATTTGAGGTCGCTGAACACGAAAAACGCATTTATTTTTTTTTTTTTTTCCTTGGGGTCGTTCTCAAGTTATTCGATAATTTATAATTTCGAGGTTATAGCTTAATATACATCAATATATTTCTATGACGCCAAGTCCGATAAATTTTATTTTTCCACGTTTACAAAGAGTGATTAATGGCGCTTCTAACAAGTATACCAATAACTATGCTCCAAACAAAATTGACTGAGTTAAAGCAGGAAAAAGCTTGACTTTTCAAAAATTTTTTAAATTTTTCCACATCAACTTCAAATGAAATACTTTTTTTTTGGCACATATTTTTTTTAAATAAATATTTTTAGAAATGTTATTTAATGGCGCATATAATTGCAAACATTTTAAGCCTATGTTGAGCAAAATCGAATGAAATTTCCAAAAGATATACAGGCTTTAGTGCAATAAGGAAGATGTGAGAATTTTCGAAATATTCGGCCTGAGTCAACAGATCCAATTTTTCAGCCTCCAAATAGGACACCCTACACTTATTGAACACTTTAAAGATGATTTAAGTAACTTCTAATCATTCTCTGTAGAAGAACATTGCGGAATGTATCAAAAATATTAATTTTTGAAAGAAATCGAAATTTCCCTATTGCACTAAAACCTTAATATCTTTTGGAAATTTCATTCGATTTTGCTCAACATAGGCTTTGTAACGATTGTTTTTCCATTGGGCTGAGGTAGGCGTCAGCGGTGTCCAGGGTCAGACTAAAAGACAATCCGATAACTTTTAGTTTGCAAAGTATTTTCTTTATTTAGTGTTCTTTATTTAGTAACAATTCATTGATTTTTTTTGTATGTGGTTTATTAATTATAATTATTTAAAATTTATACTAGATTTAATCCCCTTTGAGCGGCGACTGGCTGAATCTTCTTTCGGTGAGTGCTGTCCTTCCTTGGATTCCTTGATCCCTTGGCCGGATCACTGATGGAAGACTATTTCCAAAGATGATATTTTGGTAACTACGGGTACTTTATGGATACTATAATAAGTTTCCAGCACCGTATGTAAATACTCTGGTTACTTAAAGTGCCAGGAGGCCTATGTGGTAGATTATAATAAATCTTCCAGGCCGCTACGTGTCAACTAACTACTCTAAGACTACGGATACTATAAAAAGTGTCCAGCACCGTAGCTATTTTACTCTGGTCACTTAAGGTGCCCAGGAAACCTTCGTGGAAGACTATAATAAGTCTTCCTGGTTGCTACGTACACTATATGGATACTATAAAAAGTTTCCAGTGCAGTTGGATAATGTCTCTGTCACTTAAGGTGCCAGGAGGCCTATGTGGTAGATTATAATAAATCTTCCAGGCCGCTACGTGAAAACTAACTACCCTACGATACCTAGTATATACGAGGCCTTTGCACAATTAAACAATTCTTCGATTGCTACTTCTATCAAGTGCTTGGCAATTGATGTGTTCGCATCGGTTGTCTGGCTGTGACTGCCTGCCTTCTGTGTTCGCAGTCGTGCTTTTATAGTCGCGCGCCGCGACCGACCGGTTTATAATTTTTATTGTGTGTGACAAGAATGTGTTTGTTGTTGCCTATGAGCACGTGCATTTATTATTGGGGATTTTTGTTATATTTTTTAGTTTTATTTTTCCTTTGTTTGTGTTACGTCTAAATTAAATATGTAGGTATATGATACTATGTATTATATTATATTGTGACGTCACTTGGGGCGTTACAGCTTAAAATGTTTGCAATTATATGCGCCATTAAATAACATTTCTAAAAATAATTATTTAAAAAAAAATATGTGCCAAAAACAAAGTGTTTCATTTGAAGTTGATGTGAAAAATTTAAAAAATTTTTGAAATGTCAAGCTTTTTCCTGCTTTAACTCAGTCAATTTTGTTTGGAGCATAGTTATTGGTATACTTGTTAGAAGCGCCATTAATCACTCTTTGTAAACGTGGAAAAATAAAATTTATCGGACTTGGCGTCATAGAAATATATTGATGTATATGAAGCTATAACCTCGAAATTATAAATTATCGAATAACTTGGGAACGACCCCAAGGATAAAAAAATAAATGCGTTTTTCGTGTTCAGCGACCTCAAATTAGTTTAGAAAAATGGTTTGCAAAATGTTACAAATATTTTTAATTTTGTGTTGTATTAACTTTTTATAGTTATTGCTTAAGGCAGCCTTATTTCAAAAAAGGCCCATTCGATTTTTTTAATTTTGGGATCATTTGATTCGTGAAGTTATTACGTAACATAATTCAGTCAAAAAACTCATATGCAAGAAACTTTTATTTAAACTTGGTTCAAGCACGCCGTGTTATTAAATGTAATAAAAATAAAAATATCGCGACAGAATCCCCAGTATCGTAATGTGATTTAAATAAATTTAAAATTAGGACTTAACTTTAAAGAAAAGTTTTTGGAAAAAAAATATGCTGCATAAATGTTTTTCCATTGAAAAATCGTTGCATAAATAACGATCTGAAATCTAAAGTAAAAATGCTGCAGTAAAATTTAAGTGGAAACTAAAGCAAAAAACAAAGCCCAAACGTATGGAAGAAAAACCAAAAAAAAAAGTGAAGTTTTTGCAGATTGCGAAGCTTGTTGTTGCGATGTGATGCGATGAATATGCATGAGATGCCTTTTTTCACACTACGTGCACCAGTTTGCACATATTCGCGAGAGGGGGAAAACGTGAGACAAGCGAAGCAACACTGGCGTACACTCTACCCCAGCTACCATATGACTAACGAGAATGTCCTCAATGCGACCATTCATCGTTTGTTCGTTCGCTCTTCTACCAGGCGCTCATCAAAGTCGACTGACTAAAATTGGAACTCTTTGATGTCCTGCAAATGAACAAACTGCGTGTGCTTGAATTAATTCGAGCAGATCCTGCTTTTTTTTTTTGTTTTTTGCTCCTGCAGATACTTGCTCGCCATTTTTTTAGTTATTCAGTGCCGGATTTTTTTTTTTCTTATTCGGAATAGAATTCATCATGCTTGTACTCTCAAATTAATTATGCAAGTAAACACTGCAGCTGCTGTTCCTTAGATGCAGCTCCTTTAGCTGAAATAAGGAAATTTTGCATACTCGAGTAATAATACACGTAATTGCGCCACAGCAGTGTTTGATATTTGAAGTTTGTCATTGTTTTCCATAATATTTGTGATGTTTCTAATCAGAAACGAAAAAAAAAAGAAATTAAATCGAACGCTAGACGTGAAGCGCTTGTTTATTTTATATGAACAAATATGTGTAAGGGATGGGTACACGGAGAAAAATTAATTTGTATTCCATTCGCGTTGTAAAATAATTGAAGCAATCAACACTGACTTCTGAACACACGTATGGACTATTTGAATCGATTTCAGAGATAATCTTCAAAAAAACAGTATTTTTAAAATCTTAATGGTCTCTGAAGAATATTTTTCAGGCCAAGACTCGCACAAAAAAAAATTAATACGGCATATTGAGAATCCAGTTATCTTTTAAAAGCTCTTTGCATAAAACAGATTTTAGCGACTTTTAAAGCTGAACAAGTTGGACTGCATTCAACTTTTTAAACTTTATTTATCATGCTTAATTAAAGATAGTGCCGGTAAAAAAAAATGCAATTGGAATTATTGCAGTTTTTATACTCTACACCCAGGGACCCGAGACTACTGGTGTTATGGCACCATATCATGGGTGATTTGGCACCCTTAGTGGCTTTTAAGTTCTTGTTGCCACTTTTGTTGCATGTGTGCACAAATGACATAATCACATACAGCACTTGGCGCATTTGATCCAAACGTCTTTTTTAGTAGTTTGTCGATATTCTTCTCTCCATCCAACGCATTAATTTTGCCTAAATCTTCAGGCCCATCAGATTCATCTTGAAATACAACATTTTCATCGGAAGAAGCATAGTTAGTTACCAACTTGCGTTTATAAGTTTTCTTCTTTGGTTCTGTTTTTCCTTTAAAATTTTTTATTTTCTGCTGGACCACATTTTCGGGAGACGTTAAAATCCTTGCCGTTTGTTTTCTTGTGCTCGGCTTAGAACTTTCGATGTCATTGGTATAGGCGCTATTTCTTTTAAGACATTTTCAGGCTTTTCTAGCATATCCTAGAGAAAACCTCAAAATTATCAAATAAAAATAAAAACACAATCATTGAAGGTCCTACCTGACTAAGATTCTGCGGCTCTGTGGCACATTGAAGCACTTCAGCCATATTTTGCCCTTGATTTTTCTCAATGCAATCATATAAAAAGTCGTGATCTGGAATTTTATTCGGACTGAAGGGGTAAATAACAGTAGATGAAAGGTCAGAACTTTCGTTTGAAACACTTGCTGCTTTGGTTCAAACCTCACACAAAAGCTGAACGTGAACGTGCTTGGTTCTAGAATGCTTTCCTCGATGATGAGCCCGTGTTATTACAGATGCTGGTTGTTTGCCATTCACATCCAGAGTTCAGTCAAGTTTATGTTCAACAAAGTAATAAAAACCGAAACACAAAGATTTAGCACTAAGTAAGAATATTTGTACTCCCAAATGTCTAATAACATGTAAAGGCAGATATGGCATGAACCATATCACCCGCAGTTGTGGGGTACCATATCTCCCTATTGGTATATACCGAGTAAAAATGCTACGAAACGAATAAACATGTTCACTCGCGCTGGTTTTCATCTGAAAACGAAATCACATTAAATTCTGTTTGTCTTGATATATGCACCATAAATCTATATCAAATACTCAGCGTTCTGCTGCCTCTCAAAGTATATGCAAAACAAAAGTCAGTCGTTTACATTTTAAAAATTTTTTTTAAAAATCACACATACAAGCCATTATTACAAATACAGCTTACCGAACAACATACCACGAAGTCTCTCGTGCAGTTGAATTGAACTGTGTCCATATTTAAATGCTATGAAAGCCGCAAGTATTGAAATTGATAGGGGTGCCATATCACCCAGGGGTGCCACATCCCGCGCGTTTACACTAGTAGTAAAAATTTTAATTCAAAAACAAACCACCCTTCCGTTTCTTCTGAATTGGTATCTAAAGTCCTTCAGTTATCATAATCCATTTCCCATAAAATCGCCGTTTTTGAGAAATCTTATGGAAAAAATTTTAATAATGTAATGTATCCAAATTAGACGTAAAAACCTTAAAAAAATAAAACCAACAAACAAAACAAGAATATTCGTAATAAATTTAGATGTATTTTTTGATGCTGAATAAAATACCCTTAATTTTCCAAATCGTTGGCTTAATGAGAAAAGGTGCTGAGACCATTTTGTGGCAATAGTAATTAATTGGCATTTTGTTAAAAATATATAAGATTGGATTCTGTTTTCACAAAAAAGTTACGTGGTGGTGTAGAGTTGATGGAATTTAGTTTAAAAAATCATATTTTTCCACTAACCGATTATTATGCAAATAATGTGTATGACATTACTTTTGCCATAAAATGCACCTAGCATCTTTTCTCAATAAGCCGACGAAATGCTTTAATAAGTAAATTCTTTTCACTTAAGTCAAAATAAGATTTAAAAATTCTCTAGAAAATTTTTCCTGACTCTTACAGTTAATAGCTAACAAGTTTGTAGAAAGCTTAACTTCAAAATTAGCTACTAAATTCCCAAACTTACGCACCAAATTCCCAGAGCTTTTAAGTAGCAGTGTTATTAGCAAACTTATCTGCCAATTCAATTAAATACACAAAAGTTTCAATTAACAAAAATTGCAAAGATCGCTGGCCGAGTGGTGGAGCAATAGCACCAGCCATCGATTGCTCTTTGTCATTAATGCGAGACGGGATAGTGGAGCCAAAACTGCATACAAACATTAAACCCAAGGACAGCAACAATTCGGTACATATAAAGAATAAGCAGTTTTGCTTGTGCCTGTGGCAAATAACAGCCAACATCCAATACAACCAAAATATAGTTGATAAGAATAAATACATCTATGCAGTACACTTATACAGGGTACAATCGAAAAATTAATAAAGCTTTGAATTCAACTGAGGGACTAGCTATCTAAGTGAAATTTTGTGCATTTGAGAGTGAATTTCCAGGATTTGGTCGGGGTTATGAGGGTTACTTATAAAAATTGAGTGTAAGAGAACATTTTCGTTAAATCACTCGTAAGCTATCTGATACCTTTAACGCAATAGAAGCATCTTCACACTGGTTCAAAATCCTTAAAAATTGGCCAAAATTCGAAGAAAAAAGATACTTTAAATTAACTTTTTATGGACTGTATCGTCTAACTGATATTCATAGACCTCAAAAAATTGTTAAGAAAGGTTGAGGTATTACTACAACGCTCTTGGGATCTCTCCAAAAGTACGATTCTCAGACGCAAAATTCTGTGAGTTGAAAGAAAAAATTAAGTGTTAAATTGTGTAGTTACAGTAAAACTGAAAGAAATGGAATGTTTGAATATGGAATCTATTCGTAAAAGAGAGTACTATCGAACCTCTAAGCTCAAAACTTTTTTGATAATTTTTAAAAATCTAACATCAGATTTGTAATCAGCGACCCCAAAAACCTCCGGGTAAAAAATTTTGTCTCGAAAATATACCTAATGATTTCGACTTTAGGCCTTTGGCTTTTAAGGATTTTGTATCAGTGTGACCCTGTATGAACATCACATTTATTCGAAAATTCCTAATAACTTTAACAGTATAAAAGCACTATAGCTTTGAGAACGCACAACTTCGGTCAACGACGGTCGGGTCGAGTGAGGTTTTGTACATTCAGTGAACGGACGGTTTGGTTCCTTTGACATGTTCGTGCTGCATGTAGTCAAAAGAAATTGCGCTAATGTTGGCGTCTGCGAAAACTGCTGTGGACCAACAACAAAAAAGAAAAACTAATGTCCGGGGTTAATTGAAATTCCTTAACTTTCTCAATTAAACTTTTTACTTCGTCTTCACATTAGACGCACAAAAATGGCGCAAAGGAGAGAAAACATTTTTTGAGTTTCTTAAGGATTTTTTCGTTTTCTTTTGCACTTCGCTTGTAACTGAGAGTCAAAAGGATGCCAATAATTTCTATGAGCTATAAGTTTGAAGCATCTTTGGGCAGCGGACTTCTTTCTACTTGAGCTGAGTTATTTCTTTTTATTCGTGCCATATTTATTTCTTCCTCCTACATACTCGTACATACTTACTTCATTTTGTTATTTGATGAAGTTTGTTTTTACAAAAAGAAAAGTATAAAAAATTTGTTTTTGCTCCTGCATTAAGTGCGCAAAGAAAATTTACCCAAAAGTTTGTAACAGCAATAATAATAACCTTCCTTAATTTATAAACCTACTTCTATAGTAGTGTCCTGTTACGCTTAATCCTTTAATGATGAAATCTAAACTTTCTATTTTCATTAATTCAATTTTAATCTTAACTAGATGGCCCGGTCATAATTTGGTTTGCCCATTCCAGATGGCCTTTACATTTGTACCACATCTCATCTATCTCCTAAGCTGTTCCTCTTAATGTAGAAGCCATGTGGTTAAGTTCTTTGTGAGTCGATTAATCGGTCTTCCAGAAAATGGTATTTAAATACTTAATATTTTTATGAGTGGGCTAACTTAAATAAAAGCTATATATCCTTTGCAAAGCAAAGAAATTGCGATTATAAGAGCCACTAAATATGCTGCCTCATTTAAATTCCTAAGCCACCTAAGTATTGAGACGAACAAAACAAAAAAAAAAATTTTCAAATCGGTAGAGCCATAGCCAAACTGACACACAGACTTCATTATTATTGAGGGTGCTTGAGAATCGGTAGAACACCAGAAAATGTAAGATTTCTGGGACTATTCTGAACAACTTCTCTCAGTTCCATTTTTCGAAATTAGCAAAACCCACGGAGTTATTAGAGAAAGTCAATAAAGGGACATAAGTAATGTCATAGTATGAATTGACCAATGTTTTGTTAGAAATGAATAGAATTGGGGTCTGTTTTCACGAGGGTGAAATTGATGGCATGAAAAAATTATATTGGTCAAATAACCGATTATTATGGCACAAAATGTGTATGACATGAGTTTTGGCCCTTTATGAGGTTATTCCACGAGATATTTGCAAAAACCTGATTTTTGCAACTTTTGAGCCTGAATCCCTTTTTATGCGCGCACGATTTTGCAATAGACTGTTCACACTATATTTATCATGCATAAATGAAGATAATTCCGGTGAAAAAATTCACTTGGAATTATTTCGCACAACAGCTCTTTTTTCGACTATTTTTACTGAACTATATTTCAGAAAATCAAAAATATTTTTTCCTTGCCAACTGAATCAGAATAAATTCATATAGTGTAAGCGCTAGAATGTCAAGAATATGTAAAATATGAGTACTGAAAACTAATTTCAGATTGTTAAAGACAAGACATCAAGTAGATGTTACCAGGATCTGCAGTGGTTCATTCTTTTAATATGCCCCCGTTTATTATGGATTGAAACTTCTTAGGTACGAATCTAAGCTTGGTTTTTATACCCTACACCCAGGGTATATTCACTTTGTACTTCCGTTTGCAACGTCGGGAAGGAGGCGTGGCAGATATAGAAAAGTATATATATTCTTAATTAGCGTCACCTCCTGAGTCGATTTAGCCGTCTGTCTGGCTGGGTGTTCGTGGAGATACACTTTCTGGGGAAACTGAGCAAGATAATTCAATGAAATTTGGTGCACTGCCTCCGTCGTCAAAGTTAATTCGTGGGATTGAAATAAAAGAAATCGGTCAACGGACACGCCTACTGCCCATACAAAAAATATATTCAAAATGCAACTTTAGGAGTATTTTTCTCGACAATGCAACCAACATACACATAAATATTTCGAAATGTTAGCAAAAGCTCTGGAAACAAACTGAACGAATTCGGACAAGAGGGCGTGTCACCAAAAGCACTTTTAAAAATTCCGAAAATCCCGGGATTGATCGCGATGACATGAACATGACATGACACCCATAGCTGAAAGTAATTTGTTAAATCAAATTTTTTATATTCATGTAAAATAGGAAAATTCTCTTTAAAAGGGTTAATATGTACTGCACAAGGAAATGTACATAGATGAGGACAACGACTTCTTTTTCGTCACTCAATGTCGCATCATAAAAAATTCAAAAGCTTGTGTCGTCGTCTACTCCTTCTGCAATCTCTTACCAAACAATGGTTGGGTGAGGGGTCGTCTCATACCTAAATGTTCCATAGTAATTCGCCGTCTGCTTTTTTGCATCCAGGCGTTGTTGTAGTTGTGTTGCTTTTCCTTAAGTTTTGCGCATTATTTCTACTTTTTACACAATTATTGCTTGTTGGATTTTTGTTGTTATTATTGTTGTTAATAATATTTATGGAAAAGTTTCAATGGCAGTGGCAGCAGGAGCAGGACGTAGTTTTGCCGAAGGGAATTGTATTCGCATAGACCTCAGTTGTAAGTTTATGATTGCTTCTTTTATATTCTTAAAGTTGCACTAAGTCTTACGTCTCAGAGAGTCTTTTGTGAACTTGTTTCTTCTTCTGCTCCTTATGCATTTGTGAATTTTTATTTTGGAAGTTACTTTTGAAAAACGCATTATTTATTTATATAGTTTTTTTTTTATTTTTGTTAAAGATTAAGACGGTGTTCTACACAGTGGTGTAGTTTATTTAAATTTTATTACTTCTAAATAGGTTTTCACACTGGGGTGGGTTGACTGAATGAGAGGTTTCAAAAAGATTAATAGTGGATTGTTATTGTCAGCTTTGCTTCGTAAATAAAGTACAAAATTAAAAAAGTTACTAAATACTTAGTTTGAACCGATATTTGTTAAAGGGGTGGAAGTCAATAAAAGCAGTGTCATATACATTACGAGTATGTGCCATACACATTACGAGTGTGTGCCATAATAATCGTTTTTACACAGATATAATTTTTTCAACTCAACGCCATCAATTCCACACCAATTTTTGTAATTTCTAACATAATGTAACCCATTTAACATTACTTTTGATATGTTTTTGACTTCCGCCCTTTTTAAATACGTCAACCCACCCAATATTCACTTCTTGAGTCGTTTGAATTACACAGCTCTTTTAAGAGCAATTGCTAGGGCAATGCAGATTACATACCAACATCGCAAACTTAAGCAGTATCCGATAAACTGCTAGATGCGATTTTCATAGAAAAAGCTAACACTTTCAAATCAAGAAAACCAGATCTTTAACTGATTTACGTGCTGCCACCTGGTACCGTTCCGCTCCATAGATCATCCAGAATGAGTACTTTTCTTTTCCATTGCTCCAGGGGTCAAGCAGTTATTTGACTAGATCCGCAGGAATTCACTTTCCGAAAGCAGCCTTGATCTCCTAAGTAGAGCCGAACTTGTAAACCGGTATCCCGGTTATTGACATGAAATAGATTTTTGTTGGTGCGCTTTGTGTCGCTTTCGCGCTGGTTGTGGCGATCTATTTTGACGCTGTGGTATTGACGGTGGCTATCATGTGGCTGATGTACTGGTGGATGTATTGTTGCCCCAAGCTACTACAAGGAGGGCTTGAAGCTAGTGGGTAGGTATAGTCACGAGGGTTATGTCAGTAGATAATTCATATAACATAACTAAGCAAGTACCAATTAATTGGCAACTATAATTGTTGTTGCATTGGTTCAACAACTTAAGTAAATCGATTGCACCACAATGAACTCATTACAACTTTCAGTTTGTTCTGCAAAAATATGTAAAAACTTAATTAAAGCAAAATAATAAATAATGTCAATTTAAACAAAATAATAAATTGTTAATTTAAGCAAAATAATAAATTGTTAATTTAAGCATATTTTCATGTTAGCAATATCTATAAAAAGAAAAATCAATAAAATGTAAATCAGTTGTTAAGATGATACGTTACAATAAAGTTTTTAAAATTAATTTTTTTTAAATTGTCCGCTCGACAATCACGTAAATGGCGCAGTCGGGAAACAGTGAATCAATTATGTCCTAAGACTAATTAGTGAAAAAAAGCACTGCGATTATATCTTAAGATAAATCAAAAGTAAAAATCCAAAGATTTTTAAACAAAAAAAAAACAGTGCAAAAGACCGTGATTATATCTTAAGATAAATCAGAAAAAAGAAAAATCCAAAGATTTTTCATAATAAACTAGGACTACAAAAAGTGCAAAAGACAGTAATTTTACCAGAAACAAGAGAAAAATCCAAAAATTTTTCAAAACGATAAACTAGAAAAGTGCGAAAAACCACGGTTATATCTAAAGATAAATCAGAAGAACGATAAAAGGAGATCCAAAAATGGAAAACCAGCAACACTATATGCCATTCTCGGAACTCATCAAGGAGGCCGCTAGAATCAAGGAATACAACGGATCGAAAGACTATGACTTGTCATCATTCATAAGGGAAGTAGAGATCATCTTGCCGTTATTCAATGACCATCCACAGATGAGGGACTTCATATTTCATCGACACATCAGGAGTAAAATTCAAGGAGCAGCTTTACACGTCATTAGAGCCTTGGGAAATGACGCTACGTGGGAACAGATCAAGGAAGAGCTCATCAAAAATTTTGGTATAAAGGAAAGCTACCATAATCCCTACCATCAGGCCATCAATAAACGGAATAATAATAATGTACTTTGGACACTAGCAGTTATACTAATGCTGATACCAACAATGGAAACAACCTTAATAATTGAGAAAATAGAAACAAATAATGGATTTGCAAAAATTTCAATCGATAATGTAGAAATAATAGAGAGCTACAACACTATACTCCACATAATAGACCCATTGGAAATCTATCACGTTGTGAAATTACTTAACGACAGTATATTCAGAATACCAGACAGCACTTCCAAGATATTTTTAAAGCATGAACTAGACACGGTAAAAATGAAACACTTGTACCACACAGACAGAAAAGAGGAATTTTAAACATAGCTGGAATGGGTATGAAATGGCTATACGGCACCATGGACGATAACGACAGAACCGATATAGAAGAACATCTCAGGACTATTGACGAGAATAATCATAATATAATAACAAATTTTAACGAAAATATACGGATTAATGACTATTTCAACAAAACCTTTGAGAAACTCAAGACAACAATAGAGGACGATAGAAATAAAATAAGTAAAACCCTAAATGGGATATCAAAAAACGAAGATAAATTTGACAAACAGTTAATTTTCTTAGACATTTTTATAAAAGTTAAAATTCTTCATGACAATATAGAACATATTCAAAATAATCTTGCAGCAGCTAGACTAAATTTAATGACTAATAATATCTTGACAAAAGAGGAAATAGAGACGTACAACATTGATCTATATAGACTACAAAACATAAGGCTTAGTTCAGCTCAGTATAAAAGCACAAAAATTATATTTGCTATACAAATACCAAATAAAATTATAGAAGCAAAAAGATTTCTGTTTATTCCGATTCCAAACATTAATTCAGAGGAACTAGTTTTTAATAATCAAGAAATTGTAGAACTTGATAAAACTTTATACGATTACAATGGTAGTTCTAATAAACAAAATCTTAGAAAAACAAAATTATGTATGTTTAACAAATCCTGTGTAAGAATAATGAATAATAAAACAGAAAAAATAGAATTAAAATCAGGATTGATAATATTTAAAAATCAAGTAAAAACTTTCATCAAAAGTACGTGTAGCGAAAGAGAATCCTACTTAAATGAAAATATACTATTACCTTTAAGTGATTGCAAAGTAAGCATTAATAACACAATATTTAGTAACATTTTGTTGTACCTTCAAAAATAAATATAACTTATTTTAATAAAGAAATAACATTCAATGAAATAATTGTGGGACAAGTTGAGAACTTAAAGAAAATAGAAGAATTAAGATATCACAAGAAAATCCACCAACGTATTACATGGACTTCTTGTATTGCAATCACAATAATAATCATTTTACTCATATTTCTTTATATCTACGTGACAAACAAATATAAAGCAATTTCATTTAATATAATTTCAAAAACTCAGGAGAGTTTTCAGTCAAAAAGGGGAGGGGTTACGTCAGTAGATAATTCATATAACATAACTAAGCAAGTACCAATTAATTGGCAACTATAATTGTTGTTGCATTGGTTCAACAACTTAAGTAAATCGATTGCACCACAATGAACCCATTACAACTTTCAGCTTGTTCTGCAAAAATATGTAAAAACTTAATTAAAGCAAAATAATAAATAATGTCAATTTAAACAAAATAATAAATTGTTAATTTAAGCATATTTTCATGTTAGCAATATCTATAAAAAGAAAAATCAATAAAATGTAAATCAGTTGTTAAGATGATACGTTACAATAAAGTTTTTAAAATTATTTTTTTTTAAATTGTCCGCTCGACAATCACGTAAATCGAGCGACGTCTCTTGTGGATTTGTGGTATCAGTCACAAGAGCTGAAGGGCTTGGCGATGCAAACGTGGGCGACTGTGATGCATGGGCGACCACGTAATGGGTGGAGTCTACTGGAGCGGCAGCAGGCCTCTTCTCGGTCCAGCTTCTTGAAGCTTTGTCTTTATCGCTGCTGCTATGGCTAGAGCTGCTGCAGTTGCTTCTTATTAAAAGAATGTGTCAGCTCGTGCCCATTACATGGTCATTCGACGTTGCTTCTTGATTTTCGTTTATCAATTCTATGGCACGGTCGTTTTTCATCGTGCCCTGGTTATTGTGTTGCCTATTCGTTCCGTGGTAGTCAATGGATATCAAATCTTCGTCGGCAGAGCACAGGCTGCTCACCGTAGGGCTAACGTGCCTGCCGCTGTCGTCGCTACTAATTAAAATATTACTTCGCTGTGGCGAGAAGTAGTTCTTGGTCCTTGTTCATTCTGGTCGTCAACTACCGCCTCATCCTCGTCTTGGGAAGAAGATTGGAGTTCTGCCTCTGTCTTCAATTCTATTGGGTGCCTTAGCATGTGTCATCTTCAACTTTCTGCTGTCTCCCTTCGTTACGATGCCTGTTCTCAGTTTAGCCTTGATTTCATCGCTGAGTACCGGTCAAGTTTTGACCCTTGGCCACTCCAGGTACATATGCTGCTCTGCTTTGAGTAGCTGGATTTGTTTACAACGCAAACCCTTCCAAGCGGTCTTCACCTCCCACTTCCGGGATTCCAATGGCTAGAGTCGATGAACCTTGGTCCTCAGATTCATGGTGATTTCTTCAAATCCATACTTTAATTATTTTTTTTGCACTTGGACACTTTTGTACACTCTGAATTAATCAATTGAAGAAAACGCTGTGTTCAATCTTACAGCGTAGCTACAAGAAAAGGGCGAAACTCTTTTTTATTAACGGCATCGAATAGTCACACTCTTCCTTACCAAAATATCCTATTGGATTTTTCCAATAGGTTCTTTCTTTCCGAGTTTGAATATAAGATATTTCAGCCCCCATACAAAAGACGAAATATTTTGGGTGTCACCTCCTGAGTTGATATAGCCATGTCCGTCTGTCTGGCTGGTTGGCTGGCTGGCTGGCTGGCTGTCCGTCTGTGGAAATATTTTTTACGGGAAAACTACGCAAGATAATTCGATAAAATTTGGTACAATAGATTTGCCGTAAAATTTAGCTCGAGGGATTGAATATGAGCAATATCGGTCAGCGCACGCCTACCGCCCATACAAAAAATATATTCAAAATGCAACTTTAAGGGTATTTTTCACGAAAATGCAACCACTGTGAAGGAGATTTTTACGCAGGAAAAATCACCATACATAAAGAACAATGCACATCCGCGCGATTTAAGGCAAAAAACTTTTTTCTATAGGATTTTGATGGGAGGTATCTCATTTTCTTCAGGAACTTACGCTGATGTCAAATTTGAAAGAATTTTTGAAATCCCAACGACAGTTTTTTTTTTTAAGTCGGGTAAAGTGATTTTTCAGTACAAAATTTTTGACCATTTTTTTTTAAAGACCAAAATTTTGAAAACAGAGACCTAAGAAAAAAATGTAAGCCGCAAACTTTATTCTACAGATTTTTCCCTATCATTTGATATTAAGAACATACAATTGTAACTGCCGTAGAAAAAATTTATAACCTTTTGAAAATGAGTGTTTTTTTGGTAGTTTGCTCACTAAAATCTATATATGCCAGGTAGGAAAAAAATTGAAATCGAACTGTTGTGAACTAAAAAAAGGTGTCAAATTACTCCTGAGCACTTACTAAATAAGACAAAAAAGTTTTGAAAAAAAGTTCATCAACTACTGTTTGAAAAAGGTCGAAAAACGGTACGGTAACTAAACGTGATAAAGCAGTTCTGGGACCAGATTAAAATTCACCACTAATAAAATTATCGAAAATGACTATTTTTTTTGTTTTGTTGTGCTTTTTAACAAATGTACCGTTTTTCGACCTTTTTCAAACAGTAGTCAATGAACTTTTTTTCAAAACTTTTTTGTCTTATTTAGTAAGTGCTCAGGAGTAATTTGACAACTTTTTTAGTTCACAACAGTTCGATTTCAATTTTTTCCAACCTGGCATATATAGATTTTAGTGTGCAAACAACCAAAAAAACACTCTCATTTTTAAAAGGTTATAACTTTTTCTACGGCAGTTACATTTTTATGTTCATAATATCAAATGATAGGGAAAAATCTGTAGAATAAAGTTTGCGGTTTAAATTTTTTTTTTAGGCTTCTGTTTTCAAAATTTTGGTCTTTAAAAAAATATGGTCAAAAATTTTGTACTGAAAAATCACTTTACCCGACTTAAAAAAAAAACTGTCGTTGGGATTTTAAAAATTCTTTCAAATTTGACATCAGCGTAAGTTCCTGAAGAAAATGAGATACCTCTCATCAAAATCCTATAGAAAACGCATTTCGCGCGGACGTGCAATGTATTATTTATTATTGAATTGCACACATCAAATGTACAAGAATTGAAATGTACCGTATTTTTAGTTTAGTTTTTATATATTATATACCGTTCCTATTCAATTGTCCCCAACCTTTACCCAATTCTTAATGGGGCCGTACACACGAGGTGGTGGATGCATATTATGCCTGCCTCGGGCATATCGGCACCTGGCCATGTGTAAGGATTGGTGGATGCCTATCATGCCTGCTACTGATGCATTGCCTGATCCTGATCCTCTCCAGCGTTATCCTTACTGGGGCCGTTTGCACGAGGTTGCATATCATGCCTGCCTCGGGCATATCGGCACCTGGCCATGTGTACGGAGTGGTGGATGCCTATCATGCCTGCTCCTGATGCATTGCCTGACCCTAATCCTCTCCAGCGTTATCCTTAATGGGGCCGTATACACGAGGTGGTGGATGCATATCATGCCTTCCTCGGGCATATCGGCACCTGGCCATGTGTACGGAGTGGTGGATGCCTATCATGCCTGCTCTTGATGCATTGTCTGATCCTGACGCATCACCAACCTACACGGCAACATCACGATTTCTCAGCCACCTTTGTTGCGCCAGGGGTTGCACTCTACCAAATTGTTCCCATGGGAAAGAATCACTGGGGTTTCATAGTCCCACATAGTCCCTTCAGGAAAATGCGCATTCCCCTTTGCCCACACCGTTCAACAAAGGTGTTCTTCACCCCAAACCGTTCTTTTCTTTGTGTTCCTTAAGCCCACCCGTTTTAGAGGGGTTTCATTCTACCAAAGTGTTCCCATGGGAAAGAATCACTGGGGTTTCATAGTCCCACATGGTCCCTTCAAGGAAATGGACATTCCCCTTTGCCCACACCGTTCCACAAGGGTTTCATCATCCCAAACCGTTCTTTTCTTTGTGTTTCAATTCGGTTCCTCAAAGCCCACCCGTTTCAGAAGAGTTTCACTCTCCCAAACAATTCCCTTATATGCGTTTCAATTGTTTTCCTCTAGCTCTCAAATTCCCGTTATCATTAGGATAAAGGAACGGCAACAGTTATTTGTTTTATTTTATCATTAATAGTAAGTAAGATTTTGTATATAAGCGTATGCACTAAGTAAATATAAGTGAGTCTAAGCAGGACCACGAAGTGGCAAACATAAAGAACCAGAAATAATTTAATAATTTAAACTAATAACTCTTTTGTATTTTTGTAACGATAATTAACAGGATAGGCCCTGTACAACCGCCTGACGCTTACCTCGGCGAAGCTTCGTTACACCACAATACACATAAATACTAGAAATGGCTAGGCAAGCTCTGGGCAAAAACTAGGCGAATTCGGACAAGAGGGCGTGGCTCCTTTCATATAAGCAGATGTTTCAAAATGCCATTCTGAAAGAGTTTTTTGAGATAATCCAACTAAATTTCCCTCAGACACTAAGAACTTCAAACGCAGTCCTGCGGAAAAACTGGATGAATTCAGACAAGAGGGCGTGGTACCTTCCGTATAAGCAAAATTTGAAAAATACTGCGGTGTAGGGCATTTAATGTTTGGCCAGGCCAAAGGTAACACCCTTACTAGTTTCTTATTATAATTCTCATCGGTTAATTTATCAGTTTGAAAGCATGAACATTGGAGGTGAAAAGATACGAATTTCATCACAAAAAATAGATATGAATAAAAATATCGACTAAAATAATAAGATCATATTGTTAACCGAGCAGGGATCGGTCTCCAGGTACTTTGCTTTTATAAAATGTATCTTATTCGTGTATTCCTTGCTTGTGATCCAATAAATGTTCAACCCCATTCAATTGTGTTAAGTGCTCAAGATCTGGCCTCTAATTTGAATGCCTCACATATCGCGTATCGCAATATGCTTTGACATAAAAAAATAAAAAAATTTATGACAATAATAAAATTTGATTTCTACCTACATACTGAATATTTTCCATATCAAGTGGCTCTCCCACCATTCATATTGACATTATGGCTGCCTGCTTAACAAGCACTTTACGTTTCTTTGCCATCTCTCGCAGAGAACTTTAAATTTTTACAGCCGCAAAACCCTTAACCTTTTTCGCAGTTGTATTAAGAATTTGGGAAAAATTTTGATTTGTAACAGCATCTATTTCCTTTGGTACATTTTCAAATTTTGTAGATTCTTTCAGACATGTCCTGCAAGACGAATGTGGGCCACATCATCCTCACATTACATGGGCGGTTGTCATCGAAATCACACTCAAATGATATTTTTAAACGAAGCAAAATACATAACTCTTCATGTTCATAACGATTGAAAGTTCATTATAAAAAAAGGAAAGTGCGTGATGGACGGGGTCTGGGGAGCGTTAAATTTAAGTACCTTAGCTGTTCGATTTATCGTGAATTCCTTTATAAAAATTTATGAATTGGAAAGGTAAATGCAGTGAAAATAAACTCAATTTTACTTTGAAAGATTTTTGTCATGTTTATGTATGAATATGTCAGAGCGCGTGGTTCATACCGACAATGTTAGCGGTTTTAATAAATTTCCCACGAAAACGTCCCGGAGCAATAGACTCTTGCCTCCATGATATATTAATTCAACTGCCTATGCGCATTTAATTCTATTTGTTCTGTATCTGCGCATTTCATTTCCTCTCATATTATTTCTAGCTATAGCTACTTCTAACTTTCACTTATCAAAACATATCTATCGATCTGGGCCATACTCGAAAAGAGTTTCAAACTCTCTCCTCGTTTTCTAAACTACAAAACTCAAGCCCTGAACACATCCAGTGAGAGCTGCGAGTGCGAGAGAAAATAGCTTTTGCTCAAACGATTTTTTAAGCTTTTTCTCGTGCGTGAAAACACAATCAACTCGTTGCGAGAAAATTTTGTTTATGAAAATTGAAAATATAAAACGGAAAAAAAAGTATTTGTTTTCAAAACTATTTAAACTTCAAACTGAAATTAAAAAATTTAGTCGAAAACTATTTACAGTGTTCCAATTATATTTTCGTACAGTAGCTGTTTTTAACTTAAGCGACAAAAAACAATAAAGTTGGCCAAAAAATTTGAAAAAGTTTTGGTGCAGATTTATTTAGTAAATATTTATGTTTAATTTAGATACGAAAAATTATTCACTTTAGTTATTTTTTGCATATACATATATTGACTAAAAATAAAACAAAGTCGCAAATTTGACTCCAATAAAGTCTTCGTACACTTGAACTTTTGTTTGCATTTTTGCTCTTTTGTGCTGAATTTTTCCTTTAAAAATAACGGTTTTTAACAAAGAGTGACACACATTCACACGTGATATACATACGAAACAAGGCAAGTGCCAATTTGATGAGTTTTGATTAAAACTTTTTAAAATCACGCCTGGTAAATACTTGTTAGTTGAAGAGCTTAAGCTTTCGTTGGATCAACATGTGAAGAAGCAAAAATCATACGCGGTTATAGCCAAACTATTTCCCGCAACCTCTCTACTGTAGATATGAAGACCGCCTACAGAATAAGCCCAAATTAGAACGCTCTACAGTTCTCACACATGGAGATCGGCTGCAAATCAAGCGTATGATCGCCGTGGATCCGTTCATAACTGCATAGAAACTAAGTGCAGAGCTCCTTCAATCAAGTCAAAACGAACTTCATCCAGAAACCATTAGGAAACCCGTGCTCTGCACTTAGTTTCTGTGCAGTTATGAACGGATCCACGGCGATCATACGTCAATATATATGCAATAGATAATTAAAGTGAATAATTTTTCGTATCTAAATTGAACATTAATATTTACTAAATAAATCTGCATCAAAACTTTTTCAAATTTTTTGGCCTACTTTATTGTTTCTTGCCACTTAAGTTAGAAACAGCTGCTTTACGAATATATAATTGGAACACTGTATGTATTTAAATTTTTGTGTTTGGTCTTGTTCTTGTTTTTTTAAAATCGCAAGAAAAATAGAATTAATTCTATCGCACTGCGAGAGCTTTTATAAATAACGTTTAAAGTGCTGAACACATCCGGTGCGAGCTGCGAGTGCGAGAGAAACCCGACCGAGATAGCACGATGTTCTCTATATGTTAGAGTAAGATGTAAAATTAAACTTTTATTAAACGTCATTTATAAAAGCTCTCGCAACGCGATAGAATTGATTCTATTTTTCTTGCGATTTTAAAAAAAAAGAACAAGACAAAACACAAAAATTCCCTGCAAACAGTGTACTAGATACAAACGGCGTATGTATCGGGGACACAAACGGCGTATGTATCGGGGACACAAACACGTATTTTTTTTTGTTTGTTTTTGAAAATCACATAGAAATTGCCGTACTCTTTCAATAACGTTTACATTGCTGTCGGGAAAAATACAGGCATTGGTTTTGTCGTACTAATACTTGTATTTTATCGGTTTCTCGTCCCTGCATAAATACTTAGATACGCATACCGGGACTCTATCTGTTATACGTATCTGAAATAGTACAAGTACGTTTTTATATACGCGTACTGGTACTATACTCGTTACAGGTATCTACAATAATCCGGGTACTTTTTCAGTAATGTGCCTGGTACGTATGCTAATAAAAATCATATTAAATTGATAAATATTTTATTTATTTCACTTGAAATTAAATAAAAAATACACCCTGCAAAAAATGAGTACCGGTTGTCTTTGAATTTTTTTACATTTTTTTAAAAATTTTTGTATGCCATACAAGTATCTGATACATTTCCCGTACTTCGCAGGTATTCGTAGATAAACATTTGTTTTTTTTTTTATGTGTGAAATTTTTATGGATTGAATGACAGTTTTGTTTTATATGCCACTCAAAAAAAAAAAAAAAAAAAAATAGAAAATTTATCTTCAATCGTCTGGAAAAAGCAGCTAAAACTGCGGAATCGTTAGCACGAAATTCACTGGAGTGGCTCCAACAGTTCCAAATTATGGTCAGCACTGTTGGAAAACTACAGCAAAGGTTTAGTCAGTCACTTTTTGTTACAGAATTGCAATAAAAATCCCTAGATGTCGCTTTCAGTTTGCTGTCGCACCGTTTATAATGGTGAGTGTTTTATACAATGCTCATATGTGCAAAGTTGTATTTTTTCTGCTTATTTTCTACAAAATATGCCTTAACTCAATAGCGAAAAAATCCATAGTTAAAAAGATGGACAGTATAAGCGATTTGCCCTTTGAAACATAAATCGGAAATTGGTTGAGTTTTTTCCACTACAAATTCCTATTTCTTTAATCTGATGTTTTTTACCTTTTTTCTGAAATTAAAAAATTGTACAACTTTGCTCATTTCATATATCACATGGGTATCCTAATGTATATATATTAGTCTTGTACCTTAAAATCTGTTTCAAATTGTAAATAACTTCCTAATACAATCTATAGGTACAATGGTAGCCCCAGAAACCATATAATAAGAGCAATCTAAATGCGAATATTTTAACACAAGTGCAGAATACATTTTCGATAGCCATTGGTGGATATTAGATAAAGAAAAGCCTTTTGTAATCACTGGTCTTCTAAGGTCTAAAGAATTATGAGCAAGCACTCCGGAGATAATTTGATTGGCCCATAACTAACTTTGATTTTATATATTTAGGCTAGTTTTCACTATATGGTAATTTTCATTTAATTTATCCAAATTTGTAATTATTAAGCCTTCAAGGTCGATAAAACAAAATCATCCCAATTGGAAAATAAAATATCGCACGGAATTATTAAATTTTCGTTTTTTTCTGGGATTTTAAATAGTATTTTCATTAGCATACCTACAAGACACAGTACCAGTACGCTTGCTTAGAAACGTACTGGGATTATTGTAGATACGTACAACGAGTATAGTACCTGTACGCATATTTAGAAACGTACTAGTACTATTCCAGATACGTACAACATATATAGTACCGGTATGCGTATCTAAGTATTTATGCAGGGACGAGAAACAGATACAATACAAGTATAGGTACGACAAAACCAGTGCCTGTATTTTTCCCGACAGCAATGTAAACGTTATTGAAAGAGTACGGCAATTTGTATGTGATTTTCAAAAACAAAAAAAAAAAATACGTGTTTGTGTCCCCGATAAATACGCCGTTTGTATCTAGTACATTTTTTGTAGGGCATCTGTTCAATGGTTTTACTGCTATTGTTTTATGTACAGCGCCACAATTTTATCCAATGTCTTCTCAACCATTAGCTGCTTTCGTTGAAATATTTCCATCACCGTGTCTGGTATAATCCAATTCAGATATTCTTGCATACTTAAGAGCATGCGATAGATTTTACTCATTCTATGATCATCATATGTGTAATGACTTGCCAGTTTCAATGAAGAAACCAATATATTATCGAAGGAACGCTTTTTATGACCTAGCTGATTAAGTTTCCACCCCAGGATATGCGAAAGTGGTGCTGAATCAATGGCAACATTTTGCATTCGTTCTTTAGCACTAATATTACTTTGGTCGTACTGCTCCATGGGCCTTGGGATTCCACAGTTCATTGATTTCACAGGATTTTCTTTTCCAGTGTTGACACATGAACGGGTTTTCACCGGCTTAAACACACTGCAATATGGAAACGACTGGTAGCAAACCTGAACAAATAAAAATGTTGACATCACGACCACTCACCATGCACTGATGTAGGCATTCACCGTTACTCATATGACTGACAAGATCTTCATCTTTAATTTTCTGTTTGCACACCTCGCATTTAAATTCCTTTAGTTTATATTGTTACATATTGACATGTTCATGGCTTATCATTCATAGCAAATGTTACTAAATTGATTTGGAACCTCTTCATGACATTTCAGGCGGAAATTAATTTAAGAATTAAAGTTTTGTTGTTTTGTTTTTAAAATTTTAATATTCAAAAACTGACAGAAAACTCCGTTGGAAAATAACAATACGAATACCTAGAAAATACGGGAAATGTTCCAGATACCAGATACAGTTTAGAAAAATTTTAAAAATATATAAAATAATTCAAAAACAACCGGTACTCATTTTTTGCAGGGTTTAAATAAATTTTTTTCGACTGAATTTTTTAATTTCAATTTGAAGTTTAAATAATTTTGAAATCAAACCCTGCAAACAGTGTACTAGATACAAACGGCGTATGTATCGGGGACACAAACACGTATTTTTTTTTTGATTGTTTTTGAAAATCACATAGAAATTGCCGTACTCTTTCAATAACGTTTACATTGCTGTCGAGAAAAATACAGGCATTGGTTTTGTCGTACCAATACTTGTATTGTATCTGTTACCCGTCCCTGCATAAATACTTAGATACGCATACCGGTACTGTATCGGTTGTACGTATCTGAAATAGTACAGGTATGTTATACTCGTTAAACGTACCTATATTAATCCCGGTAGGTTTCTAAGGACGAGTACTGGTACTGTATCTTGTAGGTATGCTAATGGAAATCACATTTAAAATCCTAGAAAAAAACAAAAACGTGAATAATTCCTTGCGAAATTTTATTTCCCAATAGGGATAGTTATGTTTGGCGTTAGTAAGGGTTAATAATTACAAATTTAAATATATTAAATGAAAATTACAATATAGTAAAAACTAGTACCAATAAAAAACAATAAAGTTATAAGCCATTACAATGATCTTCCTTAGCGCTCGCTCACAATTCTTCAGGCCTTAGAGGACCAGTGATTACAAAATACTTTTTGAGACTAAATATTCACTTTCAGATGGTTCTAATTCATATATATGGTCCCTGTGGCTACCATTGTACCTGCAAATTGTATAAGGAAGTAATAAACAGTTTGAAATAAATTTAATTTTTACGTACAATGTTTGTAGAATGCACATGTAATGCATCAAATGTGTAAAGTTGTACAATTTTTACTCCCCGTCTGTTTTCGTATAATAGAAGCATGTCTTTTGTATAGAATAACCAAGCAAAAAAAATACAACTTTGCATATATGAGCACTCCTACATCCATACAGAAGAACTAGAAGACCAATTTTTGTATACAACACTCACCATTAGCGAACTTTATAAGAAAACGCTATTTTTGCTCATCAGTCCCAGCTCGTTTAAGTAATAAGACGGTGTGGATTTTGGTTGCAGTTCTGTAGTGCAGTTCATAAATTTCCAACTGGTGTATAATATCGTCAAATTCTATTAGAACGAGCCGCATCGATAGAAAATGCCGACAATTGCCCAATTTTAGCTCATTTTCCCCAGCATCAGACGATTACAGATAAAATTTATGTTTTTTTATTTATTGAGTGGCATATAAAACAAAACTGCCATTCAAGCCAAAAAAATTTCAGAGATTGAAAACAAAAACAAATGTTTATCTACGCATACCTGCGAAGTACGGGAAATGTACCAGATACTTATATGGCATATAAAAAATTTTATAAAAATGTAAAAAAATTCAAAGACAACCGGTACTCATTTTTTGCAGGGAATACCTTTATTTTTTTTCGTTTTTTGTTTTCATTTGTTTTAAATTTTTATGAACACAATTTTCTCACAACGAATTGATTGTGTTTTCACGCACGAGAAAAAGCTCAAAAAATCTTTTTTATTTTTACTCAATTCGCTTGTTTTTTGTAAAATGTCCTCTGTGAGCCATGTGCTATTTTTGAAGAAAAGCACACGAAGGAAGAAGTCTAACAATATCAGTCTAATGCTTATGGCAGTGGTGACAGGGTCAAACCAGTCTTTAATTTAAGGTGTCTGTTCGTCATTTGTACAATAGTTTTAGTCATAACTGTTTATGCGAACAAGCATAATCCCCAAAAGGAGGGATAAATTCCCAGTAGTTGGCAACGCAATTCCATTGCTTAATAAACAATGCCCCACAGTTCATATCTGTCAAAGTTCTTTCTTATTTTGCTTTCTTCCTTCATTCGTTTTTATAAATTAACCTAAAAAGCAACACGAGCAGCTGCAGCCGTAGTATTATATACATATATAAATTTAAAATAAGTGCAAATTGTGAAATATCTATTTTTTAATACTCAGTAAAGAATTTGTTTAAACCTCAACAGTAAGAGTTTTCCTTTGTCCGGGTTATACTTTCTTTCATCGAAGTTGGGGCGGAGGTTTTTCAGCGATTTTTTTGAAGTTTCTCAGTGGAGAATTCTAAAAAGTGGCAGAGGAGTTCATCGGCGGAGCGCCACCAAGCATCAATTAAACAAGTGTTCCAGCTCGCTGCCTTCAAGCTAGGAGTGAAAAAGGTAAACCTTTGACATACATATTTGCCTCTCAAAAAAAAGAGCTCTGTTCGTGGTTCCTGTAGGTGCAGGACAGCGACCAGAACAACAACGGATTTAATGCCAACTGTACACTGAAATTTTTTGAATAGTGACCTGTACCATTTAAAGTGAAGGGAGCACATTTCAAAAAATTCGTCCGTTGGGCTTGTAAGGCATAACTTCTTTGAAGAGTAGTTCTTCTCCCTTATGAACAATTCACTACTTTCTTTCAAAGAGATATCACTTTTTGAGATCAGTCCAAGGCAGTCTTCACACGCAATTTTTTTTTAAAACTTTATAAATTCCATATCCCTGAACGTATCTTTCGAAACATTTGGTGTCGACATGTGTGGCTTCGTCAGTGGTCTCGACTGTATCGTCGCAGTCCTGAAGTAATTCGTCAACCTCAAAAATTACTGTTTGTTATGTTGTCTTCTTGTGATCCATTTCCGAAAAATCTTTTACGTCACATTAAAGCGCTTCATCAACTTCCCAGTTGTTGTTCTTTGCGATATAATTTTGTGATATAAATTTCATTGATACTAGTTTGGCCAAAATATACTGTATCTCATGAACAGATGATTGAACATTGTTTCCAGAACTTGCCCTTACTTGAAAAAAAAAAAAAAATTTCCAAGGCATCCTGGTTCAATTTCCCAATACAAAAAAAAAAAAACCGTGATCTGTTTCTCTAAACATGTCGTCTGTTAGATCAATAATTGATTGCAATGTCATAATGATACCGCCACCCAAACACGGAATATTTGCTCTTCCCCATGTAGGTCTTACCGTTTTGAAATACTCAATATATTCTAACAACCTTTTGCGTTTACCAAACTCCCTACGGATTGCAATTAAGATCATCAAACATATCTTTATTTTTATTTGTGTATTTTTATATGGTATTGTTTTTAATAAGATTTTAGTTTGAATACAATTTTCATTCTGACAAAATTTATTTTTTGATTTTTTTTAATAAAAAAAATTTTAAAAACAGGAAACTTATAAATTATAAACTTTTTAAAAACAAGTGTTGAAATAGCATGACTGGCTTAAAAAAATAATTTTGAAATGGTCCAATTCGGCTGAAAAAATTAAACGCGAAGTTAAAGGTTATATATTCATTTATCTAAAAAGACGCCCGCTTTTTCCAGCATCTGATCCACAAAATAGTGACACGGGTCGAAATCTCTTGAATTTTGAAGAAATCGATTTTTCTGTTTAAAAATACTAGTCGCATTAAACGCAGGAGTGATATATGAATAAATTTATATGCATTCAATCAAATCAATTTAGGATGAAATGAACTCAAAGTGAAAATTTGCGGTGACACGCCCCAAAAACAAATTCGTCATATCTACGAAACTATTACACGCAGATAGATAAGATTAGGTATGTTTGCATAAGCCACAGAGAGAAATAATATTTGCTACAAAAGTAGGCGGTGCCATGCCCCAAAAATATAAAACACATCATATCTCCAAAACCATTTCACCCATGTGGATGAAATTCCTTTTATATACAAACGTCATCAAGGCAAATAATGTTTGCTGAAAAAATATGTGGTGCCACGCCCACAGCCAGAGCTACATGAATGAACTATAGAACTATAGAACATAGTGTCAATTGATAAAGATATGTTCATTGTTGGGTGTGGTACCGCCCTTTTTTTCAGCAAATGTTATTTGACTCATTACCCTTTATACTTATATATACTGAAATTCATCCCTATAGCTCAAATAGTTTCGGAGATATGATCAGTTTTATATTTATTGGGTGTGGCACCGCCCATTTTTTTAGTGGATGTTATTTCTCTTTGTGTCTGTTACACACATACCAAATTTTATCTCTCTGCGTCTAATAGTTTCGGAGATATGACCAATATTACGAATTTGTTTTTGGGGCGTGGCACCGCCCATTTTCACTTTGAGTTGATTTAATCTTACTTGATTTGATTGGATGCACATAAATTTATTCATTTATCACTCCTGCGTTTAATGTGACTAACATTTTAAACAGAAAAATCGATTATTTCAAAATTCAAGGGATTTCGGCCCGTGTCACTATTTTGTGGATCAGATGCTGGAAAAAGCGGGCATCTTTTTAGATAGGTGAATGTATAACCTTTAACTTCGCGTTTAATTTTTTTAAAGAAAATGTGTCCTTGTAGTGAATTATTTTTGTGTACACCTTTTTGTCCATAGCCATAGCTTGTGGGGAATCATGAGCCACCCTTGTTTTGACAGTTTTCTGTTTTTTGTTAATTTTGAGCCACCATGCCACGTTATTTTGCAAAACAAGATATAAAGATTGATTTTTCTGCTGTTTTGGAGGCTATTAAGCGGACTTAAATTAATAACAATTCTCCTCGTACTATCGCTAAATTCTCGAATGTACCACGTGCTATATTGAGTAAGTTGAAAGACGCAAATGTTGATTTTTCAACTGCTTCCGATGATGCAATTAAGGCGGAGGCTCACGATTCCCCATCTTTTCTGGAAATCTCGAAAACATTGATTTTTTCCAAACAACCAGATTTTGAAAAAAAAATAAAATGTTATGGCCAAAATTTACGTTTGTACCCTATTACAATTTGCAAATTTTCTGATATCGAGCAAAATAAAAACTTGGCTCACGGTTGCCCACTATCCTCTAAATAATGATCAAATTCGAAAAGTTAAATGGTGAATTTAAATAGGTAAGATGAAGGTTATCCGATTCCGTTGGCATACATCAATTATGCCATATACTGTTAGTGTGATTAGGATACAAAAATGCCCCGAAACAGCGATTTATGCACTTGAATACCGAAATGGAAAACTAAATGGGAACTGTGTTATTTTCCCTTTTTTAAATCAAATTAAAATCTCAAAAATACTGAGTTGTTTCGCTTTCACTTTAAAAATCATCTTAGTGATGATTAGTCTGCTTACTCTTCCTGGAGTGCCATTTGAGGATTCATCCTACGGTTTGCAAATTGCATCTTTTGCTACTGTATACTGGGATCCTTCGTTCAGAACAGCTCAAAACTTTTTTCGGTGTGGATTCAAAATCTCTCTCATCTTGTTACTTACTTGATAAACAGTCTTGGACTGTGAGATTTTAATGTAGTCACGCGCACAAATGGTACTATGTAACTATTTCCGTCACAATATATTTATTCGCCTATTTATTCTGCAACCAATAACTCATCAATCGAAATCACCCAAAAACAAAATATGTACATATGTAGCGATAAATTGCTACCTTCCGGATGTGAAGTTGCCTTCTAATTTTTATTTCTCATAAAATATAAAATTTGTCGTCTTTACATACATAGGTACTGAACTAGGAAGAAAAGCCTTTCTCACAAATAAAAAAAATGAAAACGTTACATCTTTTGAAGTCCCATCATCCACAAATAATGCGCGTAGCAGCGATGTTAAGTGGAGAAACGCGTGATCACAATTCATAAAATATTTTTTAACTTGAACGCAACATCAGCAGCACAACTTTGCGGTGGCAACAGTAGGGAACAGAACATTGACAATTCCAGTTAAGTGTTGTTGTAGCCTTGCCAATGACAACCAATCAGAGGTCGAATGTCTGTTACAACACCAGAGGCGAGATAAGACTAAAAAACACTGATTGAAAATCAATGCGAAGACGAAGTTGTGCCGCCGCCACACTTTCTTGGTCCTTGGAGCTGAGTTTTACACTCAACGCCAAGGCAACACAAAACATGGGCGTTGTTGGTAAGTACTAGCAATAGCGTCTCGTCGCCGACATTGCTCAAGGACGCGATATTGTAGCTACTTAGTGTAGTTGTTGTAGGAAAAAGAAACTTTTTAACTAAGAAAGAGACTCGTTTTATATTTTTATGCTTAAGATTTGTTGTCGTTGTATGTGTATCTGCATCATATACGTACACAAGCGTTTGGCAAAGATGCGCTCACAAGAATAATTGAAAATACGCTTTGTAGACTTAAGTTAAGTTCTATTGAAAGAGAAAAGTTTCCCCCAGTTTGAATAAAGGGATTTGTGCAACTTAATAAAAAATCATTAAGGCAAAAAAAGTTTTAATGCAATGCAAAAAAAAAGTGAATCGCTCAAAAATTCCACCTTAAAAAACTTTGTGAATTTTGCGTTAATTGATGAAAATTCAAATTGAAACAGAATTTCCCAACGAAGTAGTAAAATATATTGAAGAATATTTTAATATTCAAAAGAAGTATGTGTATCTACTTAGTACAGTGAAAGTTATCACTTTTTTATATCAGAGAAAATTGTCAGTCAGTTTAAAAACTGACGCACATAGTAGACTGAGCATAGAAGAAAGAAAAATTCTAAAAGTTTTAAAAATGCATGCAGCTATTTGCAAGGTCATTTAGGTCAAAATGACTTACATGTGGGGGTTTTAGAGGGTTAAAATTGTCTAAAGAAATATTCCTCGTAATATCCTGCATAAGTTTACTATATACATAATACACCTCAAATGTAAGGATCATATAGTTAAATTCATCAATTTAACACAAGAATGCGTTATTTTTGTTTTTTCATGTACAGTGGATTAAAAAACTTCAAAAATCGATTAAAAAAAATCTGACGTGCTGGAGAAAAACGACGAGACACTGGTATTTTTTTACAAAAAGCTTTAATTATCGAACAGTTTATTACAAAAAAAAGAAAAACATAGGGAAAAACGCATTTTGGTAACTTTTCAATGAATTGTATATATTTTTTGCATTTTCCATCGATATTTTTAAGTGGTATCTTATGCGAAATTTTCGTGCGTTTGTCAATATACTCATTAATAAATGAGTTACATCGAACATCAGGAAGATTTCGTGTTCAACACCATCTACGTGTTTATATATATGGCTTTGCTTCCTAAAATCATTCGAAAGTATTTGTTTACGTACAACGTAAACCGTGTGTGTACGGCATAATCAAATTGTTTCTGCTAATGGCCGCCGACACTGAAAGCGCTGCTATCGCATTTTGAACGAAAACCCGAAGTGGGGTTTTCGTTCGATTGCCGCCGTCATCACTGATTTTCAACAAGTCATACACCGAACATCGAATAATCCCAAAGTTTACTTTAACATAAATTAAAATCACTAAACAAACAGTAAGATTCACGAGAGCACAAAACATCACCAAACGAAGGAAAGTTTACGACACAACACTCAGCATCACAAGTCAGCGCAACGTTGGACATAAGATCAACACAGAGAGAATCGACATTGGACGGACATTTGGAATCACCGGTGCAGCAGCCCCAGACACCGTTTGTGCTGCAGCAAAGTTCTCGTTCGACGTACTGACCGCGGCGTGGGATTTGTATATAACCAACCCAAAGATTTGTAGTTTTACCTTTGTTAAATTACTAGTGAAGAACAATCATTAAAACCTTTATAAAGTTTATGAAAAACCCACTAATCTTTTATTTGCATTATTCCAATTTAGTACTCCGACCCTCCACTTAACAGTATTCTAATTAAGCAGAAATTGAAACGGTCACATATAATACATTTTATTATTAGTCCCGTAATAAATACCGATTTAATAACTTGAATTAAGAAATCAAATCTTTCTTCTGTTGTAGTAACTTTAGTACAAAAATGGTAACTGTGGACAATACTCCAGTTACCATTAATGCTTTCAATCATAAATGTAAGACAAGATGTACAATGTGAAGCATCGTAATCTCCAAAACCAACAATTTTCTTAGTATTAGATGTTAATAATTTTGATATTGATGATTCGTCAAATTTTAAAATGCAAAGCCTATCTTTTACATCTATTGAATTCGCAAAATTTAACAAATCTTTTTCTACTCTTTTAGAAAACCCTGCGCTTGTAGGATATATTTCACTACATTTTTTCCTATTTATACTACGGTTCTCGCAGGTGTTAATTTCAGACAGTTTTCTTTTAACAGCTCTGAAAATAAAAAAAAACATTAGTCCCTAATCTTCTGACTAAAATATAAAATAAGAACAAATTCACTACACATATATTTGAGAATCGAAACTTTACTTTAACTTAACTTTAACTCAGACGGTGCTCTGTGGGTCTATAAGAAAGCACTAGCCTTTATCGCGTAAGCCGACCGACACAGAACAACATATGCGATGATAAGAGTTTTTATTATTAAACCAAAAAAAAACTTTTTTTTTTTTTTCAAAGAAAAAGACTTGATTCTGACGATATCAATATCATCTATTCAAAATAGAAACAGCTGACGAATATAAAGTTTACTTTGATACATCTTATGCAAATCAGTGGGCCTTATCATGAATTTGTCTGCAGTTGATTTTGATTTTTTGTTAATTTTTTCGAAAAAAAAAAAGTTTTTTTTAGAAATCAATTTATTTCGCCGAAACTAACAAACCAACCAAAAAGTGATGTGAATATCATTTGTAGGTAATTTAATTACCTTTAATATGATATATAATTCGTTTGAATACAAACTTTGGTTGTTGAGATATTTGCGTTTAAATGGAACTATCTTTTTTTTTTGGTCCAAAAACCAAAAATGACCGATATCTCGAAAACGACACGAAATAACGCCTACTTTTTGGATTTTCTCATGTGTTTTACAAAAAGTTTAAATTATCGAACAGTTTATTACAAAAAAAAGAAAAAAAGGGAAAAACGCATTTTGGTACTTTTTCAATGAATTGTATATAACTTTTGCATTTTCCATCGATATTTTTAAGTGGTATCTTATTTTCTTCACAAATATATAACCTATGATACAAAAAAAAAAAAAAAAAAATATTATAAAGAAGTTATTTCTTCAAACTTTCGCGCAAACTACTAAGAAAGTTGGAACAATTTAAACATTCCAAATTTGTTACAAAAGTTTCAGTACTTTCCCGGAAAAAAAAAATTACTGAAACTTTTGTCTAAATTACTTTCATTTGGATTTTGAATTTCATTCAAAACTACCTTAATTGCCATCGGTAGTTTTGAAATAAATTCATCACAAGACGGTGATTTTACTAAAAAGTTTGCTTTATAACTCATACAATCAAATAACAATTCTATACTCTCTTGAGTAAATTTTTTGGTACATATTTTTTCAAAATTACTATCAACGAAAAGTTTACTGGACATGATTTTTAAAGATGATTGTTCGCAGAACTAAAAACTTTCCTTTTATTTTAATTTTATTTTAAGTTAACTTTAACTTTATTAATTTAAATCTATATAAATTTGCATGAAATTAATCCTAAGTAACTTTCAAAATGAACTACTTTCTTCAAATATCATTTTTTGTAACTTTAAAATGTTTTTGCTATTTTTCATTACACTATGCACCTTACCCTGTAAACATTTTTAGTATATTGTTTATTGCCTTTTGTCATTTAGTTGCTAATTCAGCAATATGCATAACTAGCAGGTGTCCAATGCAAGCGATCAAGGCAAGCAACAACAACAAGAACCGGTTTTGAGTATGCCGTCTGCTAGTGTGCATTGCTGAATTACCAAAGAGACGACTTGGTAAAAGCTTTAAGATAACTTCTCAAATCACTTTGCGATTTACACTTGTTGGGTAAGGTTGTGTTACTAGTGGTACAAAATTTAAATTACGTATTTTTTTATACAATAAAGTTTATATATATATTTGCTAACTGCAATTTGCACCTCTTTTTTTTGGTGAATCTTTTTTTATACTTAATAACATTTTTTGGTGCCGAAACCCGGGAACCATTCCCTTTAGATAAAAATTAAAGAAACTATTTGTGAATAGTTAAATTTGTTTAAATTATTAATTAAACTAAAATAAATAGAAAAGTGAAATTTTTTGTGCCTATAAAAAAAGTGATCTCTTGCCCAACATTTGCACTTCTTGTGTATTAAGCAAAGTCATTTACATGATTTTTTGTTACAACTGCCTTGCTGCAAATGAAAGTCATTATTTTTTATTAAAAAATAAAGAAACTATTAATTCAAAAAAATTAAAAGTTACTTAATTTTTTATTAAAGTGAAATTCTTTAAATTTGGTTTTTTTACATAATTTCTTTTTCGGAAATTGATGCCAAATTGGTGGTGTGCAAGAATCCATTTTGTTAATTTCTGCCTTGCTGCAAACAAAATTTCTTCACACATTTTGTATAGAAAAACTGATTTTTTTTTCTTTGCAATTTTTTTTCGTATTTTGTTTGAACAAAATTTTGCTTATTGCTCAAAATTAATTGAAGCAAATTAAATTAATTTAATTTTTTTTTGTTGAAAAATTTATCGTTTTGAAAAAAAAAAAATGGCTGCAATTGAAAAATTTATGCAACAGCAACTTGATTCCTTTGATCATATTAAGATTTTGCGAACTCAGATTGATAAGCAATCTGATAGATCAATGGGGTTAATTACAAGTTACCTAGAGGAGCTTGAAAAGGTTTATACCCAATTTAAAAAAATCCATGATAAGATTGTTGTTGCTGTACGTGTTGAACAAATGGATCAAAATGAAGTTCCATACTTCAAAAATAATGTATTTTATGATTTCTTTGAAATCTACATGAGTTCTAAAGCATGCTTGCTTGATGCCATGCCACATGATGGTGCATCGTCTCCATACTTAACCAGTACTTTTGCCTTGCCGCAAAATCAAAGTGAAACTTTACATAAAGCTGATGTAAGTTTACCGAAAATTTCTTTACCTAAATTTTCTGGAGACTATATGGAATGGGTCTCATTCCGTGACATATATAACTCAGTAGTTCACGAAAATAAAAGCATTTCTAGTGTTCAAAAGTTTTATTACTTGAAAGGTACATTGTCAGGTGAAGCCGCTAATTTGGTAAAAGCCATTTCTGTCACCGAAGCTAATTATGCAACGGCTTGGTCAATTTTAGAGAACAGGTATCACAATAAAAGAATTTTAGTAGATGCACTCTTGAAAAAGATTTTTAGTGTACCAGAATCTAATGGTACTTCAAAGGGTATACGCCTTATTCTGGACACATTTCGAGAATGTTTGCAGTCTTTAAAAAACTTAGACATAAAAATATCCGATTGGGATGCGATATTGGTGTATCAAATTTCTCAAAAACTTGATACCCAATCTCGAAAGGAATGGGAACAATCTTTAAAATCGTCTACTGATGTTCCTTCAGTTGAGGGAATGTTTTCTTTTCTTGAGAATACGTTTCGTGCTCTTGAATCTATAAGCACCGTTCATAAGATTTCATCGAAATCTCCTAAGCCACAAATTTTTAAATCGAAGAAAAACACTTTTCATTCGAACAATGTTGCCCAGGGTTCAAACAGTTGTTTATTTTGCGAAAAACCTCATTCTTTGTACCGCTGTTTTAAGTTTATGGGATTGCCCCACAAATCTAAAATTGAGTTTCTCACAAATAAAAATATTTGTTTTAATTGTTTATTTCTTGGTCACAAATCAATTGATTGTAAATCATCTTATCGGTGCAATAGCTGCAAGAAACGCCATCATACAATTTTACATTCAGAGGAGGCTGTGGCAGTCGCCACTTTAGATACACATTCAATTAACACTAATATAGAAAGTACAAATTTGGCTTCTAACTGTTGCAACGAAGTCTCGACACTTTCAGCACAAACACTTCCACACGTTTTACTTTCTACTATTCGTGTAGTTGTAAAAAGTGCGAAGTCTCAAATTGTTTTGCGAGCATTGCTTGACCAAGGTTCTCAAGCAACTCTCATATCGGAAAATGCTGTTCAACTTTTGAATTTAGATAGACAGAAAATTTCATGTGATATTTCAGGAGTTGGGCAAAATAGTAAAAATCTTTGCCGTGCTTTAGTTTCTTTGGATTTATGGTCAGTCCAGAATAAATCAGTTTTACAGTGCAAAGCTCTTGTCTTATCTACTTTAACAGCTTATACTCCTAAGCCTTCGGTTATAAAACTTAATTTTGAAATGTTTGGTATCGATATACTAGCAGATCCACATTATTATAATTCGGATCCAATTGACATAATTTTGGGCGCAGATGTTTTCACTAGTATTGCTTTGCCAGGGCAGTCGAAAACATACGACCAAATATTTTTACAAAACACCCATTTTGGTTGGGTAATTTCTGGTCCAGTTGATCCATTCACTGGGACTAGTGTAACTGTAAATAACTTGGTTATTGAAAATTTATTAAGATCTTTCTGGGAACAGGAAGAAATCCCTACCACTCGTGAGCTATCAGAAGAAGAAAAAGCTTGCGAACTTTATTTTCAAAGGACAACTAAGCGTGATCCTTCAGGAAAATATATAGTAAATCTTCCGTTTAAATCTTTGATTTTTAATACTGGTTCTCCAAACCTTAATAATAATCAAAATAACGCTCTAAAAAGACTTAAAAATTTAGAAAACACATTTTCTAAACGCCCACAATTATGTGAGGCATATACAAATTTTATTCATGACTATGAACAATTGAATCATATGTCCAAGATAGGTTCATTTCCGTCTGATATACAACCCAATGCATACTTTTTACCTCATCATGGTGTTTTTAAAGATAGCACTACAACGAAATTGAGGGTTGTTTTCGATGGTAGTAGCAAGCCTTTTAACTCTACTTCACTCAATGAAGAATTGAGTCCAGGTCCAGCCTTACAAAACGACTTATCACAAGTTATATGTCGATGGCGCAAACACAAAATTGCTTTTAGCTCAGATATTGAGAAAATGTTTCGCCAGATACTTGTTGCAGATGAGCATCAAATGTATCAGCAAATTTTGTGGCGTGATTCTCCAACAGATCCTATTTCGATTTACAAATTAAATACCGTAACTTATGGTACAACCCCAGCACCATTTCTGTCTATTCGAGTTCTACATCAGTTATCAGAAGATTACAAATCTGAATTTTCCAAGGCAGCTAATGTCTTAGTCTCTGATTCTTACGTGGATGACGTTATTTCTGGCTGTGACACAGTTGCAGAGGCTATTTTACTTCAGAAAAATCTTTGTTCCTTGCTAAGCAAAGGACAATTAAATCTTCGTAAATGGATCTCTAACTCACAAGAGTTGATTCAACAAATTCCTGAAGAATTTAGAGAAAATTCTGTTACATTCGATTTGGATGCAAACAACACTGTTAAAGCTCTTGGAGTTCAGTGGAATACAGTTTCTGACTTATTTACTTTTAAAGTAAAATTTTCTGATTCTGGGAAAATAACTAAACGCACAATTTTATCTGACGCTGCTAAGCTTTTTGACCCACTGGGTTGGCTAACACCTTCAACTGTTATAGCGAAAATAATTTTTCAGAGATTGTGGCTTGCTGGGCTAGATTGGGATGATGAAGTTCCCAAAGATATTGTGTCTGATTGGACGAACTATAAAAATTCATTGCATTTCTTTGAAAAAGTGAAAATTCCACGTTACATTGGATATAAATCTGATGTTTGCATTGAATTGCATTGTTTTGCTGATGCATCAGAAGTTGCTTATGCCGCTGTGGTTTATTCTCGAATTAAATATTCAGAGCACCATATCATTGTGAGTCTTTTACAAGCCAAAAGTAAGGTTGCACCAGTTAAAACGGTAACCATTCCTCGCTTAGAACTTTGTGCCGCAGCACTTTTAATAAAACTTACTAATATTGTCAAAAATTCCTTTGGCCAAGATTTAATATCATCCAGTACTTATTGGAGCGACAGCACTACTGTATTAAGTTGGATACGAAAGCCACCTGCTCGATGGTCCGTATATGTTGCTAATCGTGTCGGTGAGATTCAAAGATTTTCAAATATATCTCAATGGCGATACGTCCCATCAGCTGAAAATCCTGCAGACTGTGCCTCTAGAGGTATCATGCCTGCGGATTTTATAAATTTCAACTTGTGGTGGCACGGTCCACATTTTCTTACACTTGATTCTTCTTTTTGGCCAACTAACATATTAGACTTGGACACAAAGTTAGAAGAAAAACGAACCAAAATTATGACACATGTTATTATTGAAAATTTTGATACAAATATTTTCGCAAGATTTTCTAGTTTAACTCGAATGTTACGAGTTTTATCATTTTGCAGACGTTTTTGTAGAAACTGCAAAGTTCAGAAGCAAAATCGTGAAATTGAAGCCTTATCTTGTCAAGAAATCAATTTCACCTTACTTGAGCTTATAAAGATTTCTCAAAACATAGATTTCCATTCTGAAATTGCAACAGTTCAAGCAGAAGAGCAATTGAAAAACAAAACTTTACTTAAGCTTATGCCATTTGTCGATATAAATGGTATTTTGCGTGTTGGAGGTAGGTTGCAGAACTCAGATATTTCAAATGAGTCAAAACATCCAATTTTTTTATCAAAAAATAGTCCTCTTTCAAAACTTATAATTTTAGATGCGCATCATCGCACTCTACATGGAGGCCTTTCATTAACTATGTCTTATGTTAATCGAAATTACTGGATACTTTCTGGTGTTCAGCTTGCAAAAAGGGTTATAGGCAACTGTCTACCTTGTTTTAAATATAGAGCACGTACCTCTCAACAAATCATGGGAAATCTACCGTCTGTTCGTTTGAACATAACAAGACCTTTTAAACATAGTGGTGTTGACTATGCAGGTCCCATTCTTGTCAAAAACAGTAATTTAAGATCTACTGCGGTTTCAAAAGGATATATTTGTTTGTTTGTGTGTATGGTAACGAAAGCCATACATCTTGAGGCAGTATCTGACCTCACCACTAGTGCTTTTTTGGCAGCATTTCGTAGATTTGTGTCCAGAAGGGGTTGTTGTACCGATTTATACTCTGATTGTGGCACCAATTTTGTTGGTGCATCAAAGGAACTTCAAATTCTGTTTTCTAAGAGCAATCCTTTGCTTAACGAGCTACGTGATAACCTATCTAGTCAAAGTACAAATTGGCACTTTATACCACCTGCTTCACCTAACTTTGGTGGCCTATGGGAGGCGGGGGTAAAATCCGTTAAACACCATTTGAAGCGTGTTATTTCAAACAAAATGCTTAATTTTGAAGAACTTAACACTTTATTATGTCAAATTGAATCATGTCTTAACTCAAGACCACTGTGTCCTCTGTCTTCAGACCCAAGAGATATCAATGCATTGACACCAGCCCATTTCTTGATTGGCGAACCTACTAATTGTATTCCAGATGACTCGTTATTAGATCAAAACATCAACCACATAACGCGCTGGAAGGCAGTCGAAAAGATGAAACAACACTTTTGGAAACGATGGCACTCGGAATACTTAAACCGTTTACAAGCACGACCTAAATGGCTAACTACTAAACGTAATGCAAAAGTAGGTGAACTGGTTCTGGTAGCAGATGAACGTTGTGGGCCTGGTCAGTGGCTGCTTGGTAGAATTCACAAGACACATCCAGGGTCAGATGGATATGTTCGCGTAGTATCAATATATACTAAAAACAAAATAATTAAGCGACCAATTACTAAAATTTGTTTTCTCCCCTCAGATACTTCTACAGATGCGGCAGATACTCAACATTCATCCGAACAATTGAATGGAGCCTACCCTTCGAGCTGCGAGTCGGAGCGTAGCTTAGCTATACGCTGAATAAATTATACTCCCAACGATAGGCCGTTCAATTTTTACTACTGGATGAAGAACTGTCGTTCTTGGGAGGGAGAATGTTCGCAGAACTAAAAACTTTCCTTTTATTTTAATTTTATTTTAAGTTAACTTTAACTTTATTAATTTAAATCTATATAAATTTGCATGAAATTAATCCTAAGTAACTTTCAAAATGAACTACTTTCTTCAAATATCATTTTTTGTAACTTTAAAATGTTTTTGCTATTTTTCATTACACTATGCACCTTACCCTGTAAACATTTTTAGTATATTGTTTATTGCCTTTTGTCATTTAGTTGCTAATTCAGCAATATGCATAACTAGCAGGTGTCCAATGCAAGCGATCAAGGCAAGCAACAACAACAAGAACCGGTTTTGAGTATGCCGTCTGCTAGTGTGCATTGCTGAATTACCAAAGAGACGACTTGGTAAAAGCTTTAAGATAACTTCTCAAATCACTTTGCGATTTACACTTGTTGGGTAAGGTTGTGTTACTAGTGGTACAAAATTTAAATTACGTATTTTTTTATACAATAAAGTTTATATATATATTTGCTAACTGCAATTTGCACCTCTTTTTTTTGGTGAATCTTTTTTTATACTTAATAACAATGATAATGAATATTTAAAAGCTTTGAAAATTGATACAAGATAACTATTGCGGACATTTAACTTAATTAAATTATTGAAAAATTCTATAAAAGAGTTTAATTTGCAAAGTTTGTCATTAATATTTTGTTTTGTACAATAACTTGCATTATTGCGCAAAAAAAATTGATTTCCCCGAAAATGCGAAGAAATTCCTTAGTTGCTTCTGCATTTTCTGCAACAGTTTTATCTTCAAAAGAATTCGCGGTTATAGCTTTATTAATTTCATTTCTAAAATAATTCGATACGATAAGTTCTATACGATCATATCTTTTCTCATACATAATACCTACGGTGACCAACTGTCCTGTATTTCCGGGGACAGTTCTGTATTTCGGCTACGTGTCCCCGGAATTTATTTGAGAAATACGGGACATACAAATGTTCTGTATTTTATTTTGTGTCCCGTATTTGTCCTGTATTTGCACAGTTCATTTATTAATATGTATAAAATATCAATAAAAATCGTAATTGTTTAGCTAATTCATCACAATATGAAGTTGCATATTTTCATATTTTTACAAATAGCTTTAAGACCTCTTTAGAAAATGCAAACTTAAACTGTGATAAACGGCTCTTTGACAATTAACAACTGAAATATCAAAATCATCAGTATAACCTTTTTTTTTTTTTTTTGTAAAAATTGTTGAGTTTAGCTTGTGCTAAAATGCTTCCACGGAAAGGATTTTCTCCATTATGAACATAACGTAGACACAGCTTCGAGCAGCACCATGCGCAGGATTTGCTCTGGAAGAGGTTTTTCATTTAGATTAATTTTATTACATTTTATTCAATTCATATATAATTTATATGGGAAAAAGATCTTCCTGGGGGAGGGGTTAAACCTCCAAAACCCTCTACGTGTGCACAATCCTGGCTTACAATAAAGACACTTAAAACTATTATGATAACAAAATGTAATTGTTATTTAAACTGTGTCGAGTTCAAAGAATATTTGAGGTCACACGAAGACATTTTGAAAATAATTTCTTTTGCTAAAAAATACTAAGAGCTGTTTTCACAATATCTGGGTAAAATTCAACTTGCGGATTAATATAAATTTTACATAAAATTTAATATCAGAGTGCCAGTTAAGGTTAAATCCAATTTAAATGTAATACAAGTAAAAGAAATAAATGCTTTTATTAACGAACAATAAATAAAGTTCAAATTTTTAAATTTTCAAAGAAAATTGTACCGTTGAGGTCCTCGTACGTAGGTATACGCCTTGAAGGAGGTTACATTTAGAAGTGAAAATCTTTTGTTTTTGCTCATCAGGCATTGTTTACCTCAATATTTATGTGTCCCCGATTTGTCCCCGATTTTCCCCAGACTGTCCCCAATTGTCCCCGTTTTTTTCGCATAAATATCGTTTTGTCCCCGATTTTGCTCACACAGACATGGTCACCGTAATAATACCCAATGTTATAAAAGATTTAATTTTTTGATTTTGAAACCCTTTTAATGCACAAACCGCGAGCAATACATCCCACTCAAACGCAGCTTTTTCAAATTGTATGCGAAATTTTCGTGCGTTTGTCAATATACTCATTAATAAATGAGTTACATCGAACATCAGGAAAATTTCGTGTTCAACACCATCTACGTGTTTATATATATGGCTTTGCTTCCTAAAATCATTCGAAAGTATTTGTTTACGTACAACGTAAACCGTGTGTGTACGACATAATCAAATTGTTTCTGCTAATGGCCGCCGACACTGAAAGCGCTGCTATCGCATTTTGAACGAAAACCCGAAGTGGGGTTTTCGTTCGATTGCCGCCGTCATCACTGATTTTCAACAAGTCATACACCGAACATCGAATAATCCCAAAGTTTACTTTAACATAAATTAAAATCACTAAACAAACAGTAAGATTCACGAGAGCACAAAACATCACCAAACGAAGGAAAGTTTACGACACAACACTCAGCATCACAAGTCAGCACAACGTTGGACATAAGATCAACACAGAGAGAATCGACATTGGACGGACATTTGGAATCACCGGTGCAGCAGCCCCAGACACCTTTTGTGCTGCAGCAAAGTTCTCGTTCGACGTACTGACCGCGGCGTGGGATTTGTATATAACCAACCCAAAGATTTGTAGTTTTACCTTTGTTAAATTACTAGTGAAAAACAATCATTAAAACCTTTATAAAGTTTATGAAAAACCCACTAATCTTTTATTTGCATTATTCCAATTTAGTACTCCGACCCTCCACTTAACAGTATTCTAATTAAGCAGAAATTGAAACGGTCACATATAATACATTTTATTATTAGTCCCGTAATAAATACCGATTTAATAACTTGAATTAAGAATTCAAATCTTTCTTCTGTTGTAGTAACTTTAGTACAAAAATGGTAACTGTGGACAATACTCCAGTTACCATTAATGCTTTCAATCATAAATGTAAGACAAGATGTACAATGTGAAGCATCGTAATCTCCAAAACCAACAATTTTCTTAGTATTAGATGTTAATAATTTTGATATTGATGATTCGTCAAATTTTAAAATGCAAAGCCTATCTTTTACATCTATTGAATTCGCAAAATTTAACAAATCTTTTTCTACTCTTTTAGAAAACCCTGCGCTTGTAGGATATATTTCACTACATTTTTTCCTATTTATACTACGGTTCTCGCAGGTGTTAATTTCAGACAGTTTTCTTTTAACAGCTCTGAAAATAAAAAAAAAAACATTAGTCCCTAATCTTCTGACTAAAATATAAAATAAGAACAAATTCACTACACATATATTTGAGAATCGAAACTTTACTTTAACTTAACTTTAACTCAGACGGTGCTCTGTGGGTCTATAAGAAAGCACTAGCCTTTATCGCGTAAGCCGACCGACACAGAACAACATATGCGATGATAAGAGTTTTTATTATTAAACCAAAAAAAAACTTTTTTTTTTTTTTCGAAGAAAAAGACTTGATTCTGACGATATCAATATCATCTATTCAAAATAGAAACAGCTGACGAATATAAAGTTCACTTTGATACATCTTATGCAAATCAGTGGGCCTTATCATGAATTTGTCTGCAGTTGATTTTGATTTTTTGTTAATTTTTTCGAAAAAAAAAACGTTTTTTTTAGAAATCAATTTATTTCGCCGAAACTAACAAACCAACCAAAAAGTGATGTGAATATCATTTGTAGGTAATTTAATTACCTTTAATATGATATATAATACGTTTGAATACAAACTTTGGTTGTTGAGATATTTGCGTTTAAATGGAACTATCTTTTTTTTTTGGTCCAAAAACCAAAAATGACCGATATCTCGAAAACGACACGAAATAACGCCTACTTTTTGGATTTTTTCATGTGTTTTACAAAAAGTTTAAATTATCGAACAGTTTATTACAAAAAAAAGAAAAAAAGGGAAAAACGCATTTTGGTAACTTTTCAATGAACAGTATATAACTTTTGCATTTTCCATCGATATTTTTAAGTGGTATCTTATTTTCTTCACAAATATATAGCCTATGATACAAAAAAAAAAAAAAATATTATAAAAAAGTTATTTCTTCAAACTTTCGCGCAAACTACTAAGAAAGTTGGAACAATTTAAACATTCCAAATTTGTTACAAAAGTTTCAGTACTTTCCCGGAAAAAAAAAATTACTGAAACTTTTGTCTAAATTACTTTCATTTGGATTTTGAATTTCATTCAAAACTACCTTAATTGCCATCGGTAGTTTTGAAATAAATTCATCACAAGACGGTGATTTTACCAAAAAGTTTGCTTTATAACTCATACAATCAAATAACAATTCTATACTCTCTTGAGTAAATTTTTTGGTACATATTTTTTCAAAATTACTATCAACGAAAAGTTTACTGGACATGATTTTTAAAGATGATAATGAATATTTAAAAGCTTTGAAAATTGATACAAGATAACTATTGCGGACATTTAACTTAATTAAATTATTGAAAAATTCTATAAAAGAGTTTAATTTGCAAAGTTTGTCATTAATATTTTGTTTTGTACAATAACTTGCATTATTGCGCAAAAAAAAATTGATTTCCCCGAAAATGCGAAGAAATTCCTTAGTTGCTTCTGCATTTTCTGCAACAGTTTTATCTTCAAAAGAATTCGCGGTTATAGCTTTATTAATTTCATTTCTAAAATAATTCGATACGATAAGTTCTATACGATCATATCTTTTCTCATACATAATACCCAATGTTATAAAAGATTTAATTTTTTGATTTTGAAACCCTTTTAATGCGCAAACCGCGAGCAATACATCCCACTCAAACGCAGCTTTTTCAAATTGTATGCGAAATTTTCGTGCGTTTGTCAATATACTCATTAATAAATGAGTTACATCGAACATCAGGAAAATTTCGTGTTCAACACCATCTACGTGTTTATATATATGGCTTTGCTTCCTAAAATCATTCGAAAGTATTTGTTTACGTACAACGTAAACCGTGTGTGTACGGCATAATCAAATTGTTTCTGCTAATGGCCGCCGACACTGAAAGCGCTGCTATCGCATTTTGAACGAAAACCCGAAGTGGGGTTTTCGTTCGATTGCCGCCGTCATCACTGATTTTCAACAAGTCATACACCGAACATCGAATAATCCCAAAGTTTACTTTAACATAAATTAAAATCTTTAAGAATTTTTTAAGTGTGTTACTTAATGACATTTTATATTGAAAATTGATTTTATTTAATTGAACTTTTTTAGTCATATATTTGCAAAGATCGATTTACATATAAATCTATCAATGCATTTTTCTAACACATAATTATGACAAATCAAGGAACGGATTAAAAACACGGCTATAGTGACATATGTTTCGTCTTTCGCCACAAAGACTCATCAGACTTTTTTTGTTGTAATTATAATTATATTTATTTTACTAAATTAATTATAATTGAAAAATTGCAAGTTTGAAAACTTTTTGTGTTTTTGGTCTGGGCGGGAGACGAACCAAGGATCTCCAGGTTGGTAGCAGAAGTCGTTACCACTGCACCAGCCTTGCCCGGCTGCGAAGCCGACTTTTTGCCAGTTTTATTTGTGTGTTAATACGTATTGATATATCATAATTGTTGTTTTGTGTTATTTATTGATATTTGGTATAGTTGTTCCTTTGGAACAAATTCAATACCGATTGCAGGTGTTTCCACCTTATCAGGGCGTGTTCTCCCAAATAACTTTAAGAATTTTTTAAGTGTGTTACTTAATGACATTTTATATTGAAAATTGATTTTATTTAATTGAACTTTTTTAGTCATATATTTGCAAAGATCGATTTACATATAAATCTATCAATGCATTTTTCTAACACAAAAAGTTTTCAAACTTGCAATTTTTCAATTATAATTAATTTAGTAAAATAAATATAATTATAATTACAACAAAAAAAGTCTGATGAGTCTTTGTGGCGAAAGACGAAACATATGTCACTATAGCCGTGTTTTTAATCCGTTCCTTGATTTGTTCGTCTCCCGCCCAGACCAAAAACACAAAAAGTTTTCAAACTTGCAATTTTTCAATTATAATTGATTTAGTAAAATAAATATAATTATTATTACAACAAAAATAGTCTGATGAGTCTTTGTGGCGAAAGACGAAACATATGTCACTATAGCCGTGTTTTTAATCCGTTCCTTGATTTGTCATAATTATGTGTTAGAAAAATGCATTGATAGATTTATATGTAAATCGATCTTTGCAAATATATGACTAAAAAAGTTCAATTACATAAATTAAAATCACTAAACAAACAGTAAGATTCACGAGAGCACAAAACATCACCAAACGAAGGAAAGTTTACGACACAACACTCAGCATCACAAGTCAGCACAACGTTGGACATAAGATCAACACAGAGAGAATCGACATTGGACGGACATTTGGAATCACCGGTGCAGCAGCCCCAGACACCTTTTGTGCTGCAGCAAAGTTCTCGTTCGACGTACTGACCGCGGCGTGGGATTTGTATATAACCAACCCAAAGATTTGTAGTTTTACCTTTGTTAAATTACTAGTGAAAAACAATCATTAAAACCTTTATAAAGTTTATGAAAAACCCACTAATCTTTTATTTGCATTATTCCAATTTAGTACTCCGACCCTCCACTTAACAGTATTCTAATTAAGCAGAAATTGAAACGGTCACATATAATACATTTTATTATTAGTCCCGTAATAAATACCGATTTAATAACTTGAATTAAGAATTCAAATCTTTCTTCTGTTGTAGTAACTTTAGTACAAAAATGGTAACTGTGGACAATACTCCAGTTACCATTAATGCTTTCAATCATAAATGTAAGACAAGATGTACAATGTGAAGCATCGTAATCTCCAAAACCAACAATTTTCTTAGTATTAGATGTTAATAATTTTGATATTGATGATTCGTCAAATTTTAAAATGCAAAGCCTATCTTTTACATCTATTGAATTCGCAAAATTTAACAAATCTTTTTCTACTCTTTTAGAAAACCCTGCGCTTGTAGGATATATTTCACTACATTTTTTCCTATTTATACTACGGTTCTCGCAGGTGTTAATTTCAGACAGTTTTCTTTTAACAGCTCTGAAAATAAAAAAAAAAACATTAGTCCCTAATCTTCTGACTAAAATATAAAATAAGAACAAATTCACTACACATATATTTGAGAATCGAAACTTTACTTTAACTTAACTTTAACTCAGACGGCGCTATATGGGTCTATAAGAAAGCGCTGGCCTTTATCGCGTAAGCCGACCGACACAGAACAACATATGCGATGATAAGGGTTTTTATTATTATTGATACATCTTATGCAAATCAGTGGGCCTTATCATGAATTTGTCTGCAGTTGATTTTGATTTTTTGTTAATTTTTTCGAAAAAAAAAAAGTTTTTTTTAGAAATCAATTTATTTCGCCGAAACTAACAAACCAACCAAAAACTGATGTGAATATCATTTGTAGGTAATTTAATTACCTTTAATATGATATATAATACGTTTGAATACAAACTTTGGTTGTTGAGATATTTGTATTTAAATGGAACTATCTTTTTTTTTTTTTGGTCCGAAAACCGAAAATGACTGATATCTCGAAAACGACACGAAATAAAAAAAAAATAATGCGATTTTTGGAATCAGCAGCCCATTTTCATATAAAATGAATGATGGCATTCCCTGGGGAAAAATTTTTAGTCATTTGTAGAGTGGTATTATTTAATGGTGCGATTTTATCGATATTGCAAGAATTAAAATCGAACAACGCAAAAATGTAGAACAAGCCAAAATGATTTCGCACATTGGATTAAAATCGCTCCGTGCTTAATTCCAGTATTTTCTCTGACGAATTTCTTTGAGTCCATTGTTCAACATGTAATAATGAATAGTGGATCTATCTAATGAAATGAAATTAATAGGTAATAGTTTATTTTTGACTAACATTTCTGACCGAAAAAGACTGATAATCTTCTAAGGAAGGCAAATCTATCCTAACAATAATATCACAGGCCCACAAAAAAAAAAAGTACCATGCGCGAAAGATCAGACCACCTGAACTTTATGTTTTTGGGGTCGCTGAATCCGAATATGGTGCCAGAATAGCGAAGTTGGTTCGCGTTTTTTCAGAAATCAACAATAGTGCTGAAAATTACTGATTTTTGCTGGTTCCTGAAAAAACGCGAACCAACTTCGCTATTCTGGCACCATATTCGGATTCAGGGACCCCGAAAACATAAAGTTCAGGTGATCTGATCTTTCCCGCATGTTACTTTTTTTTTGTGGACCTGTGTATTTATGTGTATTCATTAAGGAGGAAATCCACACTATTAATATCTAAATTTAAGGATGAAAACTATGATTCATTTCTCCGAAACTATTTGACCCATGTTAATGAAATTCGATTTATTTACAAAAATCATCAAGACAAATAATATCTGCTGAAAAAATGTATGGTGCCACGCCCAAAGGCAGAGCTACATGTATGAGCTTGTTCCCTGTAGAACAGAGAGGCAAGTAATTAGGATATGTTCATTGGTGGTTGTGGCACCATATATTTTTTCAGCAGATGTTATTTATCTTGATGACCTGTGTATATAAACCGAATTTCAACCACATGTGTCAAATAGTTTCGGAGATATTATGTGTTTTATATTTTTGGGGCGTGGCACCGCCAACTTTTATAGTGGATGTTATTTCTCTCTGTCCCTATTGCCAACATACCGAATTTTATCTATCTGCGTCTAATAGTTTCGGAGATATGACGAATTTGTTTTTGGGGCGTGGCACCGCCCATTTTCACTTTGAGTTGATTTCATCTTACTTGATTTGATTAAATGCATATAAATTTATTCATATATCACTCCTGCGTTTAATGCAACTAACATTTTTAAACAGAAACATCGATTTTTTCAAAATTCAAGACATCTCGACCCGTGTCACTATTTTGTGGATCAGATGCTGGAACGAGGGGGCATCTTCTCAGCTAGGTGAATGTATGACCTTTAATTTCCCGTTTGATTTTTTTAAAGAAAATGTGTCCTTGTAGAGAATTATTTTTGTGTACACTTTTTTGTAAAAAAAAAACCACAGTGCGTCGCACAGTGTCGCGAGCTCATATATAGAGCGGCCAAAACTATTAAACGTTATCCGGTTTTGATAAAATTTTGCACAGTGATGCTTTTTGTTAAGATTATGCAAATTTTAGAAAATGGGCGTGGTTCGCCCCTTTCTAAGCCTACTTCCAGTACAAAAGTATTAGTATCAGGTGATTTTTTTAAAGGTTTTTTATACAATTAATTTAAATATTACCCTTTTAAATGTTTTTTGATTTCTTACGATCGGATAAGAAGAAAAAAAGTTATAGCAGTTATAACTTAAAATTAAAGTGAAATATTTCAATTTAAGAAATTCACTCATTTTAGAAAATAACTAGTAAGGGTGTAAAATTTGGCCTGGCCAAACATTAAATACCCTACACTGCAGTATTTTTAAAATTTTGCTCATATGGGAGGTGCTACGCTCTTTTGTCCGAGTTCACCCAGTTTTTGTTCAGAGCTTGCTTTTATAGACTTTAGTGTCTGAGTGAAAAACGTTTTCAGTATAGTGTTTTGACGTTTTTGCTTATATAGGATGTGCCACGCCCTCTTGTCCGAGTTCCTCTAGTTTTAGGTTAGAGCGTGCATTTATAGTCTGTAGTATTTGAGTGAAGTTTGGTTGGATTATCTCAAAAAACTCTTTCAGTATAGCATTTTGAAGCTTTTGCTCATATGGGAGGTGCCACGCCCTCTTGTCCGATTTCACCCAATTTTTGTTGAGAGCTTTCATTTATGATTCTTAGTGTTTAAGTCAAATTTGGTTCTAATATCTCATAAAACGCTTTCAGTATAGCGTTTTGAAGCTTTTGTTTATATGGGAGGTGCCACGCCCTCTTGTCCGATATCGCCCAGTTTTTTCTCACAGCTTGCTCTTACAATTTTTAGTATTTATGCGTATTTTGGTTGCATTGTCGTGAAAAATTCTCCTAAAATTGCATTTTGAATATATTTTTTGTATGGGCGGTAGGCGTATCCATTGACCGATTTCGTTCATTTTCAATCCCCCGAGCTAACTTTGATGACGAAGGCAGTGTACCAAATTTCATTGAAATATCTTGCTCAGTTTTCCCAAAAAGTGTATTTCAACACACAGCCAGCCACCCACCCAGCCAGCCAGACAGACGGACATGGCTATATCGACTCAGGAGGTGACGCTGATTAAGAATATATATACTTTTCTATATCTGCCGCGCCTCCTTCTCTGCGTTACAAACGGAAGGACAAAGTGAATATACCCTGGGTGTAGGGTATAAAAAAGAATCTTACTTGAAAATATTGAACTTAAAAGCTAGGGAATTAAAAAGAGGAAATTTTAAGCTATAAAATGCTTTTTGATATTTTCTGATCGGTTTAGAAACAAAAAATTTATGGACGTTAGAGCAACGACGTATATAAATAAGATACCCAAATTTTATTCGTTTACTCGCCGGTCTGTGCAATTTGGTTAGACACAAATAAAGCTGTTCAAAGAAGAATAAAATGTTGCTATGTCAACGCTGCGTTTGATTTATTAAAAATTTTATATTAAACAGACGCAAAATTCAAAAAACAAACGTATTTAGACATTTCGTTTGTCCGCTTTCAGCAACATTTTATCAATTTTCACAAATTCCACAGACCGCAGTAACGACGAACTGTGTATCTTGATAAAAATATACGTCGTTGGTTAGAGTTCAATGTTAATATGATATATTTACAATTTTGGTACTCGCTCGTTTTAGAAAACGAAAAAAATTACTTTTAAAAATTACTTATCTCGGTAAATTTTTATGCTAGAAAAGTGTTTTAAAAACCAAAATATGCAGAATTGCATCAACTTTAATTTTTGCCTGAATTTTTTTTTCCGATTAACAGTTTTTAAGTTATTTGTTAACTAGTAAGGGTGTAAAATTTGGCCTGGCCAAACATTAAATACCCTACACTGCAGTATTTTTCAAATTTTGCTCATATGGGAGTTGCTACGCCCTCTTGTCCGAGGTCACCCAGTTTTTGTTCAGCGCTTGCATTTATAGTTTTTAGTGTCTGAGTGACAAACTTTTTCAGTAAAGCGTTTTGAAGCTTTTGCTTATATAGGAGGTGCCACGCCCTCTTGACCGAGTTCGTCTAGTTTTAGCTTAGAGCGTGCAATTATAGTATTTAGTATTTGAGTGAAGCTTGGTTCGATTATCTCAAGAAACTGTTTCAGTATAGCATTTTGAAACTTTTGCTTATGTGGGAGGTACCACGCCCCCTTGTCCGATTTCACCCAATTTTTGTTGAGAGCTTTCATTTATGATTCTTAGTGTCTGAGTCAAATTTGATTCGAATATTTCAAAAAACGCTTTCAGTATAGCGTTTTTAAGCATTTGCTTATATGGGAGGTGCCACGCCCTCTTGTTCGAATTCGCTTAGTTTTTCCTCAGAGCTTGCGCTTACAATTTTTAATATTAATGCGTATTTTGGTTGCATTGTCGTGAAAAAAACTCCTAAAATTGCATTTTGAATATATTTTTTGTATGGGTGGTAGGCGTGTCCGTTGACCGATTTCGCTCATTTTCAATCCCCCGAGCTAACTTTGGTGACGAAGGCAGTGTACCAAGTTTCATTCAATTATCTTGCTCAGTTTTCCCAAAAAGTGTATTTCAACACACAGCCAGCCAGCCAGCCAGCCACCCAGCCAGCCAGCCAGCCAGACAGACGGACATGGCTATATCGACTCAGGAAGTGACGCTGATCAAGAATATATATACTTTTCTATATCTGCCACGCCTCCTTCTCTGCGTTACAAACGGAAGGACAAAGTGAATATACCCTGGGTGTAGGGTATAAAAATTGACTTTTTTGATCTTTAAACCCCTAAAAGGGGGGTTAAGCCCCCTGTTGAGCCGGGAACTTTTTTTTTTGTAAGGTTACTATGGCCCAATAAACATCTGTGTCAAGTTTCAAGACCGCTGCAATTTTTGTCTTTAAGATATTTAATTTTACTCTCCTAAGAATATTAACACTCAAATCCACATCATGGGTAAAATTTACCCATGCGAAGTTTGTTTTCGTAATAATTCGCTAAAAAACGAACAAAAACACGAAGTAAGCGCATGTTAATTACCTCACTGTATTCTCCTTTTGTTGTGGGCTTTGTCGCAAGCGGTCGTCGTCGATTGTCGGAGGTATAGCGTTTTAATTTTTTTTTCGGGTAAATTTTACCCATGTTGTGGACTTATGTAAGTTTTTTTTTCTTTCGTTTTGATTGAAAATAGTGAAAAATGGCACGAAAAAGAGTAAAACATGACGACGAAATAATTAAAATTTTGAAAAAAATTTAACTCTCATTGTTTTAACCAAAGTTAAAAAGCAGATACCAAATCACACAACTTTGAAAAAGTTTGAAGGAGCTTATAATGAAAATTTTTCGTACTTTTAGTCCACTCTGAAAACAACCAATGTTGTTCTAGAAAAACCTGTCAGATGTTTCTAATGTCCGGCAAAAAAAGACCGAAAAACTAAAAACCTTTGAATTTGGTGTAAAAAACCTTTTTGCTCTGAACATAGGGCTATGATTTGCAGTACATGCACATCCTTATTTGTTTTATTTTTTTGGTACTTTTTTATGAGCTTGTATAAAAAATTTTGAAATGTTATTTAATTGAATTGATAATAATATAAAAATACTTTATTTTATTTATATAAAAAATGTAATTTGTTACAAAAAACATGATATTTTTTTTTTTTTTTTTTTGTGTTTCAAAAAATTGCTAATGAATTAATGTAAAAATTATTTATTTTCAAAGTTTTCTTAAAATATATGTAATAAACACCAGATATGACTTATTTTTAGAGTCCGACTGATTAATCGGCTTCGGCTTCGGCTTCGGCCAGATTCGGCCAAAAAAACGCCTTCGGCCTCACATTCGGCCTTCGGCCTAAAATGAGCCGAAGGTTTGGCCGAAGCCGAATGTTTGTAACTTTAATTAGAAAAGAAATTATTTCTTCTTAAACAAAAATGTTGAAAAGTCAAAATACTACTAAGACAGAAATTTCGAAATTTCTGCATCAAAATTATGCTGAAAAAAATATAATAGATAATATGTTTATCGAAATTGAAGGATCTACACCTTCCTGTTCAAATTCAGCCGCTTCCAATGGAAACCAATACCCAAAAGATGATCTGTAGGATTCGCACGATAAAATGCCTTTGACTGGGGCCGAGGAAGCAGCTTCTGACCACGTTCGTTTGCCTTTTGAGGAACAATTAGCTTGTTATTTAAAGGAACCTTTGCAGTTGAGGCCCACGGATATATATCATTATTGGGCATGCAGTCCATATATTCATTTACGACCAGTATCCCAAAAATTTTTGTCAGCTCCTCCTATAAGTGTCCCAAGTGAACAATTGTTCAGTGCTGCGGGTCAAATATATGCTGACCGAAGAGCCAATCTACATGGAGAAAATGCAGAAAAACTGCTGTTTCTAGCTTACAACATTAGGTTATTTAATTTTTATTATTAACTATTTATTTTTATTTAAGAACTAATAAAAAAAAGTAGTACAAAAAATAAGTGTTACAAATATAATGGAACCTTCGGCTTCGGCTTCGGCTTCGGCTTCGGCCGAAGGTTATAAAAAAACCGATTAATCGGCTTCGGCTTCGGCTTCGGCCAAAAAGTCACCTTCGGTCGGACACTACTTATTTTCCTTTCAATTCACCTTGGTATTAGATTGTTAAGGTAGAAATAACTAAGTTTCGTTAAAAATTTGGGATATTGACCAAAACAGAATGTTTTTAAGTTATGGGTAAAATTTACCCATGATGTGGACTTGTGTTGCTAAAAATATGTTGGGGAGATGAGGGTTAATTATACCCTACACCCAGGGTATATTCACTTTGTCCTTCCGTTTGTTACGCAGAGAAGGAGGCGTGGCAGATATAGAAAAGTATATATATTCTTGATCAGCGTCACCTCCTGAGTCGATATAGCCTGTCCGTTTGTCTGGGTGGCTGGCTGGCTGGCTGTGTGTTGAAATACACTTTTTGGGAAAACTGAGCAAGATATTTCAATGAAATTTGGTACACTACCTCCGTCGCCAAAGAAAGCTCGGCGGATTGAAAATGAGCGAAATCGGTCAACGGACACGCCTACCGCCCATACAAAAAATATATTCGAAATGCAAAAATAAGAGCATTATTTGCAATGTAAGTAAAAGCTCTGAGAAAAAACTAGGCGAATTCGAATTAGAGGGCGTGGCACCTCCCATATAAACAAAACTTTCAAAATGTTATACGGAAAGTTTTTTTTGAGATAACCCAACCAAATTACACTCAAACACTTGGATCTATAAATGCAAGCTATACGCAAGATCTAGGTTAACTCGGACAAGAGTGCGTGGCACCTCTCATATAAGCAAAAGTTTCAAAATTACATAATAACAAAGTGTTTTTTGAGATAATCCAACCAAATTTCACTCAAACACGAAGAACATTAATTGTAAACTCTGAGCTTAAAGAAGGCGAAGCAGGATAAGAGGGCGTGGCACCTCCCATATAAGCGACGGTTTCAAAATGCTATACTGAAAGATTTTTTTAAGAAAACCTCACCGAATTTTACTCAAACACTCAGAACAGTAAATGCAAGCTCTACGCAAAATCAAGGTAAGCTCGAAGGTGAGGGCGTGGCACTTCCCATATAAGCAATATGTTCTTATACTCTCCTAATAATATACTTGAAATGCAGTGTAGGGTATTTAGTTTTTGGCCAGGCCAAAGATACCACCCTTACTAGTTTTTTATTGAATTTTAATCGATTTTACTTTAGAAAATTAACGAAAAAAAAATTGGTTCACTTTTTTTTTCATATACTTATACACTGCACTTACCTCTTTTGTTTCTCATTAAGGCAATAGGGTTATTTGCGTCATTCTTTTTTATGGTCTCCCAAACTTTTCTTTAGAACTCATTAATATGCAAAAATGCATATGTCCAATAAAGTAACTGTTATCAAAAGGTTAATACAAAAATCTGCTGAAAAATTTCTCTACTACATAGGAAAAATGTCATTAATTCCTAAAAAGTTTGTTTTAACTAAAGTTTTTAGTAAAATAGGCCTACTTTAGATTTAAGAATCATGGAAGGAATTTTTTTTTTTTGTGGCAATTGTTCTGCCTTTCCAAAACTTTAAGTTTACGGGGCTCGTATATTTATGCTATTGAGATATTGTATTTACATTTTTTTTTAAATTCCTATTAGTTTAAGTATACTTAACAATATGCCATCCTTGATAAGTATTTATTTTAGACTTTAACTTGACCCTTTTGGCCGCACTCGCGACTTTGTGCGTCGTCTCTTAGCCTAAGCATATTTTCACATTGGTAGTTGACCAGTGTACGCGAGCAATTTGCTCTGTGCGATACTCGCCCGAAAAGAAGTTTCTGCAAATCTTTTCTGCGTTCATGATTTGCATCAGTCTTGAACATATCGATTAGAGTCAATCTTTGCGTTATCGATAAAGATTTGGGTTGACATCTCCGATTCTTATGAAAATTGATGAAGAGTTAGAATTCGACATACATATGACAATGGTAAAATGATTTTCCGAAATTCCGCAAATTTCCAATATGGCGGCCATAGGAATTTCGCACCAACTTTTGGATGCTCACATATTTATCCGATTTAAGTGAAATTTTAAGGGTAAGTGCAAAAAGATATGAGCTTTTGAAAAAAAAAAAATTATATTGAAAAAAAAAAAAAATAAATATTTTATGTAGAAAAAAAGCTTTTTCCTTCTTTAAAGCCATTTTGGGGCTTTCTTTTTTCTTTTTTTTTTTGAGGATTGATTTTGAGGATTGAAAATATGTAGTTATAATGAAATTTACTTTTAAATAAAAATGTTTAAAAAAAATAAAAAGGGTGCTCTAATCATTTTACCATGGTTATATGTATGTCAAACACTAACTCTTCATAAATGTTCATAAGAATCGGAGATGTCAACCCAAACCATACCCAAAATAAAATCGTGGCTCACAATTCCCTTCTTTCCCCTACCCTTTCTTTTCTCTACTGCCGCAATCCTGCTTTAAATTTTATACGTTTACCAAAGAACCCCGAGCCAAAAAATGTCTCCACAGCTTGCATTTTTTCTAATACATCGATGGAATTTATTCCGTAAACTTTTAACATTATTCATGCAGAATCACTTAAGCCAGGAATGAAAATTGCTTGCATTTCTTGAACCTCAGCTTCATTCCATACTATAGATTGCACAGTTAATATTTCCTCAAAATTTTTACTTTTAGTGCAATTACTTGGAGAATTTCGATAATTATTCATTTCGCATATAATCACAAATTTTATAAAAAAAATACTCGATTTATATGAAATCTAATAATTTTAGAACAAATGTCATCTTGATTTTATTAGAGTTTCTATGTGGAGTATGTGTAGGAAACAATTTACGCCATACTCCTTAAAACTAAAAATTAATAAGTTGCTCACATAACTTACAACATTTTATGTCATTTAGAATTGATATGAAAATATTTAGCCCAGGAAAATAAGACGAAAAAGGAGCTTCTGTGCGAAAAAATTCCCAGTGGAAATTTTTCACTGGAATTGTCTTTATTTATGCATGATACACAAACTGTGAAAAGTCCATTGCAAAGTCGTGTGCGCATAAAAAGTTATTCGGGCTCAAAGGTCGCTAAAATCAGTTTTTTGCAAATATCTCGCTAATGCTAACTTTTACAGAAAAATGTTGGTCTCCAATTTTGTAGCACAGGAGATTTACTACAAAAATACGTTAAACGTATTTGCGTACGATTTCTAGTTTAGGAGATCACCCAATTTAAAAAGTTGTTAACAGTTATGATATGAAATACTACCTATGAGTTCATATTAAAATATCTTACTTTTTAAATTGCAATAACTCTTCAATGAGAAGTTGTACAAACAAAATTAAAATGCCGTTTGAAAGATAATTTAATTTTCTATATACCGTACAAAATTTTTTTTTTCGAACGGCTTCGTTAAGGCTTCGTTAAGGCTTCGAAATTACTGGTTTTTTAAGGATATCTGCGAATTGGTAAGTACTACGATAAAAAGTAGTGGGACCAAATTTGTAGAGAATTACAAGATCTACAAAAAATAAGCGAAATGTGTACACATAGAAGTAACCGTTTAGAAGATATTGCAAAAAACCCTTAAAATGCCAAAAAACCGGTTTCTACGAAAATTCATATTTTTTAATACTTTTAGTAGAAATTCATAGTAAAATAGCTCAATACGACAATCTTCTTGATTTTAGGAGTAATTTTTCGCTCTGTGTGAATATTTTTTTTAAAACAGATTTTGTGGTTCAATAGTTATGTTACTCGTAAGAGGTTTAATTGAAGAAACAGAAATAGAAGTTGAATGTATCATCAAATTAAACGAGTTCAAAAGAAGACAGGAAATGTTTGGTCAGCCTACACATAAATATAAGGGGCGGTTAGATATAACTTGAATTGTTTTCTTATCAAATCGAATTTCCATTTACTTAATAAATCCTTAGCATGCATTTGAGATGCTCATAAATATTCGAATTAAATACCTTTTTTCAATCAAAGGTTGAATCGCATAAGCCTATTAAATATACGCGTCCATTAATATTCATGCCTAGACCTGAGTTATTTGCCAAGTATAATTGGCGGCGAATGAAACATTTTCATAGCAATCGGAAACACGCTAATCTGAATGGCATCAATGACCACCACATGGTTGGTCCAGCTGTCAATAGAAGAATTATTGCAAATAATCAGGAAAAATCATTGACCTAAATCGATGCTAATTTATCCTTTTATCCTTTATCTTTTAACGAACTCTCAGTGGTACATACGTGCTTAAGGCGTGTGTAGTGTGAAAAAAGCAAAAATTGAAAAGAAATCAAAATAACAAAACAAAATGTGCGAACACCTAATAAAAAAGCAAATGTGAAAATAAATAATGTAACACATGCGAGAATCATATGTGACCTGAACAGTGAAAAGGAGGCTTACGTGCGAAAACAAAATTTCGAGAAAAACTATCTTAAAGTTAACAAGTTAATATTGATACTTCTTCAAGCTTTAATGGCTTGAAATTCCTTCCCCGGGGGTTTTTGGGATCGCTGATTACGAATCTACTATCAGTTTTTTGAAATTCAAAATGGCGGATCCAATATGGCAAACAAAAAAATTAGAAACTTATCGGATTCGCTTAAAACTGACTACTCAAGGGTCTGCGGGTCACTAATTACAAATTTAGTATTGAAAATTCAAAATGGCGGATCCAATATGGCGGACAAAAAAATTAAAAACTTATCGGATTCGCTTAAAACTGACTACTCGGGTGTTTTTGGAGTCGCTGATTACGAATTTAGTATCAGCTTTTAATAATTCAAAATGGCGGATCTATTGATTATAATTATTATTACTGATTCGCCCTTTTTGCAACAAAATGTTAGTTTTTGCTCTTGTACAACTTTATGAGGGCTTGAGAGTATGGAATGGTGGATAAATCAGGCCAGAATATTACAGTCCCTTTGTGCCCACGGACAAATAGCAAAACACTTTTTTGCAAGACACTCGTCAAAAATGTTTTTTGGGGTTCACATATTAAGTATCACATATTGGATCCGCCATTTCGAATTTTGAAAACTGATACTAGATTCGTAATCAGCGACCCCGAAAACCCCCGAGCAACCAGTTTTAAGCGAATCCGATAAGTTTTTAATTTTTTTTGTCCGCCATTTTGAATTTTCAAAAAATTGATACTAAGTAGATTCGTAATCAGCGACCCCAAAAACCTCCGGGCAAGGGGTTTCAAGCGATTTCAATAAATTTTTTTTCCATTTTCCAGATTTTTAAAAAACACAGTTATTTTTTGCAAAAGTACTCTTCTTTAGCTTCACTTTCATTAAACATTTTGACAAATTATGACACTTTAATTTACACCACGTGAAGGAGCGTCTCAAAATCTATCAGAATCAGCAAAAAAGTGAAAAACGGTTTTTTGACACGTAACCTCCCTTTTCACTGTCCAGGTCACATATAGACTTTTGGCACAGTGGTGCATTGGTCCTTTCTATCAGGATTGTCTTAGTGTAATATTTTAAAATTTTCAATTGTCGGGAGTTTCTCGAACTTTTTCTTAGTTTATTTCCAAAACTTGCTTGAGCAAGATACTACTTAAAAAAGAGGTTAGAAAATATGTTTCTCCCGTTATCCTCATCATCTGGCAAAACCTCAACCAAAACCATAAACAGTTTTCCTCTAGAAGAAAATTAATTAATTTAATTTTCATTAATACGAACTTGTACAGTCAGTTCATTGCAAATTTGACTGCACAAGTTCGTATTAATTTTATTTAGTTTAAATTTTGTCTTTAACAGCTCCTGATCACTCTTTTGAATCAACGAATTCACATTACTGCCCATACTACTTTTCCAGCAGGTTCCCAACCCATAATATATGAAGGTTTTTGCTCAGAACTTGTACTTACTATCCCTTGTATTTATGTGTATTTTGCGTAAATTATTACAAACAGTGCTTCTTTTTGAATACAATTTTTGTATGGGCGGTAGGCGTGTCCGTTGACCGATTTCGCTCATTTTCTATCCCCCCAGCTAACTTTGACGACGAAGGCAGAATACCAACTTTCATTAAATTATATTGCTCAGTTCTCCCAAAAAATGCATTTCCACGCACACCCAGCCAGCCAGACAGACGGACATGGCTATATCGACTCAAGAGGTGACGCTGATCAATAAAATATATACTTTTCCATACCTGCCACTACTCCTTCTCTGCGTTAAAACGGAAGAACAAAGTGCATATACCCTGGGTGTAGCGCATAAAAACTAAGGAGTACACAAGTGCACAATTGAAAAGAACAAGTATTGGGAATAAAAAAAATCTTTATCAAAAATCACTTTTTTATTCGTACAAAGAATTTAAAAAAAAGAAAATTTCGTTGATTGAGCCGTTCAAAATGACAATGGTGCAACTCCAAAACGAAGCAAAAGTAATGTCATATTAATTATGTGCCATAACGATCGGTCATTTGGTCGATATCATTTTTTGAACTTAATTTCAACAATTCCATATCATCAAGTAAATTTTTCGTGAAAACAGAAATCAATATTATGACATTACATTTGCCTCGTTTTGGAATCGCACCATTGTCATTTTGAACGGCTCAATTAGAAAAAACAAAAAGGGATAAGAAATATTTCGCAATTCACACAACCCATGACGATTTTCTGTGAATGCATGTATTTTTTTCCCCATTTAGTTTTTTGATATGTACCAATATCATTTTTAAACCACTGTCTTTTTGACATGAACAAGTCTTTGTTTAGACTGATCAACTGCTCTTGCCCATCAACAGACAACAGCTTTTGTGGTTTCATGCGAAACATGAAAAACTGAAGGAAATAAAGAAACGTTCATCCAACAATCAATCGAAATAAAATCACCCACATTTGCCGCACCAAACGCGATAGCAACGAGTATTGCAATTTCTCGTACAAAGCGGTTTTGCTGGTTGTGTGCACTACAAACGATTTGAAAACACTTTTCATCATGGATTCCGTGGGTGCTCTCAACACGCGGTCTCCTAACTCCTTTTAGAACGAATCGTGCTGTTTTGCACTTCAGAACTTATGAATCAATAAATTGACCCAACATAATGCGCATAGACACGAAACAAAGTTCGACGTTCATTATTTGCTTTTTTTTTTATGTGATAGTTGATGGTTTTTCAAATAGAATTTTTTTGCGGAAAAGTTATGATGATTCATAACTTTGTAGAAGCTCCATTGAGATATTTATGGAAAAAAAAATTAAATTGTTTGAAATAAGCGTTAAAAACGTAGACAATAAAGCACGCCGACTATGTCAAGGAATTTTATCTTTATTTGTCATTTGAGTTTCACTATTTAAATCGACCTTTAAATTTTAATCTTTTTTAATCGACGCATTGTTATTTCATTTTCAATATCTGATACATGATCTTTATATCAAACAACAGCAAATTGCTTCCACCAACAAATACTCATTTAAACGACGAAACCCAATAATCAACATTGGCCGCTTTGCTACTTGATTGCGTGCCCAGCATCACGATTGCACAATAAGGATATTTATGTCCTTTTATCGATCGGGTCAGCAAATTTTTAGAGGAAATTATTATTAGGGTAGCTAACATTCGCGCGTTGGCCATTTTCTTTATTAATTGGCACACTGCTCTTGATGGCGCTGATGTTGCATTTTATCATACTCCGAGTACATACGTACCAGTACTCGCATGTAATGAAATAAAAATCCAATTCAACAATCGAGTCACGTACACAACAACTCACAACACAACACCGACATACAACAATATGCGCACCGGAAACGAAGCAACACCAGGCCACACCGGAAGGAAACATCAATCGGTAGCAAATAAAGCGCCTACATACGTATATGTAGGCCGCCAAAATGACATGAAAAGACTGCCATCATCGTCTGGATAATTTTCGCATGCGGAATTTTTGCTCTTATTTCGTTTACTGTTTGTTGACGATGATGGTGATGATGTTGCTTGGACTATGTTGTTGCTGTTTGCGTAGTCATCACACATGCTGAGCTTTTGCTAATTGAAAATTAGGCTGTTTACGAGGTGTTCGCACATACAAAATGAACTTTGAAAATTTCCGTTCTTTCTTTTTTTGACAGCTTACGAGGGAAATTTTGGCCGTAACAATTGCAATGTCATATAAAGATGCAGCCGTGTGGTTGATGAATTTTTTTTTGTTTTTTGCTACATGTTTAGGCAATAATTTGAAGCAAAAACTGAAATTATCACACAGCTAATTTCGATGAAATGGTCAAAGTTCAAACTAATTGAATCAATTGCGTTTTGAATTCTTAAAAAAAAAAATTAAAGACTTTAGCTAGGATCACACAGTTTATGGCGAATGTTGAAAAGCATTTGCACCCCTTAGGACCGATCGTCACCTGCCCGTCGCACAGTAGTCTATAAGAGAGCGCTAGCCGGTCATAACAACTAAATTATCTTACCTCCTGAAATTTATGGTAAGGATAATATGATTTATTTTGTAAAGATTTGCGTATTTAGATGTTAGTTTTTTTTAATATAAAAAGGAAAACAAAAAATCTCTAATACCATTTCCTAAATTTACGAATTTGGAACTCTGTAGACTGTAACTAAAATGTTTTATGGAGTTGCAACGGCTAGATAATTTAATTGTGTAATATGAGGTTTTCTGAAGGTTCTACGCACTTACCTGACTCCCCCATCACTCCCCTTCATGGACTACGATGAGTTTTTCTTCAGCGACTTTTTTGTATTCTTGCAACGCTCCAGTTTCGTAAAACCAACCAAAGTGTTTGAGGTAAAACAATAAAATTCGATTTCTGATATAGTATTAGCAGCATCTATTTAGTTGTTGAAAATGGGCGTGTTCGGGTCAAGGACACGCCCACCTATACAACCAAAAATTTAAAATCACTATAACTTCGTAAATATTTCAAGTAAAAAATTATATTAAATATCTGAGTTAGTATAGATAGGATTAGGTCACTTCGTGAAATTGAACGTGATCGGGTTAAGAACACGCCCACTTCCCATATAACCAAAAATTTGGAATCGCCATAACTTCGTAAATATTTAAGGTAAAACAATAATATTTAATATCTGAGTTAGAATTGATAGCATTAAGTCATTTGGTGAAAGTGGGCGTGATCAAATCAAGGACAAGCCCACCTCACATATAGGCCAAAATTTAAAATCGCCATAACTTCGTGAATATTTCAGGTACAACAATAATATATAATATCTGAGTAAGTATTGACAGCATTAAGTCATTTGGTGAAAATGGGCGTTTTCGGGTCAAGGATATGCCTACCTCCATAAAGGATCAACATTTTAAATTGCCATAACTTCGCGAATATTTCAAGTACAAAAATAATGTCTTATATCTGAGATATTATCAGTAACAAATATCTATTTACTATTTTTGTTGCTAATTTAAAAACTTAGGCAAAATTGCATTGCGTTAGATCATGTTAAGTAGGCAATTACTTTGCCGGTCAATCCAAGAACGAGCGAGTTTTTTCAATTCGGTAGTGATTTTGTTATTTTCGAATATTTGTGTGCTTATAAAAAACCAATATGGAAAATATAATTTATTTTTCGTTATTAAAAATCTTATTCCGACATTTTTTCCGTTAGAATGTGACAAAACTACAGTGAATGTTTTAATGGACCATTCGTGCAGTGTAATAGAACAAGATTACATAACCTCAAATGATGACGCCAAAGAAGAGTTAAGGACAAAAATCAAAAGAATGCTTATATTTGCTTATTCAATTGTTTAATTTTTAATTCGCCATTTACTTTTCGTAAGACTTTTGCTCACCTTTATGTCGAAAATGGAAGAATAAACCGCACAAAAAAAAATGAGAAGAAGAACAAGTCTTCATTGACAAAAAAAGCAAGTGGCTTTCGACAATACTTGATTTAAAAAGTACAAATTTCACCACACCACTACAACCCTCACGAGCAGGTGGTAGACCATCTGTAGATTTTGAATCACTAAGTAAGCGTTCAAAACGTAGGCGAACCGATGCTATACGAGCCTCTTACACTTCAAACCAATTGGTCCACGCAGCAAGCACTTCACTGTTTTGTGAGGGTAATAGAGCTGCCGGGTACAATGTAGCTAAAGTAGCTAACGGCTCCAATCAAGATACGACTAAACTGCACAAGTGGCTAAAAAATCCGGTAGAAGGACCAACTCCATATACAATACCAGTGATGAGGCTCTTGCTTTAATTACACCGTTCGACACAAAAAAAAACACATGAGAAAATCCAAAAAATTCTTAAAGTAGACGTTAAAAAAAAAATACCCGTGTCTCGTGGTTTTTCTCCAGCACGTCACATTTTTTTTAATCGATTTTTGAAGTTTTTTTTTTCCACTGCATATGAAAAAAAACAAAAATACCGCATTCTTGTGTTAAATCGATGAATTTAACTATATGATCCTTACATTTGAGGTGTATCATGTGTTCAGCAAACTTATGCAGGATATTGCGGGGAATTTTTTTGTAGAAAATTTCAACCCTGCACAACCTCCACATGTGGGTAATTTTTGCCCTCTTCTTAAAAAGGTACAAAAATGACACCTAAAACAGGGGAATATTGAGTCAGTATGTGCTTCAGAAATATTCGCTATTCAATTTCACTACTAGTTGCTGAACACTAAAAAAGCAAAATTTTATCCCGAAAGCAAAAAAATCGTTAAAATCAGTAACCAGTTCTAACAATAAATATTTTCCAAATTTCACCCCACTGTAAAACTCTAAAACAACATTTTGGACAAAACTCGTTCGCACAAGATCATAACGAAATTACACAAGGATCATTTTCCTAGAATACATTAACCTATTATATCCTGTTTTTATGGGTCTTTGTGACCCTTTTTCCTAAAACTGAGCCACAATGGGTTAAAAAAATTTGCAAAAATATCCTACAAAAAATTTAATTAAGGGTTGCCAATGACGAAAAATTCTTAAAACTTAAGGAAAGCGCGTCAGGGATGTAATTAATATGCAATGTGAAAAGTCCTAATTGATTTTAACGATTTTTTTGGTTTAGGGCTCAAATTTTGACCTTTACGTGTTTAGAAACTATTAGTGAAATTTTATAGCAAATATTTCTGTAGTACATACTGACTCAATATTTCAATGTTTTGGGTGTAATTTTTGTACCTATTTTAGAAAAGGGCAAAAATGACCCACATGTGGGGGTCAAACAGGGTCAAAAAATTCTAAAAAAATATTCCCCGCAATATCTTGCATAAGTTTGCTGAACACATGATACACCTCAAATGTAAGGATCATATAGTTAAATTCATCGATTTAACACAAGAATGCGGTATTTTTGTTTTTTTCATATACAGTGGAAAAAAAAACTTCAAAAATCGATTAAAAAAAAATGTGACGTGCTGGAAAAAAACCACGAGACACGGGTATTTTTTTTTTAACGTCTACTTTAAGAATTTTTTGGATTTTCTCATGTGTTTTAAAAAAGATCGAAACTGTTCCACAGTGTTATAGATAGCCGGTTGTCAAAAGATTTATATAAACAACTGAGAAAGGGGGCAAATGAAAGAAAGGCGAATATATTGTATATCCGGCATATATATGAATCCATTTTAGCAGCCAACAAAAATTGCTATCCAGAAAATGTTTTGATAAGCGAATATGGTAGGCATCAACTTCTTATTATTGTTTGTATGAATTGCAATATGTTTAGTAGAGCGCCCACAAGACATATGAAATGTGCAAAGTTGTGAATTTGTTTGCTCCCCGTCCATTTCCTGAAATGAGAGGTCAAAAAAATAAGATCTCAATTAAAAAATGTGGAATCGGTAGTGGAAAAAACCCAGCCGGTTTTCGATCAAAGGTCGAAAAATTTACTAAAAAAAGGCAAGTCGCTTTGACTGCCCGTAACTTCAAAACTGTTAATTTTTTCGCAGTGTTTCTAAGCCAACTTTTGTAGCGAATGACTGGGTCAACACTATCTTCTTAGAAAGCTTTGGTCCAAAAATTTAATTTGTGATTATGTCGGTGCGAAAACTTAAATTTTTTAAGAAAATTTTCATGACTTTTTTCCTATAAATTGGTGCATGGGATTAAATGTTCATTAATTTAGCAAAAAAAAATTATTCAAAAACATTAAGTTTCAAATTATGGAGCCGGTCTCAATGTTTGAAAAAAATAAGTACATTAAATTTTTTCTTTAAGTCACTTCTTTATTGGATGCAAGAAAATGCATTGCTAGTTGTTATTAAGAACTGCTTTCTGCCTTCAAAATGAGCTATGAAATGGGTTTGTGCAACTTTTTTTCAAAAAGTTATGACCATTTTAAAATGACATCATGAAAGTTAAAAATCATGTGTGGATTCACTAAAGCAATTGCCAAATTGCTTTATCTTTTATAATGTTATTTTAAAATGATCATAACTTGTTAACGAAAAATCAAACAAGACCATTCTGTAACTCATTTTGAAGAAGGAAAACAGTACTAAATGGCTCATTTAAAAGAAAAGACCAAAACGATTGTGTGCGTGTTCTACACAACCTCAAAAATCGTGTTTTTTTATCATAAGGGGTGAGATATCTCACAAACCACAAGTGATACAGCAATTTCGCGTCCAATTTCGAATTCAGTATTAATAAACACATCTAAAGTGACTATTTTGGTTTTGGTTTGTAATCGTTTTTTCTTTTTAAATACCGTTTTTCGACCTCATTTTAAAAACCATGCCATGAACCGATTTTAAAAACTTTTTTTCATATTCAGTAAATGCTCGCGTGCAATTTCGAATCTTTGTGCAATTCACGACAACTTGATTTAAATTTTTTCCTGGGCCGTGTGCACGAAATTCGAAAGTTTCGATTATCTCTGCTGGAACAGCCCAAAAACGCACTAAAACGAAAATAAATGCTATTTTCGTGTTCAGCGATCCCAAATTATTTTAGAAAATATGACTACCAAAATGGTTTCTTACCAAATAAAAAATTAAGAAGAAAAAATAAAAAAATAATTTTTTTTTTTAACTTTGAAACGAGCTCCATTTCTTAAAAACTAATATTTTTAAAAATTTTTCTTTTAAATTAATCAGAATTCAATTCCCTTCAACATAAGAATTCCAGAACAAATATTCCACCCTTTAAAAGTTACAAAAAATCAATTTATAGAAAAAAGTCATGAAAATTTTCATAATAAATTGAAATTTTTGTACCGAAACAGCCACAAATTTAATTTTTGGACCAAAACTTTTTAAAAAGATAATGTTGACCTGGTTATGCTCTACAAAAGTTGTATTGGAAGTGTTATGAAAAAATTAATAGATTTAAAGTGACGGGCAGTCAAAGCGACTTTCCTTTTTTTAGTCAATTTTTCGACCTTTGATCGAAAACCGGCTGGGTTTTTTTTCAGTACCGATTCCAAATTTTTTTTTCAGATCTTATTTTTTTGACTTCTAATTTCAGGAAATGGACGGGGAGCAAGCAAAATCAGAATTTTGCACATATGGGCGCTCTAATTTTAAGTATCTTTTCTCAGAATTTTCTATTCCACTGCAAAATTTGCTCGACCACACATGTCTTCGTGTGGTCCACGTACAAGTTTCCAATTTAACTGACATCCAGTTTTTTTTTTCAAATGGGGCTGTGATGGGAGTTCGGTTCAGAATGAATTCATGCAGCAGTATGTTTTCATGTTTTCTGTGGTCCCCTTAAGAATTTTTGGTACTTCAAAAAAAGGAGAGCATATAATCTGGAATAATCCAAAGCCATCATCAGTAAAATATTGTCGGCCCATAAAATTCTTGTACACACAAGAAACAAAAGTTTCAACTCAACAAGAAGTGCTCAAGATTGAGCGAGAAATTGGATCAGAGGTAAAAAGATAGTGATGAAAAAAAAAATATTTCCGTTTCATTCCATTTCATTAATTCCAGGAAGGAAAGTAATCATTCGCTATAATTTAGTGATGACTATGCTTGACACCAAAGTAATATCCGCTCTGACTGAGCCTTCCAGTCAGAATTGTTATATATGCGGATGCAAGCCATCACAAATGAATAATTTGGAGATTTGTCAGGCCTTGCCAATAAAAGAAGACCTAAAGTATGGACTTTCCACGTTACACGCGTGGATCAAATTTCTGGAGTTCATCCTCCACATAAGCTATAAGTTGCTAGCTAAAAAAGGTAACTTACGAGGAATTTCCGATGAGCAGAAAACAGAGATTGAAGAAAAACGTTAAAGAAGCAGTGTGGGAAGAAATTGGGATCGAGGTAGATAAAGTAGTCCAGGTGTGTGGTACTTCAAATACGGGAAATGTAGCCCGAAAATTCTTCCATAGCCCTCAAAAAGCTGCTGAAACTACGGGAGTTAACCTTGGTCTTATACGCTTTAAAAACGGCAGAGGTGTATGTTTCTCTGTACAATTGGTATCCCATGCCACCAACAGTTCACAAGATATTATTGGATGGTAGAGATGTCTTGAGACAGTCACTGTTGCCAATTGGAACGCTTTCTGAGGAGGCACAAGAGCCTCGCAATAAAGATTTTAAACGCTTTCGAGAGCATCATACTAGGAAGTGTTCTAAAGCTGAAACGACAGGATCCAGTGATATCAGCCCTTCGGAGAGATAAGACAACAAAATTAAAAGAAATGGATGCGGAAGCACTGAAACTGCTTACAGAACCTGAAACCGACAATGATGACAGCAACAAAAGCAGCGATGATTCTGTCGATTAAGATTTCAATTTATTTAATAATAACACTGTGCTAGTCGGAAATTCTAACATTGATGGGACCCATGTAGTAAACATGTTTCGGGGTCGCTGATTTCAATGGTCATAGTCATTTTTATGGTTTGGCTCTTGTTTTTGAGATATTCAAGTTTGAAAATTTGACCAAAAAAAAAAAAATTTATTAAAAAGCAGGTATTTTTTTGTATTTCAAGCAATTTTTAACAGATATCAATTAAGTTTGGTGAAATTTTTCACTTTTGCAATCTATTGAGAACTCACGCCTACAAAAAGTACAGCAAAATGCAAAAAAAAATATTTTTTTGTAAAAATGTTTAATTTTTACATGGAAACTTTTTTTTTCAAATATATTATATTTCTTCTGCTTCTTCTTGCAAATTCCAGCAAATATCCGCTAACAGAGCATCTAAATTTTTTACACTATACCAATGCTCTAGTCTTGCTGTCGCTCGCCATGCTCATCTGAGTCTGCTGGTGACTGTTCGGCAAATTTTTCAGCATGCGCATGCAAAAAGTTGATTTTTAATTACATTTTAACCTTAATACTATGAAAAGCGGTGAGCATATTTTCAATATGTATGCGCCAGTCATCAGACCTATGTATTCCAAGTACATTTTTAATGAACGCTTTGACGGAATTTCACCCCACAAGCTCTGCATCAGTAAGAGCACTTTCAAATTGTACGACTTTCATTAACCGGCGAATATCAGGTCCATTAAGTATTGCCGTGATAAAATCATTTAACAAAATGAAGTTCAAACAGAGAACTTAGATTGGAATACAAACCTTCTTTTATTTTCATGCCGCTTAACCTTGGAAAAATTCGACGTAATTCGTTGAAAGAATTACCTTCTGGATTCAACACTTTTATAAAATTTTTAACGATGCCAAGCTTGAAATGAAGCGGCGCATAATGGGAGATTGTGGCCATAAATAGGTAAAATTTGAAAGTGCTACGCATTTAAAAAATTTTTACGCCAATCGTCAGATAATACTTAGGGACGGAAAAAAAAACTATAAAAGTTTAAAATTTTGTTTTGGCTTAGCAACACAGTGAGCCCAAAGTTGGACTTTAAACAGAAAAAATGCTCTACAGAACTTTTAAAATTAGGAACTGCTGGATAAACGCTCTAGTTAATTTGTTTTAAGCCCGATCCACTAATGTAGCATATCGTTAGAAAGTATATTGTTTCTACTTTGTTAAAAATATTTTTTTTTTTGTTTGCCGATTTTATGTGAGTTATAGTGGTTTTTCAAATATTTAAAAAAAAAATGGTAAAAATGGAAAAATTGCAAACTTTGACATTAAAAAAAAAAAAAACACATTTTCTGATTTTCATTATTTTTCAATATAATATGTGGCCAAGTATGCTTAATCGATATGCAAAGTCCCTACTGCCTTTTTTGAGAACTTTTTTTTTTATAAACTTTTTCATATTGTGGTTTTTGACGGGACAAAATAAGTTGACTTTTTTGGAACGCTATTTTTAATTCGTTTGCATCGAAATATATCAAGATAGCATTTTGTCATAAAGTACAAGCATTTAGCTTTTAAAAAAACATTTGTTTGAGTTTTTATGTATGATAGGTGAATTATGGTGATTTTTCGAAAATTTAAGCTCAAAAAGCCAAAATCGATAAATTGTACAAACTTTGACATTAAAAAAAAAAAAAAACACATTTTCTGATTTTCATTATTTTCCGATATAATATGTGGCCAAGTATGCTTAATGCAAAGTCCCTACTGCCTTTTTTGAGAACTTTTTTTTCTATGAATTTTTTCCTGTAGCAGTTTTTGAGAAAAAAAAATATTTTTATTTCTTTACATTCTGCAACGTTTTACAATATATTTATCAATTTTAAGCTTACAGTCTTCTTAAATTCCAAAAAAAAATATTTTTTAAGAGAAGGGTGACAGGTAAGGGGTATATTTCCTCCTTTTAATCCCCCTTGGGACTCACCCTTTCTTAAAATAAGCCAAGAGCATATTGAATTTAGTAATAAATGATGATTTCTATCAGAAATCATACAAAAATTCCGACTCAATAATTTAATTATAAACCAAATTTTTTATTTTTTTTTTGGTAACCTTTGTTTGTTGTTGGATAATTTGGTAGGTCATATAAAATCAAATTGACTTTCAGTCAACTTCGTTATAATATTGGTTGTGGTGCTGATGGCTGACGTACGCATCTATCACACAATGCATTGCAATCCACACGAAAGGTTTCCCAGTCAAATTTTTACAAATAGTAAAAACAATATTGTTTTTTTTTCTAATACACAATTGTTTTAAAAAAAAAAAAAAAAAAATTGCTAATTTTTAATATGGTACAGTATAAAATGAAATTAAAAAAAGCCAAAACCGAAAAATTTCTATGACTATGTTTTTTTTACCTATGCATTTTGCCTAATGTAAATCATTATCTGTTCAAAACAACAAAAATAAAAAAAAATGCATATCTGGATTAACGTATTTTCGGAGATATTGATAAGTTAATTTTTTGGTAGGCGTGGCACTGCCCATTTTTCTAGTGCGGATTATTTGTTCTGATGGTCTTTTAATATGTACCAAATAATATCTATCTTCGGCAAATATTTTCAGAAATATGATGATTTTTTTTTTTTTGAAGGCGTGGTACCGCCCATTTGTCTAATGGATATTATTTGTCCTGATGATTTTTACACATTCACCGAATCTCATTTATCTGCGTCAAAGAGTATCGGTGATATGATTAGTCAATTTTTTGGGGGGCGTGGCACCGCCCACTTTTTTAGTATATTTCTTAGCCTTTTTTTGTACTAGCATAATATAAAAACTTCTTTAAAATCGGTTACTTAGTTTCCGAGTTAATAAGGGACAAATACACAAACAAACAATATCTAGTTTTTATAAAGTAGATTTTCGTTTATTCCTCATAACTTGAAAACTATAAAAGATAGCGCAAAATTTTTAACATTTTTGAAATTAGCGGGGTCAAGTTATTGAAAATTGATACCCATTTTGAAAAAAAATTCGGACCACGCCCCAACTTTGTATGGGAGGTAGGCGTGTCCGTCGGTGGATTTTGTTCATATTCACAGATTTTTATTATTTTAATGTAAAAAATATCTGTACCAAATCTCAATAGCCTAGCTCTATTATTACTATATATGACCGCCCTTCCATACAAACACTCCCATTGTGCGGCGGTAGCAAAACTTTTTCAACTGGCACAAGTGGAGTTTCAACAATGTTGTTCCTGTGCAATCGATACTCTTCACGTGGAGGCCAGTTAAGTTCAGTGTATTGATCACCAGCAAAACGAGTGTCCCATAAGCACATATTTTTTGTGTATCCTGTTTGCATTCCTCTCAAAAGGGCTTTCACTTTAAGGTCAGCACAAATGTTCCATTGGTGGTCATTATATTTGACTGCATCCAAGATCTTCTTCAGTGATGAATATGTTTCTTTAGTATAAGTGCTAAGTGCGATTGGAACAGAGTTTTTCGCGTTATTAATATGAAGAAGAACTGCTTCTAGACTGCTCTTGGAGGAATCTATGAACAACCTCCTTTCTTCAGGCTTATATTCGTTGTGCATTGTCGAAAGTAACCCGCTGATGTTCGTGCAATAAGCAAAGGAATTATTGTCAGTTGACTTAAAAAATTGTGTAAAATTACGCTGACGACCATATGCACCATATACACAAACATCTGGTGCTAAAAAGTTCACTTGTTTGAGTTCCTTGGCTAAGGCAATCGACTGTTGCTGCGATAACTTCAGACGTCGTACTATAATATCAAAACGATTTTGCGAAATTTCTATATGCTTGCATTGTGGAGTTACATTTGATGGTTGAAACGATTCTTCAGATGCATCTCCAATGCTTTCCAATGATGGTTGCAAATACTCACTCGTTAAAGTTGGTCGGATTGGAATGGGAATATTTAGTGAATGCGGCAACGGCAATTGAATAAATTTTGGTGGCTTGTATTCCAATTGATACTTTTTCGTTCTGTTTAATCCATTACTAGAATTCAAGCACGCATAACATTCTTCTGGATCATGTGCGTGTGCGTTCAACCAAATCAATGGAACACCAAAAGGCATACAACTGATTTTACCTTTATTCCACTCCGATAACCGCACCAAGCATATATAAAAGACGGGGCCAAAATATGAATGATACACTTTCGCGGTTTCCCAAGTAATACCACGCTTGCTTGACGGAATAGTGAGTTTTCCGCAAACATTACAAAAATTGATAATTTTCGCGCAATTATTCATTTTTTTAGTTTTTAAAATTAATATGATGGACCGATTCAATTATGCACTGACATATGAATAACCGATTGCTATTTGTTGACACCTTTCGTCAAAGGTATCAAAAATAGAATAAAATTAAATAAAATATGTTATTTATATGTAAAAGAACTCTAAATTTTGCCAATAAAAAAGATTTTTTTAAGATTTCACTGCAATTTTGTCTTGAATACTGAATAAGTTACAAAAGTAAAAAATTCGACCAAACTGAAAAGATATCTGTTGAAAAAATTGTAGATATAGAAAAAAAATACCTGTTTTTCATTATTTTTTATTTTTAGTCAAAATTTCAAGCTTGAATTTTTCAAAAACAAGAGCCAAACCATAAAAATGACTATGACCATTGAAATCAGCATACCCGAGATATGGTTACTACATGGGTCCCATCAATGTTATATGAATGACAAGAGCTTACAAATAATTAAAATGCGATTACTATACAAAACATAAATACTAATATTGCTAATTTGCAGGAAAAAGAGATCTGGAAGCTTTTTTTTTTATGTTACTGGGAGAAATAATTTAAAATGGACAGCCTAAACCTTCTTATTCCATCAATGGACCTCACATGAGATGGTAATGAATTCCACAATCTAATAGCGTTTATGAAAAATAGACGAGATGAGTACAGGTAGTTGAATCGAAATAAAATAAGCATATGGGTTCTTTGTGAATGACTGAACTCTAGCTTTTCATATAGATAAGATGATGTTCTTGAGTGGATTAGTTTATATAAAAAAATACAGTTTCTAAAGCTTAGATACGTGATAATATCACATCCGAGAATTCTTTTTTAATATTCGGACACATGATCATATTTGCATGAGCCGTATACATATCGTGTGGCATGATTGAATGCAATCTTCAGTTTCAACTGTGAAGAAGAATCAAGCTTGCTATACACATACAAGATGAAAGAACAACTGTGTCATTTTTCTCTTTTTCTGTGATTGCAAAACTATGATGCTAACTTTCGTAATTATTAAAATTCTGTTTAATACCTTAAGAGTCAATCAATAAATATTGGTTTTTATGCCAAAGGCTTTTCCCATCACAAAAAGGTTTTCTTGTTCTTTATTCCTTTCAAAAGAAGCAGGAGGTAAGGCATACAAAACACATACCTAAAGAATTTTATGTATCAAATTACACAGGCCGACAAAAATTATACCCAGAAACCAGATTATATATTTCCGTAGGTTTTCGATGCGCTGATTCCGAATCTGGTCGCAGAATTGCTCCATCACGTCAGGTTTTTGAGATATCCTAACCTAAAAGTGCCAAAAATGACGATTTTTCTCAATTTTGAGGTTAAATAGCTCTAAGGATTTGATTTTTGTAGGAAAACTATGAACGGCATCTTAAAATACTAGTCTTCCTCTTTCAAATGCCGTTGAGTTAGTTTGAATATCTTTTTTTTTCTCTGAGATATGGCATTTTGAAGAATGCATGTAAGAGGATTTCCCTATATCTAAAAGTCCGTAGAGGAAACTTATATGCATTCTTATATGCACTCTTATATGCATTCTTCAAAATGCCATATCTGAGAGAAAAAAAAAGATATTCAAACAAACTCAACGGCATTTGAAAGAGGAAGACTAGTAATTTAAAATATCGTTCATAGTTTTCCAAGAAAAATAAAATCCTTAGAGCTATTTAACCTCAAAATTAAGAAAAATCGTCATTTTTGGCACTTTTAGGTTAGGATATCTCAAAAACCTGACGTGATGGAGCAATTCTGCGACCAGATTCGGAATCAGCGCATCGAAGACCTGCGGAAAAATACAGTCCGGTTTTTGGGTATGTACTTTGATCAAATTTTGTCGGCCTGTGTTATTATTCATCTGGTTTATGTTTTTTATTGTATTAGTATATGTGCTATCATATTATTTGTGCTTCCATTTTTGATCCGACATTTTTTTACAGAAAAGATAATACCGAATTCGATATCAACGACCTCAAAAAACTCCTAAACCACAATTTTGTCGTGTTATAGTCAATTTTCAAGAAAGTTGTCCGCCATTTTGTTTACAAAAAAGATGATACCGTGGTATAATCAATTTTTTAGAAAATTGTCCGCCATTTTGGCTCCGCCATTTTGTTTAGAAAAAAAGATGATACCGAATTCGAAATCAGCAACCTCAAAAACCACCTTAACCAAAATTTTGTCGTGATACAATTAATTTTTGAGAAAATTATCCGCCATATTGATTTTTAAAAAATCGTTTACTATAGGTTCAAAGGCACACTTTTTAGGCCAAAAATCAATTTTTACAAGTGTTGCTATTGAATTTTTCTTGATGCAGTGCGACAGAGGAAACTTCAAAACAAACAAAAATGGTTTTAGGGAAACTTAATTCACCATTCTTCAGCGATGTGCCAAATTTGAAGCATTTGCATTTTACTGAGATAATGCAAAAAAGCCGTGATTTTAACTCTTTTTTCAATTAATAAAAAGTATGTAATTAAAATAATTTGTTTTTTGCTAAAATAAAAATGTATAAAATTGATGATGTTATGTATAATGCAATGTAGCTCAAAACATGAAAATATATTTTGGTTTTCTGTGGAAAAATCTAAAATTCAAACAAGGCCCCAGACTCTTAAAAATTTTTATAAATTTCGAGCTTCTTGTAAGCTGTTAAAATTTTGTTGAGATTTGTTAGTCGTAAGAAACCCAAAACTAAGTAGATGTTGCCTTTGTTAATGTAGTAGACGACGGATATAAGAAAGTCGCTTATAAGAAAGACACGCTCATAAGAAACATTTCCTAAAGCACTATGCACATTTCCATATGGCTACGTACTAAATCTTCTCTTCTTATACGAGATAAAATTGTATGTACTTATGTTTATTTATATATTTATAAATATATTTTCTCGAGAACGGATGCAGCGATTTCAATGAAACTTTATCAAAGGATGCACTCTAGCATAAAATGGAGAATAAACAAGGTTTCAACTTTATAGCTGCCCACTAGGGGGCGTGGCACCGCCCTAAAGTTTAAACTTCATCTAGTCATAACTTCCAAACCATTAAAGGTGTTTTGATGAAATTTAGTACACATCTACTTACTGTCAATGTCTTCTAACGGACAGAAAGTGGGCGGAATCGAAGAAGTGCCACGCCCACTTTTTAGCCATTGAAAATTTTGATTTAATATTACTCGAAAACGACTCCAACAATTTTGATGAAAATTTAGGAGATGTTACCTCTGCAAACAAGGATTAATATGAAATGTGCCGTTATATTGGGAAAACTCGTTGAAGGGCGTGGCACCACCCACAAAATTATAATTCGGTATAAAAAGAAAACCAATAAAGTAATCAGTCTGAAATTAACTGTGGGGAGCCTACTTGCTATAAGCCATCTCTGATCTGAAAGTGGGTGAAATATCGCCGTTGCGCGTGAAACCTCCCATACAAGTAAAATACGTAAAATGCTATATCTCGCAAATGTTCCTAGATATTTTAATGAAATTTGGTATGTAGGTACTGCTTATCAATTCCTTTTAATAACCGAAAAGTGGGCGGTATCGAAGAAGTGCCACGCCCTCTTTTTAACTATTGAAAATTTAAATTCAGTATTACTCGAAAACGACTCCAACAATTTTAATGATAATTTAGGAGATGTTACCGCTGCAAACAAGGATAAATATGTGATATAACGTTTTATTAGGAAAATACGTTGAAGGGCGTGGCACCGCCCACAAAAAATATAATACGCTATATAAAGAAAACTACTAAAGCAATCTTTTTGAATTTAACTGCAGGGAGTCTACTTGCTATTAGGCACCTATGACCTGAAAGTGGGCAAAATATCGCCGGTGTGCGTGGAACCTCCCATGCAAGTAAAACACATTAAATGCTATTTCTCACAAATGGTACAACATATTTTGATGAAATTTAGTATGCGGATCTGTATCATGAGTATCTAAATCATAACGAAAAGTAGGCTTTGTTCAATAATTGCCACGCCCACTTTTTATCAAAAGAATAATTTTGGTTAATAACTCAGGTACAAAAGAAACAATGGAATGAACTTTTTAATTCTTATATTTAATTCTTCAATTCTTATGTACTTTTTGACGCTGAATCCGTCTCCATTGCAGAACTTTCATTACACCTGCAGGATTTTGAAATATCCTTGCTTGAATTTGAAGAAAACGCTGTACAGCATAGCTACAAGAAAAGGTAAAATTCTTTTTTATTAATAGCATCGAATAGCCACAATCTTCCTTATCAAAATATCGTTTCGGATTTTTACAATAGGACTCTTATAAGATATTTCAGCTCCCATACAAATGACGAAATATTTTGAGTTTGTGGTATGTCCCATTTATTTATTTAAGGGTATTCTATTTCACCAAAAAAAAATTTGAGTTTTTTAAATTTTTCTATACCATTCGATATTTTCCGAGTTTTTTATTATTATTATTCTCATCGGTTTATTTATCATTTTGAAAGCATGATCATTAGAGGTGAAAAGGTATAAGTTTCATAACAAAAAATAGCAATGAATAAAAACATCGACTAAAATAATAAAATCAGGTTGTTGACCGAGCAGGGGTCGGTCTCCAGGTACTAAACCTAATATAAGAAAAACGGATATAAGAAAAACTTTGCTATAAGAACCATATTTTGACGAAAAATTCTATTCATTACATAAAAAATTAGACGTGTATAAGAAAGTATTCTCCGAAATTAATTTTTTGTTTAGGGAAAAACATAATTTTTTTGACGATATTTACAAAATGGAAAATACATTTGGAAATTATATACATATTGTGAAACGGTCTTGGTGGTTAGTGACTTCAAAAACATTGGTTCAGAAAAACCAGAGTCTCGGAGGAAGAGGTCTGTTAAGATGAATTCAATGAAAGTGATAATGAATTCTTTTGTAAAATTTTTGACGATGACAAAAATAATGAGTGCTTCGGTGAAAGTAATGAAGAGGAACTTATTAAAGATATCCTACGGGGAGATACTGAAGAGGTTAAAGTTAAACAAATAGTATCTAAGAATATTTGGATATTGATGGAGGAAACGAATGTTTCTGTTAATTACATGCGTGAACATATCTTTCTTATATCCGTTGTACTGTTTATAAGAAAACACGGACATAAGAAAGAAATTCGGTGCATTTTCGGACTTTCTTATACTGTATTATTTTAAAATATAGACGCCCGATTTTGTCTGTTTTTTTTTAATTAATGTTTTTGTCAGGTAACTTCTCTTCCGCAATTTATTCGATGTCTGGAGGCAAAAGACAGACAAAAAAGAAAAAGAAGCTGTCAATCTTCCCGAAATTTGAATTTAATCATGCCAACATTTAAGTATTTGAACTCATCCAAACTATTTTTGTTAACGCTAAGTGTATGTGGAATTCTGGAGATATAAAACGTGTTTCAAACAGGAAAAACTTAAAGCATTTATTATTTCGATACTTTACTTAAAATCCCATTTTGCGCTAGTAATTATTTTCTATTTAGGTATTATTTGTTTTATTATAGTCTCTGTAATCATATTTAGTATTTTTTATTATATTTATTTATTATATCAAATATTTTTTATTCATATGTCCGATTTAACATCATAGTCAAATGAAAAATTTTTTGCGGTCGAACAACACAAATGAAGATTGCAATTGCTGCACATGCACTGAGTTTTCGACGATTTGCATAGCTTGCGCTTCTTTCTCATATTGGGCAGTGACCAGCACTGTCGAAGCGAATATCACCTACGGGATGTTTTGCCTTTTTTCCAATATCGCTAGCGTTCGGACGTGGTGAACTGGGCATCGGTTTGTTAGGCAATGAAGGTCGGCCAACAGAACGTTTTTCACTGGATACAACAAGAGCAGCAGCAGTCTCTTCTCTGAATTCAGGAAGCTACAGCCGCTTTTCTTCAGGTAGATCATTACCGCAGTCATTACATTTTTCTGCACGTATGCGGCGATACAAAATATATGCGTTTGTAGCAGCCATATCGATCAAGTGGTAGAAGATCCGTATCATTGCATCTATGGTTTTCGCTCTAATGTGATATCGGCACATCAATCCATCCATTTGGTCAACTCCTCCCATATGGCTATTGTTCTCGCGAATGATCTGAGGGCAATCGATTTCAATGTATATTTTCATTTTGCGATCATATCGCGGTATTTTTACCACTTGTTGATCCGCACTACCACTCAAAAATGGCTGAACGCCATTGTAACTTCATTCCAATCTGTTTTTATGACCATTAGAACCATTTCAGGGGGCGGCATCAACGAAAATCAGAAAATCGTAAAATATGCGCATGCCTAGTGTACAGACCAAAAAAAAAAGTACCCTGCGCGAAAGATTAGACCACCGGAACTTTATGTATGTAATACCCTAATTGGTAATTACAACTTCCATGACATACATACATTCTACCAACTTAAAATCACTAAATGGTAATAACTTAAAGCTCTGATTAACTTAAATAAATACTTAGTTAAATTCCATTGAAATGAAAAAAAAAAGATATTTTTTGATTTATTGTCTTTTTATAATTGCGCTAAGATAATAATTTTCTCTTGCTTATTTCACTTTAAGCACTGTATTGTTGAAGAACTTTTTTTTTTTTTTTTGGTATTTTTCGAACCATTTTAAAAAAGGATAAAAGCCATTAAAGAAGCAATTCATTTTAAGTCATTACTTTTCTTCTCTCCATTTTTTTTTTCTGTTTTTCCTTCTCTTTTTTCACATTTTCCTTGAAAATAGAATTGATTATTAATCATTGGCCGGATGAATGGTTTTTTAGGCTGTAAATAGCTCTAAGCGACCCTATTTTTTTAGTATTAAATACCGTAAGAAAAATGAACCTTTTTTTGCCATAAAATTTTTCAATTTTAAGATTATTGTTTTTGTTACCAATCAACATAACTTAGTTACCATTTACAAAATAAACATTTGAGCCTGTGTTTGGTTGGAAAGAACAAAAAAAAAAGAAAATACAAACTGTAGATGATTTCTTTACTGTCAATTTGTGCTATTTATTTTGAAGTTTATTTGGGAAAATTTGATTTCTTAAATTTATCGTTTTTACCTTAAGGCTGAATAAAGCATTTAGCCCGTCTACAATTTTGAGTACAAATTTAACTGATAATGAAACTGTCTATTCATTACTTCTCTGTCTAAAGCATAGCTGCCCGTCTAGAGTAAAATTAAAAAAATTTGGCACTCGCATAAAAAGTCGTGGCCCCCATGTAAAATTAATAAAAAAGAAAACATAAATTTTTTAAAATTATTGAAAACAACAACCAGCAAAGATTTTTAAACTAACAGTTACTTGTGCGAGTGTTTTTTTTTTTCGCAAATCTTAAAAATCCTGAAAGTTCATAAAATGATCAAATTTGTTGTTGCCATTGTGTGTTGTTGTTTTTTTATTTTCGATAGGAACCCTTGCGTTTTGTTGCAACAACCAAACACACAGTCCTGTGTGGACGAAAAAACAACAACAAAACACAGTCTTGTGCGGTCGCAAAAAACAACAACAAAATTTACGCACATGTTGTTGCTGGTGGTCGATCGCAATTCTTCAAAATTTCGCATATACCGTTACTTGTGTGTGCAGTTTTCATTTTCAATAATTAAATTTTGCTGTGGCACGTGAGATCAAGTGATTTTCAAATAATGGCACTTTGCGATGGCACGCGTGGGCGGCTATGGTCTAAAGGCAGAAATCATATAATAGTCATACAAGCATAATTGAATTTATTTTTGGAATAGAAACAATATCAAAAATTTAAATAGAGTAACTTAGGGTAATGTGGACTATGCGGGTAATGTGGACTATGCGGGTAATGTGGACTATGCGGGTAATGTGGTACACCCTTTTATTTCTCATATTAAAGACTGTACAACAATTTTGGTTATTTGTGCACATTAAAACGCAAAAACGTATGCTTTACGCTCTTTGGCTTTTCTATTATGCTAATTACACTAGTTTACGGCCAAAATTCCCAGCGAATGCCGTTACTCATTTTATATGGAAAATGGGCTGCTGATTCCGAAAATCGCATTTTTTTTTTTTTTTTATTTCGTGTCGTTTTCGAGATATCGGTCATTTTCGGTTTTTGGACCAAAACAAAAGATAGTTCTATTAAAATACAAATATCTCAAGAACCAATGTTTGTATTTAAACAAGTAATATGTCATATTAAAGGTAATTAAATTACCTACAAATGATATCCATATCACTTTTTGGTTGGTTCGTTAGTTTCGGTGAAATAAATTGATTTCAAAAAAAAAAATTTTTTTTTTTCGAAAAAATTAAGAAAAAATCAAATTCAACTTCAAATTTATACAAGAAGACATAACTTTTTTATAATATTTTTTTTTTTTTTTGTATCATAGACTATATATTTGTGAAGAAAATAAGATATCATTTAAGAAAATCGATGGAAAAATGCAAAAGTTGTATACAATTCATTGATAAGTTACCAAAATGCTTTTTTCCCTATTTTTTCGTTTTTTTGTAATAAACTGTTCGAAAATTTGAAACTTTTTGTAAAAGAAATTAGAAAATCCAAAAAATTCTTAAAGAAGGCATTAAAAGGAAATACCCGTGCCTCGCCGTTTTTCTCTAGCACGTCAAATTTTTTTTTAATCGATTTTTGAAGTTTTTAATCCACTGTACATGAAAAAACAGAAATAACGCATTCTTGTGTTAAATCGATGAATTTAACTATATGATCCTTACATCTGAGGTGTATCATGTCTTCAGCAAACTTATGCAGGATACTACGCGGAATATTTTTGTAGACAATTTTAACCCTCTCAAACCCCCACATGTAGGTCAAAATGACCTTCATGTGGGGGACTTTGTTATTGCTACAGAAACGTTATGTCAGGGCTTCTAGACAAATTTTTCTACGACTTATTGCATCATCATCAAAATGCATTCTCAAAAAAATCAAACCCGAACATCTTTATTTTACCTATTTCTAGACTTTTTATCAATAACGTGAGATTTTACTTACATATGTATTGAAAAAACAACAAAAAAAAGTTTATTTTTTGAGATGTATTTTTTGTTGCCATGTCCGAGCGCAAAACTGTTCTAAAAGGTTTGGATTAAAATATTAAAAAAACTATTCTTTAGTTCATTAGAAGACTAAGAATAGTGCTAAATGACCTACATAGTAAGGAGCTGTCCAAATCTTGAGTTACCCATCAAAACCGTTTTTGAGTAACTTTGCACGCTTAAAAATTTGTAGCTTATGGAGAGCTGTTATTATCTAAATGATTTTCTCAAATTTATAATGATTTATTTGTTTTTAAGACTGTTAATTTTGAGAACATTCAATTAATACGAACTTTTTACAGTCAAATTTGCAATGAACAACAACCAACGCTACAAATATTAACTTGGAAATTAGTGACATATGTTTCGGCTATAGTGGGGTATTAATTGTGAGTTGCGAGATAGCATGTCTCAAAACCTAATCTGTGATATGCTACCAAAATAATAACAATTAAGAATTATTTGCAATAACAACAGCTGATAGCAGCAAGTGTACTCACATAAACGACATTATTATGTGAGGATCTTTGACAAAGTAGACCGCTCCGACAGCGTGGCCTAAGTTGCAGAGGTCTGCTATATTCTTTTATTAGAATACAGAAGGCTGCTGTTGAACTCTAGTAAAAAGCAAGGATTAACTAAAATAGGTCTGATGAGACCATATGCATATATAAATATGCAAATATATATAGAAGACCGGTGCGTTTTGGATGAAAGTTTAAAATTCGTCGCGCAACCGGCAGAATTGTAAAGTTTAACTACCGACATGAAGATTGCCGCCACCCTAGCTCTGAGAGATGACGGGAAGGAGTGTCGATATATTTTTGAAGGTTGAAAAACGTGGTTCAAAAATGCATGCTCATCGGTCCGAAGTGAATCAATTCTCAGCTTCGTAGTAGGTCGAAAATTGAAATCCATGCCATGGATTCTTATGTAAATTTTCCCGTAGAATCGAATGGCAACATTAGATTTCTGATTAGACGTCCATTTTTGGCGTCAAGTGAACTTTGCAGCTCAAAAAAGTCAAATTTTTCGAAAACCTCCTGTTTGAGCACTCCACAATTGAACAGAAAAAATCTTAGAAATATTTGAAATGTATATTTTGTTAGGATTTTTCCTAACGAAACCAGTGGTACCATTTTTTTGCGCTACGACATTATTTTCATTCATGAAAAACGAATTTTCGATTTTTTTTATTAAAAAATATCACGAAATCTGGCGTCAACGACGGTTGCCACCGTCCGGACGGTTTTTTTTTCCGGTGGCCCCAAGTAAAATTTTTTTAGAATATTTTTGGAAATTTTTTTAACCCATTATAAACAAGTTTTTGGAAAAAGGGGTCAAAAAGACCCTTTATTATTTTTTATCTGAACATTGATCACATAATACTTAATTTCTAGAGAACCAATTGAGATAATCACTTCATTTAAGCACTATATTACTTGTTTTTGCAAGCGCTACAAACTGTTATCACAACTTTTTGAAAAACACCCAGTGGGTGTAAATGGAAAAAAACTGATTTTTGTAACAATGGCGGATTCTACCGCTCAAAATATCAACTTATGGATACCGCGTTTGAGATCAAAAATATGTAGAACTTTATTGCCCGTAATTTTTGTTCAAAATGTTTTCTGTTCGACCAATAGGAAACGAGATTTATCGAATAAAACATATTTCGAGATGGTGGCTAAAGCGCTGGGGTGGGGAGGTCACCTTTTTGGCGGTGCGCAATTTTTTCTAGGTCATTACATTTTTTCTAGGTCATTACATTTTTTCTAGGTCATTATACATTTTTACTGTACTATTGAATCGATTCATAAATTTAAAATTATGCAGAAAATTATTTGAAAATATAAACAAACGCAAGAATGATAACACAGGGCTACAAAAACATTTTTTATTCCTGCGGCCTTAGTTTTGTCAGTAAATTCAGATTTCCCAAGGTCATGCGATACCTAGGATATAATTTATTTGTCAGGAATTACTCTAGTTCTCCAGATATCCTTGCTTAAAAGTGCAAAAATAGATGTTTTGAGGCATATTTGGAAGAGTAAAGTAGACACAGCAAATGGTTTAATTAATTTTTATTATCGGCATCAAAAGTCATTACCTTCCTCATTAAACTTTACCTTTTAACTTTTCCGATTAGATCCTTAGAGTAATTTAAGGTAATGTGGACTATGCGGGTAATGTGGTGCACCCTTTTATTTCTCATATTAAAGACTGCACAACAATTCTGGTTATTTGTGCACAATAAAAAGCGAAAAACATATTCTTTACGCTCTTTGGCTTTTCTATAATGCTAATTATTCGTGTGAAATTCTTAGCATATGCTGTGAGGTCAAGTTGACTTATTTGTAGTACTTGGTGAATAACTAAGTTACTTCCTCAGAACTCAGTTTTCTAAAATTCAAATAACTCTAATGCAATTGTGGATCTATTATTCAACGAAAAAATGCATTAGCAAGTCTGATTTTACATTTCTTTTATATAATCAATGATTATTTCAAAAACGTGATGTACTCGGGTAATGTGGACTACCCCATATTATGTACCGTATATCAACTTTGACTACTATTACACCTTAAAAAGCTAATTGCATGTGTAGGATACCCGAGTTTGAGTAATGTGGAGTACTATTTTACGTATGATTCGATAACCCTTCTTACCAGTGCTGTCGTTTTGAAAAGTTTGAGCGAAGTGAAATTTTGTAAAAAGTGAAGTGTTGCGAAGTAAAATTCTGAAAAAGTGAAGTATTAGCGAAGTGTACACAAAAATCACAATTTTATTTATTCAATTAATTCATTTTTATGCTACACGTAACAAAATTTCAAAATATATTTTAAAAAAATAAATAAAAAATTTCTTAGGTCAAAAATTTACCGAAATATTGTCGGCCGCTCGAACATGGAAATTTTACTTATGCGGTCGAAAAAACGGTTTTTACCCAAAACAAGGCATCTTACGAAAAAAGTGTATGTAGCAAAAAATGCTTAGAATAGTCCAAGAAATACGTGTGAATTTTTTTCAGAATTTTTCGGAACCTTTTTAGTATATTTTTTTTGACCAATTTTTTAAAAATTATAAAATGTACCCAAAAATTAAACGTATTCTTTGAGTGATTCTAAGTATCTTAGGCAGTATACACTTTTCTCGTAAGACGCCTTTTTTTGAGTAAAAAAAAAAATATTCCGACCACTTAAAAAAAATTTAAATATTCGAGTAGCCATATTTCAGCCAATTTTTTACCTAAAAATTTTATAATGAAGCGTTTAAAAGGAATTTTATCTATTTTTATGATATTCTGCTATATCTTTACCAATCTCTGACCCTAAAACAGTTATAGACAAAAGAGTAAAAAACACAAGAATTTGAAATTTTTGCTTTCTTTTTTTGGTCTATAAACTTTTTCGATGACAAATTTAATTCTCTACAAAAAGTTTCCTGTGAAGTATGTATATCGAAATTTTGCTTTGTTCGCTTGATATATTGAAAAAACAAATTACTTTTCAGTCAGGGCAGGCTTTGGGCATACAAAAAAGTATGTTTCTGAACTCTCATAAAAAGAATAGACACATTTTAAGGCAAATTTTGTATTCAAGAAAAAGTGAAGTGATTTTATGAAAGGGGAAGTGGCGAAGTGTTTTTGATAAAAAAGGAGCAAAACACTTCAATTGAAGTGTAAACGACAGCACTGCTTCTTACTTATTCACATGTTAGTATGAATTTGGTTTATCTTACCAGAAAATATTATTTAATAAGAATATAAAGCTATTTCATAGCAAATATAATCTTAAAAATTACTACTCGACTTTTAGTCAACAAAATTTGAGAATAACGGTACTTCTTTAGGAAATGGGCAGGGTGAGCCACATTACCCGACCCTTTTCTTTTTCAACTATTTTTAGGTACTTTCAATTTAACTGGCCTTACGCTTGAAAATGTTAATATTTTAGTACATAAATTATCAAATAGTAAAAACAATAGAATAACTAATACAAATAAATTGACCAAGCTTACCTACTACCATTACTTTGGTAGAAATTGGCAAAAAAGAAAAAGGTAACCACATTACCCTAAATTACTCTACTTTGCGAATTATCACCCATTCAACTCCATACAAAAATACTGCTATTTTTGGTCTTTCGAGGAAGGATTTCTGGAGGACTAGAGTCAATTCAGACAAACAAACAATATTCTAAGTATTTAATAACCTCAGGGAATCTGGATTAACTAAAAAAACTAAGGCCGCAAAAAAGAAAAAATTAGTCCTTTGTAAATAGTTGAAACTGTGAAAGTAAGGATCTAATCGAAAAAGTTAAATAGTACGCCCATTTGATTTCATTAACCAAAATGTATTACACTGTCTACTGTAAGTGTTATACTACGTCACAATATGCCTCAAAACAGCTATTTTTTCACTTTTAAACAAGGATATCTGGAGAACTAGAGTCAATTCGGTGAATTTGGTATTATTTTCGTATTCTGTAGGTTGTGATTATTCGAAATCGACTGCAAAACCTTATGCCGGAGAATCAGTGTTGCCCTGTGTAATCCTACTTCGACAAATATGATCATTTTTGTTTTTAGTTGTAACTATACAGAGATCTTTAAATTTCAAGTTAGAGGTACCAAATTTTGACAAAATATGGAGCTAAATGCGCAGATTTCGAAAAACACTGTCCCGTAAATGGTTGGTAACTTACCATAGGTATAAAAAAAAATTTACTCGAGATCTTAACAAAACTTTTAAAATTTAAAAAAAAAAAAAAACTCTAACACTCACTATCCAAAAGTCAAAACTAACTGAGCTGAAAAAGTACTAAGTCTCCTCTTTGCCTTCACTTTTAGTTCTCATTTTACTCAATCATTAAAAAATGTACAGCAAGAATAAGAAAAACAGAGCGGAGATAGTCTGGAATGAGGGACCACCTACTTTGTATGTCAGTTAAATGTAAATAAATTTGTTTGGAAGAGTTAACTTAGAAAAACAGTAACAGTAAGATAAAGAAGATAGCACACAAAAATGTTTTTGAAGAATTGTGTTAACACTGTGCTAACAAGCTGCCGTCTAAAACGCAGCTATTCTATTATTCTCATCTGAACGTAAATACCACACATTATGAATCTATAACTAGTAAGGGTGTTATCTTTGGCCTGGCCAAACATTAAATACCCTACACAGCAGTATTTTGAAAGTTTTGCTTATATGGAAGGTGCCACGCCCTCTTGTCCAAATTCACCCAGTTTTTTCTCAGAGTTTGAATTTATAGTCATTAGCATTTGAGTGCAATTTGGTTGGATTATCTCATAAAATGTTTTCAGTATAGCGTTTTGAAGCTTTTGTTGTATGGGAGGTGCCACGCCCTCTTGTCCGAATTCAATCAGTTTTTTCTCAGAGTTTGAATTTATATGTAGATCTTAGCATTTGAGTAAAATTTAGTTTGCTTATCTCAAAAAACGCTTTCAGTATAACGTTTTGAAGCTTTTGCTTACATGGGAGGTGCCACGCCCTCTTTTCCGAATTCTCCTGGTTTTTGTTCAGAGCTTGCGCTTACAATTCGTAGTATTTATGTGTATTTTGGTTGCATTATCGTGAAAAAAACTCAAAAAGTTGCATTTTGAATATATTTTTTTTATGGGCGGTAGGCGTGTCCGTTGACCAATTTTGCTCATTTTCAATCCCCCGAGCTAACTGTGACGCCGAAGGCTGTGCACCAAATTTCATTGAATTATCTTGCTTAGTTTTCCCAAAAAGTGTATTTCCACACACAGCCAGCCAGACAGACGGACATGGCTATATCGACTCAGGAGGTGACGCTGATCAAGAATATATGTACTTTTCTATATCTACCACGCCTCCTTCTCTGCGTTACAAAAGGAAAGACAAAGTGAATATACCCTGGGTGTAGGGTAAAAAAATATAACTAATTGTTAAACTCGATTTTATTCAATAAATATATATTTTAAACATTGTAAGTCTATCCCAAATATTTAATTCATCCTAGCCTACATTTGAAATGAAAAAAGAAGGCCTGGATGATGGTTAAGTTTGATAGTGCAACTTATTTTTAAATTATGAATAAAACCAACATTGACAAATTGCTGCACAAAAAAATATGTATTTCTGTTTGCAGTTTAAAAGATTTAATCGATATCAGTTGTTTGCTATCTGAAAAATGACACAAAAAGTCATGAAAAAAGTAATTAACTTTTCCAATAAATGATTTTTCTGTTTTTTATTGTTTTTTACGTATTACAAATAATAAAACATTAAAGTTTATTCTTTTATTTATCGAATATAAAACTAATTTATGAGATGAATTCATTTTGAAATAAGTCAACGATTGATGCGGAAAATGCAATTAATCTCAGCATTCGAATAACCCATCACATCGTGCTGCTGCACAACCCTTTGACTGGCAACTCAATTGAGTTTGTTGCGAAGTTGCTCAGCCATATTTTAAATTTTTTATTGAATTAGGCATGCCCAAATTGAAAATTTGGCAGCAATTGTTTCAATGCAAATAGTGCTCGAGTGAATGTTTGCAATGAAAATTTAAAAAAAAGAAAAGTTTGTACTAAAAAGAATATAAAATGATCGGTCTGAGTGTAATTGAAACACCTTGCACCTTTAGCCAAATGTTTTTACTTCAAGAGTGATAATGTTATATAAAATGTACTGGACTTCCAATAGACATAAATCGAAAATATTTTCTTGTCTATGCAAAAAAAAAAAGATGTGGAATTAATACTTGGCCAGCGCCATCTTCGGACTCAAACCTAATCGAAAATTTGTGGAAAATAGTTAAAGAGAAAATTGTACTAATAAAACAAGGGGGCGTTGTGGGCAAAAGTTCAACAAGCTAGGTACGCTTTTCCGAAAAGCACTTACCAGGCCTTGCTGAACTCAATACCGAAGAAATGTCGAGAAGTGTTTAATAATTAGGGCAATGCTACTAAATATTAGCTGCTGCAATATTATTATACCCTACACCCAGGGTATATTCACTTTGTCCTTCCGTTTGTAACGCAAAGAAGGAGGCGTGGCAGATATAGAAAAGTATACATATTCTTGATCAGCGTCACCTCCTGAGTCGATATAGCCATGTCCGTCTGTCTGTCTGGCTGGCTGGCTGGCTGACTGTGTGTGGAAATACACTTTTTGGGAAAACTAAGCAAGATAATTCAATGAAATTTGGTGAATAGTCTTCGGCGTCAAAGTTAGCTCGGGGGATTGAAAATGAGCGAAATCGGTCAACGGACACGCCTACCGCCCATACAAAAAATATATTTAAAATGTAACTTTTTTAGTATTTTTCATGATAATGCAACCAAAATACACATAAATACTACGAATTAAAAGCGCAAGCTCTGAACAAAAACCAGAAGAGTTCGGACAAGAGGGCATGACACCTCCCGTATAAGCAAAAACTTCAAAACGCTATACTGAAAGCGTTTTTTGAGATAATCAAACTAAATTTTACTCAAATGCTAAGAAATATAAGTTTAAACTCTGAGAAAAAACTGGGTGAATTTGGACAAGAGGGCGTGGCACCTCCCATAGATGCAAAAGGTTCAAAACGCTATACTGAAAACATTTTTTGAGATCATCCAACCAAATTTCAATCAAATTCTAAGAACTATAAGTTTAAACTCTGAGGAAAAACTGGGTGAATTTGGACAAGAGGGCGTGGCACCTCCCATATAAGCAAAAGGTTCAAAAGGCTATACTGAAAACATTTTTTGAGATAATCCAACCAAATTTCAATCAAATTCTAAGAACTATAAGTTTAAACTCTGAGAAAAAACTGGGTGAATTTGGACAAGGGGGCGCGGCACCTCCCATATAAGCAAAACTTTCAAAATACTGCTGTGTATGGTATTTAATGTTTGGCCAGGCCAAAGGTAACACCCTTACTAGTTTTTTTATAGACCCAGCTTTTTAATAATTTTTCAACAATGACCCTATTTTTTTGTCTTCCATCAGCTGTTATGTCTTATGATGAAAAAGGAAAATTTTTCAACTGACCCTATTTTTTGTCCATAACTGTATGGAGATTCCTAGTTCCTAATAATGGGATATGAAAACGATGGAACCCTCCATTTTGTAAGGTTTGGTAAGAAAATACTTGAGCTAAAAATGGGCGGATTGTGGGTAATGCTAAGTGGTGTAGCATATATTCTAAAGTTCGAAAGAATGGAAGTAAAATCTATAGATGGCTCCATAGCTGCCCAGGTGTCACTTTTAGAAAAGTAAAATATAAAACCGACATTAGTTATTGTTATTGTTATTGACTTCCTCACTTCCAGGGAGGCCCTGGTGGGGTAGAATATGAGAAGACTAACTTCCATTAATTGTTTCCCCTCTACATTTCTTCTAAACATACTTATCCTATATTTCTTCCCTTAAGGGCGAGATTCCCTGCAAAAATAATCTTATCTTATGAAAGTGCCGTGTGAAAGTTACTTTTTTATGAAATAAACTCCCTCCACTTTTAGAGTGTTCTTGGTGGGGTAAAATTAAGACCAACCTCAATTATTTTATCGCCTCAAAATTTTAACGAACATTCTTACCCCCCATATCTGCCCCTTAGGATACATTCTGGCACACCGGGCTTTATTAGTATCTATGTTCACACACTCTTGATAGACATAGTAAATTTTGAAATCCGTGTAAGTGCAGTTTTACTGTCACCGACTCCCCGCCTATTAGCCTTCACATCACAACGATGAGTTTGACGCGAACTTAGCCTGGGTTACTTTGTTTCAATTTCATATCCTTTGCAGATGATGGTGACTTTTTGGAAAATTTTTCTGATATGTTCCTCAGTATTTCTCGTCTTTCATTAATTCTTCTTATACTTATGACACAACGTTCATAGCAGCTTAGCTTAGCAGCTGAAAAGCGGCATATGTTATTTTCATATCTGACCAGGTAAAATACAGAAGTAGTCCATAAAGTAGATATATTTCTACGGATTTGTGTCGTTCCACCCATCTCGTTCAACAGAATTGTTTTAGTCTTGTCTTCTTATTATCCTCGAAGTTTTCGTTAGATTTCTTCGTGTATTCAAGATAATTTTTTAATATTCGCGATACAGCCATGGCATTCAAGCCCAGTTCCACAGCAATGATTTCCTGGGATCTTGGATCTTAGACTTCACCAGCGCTACACTTGCATAATCAGTCGAAGATTTAGGGTGGCCTTCTCGAGGTTCGTCCTCCACAGAAAATGTCCTGTCTGGAATCTTCGGAACCACTTTGAAATAGTCGCGAGGGATGGCGCATTAACTTCAAATGCTATTTGGCATTCACTAAAATTTCCACAGGCTTGAGCTTACTTCGAAATCTAAAAAGAAAAGCAAACTTTATCTCTTGCTGCGTTGGCACTTGAATATCCACTGACATTGTTTCACGAATTTTACGTTTTCTTCTCACCATTTTGACCGATCCTTCTGAAAATTAAAATGATATATCGTAAGACTATATCAAATAGTACGTAATTTTTTGATTTACTAAAAATTTGTACCATGACACCTACTTAGCGAACTTTTGTTAGGCCTTCCGTATACTTTTCTATACCCGCCACGCCTCCTTCTCTACGTTACAAATGGAAGGGCAAAGTGAATGCACTCTGGGCGTAGGGTATATAAAAAGAGTTTTGCATGCTGGTTAAGCATTACTTTTTTTGTGAAAAAACCATTACGTATGAATACTTCAAAAGAGAATGTGGCGCAAACCGAACAAATTTTTCTGCCGTTCCGTTACCGCGGATGAAAATGTATTTACCACTAGACACTAGAAACCAAGAAACAAGCAATACATTGGGGAAGGCCAAGGATGATCTGTCGGCCAATAAGATCATGGTCAATAATATTTTGGAATGCACGTTGTGTTGTTCACACCAATTTCCTTGAAAAGGGTTAATCGATCAACGACGAATATAATCCCGAGCTTTTGGACAGATTCGCTGTTTTAATGAAGCAGAAACGACATTTTGTGTAGGAAAATGATGTTTCATCAAAACAAAATACGGGTGCACACTTAAAATTACGATTGCAAAAACTGCTACCCTACACTCAGGAAAAAAAATTGTATTTCCAACAACTTTATGTTTTGATTCAAGAATTTTTGTTGGTTAAAATCTTCCCAACAACTTTTGTTCTTGTTTCAAAAACGAAACTGTTATTTTTTAAATAAAACGAAAAATTCTTCAATCAAGTACAAAGTTGTTGAAAGTTCTAGAGCGGAAATTGTTGTTTTAAAAACGAAAAGTTGTTGAAAGTTTAAGAATGGAAATTGTTGATTCAAGAGCAAAACTGTCAATAATATTTAAGGATGATATAATTGCTCGAAGAATAATTGACAATTGGAATGCTTTTTATATGTATGTGTAGGTGCTTTTGCAGTTTATTTTAAAACAATAAGTAAACTTACAAACACGGTAAATTATATATCAGTAGTAGTAGCAGATAAACCTTATTTGCAACAAAAAACGTAAGATAATTAGTATATGTATTCATTGTCTTGTAGTTCCTGCAGGATGAATAAGGCAAAAAAGTTTATATCCATCCCGATGGTCTTGTTTTCTCTCCACGACTTTCTTGTTTCTTTAATTTTTGTCAACAATTATCTTTTTTAGATGACTTTTGGAAACTTTCCTTTACATTGTTGGTTTTTCCAAAGAATGTGTTCGAAACTCTTTAATTTGATTACTGGATCAGGCCTGTCTTTGCGAATCATGCACAATTAGGAACCATAATATTCTTAACCAATATTGTTCGTCAAAGATAGTGATAATCGAACAAGCATTACCACATGGAATGTCCGAATACTTAAAGAAACAGGCAAGATACTTCAAAGCGCATGAGAACTTCACAGATGGAAAAGCATTGGCGAATATGAATGGTGAGGCGTAAAATGATATCTTCCGAGATGAATTTGTTTTCTACTTAAAATATAAAGGCTTTCCAATAGCTCTAAATAGTTCTTTTAATTTTTAAAAAATTTAAAATATTTTCTTTTTATATTTCAGTTTTCTTGGAATAATTTACGTACCCTTTTGTCGATAGAATTATTTCAAATTATTCAAAAAAGACTGATTTGAAGTTTTGAATTTTTAAATATTTTTCGTATTATTATTTGACAAATGCGAAAATATTAAGAATGAAGTTGTTGATTTAAGAATGAGACATTAATTTCAACAATTTAAAAATCACAATTTTTTAAGAACGAAAAATTGTTGCTTTAACAATTTTTTTTTTCTGAGTGTATCCAGCATATTCTCCAAATTTCATTATCTGCGGTATATACGTTGGATGTATCGAAATATATCTTATTCAGCAAACATGGAACTTATTAATATCCTCAGAGAACAATGTGTCGTGCCACGCCTTTATATCAGAGAAATTCCAAAATCTTCGTATCTCTCAATCTGTTTGACGCGCATGGATGAAATTTGATAATATTGTAAAAAGCATTAGGGAAATTAACTTTCACTGGAAATGTGGGCGTTGCCATTCCCAATTATAACAGAATATGTATCGTTACTTAATATACGGATCATAGGGTACGCACAATTAAAACTAGTGTTGTCAAGAACATTTAATTGTAGCCTTCCACCAACAGCTTACCACTGTATCCATAAAACAACAACTGAATCCAATGATTGCTAACGTTTTAAAAATTTTACCGACAAATCAAGTTCGATGAACTCTGCGAAATAAAAAAAGTCAATATGTTGTGAAAAAGAAAAAAGGAAATCAAGTAGAAAAAAAAAAAAAACAAAAATCACACGATAATGTAACGGAAAAATAAACAACTTTTCGCATTTTATTGTGCACTCAATGAAAAATCCATTTCCGTGCGCAATTCACCGACCATCAATTGTTATTGATTCTGAGCAGAGCCGTTGTGTTGAAAAGCGTTACGTTAAGTCGCGCCATATCGATTCGCAACCGGAAACGGACGTGTCAAAATAGATTTTGGTAGACTACCCATCATATTTCGTATATTATGGAATTAAGAGCTTAATGCTATTACAATAGAAATGACTGAGAATGGGGTTGAAATTTTCCAAAGTTAAAAGAATAAGATGTGTGCGTCTGAATTTGCTGATTTAATGTAAAGTTCAATACACATACGATTACCTATAGCCGCTGATGCGATTATGCGGTGAGGCTTTATGTATATTCGAATTAACTTGCCACATCTACATTTACTTTTTTAAGCTGCTTGATTTGATATTTTAATATTATAGTCAAAAATCTCCTTCTCTCACAGAATAAGTCTTCAAAAAATGTTATGGTTTGTTTGAATTTTGTAACTAGCGCCTTTCCCCTAAACGACACACAGTGCGTTCAAAGGCACCAAAAGTTGGCATCAACTTGCGTTCATTGCGAGTCGAAATGATTGAGCAACTTACCATTTTTCACATTTTTTTAAGATCATTGTCATTTTTGCACATTTTCTCAATTCCAGCACATAATAAACATTTTCATTTTTCCTGATCCCAATTAAAGACTCACCAAAAAATTCAATTTTGTGTGATTTTTAGTCATGCTTCAAGGCCAGTTTTTTGGGCCAGCACACAAAAATTTTTGATTTTTAAATTCAAGCAAATCCTTCAACCAGGAAGAGTACTTTAAGATGCTCTAGAGATCCGATTCGAAAAAATGTGAAAAAGCATGCTTCAAAACTCTCCACTTTCCCCTAAAAATAATGTTATTCATTAATTTTCATTATTGTTGATGCATGCAGTAAAAACATAATTTCAAAATTATGACCCAAGCAATCATGTTCTGTATTAAGCTACTTAACTTGTGTTTGATTTAATTCTACCCTCACAAATGCCTTTATAAATATAAGATATTCAATTGACAATCTTAAGGCACTCCCCAAACTTATTAATTACGTTCTAATTATTTTCTTAACATCCACTCTAAATTAATTGTTTTGAGAGACACCCTAAATAGTTTCATGTTACATTAAATCTTTGCTCATACTTATTTCTTACAATCTTTAAAAAAAATAAGTTATCAAATTGAATTCGTCGTTGTCGGTTTACCTTAATTTTCTTTGATCGGCGTCGATTTTGCTCCGCGCTGCGTCTCTCAATTTTCGTTTTTGCTTTGCACCTTGTGTGTTAGTTCTGGGAAACTGAAAATTGTTTTGTTTCCATCATAAAGACAAAAAAGGAGCATTTGGACTGTGAAGCACATTTTAAGGAAACTTCCTCACGTTTGGACACAGGTGAATATTCAGTACGCTTACCAATGAAGCTCAGCGCATATTTACTAGGAGACTTTTATCCTCAAGCTCTTCGCCGTTTTCAAAACTTAGAACGCAGATTGCTACGTAATTTCGAGCTTAAGGCACAATATAGTTCATTCATACAGGAATATTTGAATCTGAAGCATATGTCGCTGGTGGCAAATTTAGAATCTAGTCTTACTTAGTATTTCCTGTTGCACCATTGCGTTTTGAAAGAATCGAGTTCAACCACAAAACTCCGTGTCGTCTTCAATGACTCTGCAGCAACATCTACTGGATACTCCTTGAATGATGTGCTCGTGTCTGGTCCTACGATTCAGCCAAATCTTTTTGATATTTTTATTCGTTTTCGGTCTTTCCCCGTTGCACTGACGGGTGATATCTGTAAAATGTATCGCTGTATTCGGGTAACGCCGCCTGACAATTTACTCCAATGCATTTTTTGCAGGGACAGACCCCAAGAATCACTAAAGGGGTTCAGCAATTCGTGCTTTGCAACAGTTGGCAGCTGATGCAGCAGAAAATTTTCCGGTCGGCTCCAATATTGTTGTTCGTGATTTTCATGTCGACGATTTAATAACAGGCGGAAATTCAGTTTAATAAGTGCTCAGTATCATGGACCAAACATCATCTTTACTTAGTAGAAGAAATTTTAAGTTAAGGAGTGGTGTTCAAACAGCTCAACTGTGCTGAAAGGTTTACCTGAGTCTGATAAAGAGCCGCTTTTTAAATTTTACAATTATGTCGCATTGGAGTAGGAGGTTTTCCAGAGCGGCTATTGCTAGGCTAAGAGATGATAAAAGTATTTTTGTGATATACTGAATCCCATGTGTACCACATCTCCGCAACCAGAATCACCAACTACAACTGCCGCAGTGACTCGCAGTAGTAGTCGAATACAAACACCACCGCCTACAATCGATGAAATAGTGAAAGCTATCCAAAGCATGAAAAACAACAAGGCCGCCGGTATAGATCAAATAACAGCTGAACTGCTAAAGGCATGCCCCATAACATCAGCTAAAATTCTCCATCCTCTGCTTACCAAAATCTGGAGCGGAGAGCGTTTGCCAAAAGATTGGCTACATGGCATGCTAGTCAAATTGCCGAAAAAAGGTGACCTAAGCGAGTGCCGAAACTATAGAGGCATTACCTTGCTCTCAGTACCATCAAAAGTATTGACGAAAGTGCTTCTGAACAGGGTAAACGAAAAACTTGATTCGGCCATTCAAAAGCAGCAAGCAGGATTCCGGCGAAACCGATCATGCGTGGATCAAATCAACACCCTCAGAATAATTGTCGAACAATCATGCGAGTGGCGTGCTGCACTACAACTTGTCTTCGTAGACTATAGCACTGCCATCGGCAGTGTCTCCCGAGAAAACCCTTGGGTCTCACTGCAACGAAGAGGTATTGCCGCAAAGGCCATAAACTTAGTACGTGCACAATATGAAGGCTTTAAGTGCAGTGTGTTACACAACGGGTTGTTGTCACCGACATTCAACACTAATTCAGGCGTACGGCAGGGGTATCTACTATCACCATCACTCTTCCTTATCGTTCTTGATGATATCCTAGATAAAGCTCTTAATAAAGCCACAAAGGGTATCCAATGGAACTTTACCGAACATCTGGAAGATCTCGACTAAGCTGACGACATCTGCCTCGTATCGTCCAAACATTCAGATATGCAAAGCAAAAGGCCGGCCTAAAAATCAACGTATCCAAGACTAAAAGCATGAAGCTAAACGCAAGCAATGACATCACGTTTAGAGCTGGCAGAGATGACATCGGAAACGTCACGTATTTAAGCAGGATTATCTCCATGGATGGTGGAGCAAAAGAGGATATCAACTCAAGAATAGCAAAAGCAAAAGGCGCGTTTGCTCAACTGAACAAAATATAGTCTTCATCCATTATATCCACCAAAACGAGAGTGCGCATTTTTGATTCGAATGTGAAATCGGTTTTGTTATATGGGTGCGAAACGTGGCTTGTTACTGAACAAGCTGCAAGTATTCGTCAACAAATGCTTAAGGCGAATACTAAAGGTTTGGTGGCGTCTTTGCGAGTATTTCCCATTTTTCTTGCATTACTTGTTTGAGCACATTTTTTTGATAAAATATGGTATTTTTTGACCTATACGCAGACCGCAAATGCACGAATTTGGCCAAATTGTCTAAATCAAAGTCGTTATGAACTAACGAAGAAAAAGTATTGTACCAATTTGTCCATCCGGTGTATTTGCCAAAAAAGATAGGAACCTTAAGCTTTAGTAAATTCGCTAGATGAGCTATGGCTATAGAGCTTTGTGTGGCACCGTAACTAATGTTATGAGTCGATTCTTAACATGGCGAGTTTCTACGACTACATTCTGAAATTAAATTACCAATGCGAGATTTAACTTCGCAGTATAATTCTTCATAAAATTGACGCAAAGAAAACTCTTGTCCACCTTTATCTTGTTCTATTTGCGTCTGAACATTATTTAATTGTAAAAAGATGGACTCGACTAAACTAGCGCGAGTTTAAAGCTCAATTACTGTCATTGAACTCGAATTTTTCTCAATTAAAAGTTTTATTTTTTCCAGAGACTCGATTAAGTTGTCCCAAATTGGACTAAAGTCTCTGAAGTTGTCCGATTTTTTAGATTTTGGAGTCATAATACTGTAACGATCAAGACCACGTTTTAATAAAAAAAACAGTTTGAAATCAAATAATCATAAAAAGCCGGCCGTGGCAAAAACTGTATAACTCGGAAAATTGAAACCACGTGTCTTTTTATTAAGCACCGAATAAATAAAAAATTCTCACTAGCACCTGCCGTTAAAGTTTGACTTACTTGACCTTACCCAACTTGCGTGCAAAAATTTATATACACTCGAGCGTTCCCAATGTTGACTGCAACCACTTGCCAATACCGATACATTCGTGTGATGTATGGCTTGTGGCACCGTCATGTTGAAACCACATGTCGTCCAAGTCCAAATTTTTTTTTATTTATTTTTTGCTATATAGCTGTAAGTAGGCCACAAAACAGTGTTTTTCATATATAAGGACTGCGTTCGATAAAATTGTCCCACACATTTTATCCAATAACTTGTTTTCAAATTACTCAATTCAAAATTTTTTTTCGCAGTAGGCTTTGAAATGAATGTACCAAAACTATGGTTTTCAAATTTTACCCCTAGTCAGTCATATTTACTTAAAAATGGCAAACGAGCTATAAGTTCAAAGCCTATAATAAAAATTTTTGAAGACCACCCTGGGTAGACTGCCAATAGAATTGCTCGGAAAAGCTAAGTCAATGTCAAATTGGTATCAAGAGTTCTGAAAAAATTTAAGGAAGGCTTGGATGTGTTTCGAAAGCCAGGTTCCGCAAAAGAAAAAGGCATTAGTGACCAAAACAAAAAGAAGAACTTCGTCACAATTTAAGAGAATAACCCCAACATTTCATGCAGAAAACTGCACAGAAGGTAAAGTGTTCTGAGTTTTAAATTCGCAAGGCCAAAAAGGAGGTTAGTTTGAAGACATTTAAGGTACAAAAAGTTTCTGACAGAAATGCTATGAAGAACACGAAAGCAAAACACCACGCCATAAAATAAAAAAATAATTTTTTTTCCGTAAATTCAAATGCTGCATCATGGACGAGAGAACGTATGTCTTAGCCGATTTTACGCTGCTTCCAGGCCAAAAATTTGACACTGTAAACTTGCGGGGGAATGCGGACGAAAAGCTTAAGTCAAAAAAGCAGTCAAAATTTCCTCGTAAGTTCTTAGTTTGGCAAGCACACTGCAGTTGTGGCAAAAGGAGCAATTCTTTTGTAACCACTGGAACAGTAAACTCCGAATTCTATATTAAGGAATGCTTGGAAAAAAGTTTAAGCCTTTCCTACGAAAGCATGAAGTTTCCACATTCTTTTGGCCAGACCTAGCATCCTGTCATTATAGTAAATTGGCCTTGGAGTGGTACTCAAGAAATAATGTGATTTTGGTGCCTCGTGAAGCAAATCCTCAAAACTGTCCAGAACTCTGGCCAATTGAAAGATACTGGGCTTTGGTCAAAAAGGAGATAAAGGCAATAAAAAAAGTTGCCAGAAATGATAAAAATTTTCGAGAAAAGATGTGTTGAACAGCTAGAAAGTTATCAAGTAATACCATAAAATCCTTAATGGAAGGAGTGTCAGAAAAGTTACAAAAAAATTTAAAAAAAAAAAATTTATTAAAATTCTAGATACGTTATAAAAATTTTAATAAAATGGCGGTTCAAGAATGAGGCTAACTTTTAAAATCGGACTACTAGTTCCAGAGATTTTTTGAATTATGTATGGGACAATTTTATCGAACGCAGTCCTTATTATTCTTAACAGGAAAAACTATTTGCGGAGAAGTTGATCGAAGAGGTGAAAAGGTTCCCAGAGCTATATGACCGCAGTCATCCATACTATCCGCAATTTAAGAGAAAAAACACTTATATATGGGAGGTCATTGCCCAAAAGCTCGGTGCAGACAGTAGGTTTCTTGACATCGCTTTTTTAAAAACAAGTTTTAATTTTTTTTCAACAAAATTTCAGAAAAAAAGTGTAGCAAAAGATGGGGGACGCTGAGAGACACCTGCATAAGAGAAATTCAAAAAACAAAATCAAACTGGCGTTTCAAAGAAAAAATGCAATTTTTTGCAGATGTCCATCAGTAAGATTTTCTATTCATTTTATAACATTTTTTTAAGCATTATTCTAAAGTTTTTGTCGATGAAAACAAATAATATGTATAACTGTTTTTAATTTATTACAGCCAATATCTTGTAGAAGATAGGGGCTACACAAAGGAGCTCAACACTGGTCCTGGCACTAGTGGTGCTATAATAAGTGCATAGGTAAATTGAAATACATATCTTTAAAATTTCAACAATGTTTTGCATAAATATGCTTATCTTATTGTGGTTTGGATAGCTGCAAGCTATAAAATTAGGTAGATAGATACAATTAGTGTTCTGTTCGTTGTCCCGCACCCACAGGAACCACGAACCAGAGCTCTTTTCTTTGAGGAGCAAATATTTATGTCAAAGGTTTACCTTTTTCACTTCTAGCTTGGAGGTAGCGAGCTGGAGCACTTCTTTAATTGATGCTTGATGGCGCTCCGCCGATGAACTCCTTTAACATCTTTTAGAATTCTCCACTGAGAAACTGCAAAAAACGGTTGAAAAACTCCGCCACTGAGAACATCGATGAAAGAAAAAATAACCCGGACAAAAGAAAACTCATATTGTTGAGGTTTAAGCAAACTCTTTAGTGAGTATTAAAAAGTAGAAAATTCACAATTTGCACTTATTTTAGAGTTATATATATATATATATATATTACTACGGCTGCAGATGCTCGTGTTGCTTCTTAGGTTAATTTATAAAAACGAATGAAGAAGGAAAGCAAAATAGGAAAGAACTTTGACAGATATGAACTGTGGGGCATTGTTTGCTAAGCAATGGAATTGCGTTGCCAACTACGGGGAATTTATCCCTCCTTTTGGGGACTATGCGTGTTCGCATAAACAATTAGCAAACATGAAACAGCAAGGAAATACTCATTTTTGTGCATTTTTTTCTCTTTAGCGTCGTGGCAAAGCTGACTTAAAAACATGTTATCGTTCCGTAGTGCTAACCCCTTTAAAAATCGAAGCAGCGCACTATAGGTCAAAAGGCACACTTTTTTGGCCAAAATTCATAACGTCCATATTATCATGGATACCGACTGCAAATGTAGTTCTTATGTTGGCTCTAGACCAAAAGAACAATTCTGAAAAAAATCTTAACCGTTGGACTACCGGGTCATAAATGGCACGTAATAAATTCTCTAAATAAATAATACATACCAGCAAGGTTCTGTTTTTAAGCATTTTCAAAGTAACTCCATGCGTTGAATCCGACGTCAGAATTGACCCACCACTTCAGGATTTGGAGATATTTGAGGTCAAACTCTTGAAAAATGGCTATTTTGGCTATATTTGAGGTTCGATGCAAACTGCACAAAATTTTCATTATTTTTTTTACCAAATGTTTCTTCGAAATGAGATCTTAAAAAATGCCATACAATACTTTATTTTAAAGTTATGGCCGATTTATGATGACATATCATGACATCCTGAAATCGCATAAAACGGGTAAAACGCTACAACTTTGGATTTCATGATATCATCTTAAATCTGCAATAACTTTTGAAGAAAGTACTGTTTGGCACTTTTTAAGAGCTCGTTTTGAAGGTAAAAAGTGGTACTCAGTAATGAATTATGCAAAAAAAATAAAAAAAATTTTGTGCAGTCTTCAACTCGCCGGTGCTTACGAAGACTATCTCTCTTTAAATGCGGACAAGAAAATTCTTTTGTTCAAACTGCGGCGAAAAAGATCTTTTTTGTGCGAATGCGGACAAGAAAATCATTTTTTACAAAATTCGGCGAAGAAAATCACTTTTTACAAAATGCTATATATATATATATAGATTTTTTTCGCCGAATTTTATTAAAAGTGATTTTCCTGTCCGCATATTACAAAAAAGATTTTTTTCGCCGCAATTTCAAAAAAAAAGATTTTCTTAGCCGCAATTTTCGGTTGGAAGACATTCTTCGTAAGCACCGGCGAACTAACCTCAAAAGTAACAAAAGTACTTATTTTTCGTATAGGGTCATTCCATCTCAAATCGTCCAGGCAGTATTTTTTTGTTTGCATATTATTTTTTTATTAGTTTCTATATTGAAATCGATGAGACACGTATTTTTTCCTTTTGCTTGATTTTGAGTTGTTTCGTCGTGGGGAATTTTTTAAAATTCGTCTACAAACTCGATTTCCCGCTATTGTCGCATGTCAATTTTCACGGAAAATGTGATAACTTTGCGAAAAAACGTCCGATCTTCGTAATTTTTGGTATGTTTGTAGTTAAGAGGTTCCTCTAAAAGAAAAAAATATGATACAGGGTATATTTCAAAAAATAATTTTTATATCGCCATTTGAAAAAAAAAAATCAAAAAATTTTTGACTTGAAAAATTTCCAATTGCATCAGTTTTTTTTTCTTCATATTTTTTTTTAAATAGCCATACATATAAACAATATTATGTAACAGCCTCTATTAGCCCAAATTCGTTGTTTGGAAATTATGATTTTTTGAAAAAACAGTCCCAATTATTTAGTAATTTTGGGCATCATTCATGATATATGTTATCATTTCGTCAAAAGTAGCTCAATCGTTATGATATTTTGTCTGTCAACAGTCAAAGGTCCGTTCTAGAAGAAAGTATCATGAAGTGTAGTACATTTTTGGATATTTTTTTTTTATAACCGTCTTTAAAATAGAAAAAAAATCAAATGACTTTTAGCCCAAAAATTTTAGCATTGCTACGATTTGTCCATTCTTTATTACTGTTTTTGTACATCAATTTGTAAGTAGACAATTTTCAGAAGCATACTCTAAATGTGGCTGTCAAATTACTTGAAGCTCGTGACGTACAAAACTTCAGAAAGACCAAGAAGACCCAGTGGAACAATGTTGCAGCAATAATCAAATTACTCGAATAAATGTACCTACTTGGAGTTTGAAAAATAATATTGAATAAAAAACAAAATTAAGTTATAAACAAAGCTTCTGAAAATTGTCTACTTGCTAATTGATTTACAAAAACAGTAATAAAGAATGGACAAATCGTAGCAATGCTAAAATTTTTGGGCAAAAAGTCATTTGATTTTTTTCTATTTTTAAGACGGTTATAAAAAAAATATCCAAAAATGTACTACACTTCATGATTCTTTCTTCTAGAACGGACCTTTGACTGTTGACAGACAAAATATCATAATGATTGAACTACTTTTGAAGAAATGATATTGTTTATATGTATGGCTATTTAAAAAAAAATATGAAGAAAAAAAAAACTGATGCAATTGGAAAGTTTTCAAGTCAAAAATTTTTTGGTTTTTTTTTTTTCAAATGACGATATAAAAATTATTTTTTGAAATATACCCTGTATCATATTTTTTTCTTTTAGAAGAACCTCTTAGCTACAAACATACTAAAAATTACGAAGATCGGACGTTTTTCGCAAAGTAATCACATTTTCCGTGAAAATTGACATGCGACAATAGCGCAAAATCGAGTTTGTAGACGAATTTTAAAAACTTCCCCACGACGAAAGAACTCAAAATCAAGCAAAAGGAAAAAATACGTATCTCATCGATTTCAATGTAGAAACTATTAAAAAAATAATATGCAAAAAAAAATACTGCCTGGACGATTTGAGATGAAATGACCCTATTTTAACCCCAAATATCTCTATTTTTCAAAATACCTAATGCAAAAATTATGCGCACTTTTACCCAAGTTAATTGGACTAGTAGTATCTTCAGTATTTTCAAATAAATAATTGAAAAACTCTTTCTTATTTTTCTTTTTCGTCTGTCTTTTGCAACCAGACTTCGAATAAATCGTAGTTGTGGAAAAAAAGTTACCTGACAAAAAAATTCATTAAAAAAAACGAGCAATATCGGGCGTCTTTATTCCTAAATGACAGTAAAAAATGAACCGTCTTACTGTTTTTGGGTTTCTTAGGACTAACAAATTACAACAAAATTTTAAAAGCTTACACGAAGTTTAAAATTTAAAAAAAATACTAAAAGTCAGGGGTCTAATTTCATTTTTAAATTTTTCCACAGAAAACCAAAATATATTTAAATGTTTTGAACTACATTGCATTATCGACCATTCCGCGGGGATGGACGGGACATTTCGTAGAGATATACTGATAGAAAGTGCTGATTGTTTTCTCTTTTAAAGGAGTATATTTTCAGATTAACCAACAAGATATTAGTCCACATATAAGCCTATAATGAAGCCTGTGTTCCGAAGAATTTGCTCAGAAAGTTTGGGATGGACGGGACATAAAAAATTTATTGCTTTTTGGACAAATTTTCGGTTTGATATTTCAACGAAATGACTTACATAGGGTTAACAAAATAAATGTATACTTATTACCAATGCTTCATATTTTCAAGAAATGCTCATAAATTTTTGGGATCATTGTTAACAAATCAACTATGCACTAAATTGTGTGGGATGGACGGGACGAGATGGACGGGACAAAATTTTAACAAAAAATAATTGTACCAAAATTAATTTATAAATTTATTGCTTACAAAAATATAACATTTGAGATGCTTGGATTCAATTTTAGGAAGTGCATCAACAGTAGACTGATTCAAAAAAAAAAATTTTTTTTTGAAAAACCACTTTTAACCCAAAATATATGAAAAAGGGTGTCACATAAGTGAGCCGAAAATTTTAAAATTTTTTTTAAGGTCATTTAGAGATCATGCAACGTCAGTTAATGCAAAACCTTGGATTGATGCGGTTTTTTTTTATTGCGATCTTAAAAATGCTTGGAATCAGTTATACGATATCTCAAATTTTTTGTCTTGAATCAAAGTATATAAAAATATAAAATCTTGAACCCAAAATCAACCACAAATTATTTTTTTTAGCTCAAATACATGCGAAAAACGTATTTTCAAAATTTTACTCTACTGTAAAACTCTAAATCTTCATTTCGCATAAAACTTGTTATTCCAAAAACACCACGAAATCACGCCATAAACAATTCACTTCATCATCTTAACCCATTATATCCTGTTTTTGTGGGTCTTTTTGACCCCTTTTTTTCTTCCAACAGCTTAGTCATAATGGGTTGATGTGTTCTACAAAATTATTCTACGGACAATTTCATTGGGGATCTCCAAAGCCGAAAAATGTTTGAAACTTAAGAATAATGCGTAAAATACTTAATAAAATGCAATAATTAAAAAGTTATAAAATTATAAATAATTTGGGATGGACGGGACAGATTGCGTAGTATACCTAAATCTCGCAGTAACTATCTTTAATATCATATCATGACAAAAAAGTGTTGTGTGCTATCCTTACTCATATATAACGGAACCCTATTCTAAAGAAACCTCTTTTACAGCAATGATTATAAAAAAATGCTTATTTTGGGATGGACGGGACAAAAATCAAGTTCCTACCAGAATTTGGTCAGACTAAGGAAAGATTGCATTAATATAATAAAATTTATCAACGAAGATATAGATAACAAATGAATTAATATCACTAAATAAAGAAAATGACATTTGTGGCTTTTGTTTTTTCATGGGCAACTGTGCAACATATGTAAGAGATTTTTTCATATAAAAATAATATTTTGACTTAGCTGAGTAAAATGTTAATTAATTTACCTTAGGCGATTGTCAAAGACAAAAAAAAAGTGTTTGAAATACTTACGGATATAACCAATAAGTTTATGAAAAAGAATTTGTAATATGACAGGTTTAAATTTTTCCACAATAGAAAAATTTGCCGCGGAATGTCCGTTATACATCACATTATCAATTTTATAAGTTTTATTTTAGAAAAAAAAAACAAACTATTTTAACTACTTTTTATTGATTGAAAAAAAGAGCTAAAATCATGACTTTTTTGAGTTATCTCAGTACAATGCAAATGCATCAACTTTGACACATCGCTGAGAAAGGGAAATTTAGTTTACCCCAAAACAAAAAACATTTTTGCTTGTATTGAAGTATTCTCCGTTACACTGCATCAACAAAAACTCAATAGAAACACTTGTAAAAATTGAATTTTGGAGAAAAAAGTGTGCCTTTTGACCTGTAGTGGAGCGATTGGGTTAACACTACGGAAAGATGACATGGACTGTGCCACTTAAAGGCCTTGTGGCCGTACTTAAATTCATGCTGAAATGGTCGAATTTCGGCCACCAGGCCTTGTTCCCGAAATTCGCCCATTTCAGCATGACTTTAAGTTTAGTAGTATCCCAATGTCATATTCGGTATACAGATCGGGTTAACACTACGGAATGATGTCATCAGCGTTGCCACTTAAAATCATGCTGAAATGGTCGAATTTCGGTCACCAGGCCTTGTGCCCAAAATTCGACGATTTCAGTACGTTCATGTCATCATTTCGTTCTTTTTAAAAGATTTCTTTTCTTAACAAAATTTATAAAAATCAAATAATTTTATTAAAAAAATTTCAACTTTCAAAATAATTTTTTTTTTTTTAAACTTTCAAGATCTTCAAATATCCAACAAAATTTTAAAAATTGGGAATAAATGGACAAGGGCAAAAACTATTTATGGAACAATGTCATCTTATAAGCGATGATGACATTGAAATTGAAACATTACGAATTAGTTCTCAAAATTCGGGATACCAAAGCAATGGTATTCCAAATTTTAGAAATATGTATCCGAAAGGTCCGGGATTTTCGTATGAAATGCAGACTGATTTAACATCCTTTGCTAAGACATTGGACGTTAAAAATAGAGTCTGCATTTTAAAGTCAGATGAAGCTAATCTTGAGAAATTTCTTAAGTATATAAACCAAACATACGTTGGTTATACACACAGATAATACCATAATCTTTAAGGTTGAGAGCGTAAATGGTAACTGGACAATTTTGCACAGTTACCATTTGTGTGAAAAAAAGTTGGCACAGAATGAAAGGTTTTATTATTTAAAACGAGTACTTTGTTCCCTTTTTAAAGCGGGTTTCTTTGTAAATTTAATTGTTGCAGACCGGGCGTCTCGAAGTTTGTTTGAAGCATTAACAAATGTTTTTAATAATGACTATTTCGTTTTTAATTACTCAATTAACAACGAACAAAAATCAGAAAGGATTTTTATTCTCTTTGATTGTATGCACTTAATTGTAATTTTAATTAATAATCTTCGTAAAAGAAAATTTAAATTAGATAAATTTGCAATAAGTTGGGCAGTTCTAGAGGATTTATCTAAATTTCTAGAACCACCCAATGACTTAGATTTGATAATTAATGATAAAAGTTTGCTATCAGTAGAAAAGAATAGAGAAAATTTTATCTCTCTCTTTAGCCCACAAACCGCAAAATCAATTAGTATTTTATGCGTAGCTTTTATGGAAATGCTAAAGTTATAGGTAATGCGACGGTAACTAGCAATTTCATAATGGCTGTCCATAAAATAAATTATCTTCTTCGCAATGCAAGTTATTGTGAAGAGGATAATTTTAAACAATTAAAAAAAGAACTTAAGATTTTTCAAAACGTTTTATTTCAAATAATTTCATGCAATAATACTAAAGGTATAAAAAAAACTTGTGAAGATTTTAATTTTTCAATAAAATCTTTACAATCATTTATAAATTATCTAATTGAAAATACTGACTTGATAAAATTTCAATTAGGTAAAGTTTCTTTAGATAAATTAGAAGATTTAATATCTTATTTATGTTATAAGGGTATGCTCCTACATCTTATGAGTTACAAAAGAATCTACCTGAAGCATTTCAGGTAGTTTCTAATGAAATTCATAACAAAAATGAAACTAATATCAATAAAACTTTCTCGCAATTCTATTTGAGAGAAAACAACAAAAAATATGATAGAAAATTTCGATTGCCCTAATTGTGATTAAAATCTTCATGAGCTAAAATCTCGCCTTGCAAATTATGACTTTACTGAAGATTTTGATGGCGAATATTTACATGCTTTTAAAAAAAAGTATGTCGGAGCTTGATTTTTCAAATAGAAGCATTTTTAACTAGGTAGAAGATTTCATTAAACGGGAATATCAAGAACCGTTTGATGAATCAAATAATTGCAGTAAGCATAATTCAAAAATACTTACTGAATTACTAGATAAAAGTTTGATGCCTACAAGATGTAACGACCGCGTTTTGCCACATATTTGTTTTTTTCTGTCACTTCGAAAATAAGTAGGAGGCTTTTTAATAATTTTATTTGAACTTTGTTCGTTGAAAAGAAAATGAATTTTTGAGTTTTTTTTTACATTAGCAACAAGCAAAAACAAAAAATGTAAATAGCTTAAGTTTAAGCTAGCAGAGCTAACTTTTTTTTTAAAAAGTGAAGAGTCTAAAATTCGGCGTTAGAGCCCATAATTAGCTTTTAATTAGCCTATTATTAAGGCATCTTTTTTTTCAGCTCTGCTAACTTGTATGTATGTATGTATTCTCCTTTAACTCCTAGGAGGAGCATAGGGCCAATATGAAATCTCTCCATTTGTTACGTTCCCTTGCGATGACTTTGATCTCTTGCCACGATTTTCCCGATTCTTGAATTTCCTTTTCCAACGACCTTTTCCAGTTGGTTTTGGGTCTACCACGTCCTCTACTGCCTTGTGGATTCCACTCAAGGGCCTGGCGACAAACTTCGCTGTGTGGTTTCCGGAGAGTGTGACCAATCCATCCCCATTTGCGCAGCTTAATTTCGTTTGCTATAGCCTTCTGTTTGCATTTTTGATGTAGCTCGGCATTTGATATAGTGCGAGGCCACCAAACCTTTAGTATACGCCTTAAGCATTTGTTGACGAATACTTGCAGCTTGTTCGTTAGTTGTTCAGTAACAAGCCATGTTTCGCACCCATATAACAAAACCGATTTCACATTCGAATCAAAAATACGTACTCTCGTTTTGGTGGTTATAACGGATGAAGACCATATTTTGTTCAGTTGAGCAAACGCGCCTTTTGCTTTTGCTATTCTTGAGTGAATATCCTCTTTGGCTCCACCATCCATGGAGATAATGCTGCCTAAATACGTGAAGCTATCGACGTTTCCGATGTCATCACTGCCAGCTTTAAACGTGATGTCATTGCTTGCGTTTAGCTTCATGCTTTTAGTCTTGGATACGTTGATTTTCAGGCCGGCCTTTTGTGATTCCAAGACAAGGTCTTCAATTTTGTTTTGCATATCTGAATGTTTGGACGATAAGAGGCAGATGTCGTCGGCGTAGTCGAGGTCTTCTAGATGTTCAGTAAAGTTCCATTGGATACCCCTTTTGGCCTTATTAAGAGCTTTATCTAGAATATCGTCAAGAACGATAAGGAAGAGAGATGGTGACAGTAAACACCCCTGCCGTACGCCTGAATTAGTGGTGAATGTCGGTGACAACAACCCGTTGTGTAACACACTGCATTTAAAGCCTTCATATTGTGCACGTACTAAGTTTATGGCCTTTGCGGCAATACTTCTTCGCTGCAGTGACGCCCAGATGTTTTCTCGGGAAACACTGTCGAAGGCAGTGCTATAGTCAACGAAGACAAGTTGAAGTGCAGCACGCCACTCGCATGATTGTTCGACAATTATTCTGAGGGTGTTGATTTGATCCACGCATGATCTGTTTCGCCGGAATCCTGCTTGCTGCTTTCGAATGGCCGAATCAAGTTTTTCGCTTACCCTGCTTAGAAGCACTTTCGTCAGTACTTTTGATGGTACTGAGAGCAAGGTGATGCCTCTATAGTTTCGGCACTCGCTTAGGTCACCTTTTTTCGGCAATTTGACTAACATGCCATGTAGCCAATCTTCTGGCAAACGCTCTTCACTCCAGATTTTGGTGAACAGAGGATGGAGAATTTTAGCTGATGTTATGGGGCATGCCTTTAGCAGTTCAGCTGTTATTTGATCTATACCAGCGGCCTTGTTGTTTTTCATGCTTTGGATTGCTTTCACTATTTCGTCAATTGTAGGCGGCGGTGTTTGTATTCGACTACTACTGCGAGTCACTGCGGCAGTTGTAGTTGGTGATTCTGGTTGCAGGGATGTGGTAGACATGGGATTTAGTATATCACAAAAATACTCTTTCCATCTGTTTAGTTGTTCGTCCGCTGATGTTAAGAGATTTCCATTTTTGTCTTTGATAGGGCGGCTCTGTTGGAGTTTTCTGCCTGATAATCTGCGGGTGATATCGTAAAGCTGCCTGAGATTTTGAGCATTTGCAGCGCTTTCGGCTTCGCTCGCGAGGTCGTTATACATTCTTCTTTTGTCTTGTCTGCACGATCGCCTGACTTCTTTATTGAGAGAGTTAAGGACCTTTTCGGCGACGTTCTTTTGCGCTCTAGTTTTAGCGTCGTCTCTCAGTTTTTTCGCGCGTCTTCTTTTTTCGACAAGATCCCACGTTTCCTCGCTCATCCAGTGCTTCTTGTTCGAGGGTCGAAACCCAAGTATTTTTTCAATGGAGTTTAAGAACGCAGCCTTAGCGGCCCTCCATGATGTTTCAATACTTCCACCACAATCGAACGGAACTGTTTTAAGTTCTTCTACGAAAGATCTGCGTATCTCGTCGTTCTTAAGCTTAAGCACGTCGAATTTTTTTGCTACAGATTGTTCGCTGGGACGTTTATTAGCGGCAAGTTTTAGTCGAATGACCGCGACGAGAAGATGGTGGTCGGAGCCTATGTCAGCGGCCCTCTTTACTCGTACGTCCAGAAGACTCCCTCTCGATTTTCTGCTAATGCAGAAGTGGTCGATTTGGTTTTCAGTGGTGTTGTCTGGAGACACCCAAGTAGCTTTATGGCATTTTTTGTGTGGGAATAGCGTACCTCCAACGACAAGACCGGCTGTATTGCAGGCGTCAATGAGAAGCTCTCCATTGTCGTTTCTCGCACCCAAACCATGTCTTCCAATCACGTGCTCTAGGTTAAGGTTTTCTGAGCCTACTTTGGCATTCAAATCGCCCATAACCATTATGATGTCGTTTTTGTGAGCACTGTTTATTGCTGCGGCGAGCTGGCTGTAGAATTCATCTTTGGTTTCTCTCTCTGCCAACTCGGTGGGCGCGCGTGCTTGAAAGATGGTAGTATTTCTTGCGGGGGTTCGAAATCTGCACCAAATGAGCCTTTCGTTTACAGGTTTCCATTCCATAACTGCCTTTACTACAGTTTTACTTAACAAAAATCCAACTCCATCCCTGTGGATGTCATTTTGCGCTCTACCGGAGTATAGAAATTTTTCGCCGTCAGGAAGTACATATTCACCGGCACCGTTCCATCTACACTCGCTTAATCCCAATATCTCAAGGTTGAATTTCTGCTAACTTAATGGTCGTTATATCTTATATTGTGTGTGGAGCACTTACACTTGCACTTTCTAACTTACTGTTTAATTCTCTCTTTATATTTTCTGCATTCTCATTTAGTTTGTTAAGAATTTCTTTTTTATTTATTCCAATGGCTGACAATATTTCTTTGTAGTTATTTCCAAGTGTTTTAACAAATTCGATGCTACAATTACACAAAAATTTTATGTTTTGCTTTGTTTCAATTAAATTGACATCATACTCAGTGAATTCATTCTCAACCATCTTATTTGGATCACTGCATTTTTTAGCATGAAACACTTTATGACAAAAACCTCCGCACTTCAATAATTTGTCGTTTCGTGAAATTGCTTTTTCACATTTTCCGCATATCACACTCATTTCTCCTTTTTATATTCCTTTCCAAATCATATCGAGATTGTTGAGATATTATTAAATAAATTAACAGCGTATCAGCAATTATTTTCTTTTAAAAATTTCAAGAGCTATTTTGAACACATTTTGGCAGTACTAAGTCAAAAATAGCAAACATGTTGACAGTTTTGCTTCCTACTGTATATTAACTTTAAACGTGTGACTCACCGTTCATTAGTTATCGTAATATTAAGCTCAACACATCACTGTGCCTACTCATAAGCGGCATGCACAATTTACTAATTTTTTTCAAATTTTGAATTGGGATATCTCCTGAGTTATAAGTCATACGAAAACAATTGAGAGGTCAATTTTATAGAAAATTTTATAAGCTACAATATTGCCCCACAATAATTTTCTCTAAATATCTATTTTTGAGATATTTACGTTTTTGTGTAGATGTCGTAGAACAAATGATATGAAAGTGTCAAACAAATTTTGTTCTTTCAACCACTTATTAACAAAATATTGGTTCTGTATTTTAAAATAGGTGTTTATTATTATTTAGAATCGAACTGCATTCATAAGTCGATAAAAATTTGTTTAAGGGTTGACTCGTTATTGCATAACAGTGTCCATATATAGATTTGCACAAATTAGTTCATTAACCAAAAGAGTTTTTGATAAAAAAGAAAAAAAAGAGATGAAAAATTCATATAATGAATTACCCTTTATTCAGAAGATCGCCGTGGCGAATTTTTGATTGAATGTGTAATCTGACGTTCTTGGAGTCATGAAAAATTTTAAATTTTTATATGCAACTTCTGTATGAATTAAAAGATGTTGGGCAATATTGACTATATAGTCCACATAACACTAAACTTTTTTTTTTATCTACATTTTGAGTATTTTCAGTTTTTTACTTGTTTCTTTTAATGAATTACATGACATCGTTTCTTAGTTTTTACCCAATGTCTATACACAAATACACGTAAAGTCATGCTGAAATGGTCGAATTTCGGCCACAAGGCCTGGTGGCCGAAATTCGACCGTTTCAACTTGACTTTAAGTGGTACTGTACGTGTCATCGTTTCTTAGTTTTTACACAAATACACTTAAAGTCATGCTGAAATGGTCGAATTTCGGCCACCAGGCCTTGTGCCAGAAATTCGACCATTTTAACTTGACTTTAAAGTCATGTATTTGTGTATAGACATTTCAATTTTCAACTTTCAAAATAATTTTTGTTTTTTTTTAACTTTCAAGGTCTACAAATGTGCAAGAAAATTTAAGAAAATTGGGGATAAAAGGACGAGGGCAAAAACCATTTGTAAAACAATGTCATTTTATAAGCGAAGATGACATTGAAATTGAAACATTAGGAATTAGGTCCCAAAATTCGGGATGCCAAAACAATGGTATTCCAAATTTTAAAAATATATATCCGAAAGGTTCGGGATTTTTGGATGAAATGCAGACTGATTTAACGTCCTTTGCTAAGACATTGGACGTTAAAAATAGAGTCTGCATTTTAAAGTCCGATGAAGCTAATCTTGAGAAATTTCTTAAGTATATACATAAACCAAACATACTGGTTATACACACAGATAATACCATAATCTTTATGGTTGAGAGCGTAAATGGTAACTGGACAATTTTGCACAGTTACCATTTGTGTGAAAAAAAGTTGGAACAGAATGAAAGGTTTTATTATTTAAAACGAGTACTTTGTTCCCTTTTTAAAGCGGGTTTCTTTGTAAATTTAATTGTTGCAGACCGGGCGTCTCGAAGTTTGTTTGAAGCATTAGCAAATGTTTTTAATAATGACTATTTCGTTTTTAATTACTCAATTAACAACGAACAAAAATCAGAGAGGATTTTTATTCTCTTTGATTGTATGCACTTAATTGTAAATTTAATTAATAATCTTCGTAAAAGAAAATTTAAATTAGATAAATTTGCAATAAGTTGGGCAGTTCTAGAGGATTTATCTAAATTTCTAGAACTACCCAATGACTAAGATTTGATAATTAATGATAAAAGTTTGCTATCAGTAGAAAAGAATAGAGAAAATTTTATCTCTCTCTTTAGCCCACAAACCGCAAAATCAATTAGTATTTTATGCGATAGCTTTTATGGAAATGCTAAAGTTATAGGTAATGCGACGGTAACTAGCAATTTCATAGTGGCTGTCCATAATATAAATTATCTTCTTCGCAATGCAAGTTATTGTGAAGAGGATAATTTTAAACAATTAAAAAAAGAACTTAAGATTTTTCAAAACGTTTTATTTCAAATAATTTCATGCAATAATACTAAAGGTATAAAAAAAACTTGTGAAGATTTTAATTTTTCAATAAAATCTTTACAATCATTTATAAATTATCTAATTGAAAATACTGACTTGATAAAATTTCAATTAGGTAAAGTTTCTTTAGATAAATTAGAAGATTTAATATCTTATTTATGTTATAAGGGTATGCTCCTACATCTTATGAGTTACAAAAGAATCTACCTGAAGCATTTCAGGTAGTTTCTAATGAAATTCATAACAAAAATGAAACTAATATCAATAAAACTTTCTCGCAATTCTATTTGAGAGAAAACAACAAAAAATATGATAGAAAATTTCGATTGCCCTAATTGTGATTAAAATCTTCATGAGCTAAAATCTCGCCTTGCAAATTATGACTTTACTGAAGATTTTGATGGCGAATATTTACATGCTTTTAAAAAAAAGTATGTCGGAGCTTGATTTTTCAAATAGAAGCATTTTTAACTAGGTAGAAGATTTCATTAAACGGGAATATCAAGAACCGTTTGATGAATCAAATAATTGCAGTAAGCATAATTCAAAAATACTTACTGAATTACTAGATAAAAGTTTGATGCCTACAAGATGTAACGACCGCGTTTTGCCACATAAGTAGTTGTTTTTTTCTGTCACTTATAGCAACGACATTTGAAAATGAATAAAAAAAATCCATCGAAAATAAGTAGGAGGCTTTTTAATAATTTTATTTGAACTTTGTTCGTTGAAAAGAAAATGAATTTTTGAGTTTTTTTTTTACATTAGCAACAAGCAAAAACAAAAAATGTAAATAGCTTAAGTTTAAGCTAGCAGAGCTAACTTTTTTTTTAAAAGTGAAGAGTCTAAAATTCGGCGTTAGAGCTTATAATTAGCTTTTAATTAGCCTATTATTAAGGCATCCTTTTTTTTAAGCTCTGCTAACTTAATGGACGTTATATCTTAGATTGATCTCGAGAAATCTTAAATTTTAGACTAATTTTCCATCCATTTTGTGATATGCAAATAATTAAATTTTTTTTTTTGAATATTGATTCTTTTGAGGTTATATCATAGAATAAGGAAATCCTTAGGTTATAAAGCAGCTTGAAGTCCTATTATTTTACTTCAAAACCCAGTTTAAATTATATCGATATCTCTTTCTTCTTCGAATTGTTCTAACCTGAAAAGTTGAAAAAAGAAAAAAATCCATGTTTTTTCGATATTACAGCTTGCGATATTTCGAAGGCAAAAAAAGATCGATATAATTTAAACTGATTTTTAAAGTAAAAGACTGGGGCTTCAAGCTTCATTTTAAGTCTTACGAGCTAAATTTTACATCGAACCCTCTGTAAAAAATTTCCATGGACACACTAACTTCTATCCAGACAGACGGACATAGCTATACCGACTAAAGAGGTGACTCTGATGAAGAATATATACACTTTTCCATGCCTGCCACGCTTCCTTCTCTGGTTTTTAAGGTGCTTACAGTATTTTTGCGGTCAACTAAAAAACATATGTGGCTCTAACGATATAATTGAAGGTGCGATATCTTTGTAAATATACCTTATTCAGTTTTAATATTTGGCATATAGATGTGAATGACGTGTTTGAACATATTTGCATTTAAAAAAAAAAAATAAAAAAAATGTATACGCTACTATTGCGATTAGGGCTTATGAGGTTAACACGAATAAAAAAAAAAGCCTGGTACTATATTATAATATGTACTAAGTTATTATTACTTTTGATATGCATGCATATATTTTATTTTGCAGATGATCATGACGATTGGATATCTTCGCCTTTGTTGTCGCGATCATCATCGTCACTGCGATCTTCGAACTCGAATTCTGGTCCTTTGACTTCACGGCTAATATCAACGCACTCGTCAATCGCATCAGAAACGAATTCGAATTCTGCAGGTTCTTCGATGTCAGTCACTAAGAAAAAATTAAACTCCATGAGCTGTCAGTGAGTGAAGAAAGAAATAGAGAAAAACAGATCCTATCGCTAAGGGAAACTGACGAAAAGTTCCTGAAGCAAGATGAGCGGAAAGCTATTGTGATAGAGAAGCAAGCTCAATCTATGATAAATATTGAGACTTTATTAAAGACATATCTTGAAATATAAAAAAATTTTCTACACAAATTCATTAGTTTTCAATATAAATTTATTACTTTTTAGCGAATTAAAATGAAAACACGTTGCAATGTTATTTTTTTAGCATTATAACTCAATCGCCCGTAGTTATAGAAAAATTAAAACCAGGTTTTAAAAACTTGCGTTTGTTGTTACACTTGTGGTTTTTTTTGGACTTTGGACAATTTTTGAATAATTAAGTAATGACTCAAAAAAGGCTAAAAAAATCAATGTTCTCGCCTGTTTCCCATATAAGCATTCGAAAAACTTGCATGGTAAGTGGGAGTGAATACTAACCGATAACGATAATTTTAAGTTCCAATTAGACTACGACAAGAATAATCTGTACCAAAATCTGGAAAAGTTCGACAAAATTTTCTACCATGTTCTTCAGATCTGATTGTTTCCACAAATAAAAACTAGGTAGTATTGGCCTGTTCCCACTGAAGGTTTAGCTGTGCTGAGATAAATAAATCATATTGTTTAATTCTACCCGTTTCCACCGGCCGAAATGGATTTATTTTTGTCAACAAATGTCATTTGCATTTCATTTCCTAATATTAATCTTCATTTGCTGAGTGTTTATGCTAATTTTCAAAGTTTGAGTGGTGTCACTAGGTTAATTGTTAAAATCGGTAGACTTGTTGTAATTAAGGCACAGATTTAACTTTAAATCTCAGATTTATTTTTGTACGGTAAATCATGCGATCAACGCCCAGATAAAGAGCTAAATCCAGAAACTGCCTTAAATTTCATTTTAAATCTTCGGTGGAAACAGGCTATAAGAGTGTTATCTACGAACTGGTTTAATAATAAAGACCCACCACAAACGATTCCCAAATTTGTGCCCGCGGACCCTTTACTTATCCGCCCACGGAAAAGTTTTGAAATAATAAAAAATAAAAATTCACTTTTTTTTTAATCTTGCAAATGAAAAATCGCAGGTGGTTTGATTTTTTTTTTTTTTTTTTTTTTTTTTTTGTTATGAGTAGTACGCTTGCGTAACGTTTCGTTGCTTTGATTTTTTATTGTTTTTTTTTTTTTATCGAAAATACTTTTTATCAAAAAAAAAAAAAAAAAAAAGTATGCCTTGGTTTTCGGAAATTTTGTATTTTGTTATTTTCTGATAAGTATGCCTGTTAGTATGTTTTATAATTTTTTTTTACAAAAAAAAAAATATCTAGTATGCGTTGGATTTCGGAAATTTTTATATTTTTGATTTGCCGCTTTGGCAAGCGTATTTATTTCTATACAATTGTCTATTGAGGCCTAAATGTAATCAATTAAAATCGAGATTAGAATTTCACGGTTGTTTTTTTTAATATCTTTCATTCATTTGCAAAATAGAAATAAAAATATTTTTGGATAATGAACATATTAAGGAAGCATTTCTCCTAGGAGCCAATTCGCCTTTAATTCATATTCAATGTACATATTCCTCTATCCTTCGACGTTTATCACACAGCAAAAAGTTTGAGGATAAAGTATAAACTTATTTATACCATGGGCCTTACGTAAATAAATATTCTCGAGGATTTATTCACTTCCTGGTTTGCAATCGCAAAAGAAAATTTTTGGAAGGGGAAAATTCGCTGGAAAAATGAGGCAATCGGCAACAGTTTGGGAGCGAGTTTTTTCACGTATATTGCAAAAATTTATTCCCTAACTTTTTGTTAGGAAATAATAATTTATAAGTGAATAATGATAAATAAAGTTTGACAAATTGAAAACTTTAGTACAACAATTTTATAGCTTATTGAAACAGCTTTCATATGGCACTGAAATGTTTTATATCCATTCAAGCGTTTCTAGCTTATACCGGTTCTACTAAAAAATAACTTTTCACATAATTTTATTTTTTAACTTTTTGGTGCCAACAATTTATTTTTAATTTTAAATCCACTAAAATGATAAAAAGTAATTTTTTAATTTAAAAAGCAAAGCATTCACTTAATTTTCACAATTTTTATTCAGATGCAATAGCTTGTTTATCTCTTTTGTTTTTCTTTTTTTTTAAGTCAGCTGTCAAAATCCAGTGGAAAATGAAAAAAAATACGAAAAATTGTAGAAGCATTGTACTGTAGTCATTTTGTCAATGAACTTCCATCGAATTGGAATCCGTCGCAATCGGGCTTCTTCTTCATCGCGTATGCAACGTGCTCCTACTTCTGCTTCTTCTTCAGGCTTAACAAATAGGTGCTGCCGATACTGTAGTCCTTTTGTCAATGGACTTTCGTCGAATATGCATTAAGAAAATATGCTTAATCAAGCAAATTTGTTTCCATATTTTGATTAAATCCAGGTCCAAAGACCTTCTGGATTTAATGATGGATGGATTATCATGAGATCCTTCCTTCTCATAACTTGTCTCCGTCTCCACTATATTCTCTCTCCTTCATATTATGTTGCTGCATCTCCACATCAGCCAAACGAATATCTGTAGAAAGGACAACTGTCGATATTAACTGAGCAGCAGCTGTAAACTGGTCATTTTCAAAATGTCTACTATATAAATTTATATGCATTTGATTTTTTCTGAAATCATTTTTCCCAATTTTCGCTTAAAAATTAAACCAATCTTCTTACAAAGATACATCCTTAGGAAACCTTTTTGGATCTAATTTTTGTGGACTAACTTCACACGTTATTTTTTTGGCCCTATGCTCCTCCTAGGAGTTAAAGGAGAATACATACATACAACTTCACACGTTTTGCATTGACGTGGCATTTCTACATCTACTTATATATCGACTTCTACTTATACAATTATTTCTACTTCTACTTTTTATAGTTATTTTTATATTAAGAGGGTTCCTGAAAACGTGTAAAAGCCGTTAAAAACGTAGCAAGCAAAAGAATATAAAATTTTAAGAAAGTTGCAGAAAAAAAAGATTTTAAACGTTTTAACACAAAATGACATGGATCTGGATCACTTAACACAGTCGTAGTTTGTCAAAAATGTCAGTCATACGTTTTGTCCTCAGTTCCTCCAGTTCGTCCAGTATTTTGTCTTCTTCCGTCCGTTGTTTCTGTAATAGTTGTCTTTGTCTTGTTAAGTGATCCCGCTCGAGGTCACTTTGTGCTAAAGCATGTCAACATCTAGTTTTCAGTAATTTGCTTAAAATTTTATATTCTTCTGCTTGTTGATTTGTTGCAATTTCTAATTGTGAAATTAATTCTTTTTTTCCTACTTGTTCTCCTATTTCTTTTATTTCTTCTTCATTTTTATTTTCATCCTCCTTCTCTTCTTCTTTTTCATTCCTAGTAATGGTTTCATTTTCATTCTCCATTCCAATAATCATTTCTATTTCCTCTCCAATCGTTTCTTCTAATTTTTCTATTTCTATGTTGTTCTCTATATTTTAAATTACTTCATTTTCAATATTTTCTTTTCTATTATTAATTTTTGACCTTGGTTTTCTCTTTGTACCTTTCAAAAAATGCAACCTTGCAAATCTGCTATTTGGATTTTGTCTAACAAATTCGTCTGTCACCGATTTTCTGAAATAATAGTCTCTATAACTTTTTAATTGATTTTTAATATCGTTATCTGTGTAATTATTGTCCCTCTCATTTAACTTAATTAACAATAAGTTACGGTTACACAATTTGTAGTGTATGGGTTTCTGAAATCTATAAAAAATTTGAGTACTGTTGGACAAGTGGGCGTGGTACTTCCCATACAAATGAAATATATCTTGCACCATAACTAACAAAAAAATCTGCAATAACAAAATTTATATTCGAATTTTATATTCTCTTTGAAGCAAGCAAATGAGTTGCATAATAGAGAACACAAAACAAATATTTTTTTTTGTTCCTAAAAAATAAGAAAACTATTGTTTATTATTATTAAGTAAGAAAATTTTTAGTGAAAGACTCATTTGTTGGAAGGTTGGTGGCAGCGAGGGCGGAACCGTTAGCGGCATCGAGAATGACAGCGGCATTGGCGCGAGCCTTGGCTTGGACTCTTGTTGATGGTTGGTCGCCTAGAATGGTAACATATGGTGCTAAGTCATTGGGTAAACGTAGAAGTGGGTAAAAGATTCATGGCTTAAATATACCTACATAAAAAAATAAAAATAATTACGATTTCGTTTTGAAATTCCTACAAGTGGGGTTTACATGACAATTCCTACTGCGGTCATTAGCAAAAACATTTAAGGCATTTTTTGGCTATTACAATTAACTGTTGTCTATTCGATTTTTTTTTTTTTTTTGGTTGGTCTGCAAAATTGAAAGTTTTTTTTTTCTGTTAAAAAGTTTTCCTCTTTTAAAGTTAAAGCAAAGCAACAAAAGTCAGCAACAAAAGGAATGAAGTCAGTTTAATTCACCAGAGAGAAAGTTGTAGCTGCTGTTCCCTTGGAAAAAGTCAGACGGTTACTGCTAAGTGGTATACTAAAACCTGCTTACCAAAAGTTTTCTAAAATTTGTTGGGAAAACACCAAAAAAAGGAGCAACGCCGCTACTTTCTACATCACGATAATGCACCAGCGCACACTGCTGAAAAAACGACCGATTTTATTGCGCTTTTATCCATAGAAGAAATTCGTCCAGCAACTTATTCCCAACTTATCGCCATTACCATGCTAAAATGCATGACAAAAAATTCATTTGAATTTTGGATTTTTTCACAGACTCCAAAAACTACATCCAAATCCAAATACGGCCTTAGAATTCCTGTATCTTAAGAATATGGTTTCTGAGATATCATAGCCTAAGCAAGCAAAAAATACCGTTTTTGCTTTATTTTGAAGCTGAAGCTATATAAGTAGAACAAGAAACATTTATCCGTTAAATCCGATACAGTATCTGAAAGCTATAATCTTTTTCTTTAAAAACGAATTTAAATTATATCAATAGCTTTATTTTTCTCCAAAATATCGTAGACTGAAATAACATGTTTTTAGGATATCTCCAAGAAAAATAATGATATCAACATAATTTAAATAAAATTTTCAAGAAAAAGATTAGAAGTTACAGCTACTGTATCGGATTCAAAAAACAAATGTTCTATATTCTAGATATATAGCTTCAAAATAAAGCAAAAATAGTCTTTTTTGCTTGCTTAGGCTAAGATTTCTCAAAACCATATGAGACAGCAATTCCAAGAACGGATTTAGATTCAGCATTGTGTAGGTTGCTTGTGATCAACACAAATCTTTTTTGTTTGTGGTTAACACAAATCTTATGAATACTACTACTACATAATTTTTCATAGAAATTTGTTTGTGTTCAATACAATTCTTTTGCTTTTATAGATGCACCCACATGTAATAACATTTCAATAAAATGATCTAACATTTTTTCATTATGTCTACATTTTTCATATTCACTAAACAAAGAGCTGGTTTTTTTAATTTTCTTAATGCTATCTTCTTTTATAATACAGTAGGGGAGATGTGTGTACCTTGGTCCAAGTGTACCTCGGTCCGAGTGCCGTATGCCATTCAACAGTTGCACGTGTACGATTATGTTCTTCTATGAAATTTTCCACTCATACCGGTGACTCATATTAGTTGACTTCAGACCGTCAAGCTGTATGTGTGCATAAAAACCGACGGAAAAAGTGTTTTTTGTGTGTAAAAATTTGTTTTTGGAGTAAACTACGAAACGTTTTTTGATAAACTTACTTGAAATATTTCAGTTTTACAACATCAGGTGGGAAGTTTAGTTATTGTTTTAAGCTTTTAGTGTGTTTTAGATGTATTTTCATCAATATATGTTATGGGTGTTGACAGTTTTTAAAACATGCTGTCTGTGTGTACCTTGGACCTATGCTTATTGACCAAGAAGCCTTTTTCGACGGGCAACCGGGAAGCCATAATCGCCTCTCAATATAATAGTATTATTATTATTTATGTGATTAGTGTATTTATTTTCAATCATTTTTGTTTAATTAATTGTTTTTTACTAAATGCACTTTTTTGTGTTATAATTTTTGTTTATGAAAAATTTTTTTTTTTATTGAAAAAAATGTTACTTTTGATTACATAATAAATGGTTCTTTCATAATTTATTACCTAAATACAATGTATTCTCTTTTATTTTTAATAGTCCAAGGTACACTTGCATGGTGTACCTTGGACCGTTTGAGATTGCAACGGAAAAAGTAATATTTCTACTCAATGGTAAGACATAGAAATATCATTATCACGTTATTTGATGCTGCAAGTATTGTAGAAATATAACTTAATCAAAAAACAAAAGAAACTATTTTGGAAAATCCTGCGCATTGAAAAAACTGAAAAGCGGACCAAGGTACACACATCTCCCCTACACTCCGCATATAAGAAACCCGCATATAAGAGATAACCGCTTATAAGAACAAAACCAAATGCACCATGTACATTTGAACTATTTTCATTCAAAAAAGACCTCTTATAAGAGAACCGCATATAAGAAAAAACCGGTTTAGAGAAACATTTTCAATTCACCAAAACTTTACGTTCGTTTAAAAAGAACAGCTTAGAAGAAACTAATTTTATAATTTAGTGCTGGCAATAATTTTTCCACAAAAAATGTTAAATTTTTTATGTGGCAACTCTGAAGTTCGCGGAACAGCTGTTTTAAATTTCTAATTGTGCCGGCAGTTTCGAAAATGGAAAAAAACAAACGAAACACAGTTTCTTTAAAAACAAAAATCAAAATACTGACAGAAATTAAGAACGGCAGGTCGCGGAATGAAGTTTCCAAAGATTTCAACATCGCAAAAAGCACTTTATCAAAAATTTTTAAAAATTCGAAGGAAATTGGTAATAAAAGTTACACCTGTAAAAACTTAGACCAAAAAAGAGCTAAGAAGTCCAAGAATGAGAGGTTGAATGTCGAAGTGGTTCCAGCAAATGATGGAAAAGAATGCCCGAGTAACAGGGCCACTACTTTTTGAAAAGTCACAGTAATTTGCTGTAAAATTGGGTCTGACTGACTGCAAACCGAGTCCAGGCTGGCTGGAAAGGTGGTAAAAAAGCGAGAACATCCATTTTAAAAAATTTCACGGTGAAGCTGCTTCTGCAGACACCCAATCAGCATTAAATTTAAAGGAAAATGTACTTCCAAGCCTGTTAAAAAAGTATGCGTTAGATGACATTTATAACGCCGACGAGACTGGTCTGTTTTATAAACCTCTCCCAAACGGATCGTATTTCTCGGAAAGCCAAGCAGTAATCGGTTTTAAGACGCCAAAAGATAGAATTACATTGTTATTTGTAAATAACGCAACTGGTTCAGATAAAGGCGTGTATGCCATTGGGAAATATAAAAAGCCATGGTGTTTCCGGGGTAAAGCTATTCCTATCCCATATAAATTTAACAAGAAGGCACGCTCATAAAAAATAAAAAAATTTGTTACTGATTGATAACGCTTCATGTCGCCAACTGGATTTCATTCCAAAAAATATCGAAATTGTTTTTTTGCCACCGTGTACTACAAGTCTAATCCAGCCATTAGACCAGGGTACGTAAAACTTCCATATGTGAATTATATTTCAATTAATTCTTGATGTATTTACAGGTATCATTCAGTCCTTTAAGTCCCACTATAGAAAGTGTCTAGTTCGGGAGCAAATATCAGCAGTAGAAGGCAGATTCATAGAAAAATTTTTAAAATAAAAAATAAAATACATAAATGAAATGAACTTGTTTTGAATTAAATATAATGGAATTTTTTTTACAAAAAAAAACCTTAGGGGAGGGGGGGGCTAGTGTGGACTGGGGGCTAGTGTGGACAAATTCAAATTCTCGCTCCGTTTTGAGTTTTTTGTTTCTGTTTTATATTTTTCAAGTTGGTATTTGCACTCTGCATCACCAAAAAAAAATTCATTTGTTGACAGTTCAGCTTTCCATGATAACGTGACCGAACGTGTTTTACCCAGCAAAAAGTAATTTTTTTGTTGTTTCGTAATTTCAGTGATACTTTTAAACTAATTATTCTTCTGCTGTAGTGTTAATAGATAATACAACTTAAAATAGTGTTTATTTAAACCATTGAAATTATTTTTGAAGAACTTTACCGTAAGATTAAAAAAAAACTATTTTTATTGAAAAAGACATGAAGGGGCTAGTGTGGACAACTGAAATAGGGATAGTGTGGACATGTCCGCAGCAGCTGAAATGACTCCAGAAATCGTCAGACCATTTCTAAAAGCAGTTCCAAGAAAGTACATTACTAAAAAGAAAGAACGACAGGTTCACGTATCCCGATTTACCGGATACCAGCGAAATTTACCGAAATGAAATAGTGGCAAAGCTGCCACAACCACAACAACTGTCGGAAACATCGCGATCAGCAAGTTATATGATGTTTGAAACAACGTGGACAAAAAGTATTTTATATTGGCCAAATTGTCACGATCCACGGTTCTGAAGATTTCGATATAACGTTTCTAAAAAGAAAGAACGATAGATTCACGTATCCCGATATACCGGATACCAGCCAAATTCACCGAAATGAAATAGTGGCAAGCACAACAACTGCCGGGAACATCTCGATCAGCAAGTTATATGAAGTTTGATATAAATTTCTCCAAATACAACATGGGATAGCAGTTAATTTTTTGTTTGTATTATTATTTGTATTACATCATTATTTTCTTGAATAAACATGTATCTGAACTCTTTCTTAACGTTTTTGTATGAATTATCAAGTTTCTTATGGTGTCCTCATTAGCCCCCAGTTAAATCAATGGTTGTCCACACTAGCCCCGTATAAGGGGCTAGTGTGGACAAATGCAAGCTCTTTTTAAAATGCATTAATAAAGCATTTATTAAAACAAAAAATCATAACTATTGATGCAATTATGAAGGCAAGAGGTATAAGTAATCGCTAAAAATTACTTTATTACAAAAATGATATATTTACATATATAATTTTGTAATTATATAAAAATTGTCCACACTAGCCCCCCCCCCCCTCCCCTATATAAGGACAGAAGTTTCTTATATACAGAGTATGCTTATAAGAAACCTGTTTCTTATATAAGGTGTCCGCATATAAGAAAAACCGCCTATATATAAGGAACAATTTCTTGTCATTTTCGAAGTTTCTTATATGCGGAGTGCACTGTATTAAAAAAAAAGAAAGTGCCAATTTCGCTTAAACTTTAAATTATAAACATTTTTACATATTTAAGTAATCGAAACATCGAAATCATTACTAATTTCCTTGCAATTTGAAATAATAATTGAGGGGGTTAGAAGCAAAGGGGTACAAGTGACAAAAAGTAAATTTTGAGCAAAACACAGTTAAAGTCAATGTTATTTAATAAATTCCAGTGTGGGTTAAATATTTAAACTTAACTTGTTTTAGAACCTCTGAGATATCCCCTATCAAACGTATTTTTCAAAAATTGCCTAGGCATCACCAATAAAAAGTTATTAATACTTTACTGAAAGCCTACTGCACTTGTACCCCTTTGCTTCTAAACATCTGTAAATAAATTTTCGTATTTGAACAAAAATATTTTACTTATTTAAATTTAACCTAAGATAGAATGTATGTAGGTTTGTTGTTAATGAATTGTGTTTACGTCCAACGTAAACAGTGTGCATCCTGCATATCTGTCAGCTTTTGTGACCCGCCGCACAGCGCTGCTGTCGTTTACTCGTTGTGTGAACAACGAGTAAAAATGACATTCGCCATTCACATAGAATTAGCAAGTCAGCGAACCCATCATAATTAAAACTCAACCTAAAACTCAACAAGGACAACATAGAATCGTAAACCACATAGAACATCAACAATAGAACACAACCAAGAGACATTCTACAATAATCAACAGAAATTACGGAGACGACATCACGGGAACAAAACTCACACTCAACAAGACATCGCAACGGTGGACAAAAGACGATCATCTTTGGACACTTTTGGCGCCCATCTAATCCACCCATATACACATTTACAACCAAAATTGTATTGTAAAGTATACATAAAAATTTGTACTTTAAATTTGCAATTTTCAATCCCACATTTTACCCACAGTAATAAATTCTATTTTTAAACCAAATTTAGATTCTTGTGTCCGGCTTATTTAACCCTTCACCCGTACATTTTGGTCCAGGCGAGCCGTCGAGTTCATCAGCAGCACGGACGGACACAGACTCAGCAGCATCAACACAACAATTTCGAAAAAAAAAAAACAGCACCCAAAGGAAAATCAGTGAGTTTTGATTTCAAAAAGTGAATTTTTTCATCAAAATTGACTGTGCAAAAAGCATAATTCATCTTTTTGTGCAGACATTTTGAGACCCTGTTTTTAAAGAATCATTTTCGGGTTGTATTCGTACCGAAAATCGTTTCTTTAAACCCACCCAAACCCTTAAAAAATTCAATTTTAATTAGTCATTTTAATTGAAATTGAATTTGATATCAGCAAACCAAACCAAAATCAGTCATTTGTGCGTACATTTTACATACATACGTACACTTGGTGGTGGTTGATTTGGTTTCTTTGCTGCTTATATTCTTGCCGTTGTTTTTTTATATATAAAATACATACGTACATGAGAGCGAAAGTTTTGCATAACTTAAATCGTGTTCTCAATTAGTGTTGCCAGATTGGTGCGAAAAAAACCCTGAAAATTTTTTACCCGATTTTTGCCAAATTTTTACCCAAATTTTGGGAAGTCATAAAAAATTCTAAAATTTGTTAACCCTTTGTAGCCATTTGGTGCTAAGTTGACCCAATTCGATTTTAAAGTGTTTTTAACCGCTTTTGACCCAATATTTACTGTTTTTTGGGAAATTTCGTAGATTTACGACTTTTCCGATTCGCTTGACCCCTACTGTTGAAAAATTTTGTTTTGAAAATTTTTTTAACCCATTGTGACCCAACCACAAATAAAAATTATTGAATTTTTTTTTATTCTTTACCAATTTTGGTTAGAATCTTCAGTAAATCAAAGCAAGTTCGTGAAATTTTTCCACTTAACCCATTTTCAATTAACCCGTTGTGAACAAATTCTTCATATTCGTTGAATTTCGTGGAAATTTTTTTAGATTTCAGTTCTCTTTGCTTTTTATTGAAACCCAAGCAATTTTTTGTTGAATTCTTCAAGTGATTAAACCACTTTTTAATATGGAGGATTACTACAACTACGCAAGAGACTTATTAGAGATGGAACGTATTCACTCTGAGACGCCCAGTGACCAATTGAATGTTTATGGCCTTAGGGGTGAAAAACAGCAGTTGGAATATCTGTGGCAAAACTTTCAAACTTCATATAGAGATGTTAGAAAACTCTCAGAAAAGGAAGCAGGAGATAAAGAGAAGGTGAAGAGGTTGTACCAAAAGACATGGCAAGCCTATTTAAGGTACTTTTCTTCGATGGAAGAGTATTTAAGTCCAGTTAAAATTGAACAGCAAACACCCGTTGCTGCCCCAGCTCCTCCATGTACCCAAGACTTCGCTATCAGTGTTCCACCCTGCGATATCGATATTTTTTATGGCGATTATTTGAATTGGCCATCTTTTCGAGATTTATTCACTGCTCTCTACATCAACAACAAGCGATTGAGTAATGTGGAAAAATTGTTCCATCTCAATCAGAAGACCCGCGGTGAGGCTAGAGACATTGTGAAAATGGCTCCTCTAACCAATGACGGTTTTTGTATAGCTTGGTTGAATCTTGAAGACCAATACGAAAACAGTCGTATGCAGGTTAATCTGCAGCTAAAAACCCTTTTTGACTTGCCCGATGTAGACCCTAAGTTCAGTTCTTCAGTAAAGAAATTGCAACGTACAGTGAATAATTGCATATCGGCACTAAAAACTTTGAAAATAAATACTGATAGTTGGGACCCGATACTAGTGTATCTTTGCTCTACAAAGTTACCCAAAGCTTTCTTAGAAGATTTTGAAAAGTCATTAAGTGACCATTCAAAGAACCCGTCTTGGAAGGAATTCGACAGTTTCCTAGCCCGAAAGTTTAAAGACTTGATAGCCGTTGAAGACATTCATCGGTGTCGACCCAAGCCGCAATCCAACAGATTTGATTATGAATACCCGAACCCGAAGAACTCAAAAGCGGATACAGACAATAAAAACTGTAGACTGTGCAAAGGAGATCACACTCTTCGCGAGTGCCCCAGATTCATTGCCATGAAAGTGGATGAAAGAATCGACATAGTTCAACAGATAGGATGCTGCTTTAATTGTCTAGCACTGTCTCATAGAGTGAAGGATTGCAATAGTGCTTACAGTTGTCGCTTTTGCAGCAAAAAACACAATTCATTGATTCATCAAAAGGACCCGGACCCATTACCCAGTACTAGTAAAGATGCAATAACAACTACCCAATCATATCTAACCCGTACAATACAGTCCACTGCTTATACGCCCCACAAAAAGAAGATTAAGAACCCATCAAGCAATATAAACGTCCTTGGAACAGCAATGGTGCAGATTAATTACCAAGGTTCAATCTTTGAAGCACGAGCTCTCATTGACTCTGGTTCCGAAAAAACTTTTGTCTCAGAGGAGCTAAGTAAAAGGATTGGTTTTCCGACCCATAAAACAACAACACAAGTATCGGGGATCAATCGGAAAAACTTAGCAACACTGACTCACTCTTGTGATCTAAGGATTGGTTCATCCTTAAACCCAAACATTTGCGTTAAGGCTAACGCACTAATTATAAAGTTTTTGACAAGTAAGCTACCAGCTTACTCTGTCGACCCACCCACAAATGATTTAAATACTTTGCATTTAGCAGACCCTATGTTTTATAAGGCCAGACCCATTGATATCATCATTGGCTGTGACTTATACCCGGACATTATTTGCAGTGGTGTACTGCATAATGTTCTTGGTTCTCTTGTGGCTCAAGAAACCATATTTGGCTGGACCCTATCAGGACCCATTTACAATGAAGTATCCGATGGCCACCCGAGAGTTAAGGATGAGAACAGTCCTGCACCAACCCATCATGTGTCTAAATCCAGGAGGAAAAAGACAACCCTCAACTCAAAAGGATTTGCGTAATATAATTTGAATGACTTGAAGAGCTGCGTTCGCTTGGTAACTCTCTTACCAATGCGGCTTTTGAGTCATTTTGCACCCACTCTCAATTCGTTTAATACCCTACGCCTTGTTTGAATTTTTCAGTAATTTTGTTGTCTAAGTCTCTTTGCAGATCATAAATCCTGCAAGGCGGGCAGAATGTTTACGTCCAACGTAAACAGTGTGCATCCTGCATATCTGTCAGCTTTTGTGACCCGCCGCACAGCGCTGCTGTCGTTTACTCGTTGTGTGAACAACGAGTAAAAATGACATTCGCCATTCACATAGAATTAGCAAGTCAGCGAACCCATCATAATTAAAACTCAACCTAAAACTCAACAAGGACAACATAGAATCGTAAACCACATAGAACATCAACAATAGAACACAACCAAGAGACATTCTACAATAATCAACAGAAATTACGGAGACGACATCACGGGAACAAAACTCACACTCAACAAGACATCGCAACGGTGGACAAAAGACGATCATCTTTGGACACTTTTGGCGCCCATCTAATCCACCCATATACACATTTACAACCAAAATTGTATTGTAAAGTATACATAAAAATTTGTACTTTAAATTTGCAATTTTCAATCCCACATTTTACCCACAGTAATAAATTCTATTTTTAAACCAAATTTAGATTCTTGTGTCCGGCTTATTTAACCCTTCACCCGTACAAATTGGATATGATTTATATTTTAGTATGCTTATAAGCACCATTCTGGGATAATCTATGGCTTGGTCGCCAAATTCATTTATTCGATTTTATATCCTTTTTTAAAAACTGAATTAGGTTCTTCAAAAGGACTTGCTTAATTTTTTTTTTTTTTTTTTTCTGTGACTAAATTCACGTGAGAAAATAAGTGTAACCCATCCAACGTAGTTAAAACAGCCAATTTTCCCCACGTTTGCACTTTGCGTTGAATCTAAGACTTGTAATTATTTTTTTATTGCCACTTGTCATTAGCCAATACTTCAAATATTGTGCAACTACTTTGGGGTCTTGGTTCTAGGAACTTGCAAACTGCATTTCTAATCTCCTGTAAAAAAAATTGTGTCCCAAGAAGAGCTTAGCAACTATCTCATCTAAAAAAACAGTCAGTGTTAAGCTTGAAAGGAAAGGCAAGTGCATTTGCAAAATTTTTTTTGCTAAAAACACTAAACACTTGCTAGGAAAAAATCCTACTGTAATAACTTCACCTGACCTACGGGGAAAACATTTACCGGCAAATAAAATTCCAAAATGTCATGTTGATTTTGTTAAACAGCTCATCCAATCTTTTCCGAAATACTCAAGCCATTATTCAAGGCACCGAAATGATCAAACACAATATTTGACACAAAATTTAAACTTAAGAAAAATGTATGATCCTTATATTGAATTTTGCCTTGAAAAAATCGAAGACCCATTAAAAAAGGCACATTACCGCCAAATATTTAATACGCTCTTTAATCTACGGTTCTAGCGTTCACATACTGACACCTACGCTACTTGTGATAGTTTAGAAACAAAAATCAAATAAGCGAGGACCAGGAAGTAGTCGCTAACAGTATAATACAAAAAGAAAAACATTTGTACATAGTAGATTTAGCAAAAAAAATCTAAGGAATTAGCTAAAATGTTAATCAAAAGTGTTTCAACAGCTGTACATGCAATTTGTTTTGATTTAGAAAAAACACTACCTACACCTGAACAAATATGCAGCAAAATTTTTTATTTGCGCCAATTATGGACATATAATTTTTGAATACACAATTGAGGCACCCAGCAAGCTTCAATGTTTATGTGGCATGGTGGTGAAGCCAATAAAGAATCCCAAGAGATAGGGTCATGCCTTTTACGCTACGTCCTTCAACTTCCACCACTTATTAAGCACTTGATTGAATATGTTTTTCTTCCTGACGATTGGATTAATACCTATTGTCCAAAAATCCTGTCGAAAATTTACAGTGCATAAAATCCAACAAAAAGATTTCCGTTCTATTGACAACATGAACCAAGTAGTTTCGGACAAGCAAATTAATGACATCAGTTAGATGCAGTGGCTTCATTTTAGGAAAGAAGAACCTTTCACTTTATTTTACAAAAATTCGTTGGAAGAAAACATTCTGTTTCAAAAAATTTACCTAGGAATAAGAAAGTCAGATTGTCCATTATCAAAAAATTCGATTGATCTTGATGTGTTACATACCGAATCATTGGCAATTAAAACCGAAAAATACGAAAATTTTAAAAATTAATCGAGTATTTACCACCAGTTCATCATAGTTTTTATAATTGCCTGAAGCATGAAAAAAGCACACCTAATGAAGATGTCGATTCAGATTAGCTAGATGCTATTTCTACTTCTACTGCTACCACTACTATTTACTTCTAATACTAGTTATTTATTTTAAAAATTTGAATTAAATATTTTTGTTCTAACATAAAAAATAATTTTTCAATCGTTTAGAAGCAAAGGGGTACAAGTACAAAGGCTTTTAGTAAAGCACTAATAACTTCTGAAAGAGAACCCTTAGAAAAATTTTGATAAATACATTTAACAGAGAATACCTTAAGGATTCTTAAAATTGGAATAATTCTTTCTTTCTTAGGCTATGTGAGCTGTTATGAACCATTAACTTTGCTATTTATTTCATATATAAAAAAGTTCAAGTCACTTGTACCCCTTTGCTTCTAAACAAAACTGTAATTGTGTTAATTGGCTTTTCTTAATGGTGCCCTACAGAGGCTTAGGACCTTAAAATTTAAATTATTATTTTTTTCTCAAATAGATTAATGCTCGCTCTATATATTTCCGTGCTTATCTCAATTTTTCATAAATTGGCACTTGTACCCCTTTGCTTCTAACCCCCTCAATTGTGAAAGTTTTGAAATTTCGAAATCATTAAAAAATTCAGAAATTTCTCAATTTTTGTTAATTTCCTAGTAATATCTATTTTAACTTCAATTTCCTCAACCATGTATGTAGGATTTTAAAATTTTGACAAACCATATTGGTTCCAGTTATAGGAGAATCATTCCTATGCATGTTTCCTGAATTACGATATTATTTGTTTCTGCGAATGAATACCTTCCTGCACCAAGTTATTCATTCGATGAACTCATAATATGCTCAAAGGTTTTTTTTAAAGTATGTTAGGATTTTCTAAATTTTGTATGCGAAATTCTGAAAAATATTCATTCAGATCATATATACCGTCAATAATTAAATTTTTTCGTGAAATCGAAGTACCTTAGTGGAACTTTAACATTTTCACCAATCATTTTTTAAGCTCACTTGTAGCTTTGGCGGTTTCAGATTCATTACTGTTATCAAAATTCATTGCAAATGATATCTTTCGGTAATATATCATAAGATTGATTTGCATTTAACAAAAGAGATTTATTTGTTGCCTGTGCAACATTTTCTACAACTTTCCAACTAGCAACTTTGTTATAAGTTTTAAAACCTCTTTTTTGAAATTTCTCTACTCTTCGTTATTTAAATTTTTTTTTAAATTAATTCAGACAAACACATTTTTGATTTTAGCTACAATTTGCTTTTTATTAAAACTTTTGTTTTGACAGTATTGTGACGAAAAATCTATTTGGCACAAATAAATAGAAAGAAACTTCACGAAAGTACTTGACAGTTCAAGATGTCAATAAAAACAGTGATGCCAAGTGATGTAAAGAAATTATTAGCCAAGCAAAATAATGATATCAACATAATTTAAATTAGGTATTAAAGAAAAAGGTCAGAACTTACAGATACTGTGTCGGATTCAACGGATGAATGTTCTATATTCTAGATATATAGATTCAAAATAAAGCAAAAACAGTACTTTTTGCTTGCTTATGAGATACAGCAATTCCCAGAACGGATTTAGATTCAGCATTGGATAGATTGCTTGTGATCAACACAAACCTTTTTTTTTGTGGTTAACATTAATCTTATGAATAGAGTGATGTAGACAGAAGTGGGCCATGTTTTTATTTTCGGTTGTAAAATGGTGAAATTGAAATTTAAAAAAAATTTTTTTTTTAATCGCAAGAGTATCCCAAGACGCAACTTTCCATCATAGCAGATTTCTTAAAGTCAGTTGTAAAGAATTTTCCTTTTTTATGTAAAAGAAAAGTGTATTTTCCGACTTTTCCGAAATTGTAGGGGGAAGTGGGCCACCAAAATTTTGATCTGAAAAATGCTGCCATCTGTTTTAAATTCTTCTTCTAGGGGTTTATAGAGGCGCTGATCACAAATCTGTTGTTAAATTCGCAAAATTCAAAATACTTGACTCGAAATGAGGGTCAAAAATTAAAAAAAAACATGGACTTTAATAATGTTTATTTAATGTCTGGAAAAAGGAGTGATGAAGTAGAAAACTAATACGCATTTTATAATTAAATAAATACTTTATTAATATTATATGTGTTTAACATACTAGGTGTACAAATATGAAACTGGTAATTTTTATTTAAAAAAAAACACGTTTATTTTGCGAAAATGGTTCCAAATTTAATCTTCAAAGTAATTCCCCTCGCTAGCTTCACATCTTTCCCATCTTTCAGGCAATTTATGGATTCCTCGGCAAAAAAATTTTTCGTTTTTTGAGGCTATCCATTCATCGAGCCATTTTTGCACTTCCTCGTAAGAATTGAAGTGCGAATCGTTGAGTGCGTGTCCCATCGATGAAAACAAATAGTAATCGGATGGCGCCAGGTCCGGTGAGTACGGCGGGTGGGGCAGGGGCTCCCAGTTGTACGATTCTACCAAGTTTTTATTGACCGCTGCTCGATGTGGCGATGCGTTGGCATCTTGGAATACAATTTTGTCATGGCGAAGTTGAAATTCGGGCCTCTTCTGACGTATAGCACGGTTCAAAGCGATCAATTGTTGATGGTAGCGTGCACCAGTAACTGTTTCACCTGGTTTTAGTAGCTCATACCAAATAACACCACGCTGATCCCAGAAAATACACAGCATTGTCTTTCGGCCGAAGCGATTTGGTCTTAGCGTTGATTTGGGTCGTTGGCCGGGGCTCAAATATGATTTTTTTCGTTTGGGATTGTTGAAATAAATCCACTTTTCATCGCCACGGCAAATTTTTCTATTGTGGAAAATTTAAAACCTGTCATATTAAAAATTTTTTTTCATTAACTTATTGGTTACATCCCCAAGTATTACAAACACTTTTTTTAGTCTTTGATAATCGTCTAAGGTAAATTAATTTACATTTTACGAAGCTAAGTCAAAATATTATTTTTTTATGAAAAAATCTCTTATGTTGCACAGTTGCCCATGAAAAAACAAAAGCCGAAAATGTCATTTTCATTATTTAGTGATATTAATTATTTTGTTATCTATGTCCTTGTTGATAAATTTTATGAAATTAATGCAATCTTTCCTTAGTCTGACCAAATACTGGAAGGAACCTGGTTTTTGTCCAGTCCATCCCAAAATAAGCATTTTTTTATCATAATTACTGTAAAAGAGGTTCCTTTAGAATAGGGTTCCGTTATATGTAAGTAAGGATAGCACACAACATTTTTTTGTCATGATATGATATCAAAGATAGTTACTGCTAGATTTAGTTATGCTACGAAATCTGTCCCGTCCATCCCAATTTTTTTATAATTTTATAACTTTTTAATTCTTGCATTTTATTACGCATTTTACGCATTATTCTTAAGTTTTAAACAATTTTCCGCTTTGAAGACCCCCAATGAAATTGTCTGTAGAATATTTTTGTAGAACACATTAACCCATTATGACTAAGCTGCTGGAAGGAAAACAGGGGTCAAAAAGACCCATAAAAACAGCATATAATGGGTTGAGAAGCTGAAGTGAATTGTTTATTGCGTGATTTTGTGGTGTCCTTGGAATAACAAGTTTCATCCGAAATGAAGATTTAGAGTTTTACAGAAGGGTGAAATTTCCAAAACACGTTTTTCGCATGTATTTTTGCTAAAAAAAATGATTTATGGTTGATTTTAGGTACAAGATTTTATTTTTTATATACTTTGATTCAAGACAAAAAATTTGAGATATCGTACAACTAATTCCAAGCATTTTTAAGATCGCAATAAAAAAAAAACCGCATCAAGCCAAGATTTTGCATTAATCGACGTTGCGTGATCTCTAAATGAGCTTGAAAAAAATTTTAAAAGTCTCGGCTCACTTATTTGACACCCTCTTTCATATTTTTTGGGGTAAAAGTGGTTTTTCCAAAAAAAAATTTTTTTTTGAATCAGTCTTCTGTTGATGCACTTCCCAAAATTTAATCCAAGCAACTCAAATGCTATATTTTCGTAAGCCATAAGTTTATAAATAAATTTTGGTACAATTATTTTTTGTTAAAATTTTGTCCTGTCCATCCCGTCCCGTCCATCCCACACAATTTAGTTCATAATGAATTATTCATTGAATAATAAGTATACATTTACTTTGTTAACACAATTAAAGTCATTTCGTAGAAATATCAAACCGAAAATTTGTCCAAAAAGCAATAAATTTTTTGTGTCCCGTCCATCCCAAATTTTCTGAGCCGATTCTTCGGAACACAGGCTTCATATAGGTTTATATGTAGACTAATATATCGCTTGTTAATCTGAAAATATACTCCTTGAAAAGAAAAAACAATATCGCGGTTCATACCTCTAAATCAGCACTTTCTATCAGTATATCTCTACGAAATGTCCCGTCCATCCCCGTGGAATGGCCGATATATAGTGTATTTTTCGAAATTCGAAAAAAAAAATTATTTTTTTGTTGAATTAAGTTTAAGATTTAACTTAAACTTTAAATGTAAAATTTTAAACAATTTTAATAAAATTTCTACAATTATATTTATACGAGGGCTGCTAGATATATTTCTGGCCTAATAATGAAAATGCGAATATTTATCATCAAAAATGGTTTTATTGTTTTTCAAAGTATTCTCCAGCATGATTTATACACTTTTGCATGCGCTCAAACCAATTGTCGAAGCCTTTTTTCCACTCCGATTGAGACACCTCCAAAACATGGTTTTTGAACGCTTCATCAGCATCTTCTGGCGACGAAAATCATTGACCACGCATTTTTTTCTTGATGTGCGGGAATAGAAAGAAGTCATTGGGTGCCAAGTCAGGGCTGTACGGCGGATGACCCATCAATTCGACGTTTTGGCCGGTCAAAAAGGCGCTGGTTTGAGCCGATGTGTGAGAAATCACTTTGTCATGGTGAACAATGATTCATCTTCTCTTGTTCGTTTTTCGAATTTCTCCGAAGACTTCAGGGGGCTGTATGGGGGCTGAAATATCATATCTTCAAAAGATCTTACCTCGGAAAGTAAAAGACCTATTGGAAAAGTTTTGATAAGGAAGAGTGTTGCTGTTCAACGCTATTAATAAAAAAGGATTTCACCTTTTTTTGTAGACACGCAGTTAAGACTGAACACAGCGTTTTCTTCAACTTGAAGCAAAGATATTTCAAAACCCTGCAGGTATAATGGCAGTTCTGCTGATGAAGACGGATTCAGCGTCAAAAAGTACATAAGACTGCATATTAAAAATAAAAAGTTCATTCCATTCTTTTTTTGTGCCTGAGTTACTACTATAACTAAAATTTTTATTTTGGTAAAAAGTGGTCGTGGCAATTGTTGAACAAATCCCACTTTTCGTTATGCTTAAGATACTCATGATCCAGATCCGCATACCAAATTTCATCAAAATACGTTGTAGCATTTGCGAGAAATGGCATTTTATTTGTTTTACTTGTATGGGAGGTTCCACGCGCACCGGCGATATATTGCCCATTTTCTGGTCGTAGGTGCCTAATAAAAAGGAGACTCCCTACAGTTAAATTTACGAAGATTGCTTTAGTATTTTTTTTTGTAGCGTATTATATTTTTGTAGGCGGTGCCACGCCTTTCAGTGAGTTTTTCCAATAAAACGGCATATCGCATATTATTCCTTGTTTTTAAGGGTAACATCTCTTAAATTTTCATTAAAATTATTGGAGTCGTTTTCGAATAATATCGAATCAAAATTTTGAATGGTTAAAAAGTGGGCCTGGCACTTTCTCGGTATCACCCACTTTTGTTTATATAAAAGGCATTTGCCAGCAATAGCTGTGTACCAAATTCCATCAAAATATGTTGTACCATTTGCGTGAGATAACATTTAACGTGTTTTACTTGTATGGGAGATTCCACGCCCATAGGCGATATTTTCTCTACTTTCAGTTCGTAATGGTGCCTAATAGCAAGTAGACTACCTTACGTTAAATTCAGAGAGATTGCTTTAGTAGTTTTCTTTTTAAAGCGTATTATATTTCTGTGGGCGGTGCCACGCCCTTCATCGAGTTTTTCCAATATAACAGCATATCACATATTAACACTTGTTTTCAAGGGTACAATCTCTTAAATTTTCATTAAAATTGTTGGAGTCGTTTTCGAGTAATATTAAATCAAAATTTTCAACGGCTAAAAAGGGGGCGTGGTACTTCTTCGATACCGCCCACTTTTCGGTTATTATAAGGCATTAATAAGCAGTACCTACATACCAAATTTCATTAAAATATCTTGTAACATTTGCGAAAAATAGCATTTAACGTATTTGGCTTGTATGGGAGGTTCCACGCGCAATGGTAATATTTCGCCCACTTTCAGAACAGAGATGCCTTTCTGCAATCGCGCACCTCACAGTTAATTTCAGAATGTTTGCTTTATTAGTTTTCTTTTTATACCGTTTTATATTTTTGTGGGCGGTGCCACGCCCTTCAACGAGTTTTCCCAATATAACCGCATATCACATATTAATTCTTGTTTGCAGAGGTAACATCTCCTAAATTTTCATCAAAATTGTTGGAGTCGTTTTCGAGTAATATTGAATCAAAATTTTCAAGGGCTGAAAAGTGGGCGTGGCACTTCTTCGATCCCGTTCACTTTTTGTCCGTTACGAGGTATTATTAACCCGTACCCGCTCACCAAATTTCATCCAAATACCTAAATCAAATTTAAAATTTAAGGCTGTGCCACGCCCTCTGGTGAGCATTTACAAAGTTCAAACCTAGCTCATTCTTCATTGTAAGCTAATATCTAACACTGCTCTAAGTTTCATTAAAATCGCTGTAGCCGTTTTCGAGAAAAAATATTGGCACAGAAATAAGTACAAAGAAACAAAAAAAAAAAAAACAAACATACAATTTTATCTCGTATAAGAAGAGAAGATTTTTAATTATTTCATCGCGATTATATTTGAATTGATTTTCAATTTAAAGTTTTTTTGCAATTTCTTTTTTTTGTTCTGGACTAATTTTTTTAACTTTTTGTCTATAATGATTTTCAATTGTTTTTTGGGTTTTCATTGTGCTTCCAAGGCCTATAATTGTTTTTTCTCCAATTACCATTTGAATTGTTTATTTTCCAATTTTGATGATAATTTGAGTTGTTTCTTGGCATATTATTTCATTTTTGTTTTTCGTAGGAATTGTTTCATTTCTTGTTGCGCTCAACGTCAATCTTTTAAAATTAAATTTTTAGGAATAACTTTTCCTTCTTCGTCCTACAAATATTTTTTTTTTTTTTTTTTAAATGCTTAAAATGAAAAATTTACATGCAATATAAAATTTATGTTGATAATTTTTTTTTGTTTTTATTAACACAAATGGTTTCAAAAGTACATAAAACATTATTTTTACTACGTATATTACAAAAACACATATTTTGAAGATATATAGAAAAATCGTTATGCATGCGGCTTAAGAAAATCGTCCTTAACACCTGGTTTTTAGCAAAACTATTAAGTTTACAACAAATCTGAAATCATTTTTGAGCTCTGCAGCCCCAAATTATTCAAAGTACCAAATTTCATCGATATCCACCTACTCCTTCTATTTTTGACCATTTTTTGTATGGGCTCAATGCACTGTGCGGCATTGGAAACGTATTTTTATGCGTTATTAAAAAATGTCAAAGTTAAAATTTGTTTTCTAAGTTGTGATTTCTAAAACGTTTTATATAAAGTTTTCATATGTCTTCATTCAAAAGGTCATAACTTTTGAACCAGTTGATGTTTTTCAATAAATTTGCCATAAGTTGATACTACGCAACAACACCTCACAATGGTGCCAAGTTGTTTGAAAAAAAAAAAACTCAATATTACAAACAATTTTAAGGCGCCTCAAAATTCGCCACAGATTATGGTTCCGAGAAGTTTCTAACTAAGGGGGAGAGTCATTAGCCCCCTTATCACCCCTCTGGGTCCGGCACTGATTAGAGCAGAAAATTCTATTTTCTCGCATGCAGGAATTGAGAAAAGTAGTAAGGAGCGTAAGAAAAAGCTTTTTGATTTCACGCAAAGCAGTTGCGTTTAATGAAAATGACAGTAACGCGATATTTTACAAAGTTATCTTGACTAGAGTTCGCCTTGTGGCCGAAATTCGACCATTTCGATTTGATCATAAAATAAAGGAAAATGTTTTTATAACCTTCCTTGGTCGATAAAACACAAAAAGCTTTTAATATTCTTCCTTAGGGTTTGGATTATCTGCATCGGTGCAGCAGCTAAGTTGCAATATCGTACTTTGCATTTAGAGGCGTGTAACTCCTACTAAAGAGCCAACAGTTTTTGATATCTTTCTACACCAAAATTCATAAAAATCAATCATGCTATCGTGCTATATAGTGCTAACCATATCTCCATACCGAATTTCGTTAAAATCGATGCAGCGGTTTAACCGTGAGAGCGTATTTTCCATTTAGGGGCATGGCACCGCCCATTGAAAAATATAATGGTAATATTTTCGTTCCTTTGTGCCAATCCTATCTCCATACCAAATTTCGTTGAAACTGATGTAGTGGTTTAGCCGTGAGAGCGTTTTTTCCATTAAGGGGCGTGGCACCGCCCACTGAAAAACATTATGTTCATATTATCGTTTCTTAGTGCTAACCCTATCTTCATACCGAATTTCGTTGAAATCGATGCAGCGGTCTAGCTGTGAGAGCGTTTTTTCCATTTAGGGGCGTGGCACCGCCCACTAAAAAACATAATGGTCATATTTTCGTTCCTTTGTGCCAATTCTACCTCCGAACCAAATTTCGTTGGAACCGATGCAGCGGTTTAGCCGTGAGAGCGTTTTTTCCATTTAGAGGCGTGGCACCGCCCACTGAAAAACATTATGTTCATATTATCGTTTCTTAGTGCTAACCCTATATCCATACTAAATTTCGTTAAAATCGATGTAGCGGCTTAGCCGTGAGAGCGTTTTTTCTATTTAGGGGCGTGGCACCGCCCACTTTAAAAAAAATATAGTCCTATGCACTGCTCCTCCTCACAACCTTTCCAACAAAAAAAAAATCAAGCAAATCGGTTGGGATTTAGGTATAGAAACAGGGACTGAACCGATTTCGTTTGCCTATTTATATATAGATTTGTTTTCCCTTACAAACGGTCATGGCTAAGTATGTCAACTCAGGAGGTGGTGCTAATCAGGATTATACTACATACTTTTCTATACCTGACACGCTTTCTACTCTGCGTTACAAACAGAAGGACAATGAATATACCCTATGTGTATGTTACGAAAACCAAGCTCTGAATCGTAAACTGGAAATCGCGAATCCCTATTATCGACTATAAAAGCTGAAAGAGGAAAACTACTTTGGGACTTTGAGAATCGAGTCTTTTCATTTCATCTACTGTGCTTAAAAGGAATTTTTTAACACTTTTGGTAACACTGAGATAGCGAGCAATACTTATTACAATTCCGATACTCGTTGTGGTAAACTTTTTTGGGTCTGACTATAAAGTCAGAAAAAAGTTCTGTTCTACATATACCGGAACATTTTAGAGCCATTGACAGGGCATTAAATTCTTGACATGATGTCACCAAAGCCTGCAAACATAATACAAATTGATTAAATTTTCAATTTTTAGTTTAAGCAGCTCTAACCGAAATTTGCAATTAAGCGCTTAATGCAATTCAACGAAATTACAAACAAAGCAAATAATCCGCGAATTGCACAAAATAACAAGCAAAAATACAGAGCCAAAAGCGAGCAACTCTAATGTCCTTGCAGCATAAGATGCTGATGGCGCACATCTTTGGGCTGCAATTAAGGTTGAGTCAGACACGTGCGTAAAAAGGCGACACATGTGTGCAATTGGCTTAATGAGTTCGTGTGTGTTCTTTTTGGTGTGACTTTGTTAAAAGTATCAACGCCCATATAAAGAGCTGCTAAAAGTCACGTGACTGGCAATACAATTCTTAAAAAAAGTTTTAATTAAACGAAAAATGTACGTTATTACGCTTAGTACTCAAAATTAAAGTAAAAATTGCACACTTTTAGGACGATTCAAGTGTTTACTTATACATTGTCAAATTCACTGAAAAATGTATCCGAGATTTCATTAATTTTCCAATTTTCACACAAAGATTGTGGTTTGCAAGCAATAAATAAAGCAAATCCAAGCTCGACATCATTCATCCATTCAAGAAATACGAAATATTTTGAAATGCCAACGTTTTTCTCCCTACGTAGAAGGTATGAGTGCACATCGATGTCACCAGTCATTTTCCAATTGAGCTCTTGCCACTTAAAATGCAATAATAATTTTGTCAAAGGAACATTGTCGTTGCTGTCCTTATTTTCTTGGTATATCCTTATACATAGATATACTTATATTGCATTTCACAGAATCTTTGCTTGTGTGACTGTAAGTTCACCCCCTATCCCGCATATCGTCAGTCAGCCATAAGAATCTTTGGAACTATCGACTGCTTTTTTTTTGACTCAACCCGAGACAACGTTGTCAATCGATAGAAACCACAGAGTGACAGAAATCAAAATTCAAAATATTATCCTTACACCAGTCATCCGACTGTACCAGACTTTAGTCTCGAAATAATCAAAAATTGAACTCTGTAGAAGAATGTTTGCTTTCGGTAAAGGGAATTCAAATTCGTTTGCGGCTGACAGGGGGGCTACAATGGAGCATAATAAATTTTGCTGCTGTTGCAAACCACAATTTAAATTTAGTTAACCCACAATTTTTTTATTTTCCTTACGAAACACTAATTTTATTTGCTGATTTACCACAAATAAAAAGAAAGAGATTGTTCTCAATATTTTTACACCGAAAAAATTTAGAACTCAATATATAGCAGTAGTAAGAATTACCAGGAAAAAGCTGCCTGTAACTTATTGTTGAAGGTACTCTTTCGAGTGTACTAAACGTAACTCTTGCCCTTATGACGCTGCAAAATAAGTACTATTATACTTAGGAACTGAATTTTGAGAGCGTTTATGGTGGTAAACTATCACCAGCTAAGAAGTACAGAAGTTTATTCAAAAAAAGGAAAGTACATTCATAAGCCAGACATAGCTCAGCATTGCTTGTTTAAACAGCTGGTAGATTCAGCAGATAGCCCAGAAAGAATCTGTGCCAACATTTCCAAAAGCAACCCGAAAATTAAGCAATCTGCAATATACTGCACATCTTACTCTTTTAAGAGGGATAAACATCTGTCGATTTAGTTACTATGTGTTCATATTTTTTCCCCCAGTGTATATAATTGCAAAAATGTTTCAATAGAAATATGATTCCACATCAAGTAACTGTCTTTTTCCAGTCAATCGGGAATACAAGATGGCGACCGCACTTTACTTTTTAGTGTGTCCCAGCTTGCTCCTTTAACTCTGTCGTTCAATTTTTCGTCCTGCATGCTCCCTGCCATAAATGCATATCTACTCTCATTAATGCAAAGCAATAAGAACAAGAAAAGAAAATTGATAAAAAATTGTATTCAACAAAAATATCCTTTCGTATTTACTCAACTATGAATTGGCTTTCTATCTTGTATTCTTCCGCTGCTTGTTCCTTCAATTTCCTTCGATTGCTTCAAATTGTTTGCATTCGAGCACGCAAAGACAGAAAAAGCTGCGGCAAGGATTTTACTTAGAATTTTAAGATGTATGGGGTTTGACTCGATATGCAATTTGGTTAGACATCTGTGTGTATTCGCACCCACACTTCGTTGTAGATTTCATGTCGTCTGCTATCCTCTTGTAACCTAAACCAAGACAAATATTAATCTTTTTCGGCCCCGACCCAGTTCAAGATCTCAACACGACGACATTGCATGCGTCGTCTGCGAGGGTGTTTCGAAAAACTTAAATTTATATATTTATCGTCGGGTTACTACTACACTAAGAATGTATGCATCTGCACTTCTTATGTTTTGGGAAAATAACCTGATTTTTTATACTTCTGAAGAAGTTTTCTCAAATCATCAAAAATGGAGATACAGTTTGTCAAGTAATTCTTTGCAAAATGCAAATAGCCACACAAATGCAACTTTAAATTTAAATTTTATTGAGACAAACACTACTTTAAAAAAAATTGTTTTGTAACTAATCTAAGATATGTATTAGGGGAGACTGGGGCACATTTGACACAAAATTTTCAAAGGCCTATATCTTTGAAAATTATTGCACGATCTTAATACTCTTTACTGTTTCTGAAACATTGATTATTTAAGATTAAAACCAAGAAAAAACAAATTTTAAAAAGATTGCATTAAGAGTACTTTTTCAAATTTTTTCAAAAAAAGTCATTTTGTCAAATGTGCCCCAGGTACGGGGCACATTTGACATTGCAAGGGGCACATTTGACACTCACTAAAATAGCACAGAAACATTAAACATAACATTAATACATATATTTTTTTCATATAAATACAAATTAACGGAGACTTATTTTATATACAAGTGTGAGAAGTCGATACCAAATACGTATTTAGTGCGTGAACGTGAAGTTGAGGCTGGATTTGTTGGCGTAGGTAGTTTAAACTCAATTGCACTCCTCAAAGTCAGGCAAAAATCTTACACTTCCGGTTTTATAAAAACCCGACTTAATGGTGAAACTCTTCTCAAATAACTGATCTTGTATGAAGTATAGCCAATTAAGTACTTACTTCTACAATTTCTCCCACATAAAAAAATGGGTTTTTAGATTTTTCGCCAAATTTCCCAAGGACAATATATAAGCATAAAGTACAATTTCCAACAATACCCTTAATGAAAACATCAACATAAAATGTATGATAAGACCCAGTTTTGGTGGAAATTTCTTTGGTCTGGATTTTGGGTAACACCATCGTCAAAATATCTGCAGCGCTTTCACATGATGGGGCGCATTTCAAATCAATTTGATTATTATTAAAAACTTCGCATACATGATGAACTTTGATGGCAATATGTTTACTTCGGGAATTCATCCATCCAGATTTTCAAATTAAAATAAGTGGTAAAGGTCCTGGAAAGCATCTATTCAAAAATCTTGTGTTGAAGATAAAACAAAGGTAATAAATTATATTAAATCAAATGAAATAGATTCTGTTCGGAAGTTGGGGTTTCTCTTTGGTTTCCGATATTAGAAATAGCGTATTTAACTTTTTTTCATCGCCATCGTGTCTGTTCGTTTTCATTTTATAGTGACATACCATATATTTAAAAGATAAAACTACAAAATCTTTAAAATACACAAACACGAACGTCAAATGTGCCCCTTCGGCAAAAGTCAAATGTGCCCCAAAATCTCTTGAAGAATTAAAAAATATTTTATAATTTAAACTATTTGACCTTGACAAAAAACACTTTTATTCTATTAATTATAAAGGTTAGTGCTGCCAAATTGTCATACTTACTTTCAAAAAACAATACAAATTTATTTGCAAAACCCTTACGAACAAGATGCCGAAAATTACAAAAAATACACAAAAAGTTAAAAAAGCGTATTGGCGCGGGAGGAGTCGCAAAAGAACTGCCAAAGTTCATTAAGTTGCTTCCACTCTAATTAGTTATGTTTCTGCATTTCAGGTTTTTGGTTCGATAGGCGTGTTCGCACCGAAAATGGCAAAGTCAAATGTGCCCCGGTGTCAAATGTACCCCAGCTTACCCTACCTATTAATATAACAAAAAAAAAAAAATGACAAAAATCAAAACAAAACATAAGAAAAATGAATAGAACCAAAAGGCAACAAATATGATGCTGTCAATAAATTCTTTGCAAAATGCAAACACAAGTCAAGAAGTGACTCGAAGCTAACTTACGGTACATCAAATTGGGATTCGAATGAACACGTGTTGCTTTGCTTGCATTGTCCTTTTACATTAGTTCTCATTTTTGCTTCGAACTGCGCACATCTTATTAAAAATAGCGTGTTTTTGCAATGCCTGGCAAGCGAGTTGACGAAAGTGTAATTCAACTATTACAAAGGGAAAACAGTAAAAGAGTTGTCTGAAATGTTTAATATTAAGCTAAGGACAACATATAATATTATTCAGCGTGCAGAAAAAGAAAATAGACTGGAATTGAAGAACTCTGGCGGCAGACCATCAAAGCTTACACGGCGAGATCACTCGAAAATTTTGAAACAAATTAGTGACAACCCACAAACAAGCCTTAGAGAGTTGGCAAACATTATAAAAAGTGATTGCAATAAGACTGTGAGCAATGAAACCGTGCGAAAAGTGCTAAAGCTCAACCAGTACTCGTCGCATACAGCCAGGAAAAAGCCAATGCTGTCTGCTGTTAATATTGAAAATCGCTTGAACTTTGCCATTTCTAACAGAAATAGGCCAGCGGAATACTGAAATGACGTCATTTTTTGCGACGAGACGAAGATAATGATGTATTATCACGATGGACCCAGCAAAGTTTGGCGGAAACCAAAAACAGCTCTTCAACAGCAAAATATTATACCAACAGTTAAGTTTGGCAAGCTTTCAGTGATGGTGTGGGGCTGTATTTCATCCAAAGGCGTTGGAGAATTGCGTATATTCACTGATATAATGACAAAAGAGTTTTATTTAGACATTCTTAAAAACGAGTTGATAAGAAGCGCCCAAAAATTTGGCTTTGTTGATCATGAAAACCCGAACAAATTAAAATACAAGTTATATCAGGACAACGATCCAAAGCACAAATCGCTGCTGTGCCGGACCTGGTTGTAGCAAAGTAATTGACACGCCCGCCCTAAGTCCGGATCTTAATCCCATTGAAAATTTGTGGGCATTTTTTTAAAAAAAAAGATTGGGAAAGCGGAACCCAACTAACAGAAACGCTTTGATAACGGCAATCAACGAGGAGTGGGTAAAGATACCTGAATTGTACGATGTAAATAGACTTGTACAATCAATGTCACGGCGTCTACAGGCTGTTATGGAAGCTGATGGGAAGCACACAAAATATTAGTTCAGTCCTTTATATTTTATATCATTTTTCCAATATGTGTTTGCATTTTGCAAACAATTAATTGACACCTTCAATTTTGTAGTTTTATTTTGTTTATGGCTTATCTTATGTTTTTGGTTTTGTTTTTGTTATTTTTCTTAACTATAATCAAAGGGTATACAATTCCTAACAATACTGTAAAAAAAAAAATTTAAAAAGTGCCTTAGTTAATAAAATTATATGTTAAAGTTGAATTTGTGTGGCTATTTTCATTTTGCAAAGAATTACTTGACAAACTGTATGAACATACATATCTAATTTAGTAGTCTCTAGTATTACCCAATATGTATAGTGTTTTGTTTTTGTGAATTCTCATACATATATGTTTTGTTTGTTCTCTTGTATGTACAGTAGGTCCAAGCCAAAGTCGTACACCAAACAAACCTTTTTTTCAATGCCCCAAAACTAAGTACGCAAAAATAATTTAAGAAATTTGAAGTACATTTTTAAATAGCCTATTTAATCCTTCAATTTTAACAAAAAACCAAACTTGAAATTTTGTTATTTTTGAAAATAATTAAAAAAGTTACAGAAATCAAGCATATTCAGTACCAAAGCCAAAGTCGTACACCTTAACAAAATTATAATTTTTACATGAGTTCAGTTATTAGTGTACATTATTTTGTTTTTATTTGTCTTGTTTAGTCCTTTTGGCATCCTTTGAATTAGTTTTTCACAATAGCTCGGATAAATTTTTTTCCCATTTTCCATGAATACCCTTTTCAGTTCAGTATTTTGAAGAAATATTGTGCTGGCGAACTTTTGCGTCCAGATAATTCCACAAGATTTTAATAGCATTAATATCTAGACCCCGCGCCAGTGTTAAGAATATATTGGGACAGTTCTATTGAATCCATGATCTCATATTATAAGGAATATGTTTGATATCGTTTTCTTGGTAAAAATACATATCACTACATTGACCAAGTTTATCCTTATATTGCAGTAAATTTAGTCTTAAAATGTTCAAATAAATCTTATGATCCTTTCCTCTTTCAACAAAATGGAGTATTACAGGCCTAGCTATTGAAAAGAGCCCCAAACCATTAGTGAACCATCTGCACGTTTTACATTTGGTCTAACGTTTTTCTTTAATAAGGAAGAAGCATCAAGAGGCTCGGTTGCTGTTTGCTAAAACTCACTGCCATAAAGATTTTTTCTTTTGGAAAAATGTCCTCTTCTTGAACAAAAGTAAGATTAATACTTTTGGATCAGACGGCAGACCATACATATGGAGAAAACCAACTGAAGCACCTTGTTCGAAAAACCTTAAACCATATGTAAAACATGACGGTGGTTCACTAATGGCTTAGGGTCCTTTTACATCATAAGATGTATTTGAACATTTGGAGACTAAATTTATTGCAATATAAGGATCAACTTGGTCAATGTAGTAATAGGTACTTTTAATAAAATACCGAATTCAAACATATTTCTTATAATATGAGATCATGGATTCAATACAACTGTCCCAATGTATTCGTAACACCGGCGCAGGGTCCAGATATAAATGCTATTAAAATCTTGTGGAATTATCTGGACGCAAAAGTTCGCCAGCACAATATTTCTTCAAAAACTGAACTGAAAAGGGTATTCATGGAAAATGGGAAAAAAAATTTATCCGAGCTATTGTGAAAAACTAATTCAAAGGATGCCAAAAGGACTAATTATGACAAATAAAAACAAAATAATGTACACTAATAACTGAACTCATGTAAAAATTATAATTTTGTTAAGGTGTACGACTTTGGCTTTGGCACTGAATATGCTTGGTTTCAGTAACTTTTTATTTATTTTCAAAAATAACGGAAAATTTCATGTTTGGTTTTTTGTTAAAATTGAAGGATTAAATAGGCTATTTAAAAATGTACTTCAAATTTCTTAAATTATTTTTGCGTACTTAGTTTTGGGGCATTGAAAAAAGTTTGTTTGGTGTACGACTTTGGCTTGGACCTACTGTATGTATGTATTCTCCTTTAACTCCTAGGAGGAGCATAGGGCCAATATGAAATCTCTCCATTTGTCACGATCCCTTGCGATGACTTTGATCTCTTGCCACGATTTTCCCGATTCTTGGATTTCCTTTTTCAACGACCTTTTCCAGTTGGTTTAGGTCTACCACGTCCTCTACTACCTTGTGGATTCCACTCAAGGGCCTGACGACAAACTTCGCTGTGTGGTTTCCTGGTTTCCGGAGAGTGTGACCAATCCATCCCCATTTGTTCTCTTAATTCTACATAATTTATGTTTTATGTTTATTTCAAACAACATACGAGGGTTGCCTTTTACGTTTCTGGAATATAGTACCCCGATACACTTTGACCAGTCCAAAGATGATAGCTCTAAAACATGAGTTTTAACGCCTCAACCGCTTCTTCGGGTGATCTAATTTGTGGTTCACGCATTTGAAACAAGAAGAAGTCATTTGGTTCCAAGTCGGGAGTGAAAGGCGGATGAAACATCAAGTCGATCGTGATAGAGCTCACATTGCCTTGTGCAAAATGATTAGTCGTTTTGGGTTGGTTTCTTTCAATTAATTGAAAACTTCTGCCAAACAAATGGCCGTGTACAACGCTGAACTAACGCCCTTTTTGTTTACAAAAGCGACAGCAGCCACATGAGTGGTTTTCATGGAAAAGCACGCCACTATTTGCTTCGCATCGCTCCGGCGTCGCACAATTTTTGTTTGGTTTTCTTCGAATGGAAAGACCCTAACAGTCGATTGGTTTTTTGTTTTGGGCTTAGATTAGAGCTGGGCGCGGGCACGAAAACGAAACCAGCAATTGAAAAAGGCCCGGGCCGCACGTATATTTTTTGTCGTGGCCCGAGACTACCATATTATTACATATTCACATTTTTTTTTATGATTTAAAAAATTTTTAACTTATTGATGAAGCCAAATCAATGATTTTCAAATGAAGAAAAAACAAACATTAAACATGAATTGTTTATTTGAGCTTTTAGTCGAATCTAATAAATTGATTTGTTTGACTTGACTTACTCTAATGTCTTTCTAAGCCCTACATTTATACTTTATTTTACATATTTTTATGTAAAAACCCGAATTTTTTCCAAGTTTATGCTTCTCAACCTTCGTGTGATTCACTGGCCTCTTATTTTCGGGCTTTTGTTGTTAGGCCCGGGCCCGCACGAAGCCCGCACAAAACCCGTCGTCGAAGAGTGAAGGCCCGCAAGCCACGAAAAAAAGCACGGCTCGTGCCCAGCTCTAAACCCATATTCTCTATATAATTAGAAATTATATGGTGCTTGTAATGCGCACAGTGAGTTGCGATAAAATATCTGGCATCATCGAAAAAATTGTTTCAATACAATACTTAAAACACAATACATACATTGTTTTAGGTCTTGAAAACATAGCTCATAAGATTTTATTTCTAATGTTTTTTTCGTTCACCCTAATATGAATATAAAACAGCTCAATCAGCAATTCAGCATCGATGAGTGCTCATCCACAATTCCTTGCTTTCCTTGGCATTGACTTCATATTGCAAATGGAAAAAGAAACATCAATGTAAATGAAAATGGAATGGAAATGGAACTCTTTCTTGCAAGACGACGAAGTAGACTTTTTGGTTTTGTAATGACAATCGGGAGAATTCCTGAGATAAAATGCACGCCCGCTTAAGGCTGCTTATGCCATTGCAGCAGTGATGACTGCTTCTTCTGGGAAGAATCTTCAACATTGTGTGATTAAAATTATTCATTTTACTGAGAGAATTCAATGCGATAAATTGAATTTCAGTAAAGTAAATATTGAGAAAATTCTTTATTTGATTTTCCATGTGCTATAAATTGAAATAAAGTTCAATAATGGAGGCTAAGAAAATATTTCATGAATATATAATATTGGTTTGAATAAAAATCAATGAAAATGCAAAAGGTTTTCTTTTTTGTTTTGTCAAAAATCTATACATTTTCATACAGCAAAGATTTTAATTAATAAAAAATAATACCTATTTATTGTGGGAAAATTTGATAAACGTACAGCTGCAGGTGTAAATGTTATGAAAATATGAATATATATGTAAATTACATGCAAATACATACATACATATCTCTATTTTGATGTGAAATCGTTTTTTCATGGTATATGGAATTTGTAAGAACACTACCTACACCTATTTAAGTTAGCTAGAGTTCGCCTTGCAGCCGAAATTCGACCACTTTATTTTGAGTTTAACGAGACTATGGAACTATAATAACTAACAATAATTGCATATTTTTTTTTAGAAGCTTTAAACTGTTCACTATAAAAAAAAAATACTTTTAATATCCTTTTAAATTGTTTACTTCTATCCTTAGTGTTAGTGACTTTAAAATTATTGCAGCAGTTTTGCAGTGAGACGGTGTATTTACGGGCGTGGCATCCACCTCTAAAAATTTTCAACTTTTTATTAGCCTTCTAGTGCAAAATCAAAATCTATTACAATGTGCCTTCCATTGGGAAATCTAGAGCAAAATTTCTTGAGCACAGATCAAATTTTTTCAAAACTAGATTTTTTTCTTAGATTTCATTAGTTCGCACTCACAAGTGGCAGCAGCTTTTGACAATTTAAAAATGAGTATTATTTTTAAAAAGTCAGCATCAACAAAGAATTCAAAATAAAATTTTGAATTGGAAGTTGGGACTACACCCAGGATATATTCATTTTGTCTTTTCATTTGTAACGCAGAGAAGGAGGCGTGGCAGATATAGAAAAGTATATATATTCTTGATTAGCGTCACCTTCTGAGTCGATTTAGCCATGTCCGTCTGACTGGCTGGGTGTTCGTGGAAATACACTTTCTGGGAAAACTGAGCAAATCGGTCAACGGACACGCCTACCGCCCCTACAAAAAAGATATTCAAAATGCAGCTTTAGGAGTACTTTTGACTACAATGCAACAAAAGTACACATAAATACTACGAATTGTAAGCGCAAGCTCAGAGAATAAACTGGGCGAATTCGGGCAAGAGGGCGTTGCACCTCCCATATAAGCAAAAGCTTCAAAACGTTATACTGAAAGCGTTTTTTGAGACATTCAAACCAAATTTGTCTCAGACACTAAGGATAATAAATGTAAGGTCCCAACAAAAATTGGGTGAAACAAGACAAGGGGGCGTGGCACCTTCTATATAAGCAAAAGTTTCAAAATGCTATACTGAAAGAGTTTTGTTCATGCTATTTTTATTATCTTAAAATTTTACATTCAGCTCAGCACCGAATTGGTTTTAATCGATATCCTGACAATGGAATTTGATCGTATCATGTTTGTAATATTTTATGTTTTAGGATGAAATTTTAATTTTTTAGTGTTCAGCAGCCAGCCAGTAGTGAAATTTTTTAGCAAATATTTCTGGAGTACATACTGACTCAGTATTCTCCTGTTTTAGGTGTAATTTTTTTACCATTTTAAGAAAAAGACTTTTTTCTCATGGGTTAAAAACTGTGTCGGACCGTGTTATTTGTTAATTTTCGATACATACATCGCACAGTGATGCGATTAGCTAGACGGAAAAAACTCGAAATCGAATTTTTACATTCCGAATATGAAATAATATCAGAAAATATATAATTAACACATAAGTAATTTTTTACTTACCTCCGCTTTCCACATAAAATACCAAAAATCATCAAAGTCGTCCTAAAAAATGATGTTTTACAAATTTGTGTCCATGAAATTAATTGCTATTTGGACAATTTTTTTTTAATACTTCCCAATATCGAAAAAAGTTGAAAATCGGCACACATTACGGCTAAGATATGTTTTATGGAAACATTATAAATTCAAAACCAAATCTTTTAAAATGTTGGTGCTATAGAATAGAATTTAGGGAGATAAATGTGTAAAAACGCCAAATTCTGTAAAACATTTTTTCATTTAATCAGTGTTATGTCTACTTTAAGCCCTGGGAATGCCTAAGTGCGCAAATTTACCTTTGACTTTTTTTCTTAATCTATGTGATGGTACTAAATATTACTGTATTAATTAGGCTCTGACCGTATTGTCTGAAATATATATAATTTTAAGTCGATGAGACTTTTTGTGGGGTTTAAATATTTGTAATATAACACACAATATTTTTACACTGAGAAAAAAAAAATAAATAAATACACGAAATAAAAAAAAAAAACCTATTTTAGTGAAGTGTAAATTACTCTCAAAAACGAAAAATTTGGTTAAATATTTTGGTAAATAAAAAAAAATGGTCACTTGATATTTTCACCAAACTTTTTTTTTCAACTGAGTATTATGTCTACTCTAAGCACTAGGAGTGCCTAAGTGCGCAAATTTGACATTGTATTTTTTTTTTTTAAATTTGTTTGATTGTCCTATAAATGCTATTAATTTAAATTTCAAATCCAAGTTCCGAATATTTTTTCTAAATATAATAAATGGTTTTTGGGTAATTTCATTACTTTGAGCTGTAATCCGGGTAACATATTTAAAAACACAACTCGTTATGTTAATATACAGTAAAAAAAATTCAATTATAGAAATAAAAAATAATCGTAGATAGCCCGAGAAAAGCAATAATTATTATTCTTTTGAACAACGGCAGGCGGTAAGATAGCAAATCACCTTTCGTCTCATAAGTCAACACAGTCGTGTTATATATGTGGTGCCAAGCCAAGTGAGATGAATGCTATACAAAATGTTAAAGAACCTCGACCCGAATTTTTTTGTAATGGTTTATCATCCCTTCATGACTGGATCAAAACGCTTGATTGTATATTGCATATTGGGTACAGGATGAATGTTAAAAAATGGTCAAAGATAAATTATCCGTGGAAACTAGAAAAAAACAAATTCAACTTCGATTTAAAAAAGAAATGGGTCTAGTTATAGATAAACCCAAGCCAGGCTATGGCTCCTCAAACGATGGAAACACTGCCCGACGATTTTTTAAAAAATATGAACAAAACTCTGCGATAACTGGAGTAGACGAGAAGCTTTTAAAAAGATTTTATATAATTCTAAGCTGTATCTCTTCTGGTTATAATATAGATATTTCTGCCTTCGAAATTTATATAAATGAAACTAAGGCATTATAAATACAACTTTATAACTGGTATTTTATGCCGGTAACAGTTCATAAAATTCTCCGCCATGCTAAAGACATAATACAACAATGCATCGTTGAAATAGGGCAATTATCTGAAGAGGCACAAGAGGCTGGGAACAAAGACTGTAGGCGTTTTCGTTTGACAAACACACGTAAAAGCTCAAGGGTAAATACAAATACGGATTTAATGAATATGCTTCTTATCGGTTCGGATCCTCTGGTTGATTCCTACCGAGAGCAGCCCCTTACAAATATTAGTTTTTCCTGTTGTTGCTGATCCATCGGAAATAAGAAGAGTGCGCACAAATAATGCTTCAAGTAGCGAAGAGTGGTCCGATCCCGATAGCAATTCTTTATCATCGTATTCAAGCTAAATGTTGTCCAGCTTATGTTGTAAAAAATATGAAAAAATAAACTATTAGTGCCTTAGAAATCAAATATTACACGTCTACTTTAAATTTCGTTATTGCAAATTTTTTCGTTAGTTATGATGCAAGATTTATTTCAGTTGTATGGGAGGTACCACGCCGACTTGTCCAATAGTACTCAAATTTTTTATAGATTTCAGAAACTACATAAGACCCATACACTGCAAATTTTGTAACCGTAACTTATTCCGTTCTTAAGATATATCCCAAAATATATTGTAGTTGTATGGGAGGTACCACGCCCACTTGTCCAACCGTGCTCTAGTTTTTATTTAAATTTAAGAAACTACGTAAAATCTATACACTTAAAATTTTGTAACCTTAGCACGTTTCGTTTTTAAGATATAGCGCAAAATGTAAATAAGTTGTATGGGAGGTGCCATACCCACTTGTCCAAAATTTTTGAAATATTTTTTTTTTGTACTTTCCCATACCTTAAACATAAAAAACTGCAAAAAAATAGTTTTTTCCGTCTAGCATGTACTAATCGCGTCACTGTGCATCGTGAGGAAAGAATATTTTAATTATTTGTGTACCTCTGCATTGATAATAACGTAGACCTTTAAAAAAATAAAATAACTGGATATTATTTTTTATGAACGATTATTGTAAGTCACTGTATGTGTATGAGATATGATAGGTATTTTTTTTTTTTGCGGTGTTGGTTTTGCGTGCCTCCGTCCACTTTCTTAGCCGTTTTTTACACTAACACAATGTGAAAACTGCTTTAAATTCGGTCAGTTAGTTTCCGAGTCAATAAGGAACAAATGCACAAACAAACAATATAATTTTTAAAAAGTTGATTTTCGTTTTTTCTCATAACTTCATAGCTGTAAAGGATAGCTCAAAATTTGTAACTTCTTTGAAATCAACGTGTTCAAGTTAATAGAAATTGATACCCGTTTTGAAAAAAAGCTTCGACCATATGCTCTAATTTTGTATGGGAGGCGGGCGTGTTCGTCGGCTGATTTTTTTCATATTTAAAGATTTTTTTTGTTTTAATGTAGAAAACATTTGTACCAAATTTCGAGAGACTAGCTTTATTATTGCGATTTATGACCGCCGTTCCATGTAAACCCTTCTACTTTGTGACGCGTTGTAACGACTTCGTTTCGAAATTGCTCTTACATATTAACTAGTTTCCCTAATCCTTTTTGTTTACGTGACCACACGCATAAGCCAGAGAGTAGACTAGAGACGAAAGCGTTTTTTTTTTCAACCTGGCAACACTTTCGGCCACACAAATACTATGAAAAAAAAATTTAAGTACCAGTATTCGATTCACGCATTAATTGTCCCTGGCTCAACTTTAAATTTGGTGAGTTTCGTTGCAGCAGCCATGAAAATATGGCCAGATGTTGTTGATTTTGCCAAACATACCAAAAATTCTAGATTTTTAAGATTTTTTTTTCACCACTGTTCATTGCAAAATCTGGCAACACTTTATAGGTCTTTTTTTTTAATAAGTAATTCAGATTTCAATAGCAAAGGTTGTCGATTTGTCTTTCTTTTTTTTTTTGTTAAAGTGTGTTTTCTTTTATAGCTTTTGTTAAACTTAATAAGAATTTCATTTTAAAGTAAGTAACATACCCTATAGGAAATTCAACTGGTTTAAAAGCGGTTTAAAATTACTTTTTTTCCAACCACAACCGGTTGAAATTCTGACTTTTTTCCTTGCAAGAGACTGGTTTATTTAACTTGGCGATGTCATAGGGGCAGGGCAATTGTCCTACTCTGCATATATTTTCAACTGGTTTAAAACCGGTTTGTTTTCAATCGGTAAATAGTTAATTGCCCTTCATTGCATATATTTTCAACTGGTTTAAAATTGATATTTTTTCAATTGGTAAATAGTCAACTGACCAAATCTGGTTTAAAAACTAGTTAAGTAGTTGCAATTCCACTACAAGAACTTCAATAATATATAAGTTCTCAATTTAATTGAAACATTCATTGGGGATTCATATGGGAACTCAAGTTTCAAAGACAAATATTAAACTGTTAATAATATTAAATAATAAAAAATAACTTAGAATTAGTATTATTCTAAGTTAGAACATTAATGAAAATTAAATAGGAGCTTAAAAAAAATTATTTTGAAAATGAATTTGATTTGAATTTCTTGATAATTTGACAATCTCAGCAAAGAAAATAAAAAAATTAGAAAAAAAATTTGAGATTAAATTTTAAAAATTAAAGTCAAATTGGTTTTTGCTGCATATAATTTAAACCAGTTTCAAACCGGTTGCTTTTTAACTACGTTTCCAACCGGTTTTTTTTGTAACCGGTTTATGTTCTTCCGACAGGGTATGTTCAAGTGTTAAATGTATATGTAAATGTATAGAAAGTTATATGGTGTAACATCGTATTTTAAATTTTTGTAAATGTTTTAGTGTTTTAGCTATAAATGAAATTAAAGGATTATTATTATTTTATTTGAAGGATACAGTATACCAAAATCGAATTATTGTGTAACGCGGTGTCAGGACGCAGAGCGTTTCTTCATCTTTCCTTCTGCCAAGAAGGATAGCGCAAGGTAATTTGTTTTATTTACTTATATATGATATACGCGCCAAATGTGTTTTTGTGACTGTGCTAATTGGTAATTTACTTTTTTTTTATAAAACAAATGGAGAGTTTCCCTTATCCTGCCGAACATTGGCAAATTTATTTCTGCCACAAAATGTTAAAAAGACATGAAGTGTGATTATTCGCTAATTTGGATTGTGCATTAATCAGGAAGGAATACTTGGATGCTCTTGTTGAAGCCTCACTTAAATGGCTGACATAAAATGGCGCATATAAAGTGTTAAATAAAATGGACATAAATGTGTTTTTGTAGCGGAATAAGGCTAAGGTTGAATTGGGTGCGACTTCGTATGAAAATCAAGTCCCAATGCCAAAACATGTTCCAAGAAGAATGAATATAATTAATGAATATTGAAAATTAATGTTGCTTGTTTTTATTCTACAACTAAATTTCCACACGAAGTCGCATCCATTGTAACCTTAGCCTAAGATTTTCGCGAATTTTTCCAAGTCACTTTCAATTGATAAACGCTCTAATCATTGCAACTTAATTTTTCGGATTTTCCTTGCGAAAGCAATTAAAAAATAAACTCCTTGCTATGGCATAATCTTTGACAAACTAAAATATTTTAATTTTTCTGTAGTTTTGAACAGATAATGATTTACATTAACTAGCTACCAAAAAATCACGTGTCAAGTGTTTTGTGCTGTGAGCTTACTGTTCTGTATTTTTGAGTAAAAACAACAACATTACAAAAACAAGGCAAAATGCATAGGCGCTTTGTAAGAAAAGTATAATATCAACGACTTACAAGCAGCGGGGCGATGAATAACAGGGGAAAAAATAAAAAATTAGAACTTTGCAGCAGCTGCATTGAATTTTTGCTGTAATTCTCGTCTGATCTATGCAAAAAATGAATAAAGCATGCTTGGTCGAGTTCTTGGTTTGTAGGTGAATTCGACTGAAGATCCCATATGGTTATGGGTGAAACGTATCGAAAACCAACCTACCAACAAAATTTTTTGGTTTTTTTACCTGTGCATTTTGCCTTGTTTTTGTAAAGTTTTTTGCTGCACATGGAACCCCGAAAACGAATTTATAAAAAAAGGTAACTCACTCGTAACATAAAACCCATACCGCAAACAAAATCAGCATTTTTAATTGTTATTTTAATTTCAACTTTAACTTTTATAAAGTTTTAACGTCAATAAAAAAGTAAAATAGTTTAAAACAAAGTGTTTTCAGTTTGCTTTTCTCGGAGTTTTTTTGCTTGCTGCGGGCTTAGGCTAGTTCCAGCTCAAAAGTGACTCATGGTCACGAACATCAACTCCAGGTCTTCAAAGACGACTCATGGTCGTCTTCTGAAGTAATGGTTGAAATTTCATCACCATAGCAGTGTATGCCCAGCCTGGTTAATACTCCTCCACGGTCATCGTAGCCGCAGCAGCTAAGCGGTGTCTCACTAAAAGTATGCCCTCTCAATTTGATTTATATTTTTACATAGCGAAAGCTATAAAGACTTTTTTTGTTTGATATTTCAGCAAAAGCAAAAATATCGTCAGAGCATTTCATCGAAAGACTTTGCCAAAATTTTATGTATGAGTAGAATTTCGGACTTCGAAGGACATATTCTTAATTCGAAGGATATGTTTCACAAGTTGTGCGAAAATTTTACTCATTTTAGCAGAAATAATAATAAAGATTTTAGTTTTATACGTTACTAGCTGGCCTGGTTGCGACTTCGTTGGCTAATTCCCGAAGCCTTTACGTACTAAGTCCCATCCATCTTCATCGTCCCTCTCTTCCAATCACCAAGGTTTTTAAAGATCCATGTATCAACTTTTGTAATCATAGCTCCCATAGGTACAGAGATATAGCACTTTATATGTTTTTCAAAGTAAATGGTAGATAGATTATTCATGTATGTATCTGCGATATGTGAAGAAATATAGCATTTTGTGTATTTTTGAAAAGTGGATGCAATTCTCCTACACCCAATATCCCCCAAGTTTTGTTTGGTGAATGGTAGATATTTACATTATGAGTAAGTTCATCAACTTTCATAATCATACCTTGTATAACTGTAGAGATATAGCATTTTTTGTATTTTTTTCGTATGACCATAACAAACAATTTAAAAAAAAAAAATGATGTAAATCGGCCTTGTAGTTTCCGCGTTCATAAGCTACATACGGACACCATTTCATTTTTATATATTGAGTAATTTAGGGTAATGTGGTTACCTTTTTCTTTTTTACCAAAGTAATGGTAGTAGGTAAGCTTGGTCAATTTATTTGTATTAGTTATTCTATTGTTTTTACTATTTGATAATTTGTATACTGAAATATTAACATTTTCAAGCGTGAGGCCAGTTAAATTGAAAGTACCTAAAAATAGCTGAAAAAGAAAAGTGTCGGGTAATGTGGCTCACCCTGCCCATTTCCTAAAGAAGTGACTAAAAGTCGAGTAGTAATTTTTAAGATTATATTTGCTATGAAATAGCTTTATATTCTTATTAAATAATATTTTCTGGTAAGATAAACCAAATTCATACTAACATGTGAATAAGTAAGAAGGGTTATCGAATCATACGTAAAATAGTACTCTACATTACTCAAACTCGGGTATCCTATACATGCAATTAGCTTTTTAAGGTGTAATAGTAGTCAAAGTTGATATACGGTTTATAATATGGGGTAGTCCACATTACCCGAATACATCACGTTTTTGAAATAATCATTGATTATATAAAAGCAATGTAAAATCAGACTTGCTAATGCATTTTTTCGTTGAATAATAGATCCACAATTGCATTAGAGTTATTTGAGTTATAGAAAACTGAGTTCTGAGGAAGTAACTTAATTATTCACCAAGTACTACAAATAAGTCAACTCGACCTCACAGCATATGCTAAGAATTTCACACGAATAATTAGCATTATAAAAAAGCCAAAGAGCGTAAAGTATATGTTTTTCGCTTTTTATTGTGTACAAATAACCAGAATTGTTGTGCACAATATGAGAAATAAAAGGGTGCACCACATTACCCGCATAGTCCACATTACCCTAAATTACTCTATAGATTTTTATCGAAAAAATTTCAGTCAAATAATATTATGTGTAACTGAGTTGCAAAACTCTTTTGATTTAAATAATTTGAATTTTGATTTTTAAAATATAACCGGTAGCAACAAAATCAACAGCAGCGTCAACAATAAATCCTGTGATAACACAATATTATTAACAGCAATACCAACTTTACAAGCAGTAACAACGTTAGCAGTAATACAAAGGATATCAACATGGATACTAATAGCAACTATACGAACATCCACACACCAAGCAATAACATCAACAACACCGGCAGTAACTGCAACTATAACAGCAGAAACTATACAAACATCGACACAGCCAGCAGTAACAGCAACAATAACAGTAGCAACGGAATCAACAATACCAGAAGTAACAGCAATGACACCAACATCAACGCCATCAATAATTACATTAATGACACTACTTACAACAATAGCCACATTAAAAAAAAAAAATATAGCGTCGAAGAATATCATCAAATTTTTGGCGAGACGTCTTTGGAACTTAAAGAAGATTAGATTAGTTGTTCTTGTACGTGTTATCAGCTAAAGGAAAAGATAATCAAACCAAAAATCTGTATAAAACAAGATTCGTTTCTGTACATCCGAATTGTCGCAGATATAATTTGTATATCCCACTTGACTGAAGACAACGGCTTCATAGATTTGATTTTAAAATCAGAAGGAAAGAAATGCCATGAAAATTATCTAACTGGACAAGTACGTGGAAAGAAACGTCAACTAATAAAAGATAAACTTGTTAACATGTTTCCACTGGTGTGTAGTGAGGAATGCTTAAATAGAGCAAACAAGGAGATATTAAGAAGAAAAAACAATCTGCAGGATATAATATCGTTTGATACTACACGAAAAATACAAATTGAGACCTTACAAAACGCTGACTTGACAAGGATGACTACAACGACATTCTTCTTATGATGGACGACGAAAAAAACAACAATGATCAATATATTTATAAGAATGGTTGCAAGAGATTTGGATATACATTTGTACAGCGATAGACAAATAAACTGCTTAAAGGCTTTGAAAGGTTTCGAAACAATGGGTCATTTGGATGCCACAGGGAGAATTGTACGAAATTTCAAAGCTAATGTTTTATTACTACGCACTTGTCGTTAAGACACCCAATGAGCGAACGTTTGCAATATCGGAAAGGATATCATCAAAACATGATCAAACGTCAATAAGATGTTGGCTCAGTATTTTCAAAGCTAAGTGCGTAGAGCTAAAAGCTTGGCCAATATTTGCCACAATTGTGACTGATTTTGGCATGGCGTTTCTTAATGTAACATGTTTGGCATATAATAGTATGACACTGATTTATTATATTAATTTTACTCACGAAGCTGCTGAAGATGGACTCACAACTTTAGGTGAGGATAAATTTGTACAGAAAGTTTGCGTAGCACATTACCAACACAATCTGACTTGCGATCAAAGATACGACGGCAGCAAAAATTAAAGAGATTATTTATTTTTTATATGATGCAACTTGGTACTATCTATTTTGTGGAATCTTACTTAGATCGAACAAAGATGTTGAATTCAACGATAAATTTAATGATATAATGAGACATTGCATTGATTCGGATTCTTCAAATGCTCAACGTGATGGAGATGTTCACAGTATGGATGTTGATTCTAATATGCACTTTAAGGGCAGCTTGTTTTTTAAAAAATTTGATTAGATTTACACACTTGTGATGGATAACGTTAAAAATCTTGAAATCCATTTTACTCACCAGATTTTTTAAAATTTTTAATTTAAAATATAATTTATGTAGTAACATAATAAATGGTGGTAAGCACTATAACTTCGATCCTAAGAAGCATATAGGCGCGGCCACTGTTGGTAACGTTACTTTTGTACACTTATTTTTGCTTATATCGAAAAATAGTTAAAAGTTACAGTTTCTTAAATACATATAATAAAAATCCGTGAGACTTATATTTCATAGGGAAGAAGTTTTTGTCTATCACTCGCGGCTTTGGAGTAATGAGAGTATAAGTGTCGTTGGTAACGTTATTTTTCGAAATCAAAATTTTATAACGTTCAATTATAACTCAAAGCCGCGAGTTATAGACATAAACTTCTTTCCTATGAAACATAAGTCTCAGGAAGCTTTATTGTATGCATTTAAGAAATTGTAACATTTAATTATTTTTCGAAGAGATATGATCAAAAATAATTGTAAAAACGTAACGTTACCAACGGTGGCCGTGTCCATATAACGAATGATCAGGTGGATGGTCCTTTCAAGCTTTTAAAAAGTAATGTTATTTTGTCAACAGTTGAGTTTGGTGGCTCACCTGTCAAAATTGGAAGATTTGTTGGTCATCTAAAAGATAAAAGAGAATACATCTGCCTCGAGACAGAGTATGACATTCCGATAGATCGTTGTGCAAGCAAAAAAATAAAAGCCATAAAAGACGAAGAGGAGGTTTGGGAAAAGAAAAATAAGATTACGAAAAGAAGCAAGAACCACACTCATTGCGAAAAAAGGACTAAAAAAGTGTATGCAGCATGCAAAGCAGCCGAAGTCTAAAAAATAAAGAATAAGCAACCCGTAAAAATATAGAAACAAAAACTTGTCATTTTAAGGAATTGAATAATCTCAAACAAAGAACGGTACATTACAGAAAGTGAAATAAATTTCTTTGTGTGTATTCGAAATTGCCGAACGTTCATTGAAAGTGTTCGTAATAAAAATGTAGGCACGGCCACCTTTGGTAACGTTACGTTTGCACACTTAGTTTTGCTCATATCGAAAAATAGTTAAAAGTTACAGTTTCTTAAATGCAAATAATAAAGCTCCGTGAGACTTATATTTCATAGGGAAAAAGTTTTTGTCTATCACTCGCGGCCTTGAGTAATAAAAGTATAAGTGTCGTTGGTAACGTTATTTTTCGAAACCAAAATTTTATAACGTTACCAACGACACTTATTCAATTATAACTCAAAAGCCGCGAGTTGTAGACAAAAACTTATTTCCTCTGAAACATAAGTCTCAGGGAGCTTTATTATATGCATTTAAGAAATTGTAACATTTAATTATTTTTTGAAGAGATATGATCAAAAATAAGTGCAAAAACGTAACGTTACCAACGGTGGCCGTACCAATTTAACGAATGAGCAAGTAGATATTCATTTCAAGCATATAAAAAGTAATGTTATTTTGTCGACTGTTGAGTTTGGTGGCTCCTATGTCAAAATTGGAAAATTTGTTCGTCTTCTGAAAGATAAAAAAGACAGAGTATAACATTCCGATAGATCGTTGTGCGAGCAAAAAAATAAAAGCCATAAAAGACGAAGAGGAGGTTTGACAAAAGAAAAATAAGCAAGCAACAACCACACTTATTGCGAAGAAAGGACTAAAAAATTTTATGCAGCATACAAAGCAGCCGAAGTCTTAAAAATAAAGAATAAGCAACCCATAAAAATATCGAAACAAAAACTTGTCATTTTAAGGAATTGAATAATCTCAAACAAAGAACGGTATATTAAAGGAAGTGAAATATATATCTTTGTGTGTATTCGATATTAGTTCATTGAAAGTGTTCGTAATAAAAATGTTTTTAAACGGGACGAGTACAATAAATTAATTACAACATTTAGTTAAAGTAAAAGTAAATGGCTGGAAGGCATTCACAAGAGCTATTTCATGGATATGTTTGTAGAAAACGGAAATCGGTCGGATGTCCTTGCAATTGATGCTATGATAACATGTAACGTTGTTGGCAGAAAACTATCCATATTTTCTGCACTTAACGGAGGAAATAAACATTTTGTTAATGCCTTTATGAAAAGATTTCCACTGGTGCTTGGGAATCTGCAACATTTCAGAAAAAAAGATAATGTATTTTGATCCGCAAGGAAAATCAGCTTCAAAATATCGGCAAAACTATACCATCGCTGGATTTAACAGTATGTACAACCGAAAAGCAGAGCAGAATAATTGGAAGAAATACTTTGAAACAACAGGAATCAAACAGATTGGAGTTTCGTGCACCGTGTTATGAAAGTGGCTGAAAGTTTCCTCCACAACAAAAACTTGAGTAAACCAAATAAATTTTGTCCACAAACTTACAAGGAGAAATTAGTAAAAATGTGTTTGACCTATTCAAATGGTAAAATTATTTGCCTTTGTTGTTCTGATGATACTGACTATAGAGGTCAAATGCAGCAATGGGTACTTTGTGATAATTGCGACTACACAATACACTAATCTTGTGCAATCCTTCATAACAAATTGCAGGCTGATGTACTTTTTACCGAAATAAATTTTACATGCTTAGTATGTCAGGAATAAAAAGGTATGTTAAATAGCTGCAGCAATAAAAGTAGCAGTGTTAACAAGGATAGGAAAGCAAAGATATCAACAAACAACAGTTCAGCTCTAATAAAAACAACAACAGCATCTACATAGCAGAAACTACAATTTCAACAGTGACACCGAAAACAATAGCACCAACAACAATATATGCAGCGCCAATATTAGAACCAACTGTACTAACCAAAAAAGTAATTGGATACGCGGCGACGTAAACTATAAAATAGGCCCATGCGAGCATAAGAATTTTCTTAAAATTACCCCTTTGCTACGGCAACACTACCCACCCACGGCGAATTCGTACTCGCTAGTGTTGATCATGATAGCTGAAGTGTTGCCGTCTCACTCACTCGTGTTTTATACCCTTGGCGGACATAAATGTCATTTGGATACACACGAAAATTTGGCACTCGCTTTTTTAACCTGACAACATACAGGACAGCAACTCGTGGCTTGATTTTGCTCATCAATTTTTATAAAACTAGTATACTTAAAATTAACTTAATATTAACTTAAACTTAATTTAACTTAACTCAAAAGTAATTTACAAGTAGATAAAATAGTGTTTCCTTATAAAATAAATGTCGCAGTAAGTGTGCGTAAAATACATTTGCAAAAAAACAGAGTTTTTTTTTCCTTTTGCATTACGCACGTGCGAGTCCACGGGGAGTCTCAATTTCCCAGAAGGGGTCACTGGAAGACCAAGCAGAAGAAAGCCTTCCACCGCAACATCATACGTACAACAGCGTTTAGAGGACACTAGCGCCACAGTGTTGAGGGGCATTTGCTGCATCCGAGTGACAACCACCACGAGTCATCGTCTCATTGGGCCATAGAAGGTAACCCTTTGCCATTAAAAATAAATATACCTTAAAAGGTAAAATTTTTGGTCCCCGGCCCAACGGTAATCGTAATTCTTATCAATTATGTTATCTACTACTTAGTTATTAGTAGAACTAATTATATGGCTTAATTTCTTTTAAACGCATAACGGCTATTATTAACCATTGCGAAGTATATAACATTAGATTTTCAAAAGGTCAACCCAAGCTTAGATTGAAAAATTACTATGATTAATTTTTTGGGTTAATGGTTTCTGCCTAAAAGACGCTAGCTGAATTCGGTAGGCTAAAATATTGAGATAAATTAACTCAATTTACTCTCACACTTTCACTCTCGTTACTGAACTTTTTAGGTAAAACGAACTCGTTTCATTAACAGTTTGTACAAATTATCACAAAACGAACAGATCTATTATTTAAACTTTTTTGATAGCTGACTCAGCAATCACAGAAACAAAAATTGAAAAAGTGTAAGTGTAAGCCACGAAAACCTCCTAAACTCGTAAAACTGTCAAATTTTCGAATCCCCTCAATATATTATTATTTTTGCAGAAAAATCGGACAGAATTGACATACATAGTATTATGTATCTTTACAGCATTATCAAAAATGGAAAAATAACAATTTCAAAGACATCAGCATGGGTTTCAGAATACTATTATTAATAGACCTTATAACTCTTTTTAATCGCATGACAACTCTTATTAACCATTGCATAATATTAGCTTTCAAAAGGTCAAATCAAGCTTAGATTAAAAAATTACTATAATTTTTATTTTTATTTTTTTTTTTTTTTGGTTAAAGGTTGTTTTCTATTTATGTTTATATTGTCCCAGCCTCTAAGGAGGCTAATGGCTAAATTCCATTATCATTATAACAAGAAAGTCAACCATGGCAGAAGCAACAGTTTCAATAATATAAAACAATTATTTTAATTTCTTTTCTTTTTTTGACAGCTGAATCAAAAACAAACAATATTTATACAGAAAAATCAGGCAGAATTAACCATTTCAATTGCTATACAGAGAACTATTTTTATAGCATAATCAACAATGGCAGAAACAAAATTTCAAAGAAAATTTCTAGAATATTGTTATTATAATTATTTTTATCAGATCAGCAACCACAAAATCAACATTGTGAGAACCAACAATTTGCACAGCTACACCGAAAATGATAATGTTAGCAGCAACATTGGTAGCAGCATAATAGTATTAGCATTTCAGGTGGAATAGGCCTCCCGACATACAAGTTCTAAGATGAATCCAATTTTGTTCACTTTTTATTTGTATACGCACATTAAGGTGTAAAAATTTGAACTCGATCTATAGAAGTGCATGTCGTCGGGGAACCGAATACCTTCAAAAAATTCGGTTAAGCGCCAATTAGCATACCTCAAGGGTGCGGAGGAAATTGCTAAATAGTAGCTTATTTTGATTTTATACATCCAAAAGTATCGCCAAGTGTCAAAAAAAGTGAAACGGGCGTGAAATTTTACATCTAACGCGGCCAAAGGAGTTTCATTTCAATAAATCATTATTTACTTTGACAAAACTGGCATAAATTAAAAAGGCAAGCAGCTTTAACTGTCCAATTATAAATTCTTAAAGGTATAGTCCGCTCCCTGTTTTAGATATGTGTATGAAAACTGAGGAGTAATTTTTCAAAAGGGCGAAAAACCATGTTAAACAAATTTTCAGTAATGAGAAAAACTTTTATAGGCTGTTTACAATAACTTATTTTTTTTTTAATGTCTCCAGTGTTATAGCGAGTTGACCAAAGATTGTAATCCCCTTAACATTTTTGAAAAAAAGTTTTTCAAAAACTGCATAAATTTAAACTGTTAGGTTTTTCCTAAGTTCAATTACCAACAAAATGAGCCATGGGCTTATTCAATTAAATTAGATATTATTAAAGCCTATTTAACCTAACTTGCATGCACTACAAGTGAAAACAAAATATCGAAATTTATATAAAAATCTATTGTTCATTTAATTCGATAATGATGCTCTATAAAAGAATGGACAAAATTCAAATGTTAATGCAAAATTAACAAAAATATTCTTGAAAGGGTTATACTAGTGGCCTGCATTTCTAGTTCCAGTATTTATTTGTGGGGGGTCACTGCCTTGCATCTGGAAAACATAATAAAATAAATATATTATTTAATTGGTTACAATTTCAATGGTGGCAACTCACCTTGAAATTTCGTATAAAATCCTCTCATTCTTGTGGTAAATTATAAATTTAATAGATTAAAATTATTGTTAAAAATATCCTTTCTTTTTAACACGCTCTTACTTTACAATGCTGCAGAAGCAAAACTTGCGGCAACAGCCCTAATTGAAGTGTGCTGCACGTAGTCTTTGGTTCATACTCTTGATACGTCCAGTTGGATCCTTTCGATCTGCAATCTCCTCGTTTAAAACACGCAAGATTTTTCTTTCATAATGGAATCATCAAATTTTTCTAAATATTGTAAATTTGGTATTGCGTTGAAATGGAGAATCGTCAATTCAATTTTTCCAATCGTTATGCCCTATCCACAATCAATGCAGGAACAGGTGCAAATGAAACAGTTAGTTGAAATTTCATGAGTTAGAGCAGATCAGAAAATTATATTTTACCGCATGTAGGAATTGAGAAAAATAGAAAAGAGAGTAAGAAAAAGCTTTTCGATTTCATGCAAAGTTGTTGCTTGTTCCCCCGATGAAAGAACAGTAAAACGAACTAGTGACAATTTTTTTCTAATGTTTGTAGCAAATGGATACATTCAAAAGTAGTCGGTACCATACTCATGTTCGAAATATACTAAAATTGTAATTAAAATCTTGGGCGACTTCCCAAAAGGGGTACAAACTATTTATCATGTTCGTCAGTCAAAACTTCATCAGCTTTGAATGATTGTTGGTAGCGGTCAAACTGTCATTCATGTCCAAAGTTCAAACCGTCACACAGTGGGGTATTAGATACCAAAACACGCTATTAATTCATCCAGACTATTGAGGGTTTAATAACTTATTTTTTTAGTTAATTATGCATAAAAAAGTAGAAAACTTATGCAGTTGTACATTATGTAGCGAAATTTTTTTTTAATAGCAATAAAAAAAGGAAATTGAAAATTGTCATCAAATTTTTTACGCATTATTCTGAAGTTATAAGAATTTCTGTCTTTGGTGAATCCTAGTGAAATTTTTTGAAGAATATTTTTGTAGAACATTTTAACCCATTTTAACCAAGTTTTTGGAAAAAAGGGTCAAGAACACCCATCAAAACAGGATATAATGGGTTAATATGCAATAGAAAATTGTTTCTTGTATGATTTTATGATAAACTTATGGAAAACAGTTTTTCCAAGATGTAGTTTAAGAGTTTTACAGCAGGCCGAAATATCGAAAATATGTTTTCTTTCTGTTTTTTATCTAAAAAAACAATATATGAATGATTTTAAATTCGAGATATAATGTTTTTATATACCTTGACTCAAGACAAAAAATTTGATTTATCGGATGACTCATTCCGAGCGTTTCTTAAATCGTAATAAATAAAATAAAAACTGTACTAAGCCGAGATTTTGCATAAAACGGCGATGAGCGACCTCTAAATGACCTTCAAAAATTTTTAAAAACTCAGCGTACTTTATTGACACCCTCTGCAGATTTTTGGTGGTAATTATCTGTCTATATATCTGTATTTAACTTTTTATTTATTTTTTGCTCCACTTTCATACATACTACCAACTGTCAACTGTCAAGCTATTATTACGTGCAAATTTTTCGCTCCCGTTTAAATAAAAGTTTTAGTTGTTTTAATTAATTTTTACCTAGTCCTTCTAGTGTAAAATAATAAACTTAATTATTTTCTCGTGACTTTTTATAAAATCAAGTGAAATTTTATTCGTTTTGTGCTTAATACACCAAAGAAAGTTTCTTTCAAAATAATTTCTTTTAGTTGCTGTCGGTGCATATGTATTGGTGCTGAAATTTTGCTGCTGTCATTGTTATCCAAGACACTGCATTAAGTATTGCCAACATACTTCAATAAGTAGCAAATTGCATTACTGGCGCCATCTGTTGATAAGTAGCAGAATACTTGTGCTGTACTTTCAGTGTTGCCGATCCTTTTACAAATTACCTAAATTTGGGAATTTTTAACTTAATTCCAAATTATTATATATTGATATATTTCAAACGTTATTTTATTCAGTAGATTGCCGCAGAATGAACTGTTACGTTCCACGGTGCAAAAAGTCAATTACTGAACATTTTGTTTCCTGCTGGCTATGCGAAAATGTAGCTCATCTCTCATGTGCTGGCATAAATGGTAGAATTCAGGACATTATCTTCAAAAATATTGGTCTTCGCTGGTGTTGTGAAAAGTGCAACTCTTCTGCAATCGAGTTGTGCAAATTACTTAAAGCAACTCGTAGAGGTCTTGCCGAAGTTCAAAAAAATTTTTCTGCTACGCAAGCGAGCTTTGACCAGCTTGTAAAATTTTTTAATGAGAGCAAGTGCATTGATGAGCAATCTACCTCATCATATGCCCTATCCAAAGCATCATTGAATAATATAAAAGCTACGCCTTTAAACTTAAATATTCCTCCTACAATTACCAACTTAATTGATATGAATTCACCTATTGCAATCTCAGTTGAAGAGATTAACTCTTCTCCACCTCCAGATAACGCGATAGAAGCTCCAAGCAATGTTTCTACAGCTGCTTCTGCAGTGGAATCTCTACCTAAATCAGGTTCGTCTGATACTCAACCTCTTGATTCATATTCATCATTTCGGAATGATGTACCTTTTAACGAAGTTGTTAAGGATTCTGGTCAAACTACTGCCCTCTCTTCTGATCCCTTAACTGTTAATGGTCCTGTTACTGGTCAAATTACTGTTAGTCCTTCTGGGTCCTCAACGTTAAATGCGGTTGCTCCTGGGGCTATTCCTAAAAAACTGGTAGCTTTGCCATCAATCAAATCTATTTTTATCTCTCGGTTAGCAGCGGATACTACTGAGGTAGATGTTTTGCATCATATAAACACCAATTTGAAACTGCCTAATATAAAAGTTAAAGTCTCTAAATTTAACTTTTCTTATGAAAGAGTCACTTCCTCGTTTCGCTTAACTTTGCCTCCCAATGTATTTGAGAAGTTGATTGATCCCTTGTTTTGGCCCAAAAATGTGGTAGTTCATGAGTTCGTTCCTCGGCATAAGTCAAATCGTCAAAGTGTTAGCTCAAAAAGTCTTACTTTGCCTAATAATGCTCAAAATACTTCTCTGCCTTCTCAAGATTCTGCTTCAAAGAACTAATTGAGTTTAATATACTTTATCAGAATGTTAGAGGCTTAAATACTAAGCTTAATAACATCTTTATTAACAGTAGTGGATTTGAATACCATATTATCTGTTTTTCTGAAACATGGCTTAAACCCAGTACGTTAAGTACTGAAGTTTTTGCAAGCAACTTCATAATATACCGTAAAGATAGAAATTCTATTCCAAATAATAATTCTAGTGGCGGTGGTGTTTTAATCGCTGTCTGCTCAAACTTATTCTCCCAAGAAATCGTTTTGGAAGAGTTCCTAGACATTGAATTCTGTTGTGTTTTTGTTAAATTTCAACTTTTAACCTTATATATAACCTGTTCATATATTCCACCTCACTCCAGCTATGATGTTTACATTAAACATTATAATGCAATAAAACTTGTAAGCTATAAGTTAAAAGCTGACGCTCACTTAATGGTTACAGGTGATTTTAATTTACCAAACATCTCTTGGAGTTCCAATACTTTGGATCCTATAAAGTTGCTTCCATCGCCAGGCAACCAGCTTGAAACAGATTTTTTAAATTCTATATCTGCTTTGGGACTTTTTCAAGTAAATCACGTACTGAATCTGAGGTCTAGAACGTTAGATTTGATTTTCTTTGATGACAGTGATATTATTCGTATCTCACGCTGTGATCCTTTAGCGTTGCCTGAAGACTCCTACCATCCTTCCCTGGAAATTGTATTAGAAGTACATGTGACTAGCAGCATTAAAGACAGTTTCACAGGCGATAAATCTTTTTACTTCAAGAAAACTAATTATGTTTTATTGAATGAGATGCTATCTGAAATTGATTGGAACTCTGTTCTTCATCTCGATGAAGACATCATTACGGCTAAAAGTCTTAATGATATAGTCTTATCCTTTAATAATGCTGTTATTGGTTGTTTTGAACATTCTGTACCAACATTTTTTAAATCTGCTTCTTCTGGCCCAATCTGCTGGGGCCTAACTCTGTATTGCGATGCGATAGGAAATGCGTTGCGAAAGCTAGATTCGATGCGAAAAATAATTGCCACTCTGTAAATTTTTCGCATTGGGAGTAGCGTTGCCAACTATGTCTCACTGAAAACGCTACTCCCAATGCGAAAGATTTACAGAGTGACAATTATTTTTCGCATCGAATCTAGCTTTCGCAACGCATTTCCTATCGCATCGCATTACAGAGTAAGGCCCCTGGTTTACTAATGTGATACGTAAATTGAAAACCTTAAAATCTAAACTTTACAGAAAGTTCAAAATGTCGTCCAAATCTACAGACTACACCAATTATTGTTCTGCAAGGAATAGGTATCAATTATTATGCAATAAAGCCTATCAATCGTACCTACAAAAGGTAAAACTAAATTTGAAATCCGATCCCAAGTCTTTCTGGAGCTTCATTAAATTAATACGAAAGAATAATGCCTTTCCAACGGCAATGAAATACGATGAAGTGGAATCCGATGATGATTTTAATATTTGTAATCTTTTTGCAAAATTTTTTCAATCTACTTACTCATCGTCCACATATAATTGTAATGATTATCCTTTTCCAGTAGCTTCGGGTCTGGTAAGAATGCCACATATTGATAAGGACATCGTCCTTAGCAAATTAAGCAAAATTAAAATTTCATTTGCTGCAGGACCCGATGGTATTCCATCTTGTGTTCTTAAAAATTGCTGTGAAGTTCTCGCTTTCCCAATCTATGAAATATTCAAAAAATCTCTAACTTGCGGCATTTTCCCTGAAGTGTGGAAGGCATCTTTTATAATTCCTTTACATAAATCTGGTAGCAGATCTATGATATCTAATTATAGGGGGATTGCTAAATTAAGCGCACTGCCTAAACTTTTCGAGCACATTTTAACTTTGCAAATTGCTCATAGTTCTAATCCTTACATTTCTCCTCACCAGCACGGCTTTTTGCAAGGTAGATCAACTGTAACAAATTTGATGGAGTTCTCTACTTGCACAATCAATAATTTTGATAGGGGCTATCAGACTGATGTTATTTACACCGATTTCAGTAAAGCTTTCGATGTTGTTAATCGTGATTTGTTGCTTTTAAAACTCTCCTTGATTGGTTTTCCAAGTCTTTTGCTTGAATGGATTCGTTCTTATTTACGCAACAGAACTCAGTGTGTCTTATTTAAGGGAATAAAATCAAATGAATATCCCGTTACATCTGGAGTTCCCCAGGGCAGTCATATTGGTCCATTATTATTTATTTTGTTTATGAATGATATGCCATCCGTCATAAATACTAGTTACGTGCTAATGTATGCCGACGACGTCAAACTTTTTAAGCCTATCAAAAATGCATTTGACTCTTTCTGCCTACAACATGATATTGATAATTTTACAGCTTGGTGTAAAATTAATTGCATGACCTTAAATTTAAATAAATGCAAATTAATGTCATTTTCACGCAGGCCTTTAATTCTTTACAACTACAAAGTTGTTGATTGCATTCTGGAACGTCTTATATCCTTTGAAGACCTAGGAGTAACCATGGATTCCAAACTAAGCTTTAATCTACATATCTCCAAAATTGTGAGCAAAGCTAATAGTGTTCTCGGTTTCATGAAGCGTTGGTCTAAAGAATTTTCTGATCCTTACGTAACAAAGTTATTATTCACCTCGCTCGTACGACCCATTTTAGAGTATGGTTCTGTTGTTTGGAGTCCTCATTATGAATGCCATATCAATTCTATTGAATCAGTTCAAAAACAGTTTCTTTTATTTGCTTTAAGAAATCTTCCATGGGATCCTAGCATCAATTTGCCCCCTTATAGACATCGGTTGAAGCTAATTAATTTACCTACTCTAAAAAATCGGAGAACCATGCTTAACATATGTTTTTTACTTAAGCTTATAAAAGGCGACATTATTAGTGAATACTTATTAAGTATGGTTACCTTTAATGTACCTTATCGCCCAACTAGAAATTTTGAATTTTTCCATCTGCGTCATCATAGAACTAACTACATGCTTCAAGAGCCACTTCGACGCTCTTGTAGTGATTTTAACATGGTTTTTAATGTAATCGATTTTAATGAATCATTTCATCAAATTAATAAAAAAATTATAGATTACTTGGAAAACATCATTCTATAAGATTGCAGCGGCTTGTCACAGAGTGCTATTTTCTTTAAGAACTAAGCGTCCATTGTGCACGCGTTCTTTTGAATTTCAGCATCCACAGTCCATAACTGTGCCAACTCTTTACATCGCTTAGCTGCGGTATCATTTTCAGCCGACAAGAAATACAACGATTATTATGACATGCATCGTTACATCATCCACTAATTTCATTTAGATGGCAATTCATCGTACCAGCTTCCACAAAGCGTTTCATCTAACGCTGTGGCCATACCGCTCCTTCCAGCGCTTTTCGTCGAGATAGTGGTTGCAATGTATAGCGTCCATCTAGCGCTATGGTGGTTCTTGAGCACCATTCTCTGCCGTGCCATAGCTCCTGGGCAAAGTGTTCAGAAAAGCAATTTAAGAAAACTCTTGCGAGTATTCTTTCAAATTGCATATTTCAAAAATGCTTTGTTCCGGTACTATTTGAACCACTTTCTTTTTTTTGTAACCACTACTTTCATCATACCAGCTTCCACAAAGCGTTTCATCTAACGCTGTGGCCATACCGCTCCTTCCAGCGCTTTTCGTCGAGATAGTGGTTGCAATGTATAGCGTCCATCTAGCGCTAGGGTGGTTCTTGAGCACCATTCTCTGCCGTGCCATAGCCCCTGGGCAAAGAGTTCAGAAAAGCGATTTAAGAAAACTCTTGCAGTATTCTTTCAAATTGCATATTTCAATAATGCTTTGTGCCGGTACTATTTGAACCACCTTGTTTGTAACCACTACTTTCGGATCCAGCCGGCTGTTACCTGGCTCTTATTTGTGAGCTGTTTTTATACGAAATTATAATTTTTAGTCTCGCTCATTTGTTTTAATGTTTATATTTTTCAATTGTATTATAAAAAATCATTATTGTAATTTATAAGGGCATTCAGCTCAGTAAATGAAACTTAAATAAATAAATAAATAAAAATAAAATATTGGACATGTCAGTTTGCCTTAGAAAAATGAAAATTTCTCACAGCCGCATAAAAACCCGCAACCCTTTTTTTCATAAAAAGTAACTTAAATGTCTACTCTTTATTAAAATCAAAACATTTTTGTTTGAGCTCACTTTTGGAACGACTATATGTCTATGTATATAGCCAAAATGCACTTAATTTTAAACTAACGAACAAAAAAAAAAAAAATTATATATAACAAAACACTTTTTGACAAAACAAAAACCACTTTTGTGTTACAAAAATACCTGAACTAAAAGGGTCCATCAAAATTTAAGAAGAAAAACAAAACGAAAGGAAAAAAAATCATTGCATTGTTGGTGGCTGCACTTGCTTCTTGTGATTATAGCGACTGGAGTTCTCTCACAAAAAGTTTAATAATTCCGAAGGAGCAAAACATGGCACAACCAAATTTTTAACACTTATTATGGACAGTCTATAGTTAAAGAAAATCATAACAAGATGAAAACCTTCCACAACCTAAAATACTTTAACTCCACCTGAATAATAAAAAACCTTAATTTTTTAACACATATTTAATGTATATAAAACAAAATTTTTTAAACATTAACTCAAAAAAAATTTTATGTAGTAAGAACCACAATTACCTGAAGTTAAAGGTTCCATCAAAAGTTTTTCCAGCAAAAAAAGTTGAACTTCAACCACATATAACTTTTTTACTAGTAATGTTAGGTCAACAATTTTTATTGTTTGTGACGAAGAATTTAATTATCTTTAAAACGGTATCAAAAAAAGCCGGTACTTCAAAAATTTTTTTTTTTTCAATTAAATGCGTAAAAGCGCATACAATACCCCTTTGTGGCGTCAGTCAGCTATAAAATTTGAGTAGAAAACATAGAAAATAAGAAAATTTAATTATTGCGCTTGCTAAAAAAACAATAAACGTTAAAAGAGGAGCAAATGGGTAAAGCGATGGATTACCGCGAGAAAAGAATATTCACATGTGAATATTTTAAAAGCAATAAGAAACTCTGAGCTTACAGACCTCAAAAACTATTTCAGGTTGTCAGTTCAGAACTATAATAACAACAAATTGAGCAAAATTGACGAATATGTTCTAATTTTTTTAATTACTTTTTTTTGCAACTTTATTATCTCGAACAGTAAAATGTCAAACTTTGCAAATAAAGTGTTCCCTTATACAAATATACAGCAAAGCATATTTTTTATAATGTTGCATGCTGTTTTGGTTTAGACGCTGTCACAAAACTTTTTGTGAACAGTGTGTACATAAGTTTAGAAAGTCTAACTGTCTCACATTTTTCTTTAACACATTATTATTATAATTGGTTTCGCTTTATTACATATGTATGTTGTAAAGTATATGTATATCAAAAAGTTGCGAGTACTTGCTCTATATCAAAGATTATTATCAAGATGCGAAACTGAACGCTGCCGCAGTTCTGCTCACACACGCATTGATTGCCAGAGAATACGTGTGATGGTTGAAAACAATGTTGCTATATAATGTAAAATAACATTTCAGGAAATTTATTCCTGATTGTGGGTGTTTTAGGCGATTGGAAGATTTTCATGGGATTCACTTGGGAATTTAATATAACATAAAATTTGTTTATTTTTGATTGTTAATAATATAATATAATGCAATATACTTTCAATTACTTGGAAATTAAGCTTGAACACAAGAAAAATAAATTGTGTAATCGCCACTGATGAATTTATTGGTAGAGCTATAAGTATTTTGAATGATGTGTTAAAATCGGCAGATTAAAGTTTATTTAATTGTTTGCATTGTATTAAAGTTTTTGTAATATATTGCATGTGATCGCGAGCACACTCACGATATTCTACAAAAACATCTTTAACTATTGATAGTAGTCAAATTCGTATTGATTTTGAAAACTATTACGAGTTTTTGAGTTTATCTCGCAAAAGTACATAAGCTTGGTTTTAATTAGTTCATATTATCGCGGTGGCACTATATGCATATTTGGAATCAATAAAGTCCTTCAACAAATACTTATATTGTGATCGAAAGAGAAAATTTTATACTATTGTTCGGCTTATAATTTTATGTTCACTTAGTTTTTATAAATAGTTCGGCTCTCCATATATGTAAAATTTTTAAAAAGAGGTCAAAAAACGGTACACTTCAAAGAAAAACACAACAAACCACATCAAAACTAGTCTTTTTTGATGTAGTTGTCAGTGCTGAATGTAATTTTTAAGTTTTCTATTACGTCTCGGAATTATTCAATCGCGTATGGTTTTTAAGATATCCTAACCTAAAAATTCGTGTTTTTGAACTTTTAGGTTCAAATTCAGATTCAGCGCCAACAACTGCATCAAAAATTAATATTTTTCTTTTGTTGTTCTTTCAAGTGTACCGTTTTTCGACCTCTTTTTGACCAAAAATTTTAAAAATACTTTTACTTTGTTGTTTCTGCTCAAAAAAAGGGCCTACATTAAAGATGATTTGAATTGAGTTTTCGACCCCATGACTTGGCATAAGAGTGCCGATATGAATGTATACGAAAAAAGTAATCGTTTAGGAGATATTCGATAAAAAGATTTTTTTTGTTTTCATTTTAAGAATATTTCCTATTTCAATAATATTTCCAGAACCTGTGATTGGCCACTAGAGATTATGTTACTTTTTATCGTGCGACTCAACTTTTTCATTGAAAAGTTTTCGAAATAAAACGGGGTTGAAATCACACGGATTATGGAACAAGCTTGGGTCAAACTTAATTTCCGACCGTACTGGCAACTTCTGACGACCGTGGTGAAACGCTGCAAGATTTTTGGTTTGACGTTAATAATCCTTTGGCGGGCACTAGGTCAGCGGGTGACGCTGTAATTGACGTTAATAATCCTTTGGTGGGCACTAGGCCAGCGGGTGGAACTGCAAATAAATTTGCAACCGTGCATTGGGTGAGTTTTTTTGTAGTTTGGTGAATAATTTAACAGCTGATAGTGACATTTATGACATTTATCAATAAAAACAAAACAGCAGCAAAGTAAGTTAATTCTTATAATTTTTTTTTTGTTTATATCTAATTTATAATATATTTTTATATTTTTGCAAAACGGCAGGACCTCAAACCGACCAGCAATGTACGGATCCATTTACGAATGCTGATACACGTTCGCATCATGGCGATCATGGCAGTGAAAATGGTTTTGATGATGAGGAAATGAGTGCAACAGATAACAGATGATTTGCTGAATAGCTCCTTAGAGGGTTTCCAAGATGAGAATGCTCAAGTACAATTGCAATTATTCACCGCTGTTGTAAAACTATTTCTTAAGCGTCCATCTGATACACAAGAGTTGGTACAACATGTTCTCTCATTGGCTACACAAGATTCGGATAATCCAGATTTACGTGATCGTGGTTTCATCTATTGGCGTCTATTGTCGACGGATCCTGCTGCTGCGAAAGAAGTAGTGCCCGCTGATAAGCCATTGATTTTGGAAGAAACTGATTTACTAGAACCAACTTTGCTAGATGAACTTATTCAATGGACATTAACGCACCGGCTGCACCAGTAGCAGCAGCTACAACCAGTAATGTTGATTTATTAGGCGGTGGCTTGGATATTTTGGTAGGTTTTTTCACTTAAATTGTCGTATATAAATTTGATTTTATCCTTATTAAGTCGTATCTACGTGCATGCTTGGAATACGCTCTAAACTTGCATATTGTAATTTAATTTTCTCTTAATTTTTAGCTTGGTGGCGGACCGACTGAACCTGCCGCTGGCGGTGGTGGTAGCGCAAGTCTTTTGGGTGATATCTTTGGCCTGTCAGGCGCATCGCTCACTGCTGGTGTGACAATTCCTAAAATAACAGCTGAAAAAGGAAAAGGCCTTGAAATACAGGGTACATTCAATAAGTGCTGTTTCGTTTAAAGTTTATGGTTTTTGCACCCGCTGTCAAATGATATGTATCGACCAACATACTGGACAAAAGACTTCTGAACCACTTCGACCTATAGCTCGTGAATTTGCGGGAAAAATTCGTTTTGGCATTTATTTGTCTTTTAAGGTACCAGTAGAGGAAGATACTGAAATTGTTTGCAAGGATATATTAAAAATTGCTAATCGCGAAAAGTAAAGACTATTGATAACCAGTATAAATGCAAATATGTATTATACGTCTAAGAAATAAAGCTAAAAAATGTTAAAAAACGATTGAATGTGTGTATTCAAATTTTTTTATATATTACATATTTTTTTATAAATGTACATATATATGACATTCTTTTGTTTTTAATTATTTAACTGGGCATAGAAGTTAGAAATAAGATTTAGGCTCTTTTTAGATATGTTATGTAATTTATATAATTAAACTGCTGTAGTTTTTAAGCATAATTTTTAAGATAATTTTTCCAATTTTTTAGCGCGAAAAATGTAAATAAACATAAGGTGAAATGAAATGTCAAATTTATTTTCTGACTACGTTGCCATATGTTACAATTTTAAGATAATAAAAAATAATCGAAAATAAAACCATTAGGAGTATCGCAAATTAATCAATTTGGTATTTTATTCAAAAATTTCTGAGATATTACGCGAAACATATCATATACTTAATAAAGTCAAAAAAATAATTTCTATAACTCCCTAATTTGGGACAAAACACCCTAAGTGGTAGGGCCAAAGTAGTAAAAAGTCACCACACCTGGGTGAGTTTCTAAGTTACTAACACAACCAAATAATTTTTTTGCGCTAGTAGTGGAATTCTGCTCCCAGTTTCGCATCTTGATAATAATCTTTGCTCTATATTCGGTTACGTGCAGATTTAGCAAGAAAAAGTAAGCATCACTATAAACTTTTGTTTGAAATATGTCAAATTTATTTAAAAAAAAAAAAAAAATAACTGATAAATATCAATTCAGTTTGACGCCAACAAAACGGTAAATTAAATTTGTATTCTTTTTTACACATTTTAATCGATTTTAATGTTTAATTATAGGGATCGTCATAGACGTCAAATTTTACTGCAAGCAGTGACCGCAGACCAGTTTTTATTGTCAATGCGGGAATGAGAACGAAATAAGAAAATTCCTTAGAAATGAAAAGTCGTTGATTCGAAAGCCTGACTACAAGGCTGAATATGATAAGGTCATAAATGAATACTTACAGCTTGATCATATGAAAAGAGTAAATTTTCAAAGTATTGAGCAAAACCCTTGTCAGTTTTACCTTCCTCACCATGCTGTCGTCAAGCCTGAAAGTACAACAACAAAAGTACGTGTAGTTTTTAATGCCTCTAGCAAAACTTCAAATGGCACCTGTCTCAACGACATTCTTCACACAGGCCCTGTATTACAGAGTGACCTTGCGCTTTTAATCCTTAAATGGAGATTTTTTGCCTACGTCTTTAACGCCGACATACAAAAGATGTATAGACAAATCCTGGTTAACCCTGCGCACACTCCATTTCAGAGGATTGTGTTTCGTGACTCTATTCATGATAAAGTACAAGATTTCGAACTAAAAACATTCACTTTTGGCATAAATTGCGCCCCATTTCTTGCAATCAGAACGCTGCTTCAGCTCGCCGAAGATGAAAAGTTAAATTTTCCACTTGGGTCAGAAATAATTAAAAGCTCAATGTACGTTGATGACGTTTTGGCGGGTTCGCATGACTGCGCAAGCGCAATTGAGGCTCGAAATCAGCTAATTGGCATTCTGAAAACTGCTGGTTTCGATTTGAGAAAATGGACATCGAATTCTAAAAGTATTTTGCAAGATTTGCCTGTTGACCATTTACTAAATGAACATTTTTTGTCCCTTGAAGATAAAAGTACGGCGAAGACTCTTGGTATTTTATGGAACGCAACTTCTGACTCATTTTGCTTTCAAGCACTACCTTTTGAGCTCAAACAATCTTACACGAAGAGAGAAGTTCTCAGTATGATAGCAAAATTATTCGATCCAGCTGGCTGGCTTTCTCCGGTTGTTATAACAGCGAAAATAATCATGCAGCAGCTGTGGCTCGATAAAATCGACTGGGACGATATTTTAAAACCTTTAGCTCTTCAAAAATGGCAAAATTTCGTGTCAAACTATACAAAAGTCAAACTTATATCAATACCACGCTGGGTTCAGTATTGCCCTACAAGCGATATGGAATTTCACGGCTTTTGCGACGCCTCAGAAAAGGCATATGCCGCAGCACTTTACGTGCGAATAATAATTGAAAATAAAATTAGTTGCAATCTTCTTATGGCGAAAACAAAAGTGGCTCCTATAAAAACTTTATCTTTACCTCGCTTAGAGCTGTGTGGTGCTGTGTTACTCGCTAACATGATAGATTCAATAGCACCACAGTTAAATGTGGATTCGAGTTCATTATTTTTATGGTCGGACTCAACCATTGTTCTATCGTGGCTCAAAAAACCACCATGCACTTGGGCGACATTTGTCGCGAATAGGATATCAACAATTGGTGAGAAAGTCGGTAGCGGTAATTGGTCACATATTGACACACATTCAAATCCCGCCGATCTAGCAACCCGGGGGGCATACCCTGCGGATCTGATATCTAACGAATTGTGGTGGCATGGACCTTCTTGGCTCCAATTGCCTAAGAGTCAATGGCCAGATAGTAAATTTAGTCAAAAATTAGATACCACTATTGAAATGAGAAAAATTAAAACTCATTTTACTAGCTCGTCGTTAACCGAAGATATTCTAGATCGGTTTTCATCGCTACCTAAGGCATTGAGAATTATTTCATATATATATCGTTTCTTTAAACGAACTCATCCAGCGACTAAAACTGAAGCCATTTATCCCACAGAAGTAATTTCAGCTGTTGAAATAAATTTCGTTAAAACACGTCTCATTATACTTTCTCAACAGCACCAATTTCCAAATGAATATTTCAGTTTAGTGAACCATAAAGCTATTTCTTCTAAAAGTGCAGTTCTGACATTGACTCCATTTTTGGATGCTCATCAAGTAATCCGAGCAAATGGGCGTTTAGCGTCGTCTTTATCTCTTACATACAATGAACGACATCCTATCATTCTTGCTCATAATAGCCGATTAGCTCGCTTATACGTACAATTTATACATGAACTGTCTCTTCATGGGGGAAATCAGCTCGTTCTTCGGCTCATCCGCCAAGAATTTTGGGTTCCTAAAATCAAATTGCATAAACGAAACAAATGGAAAGACCCACAGAGAAACTTACAAATTGATGACCTAGTCATTGTACGGAATGAACTTGTCGGTTCGCTTGAATGGCGCTTAGGTCTCATATTAAAGGTTTATTATGGCTCTGATAATCGCGTTCGCGTAGCAGACATCAAAACCCAAAACGGTGTACTTACACGACCAGTTCATAAACTTGTTATTTTGCCTCAACGTCAAAATGAATAAGCTATCCCTATAAATTCTCTATAAAACGTACTCCCTTCCACATGACTCTATATATCGAATTATACATACACTGAACTTTATTCTCTATGAATCTTGTAATCTATCAACTTTCTATCTACTTAACAGAATGAGCCATCGATTATATAACCGGGAGTATCAATGCCCCATTTGTCGCAATGACCACTCACTCAACCACTGTCGTCGATTCGAAGCCTTGGGTGTTGTTGAACGATTGCGGCTTGTTAACCAAGCGTCAGCCTGTTCTAACTGCCTCGCCATGTCTCACGAGATAGATCGCTGTATGAGTTCGTCGTCATGCCGTAAGTGCAACAGGGCACATCACACACTGCTTCACCTTGCCGAGCCCTATTCTGACAACAAGATGATGCTGCCTCCGCCATCAATGGGTTCCCATACCACCATTCTCACAATGACGGTGTTCGTGGAAATTAAAACTCCGTATGGTACCTATGAGGTTCGTGGTTTAGTTAATCCGGGTAAGGCCCGAACAACCATCATGTTCTCAGAGGTGCAAAAACTTGGCTTAGACATAAGCGGTGGAGACACAGATCCCACATGTCAACTTATAATACTCTCGAGACACGATCTCAGTAAATTCGTCCAATGTACGGCGTTGGTCGTAAATGGTGAATATGGCAAACACCCTCTACACCAAGCTGACAAGGAAGCCATCACTAAAAACTATCCTCTGTTGTGTTTAGCCGACAAGTACTTTTGGGGTTCCTACCAGGTCCGCTTTATCATTGGTGCTGACCTGTTTCCTAAGATTCTATGTGGCGCACCGCGCACCGCCGAGGGAGCACCAGCAGCAATACCGACTATCTTCGGGTGGTCATTCTGCGGTGAAATAAAAAGAGCCACTGCCGACACATATTAACAGGTTGTATTGTATAGTACTGTATAATATTGTATATGTTGTTAACTTTGCTAAACTTCACCTGTAAATCCTTTGCAACTATTTTCACGAATTTTTATTTTTTGCCTCATACGTACATCTTTCAACGATTTTTCTGGCCTCTTTGGGCGTTATCATATCTCAAATAAAACAAGGTGTGAAAAGTAGCTTCTCCGTGGCTCGCCTTGACGATTTAAAAACAAAATTAGATTTTAATACAGTTGCAAAGGAGTCTGAAGTTGCACAATTTGCTTAAATTCTCCTCACTATTGATCCTCTATTTCAAATTTAATGGTCTTTCACGCTCTTACATACCCTACAGTCACTGAATCAACATTACTGTTATGAGTCATGTGGCAAGGCCACTTCTATTTTTTGTTTTTTCCTTATAAGGGAATTAATCTTTCATATTATTGAAGTACTTATTTTTGAAGCCTTTTTAAAACTTGTAAACCATATTTGAATTAATAGTTTAAGATAGGTGGCCACACCACCAAAAACTTTTTATCATCATAATCACTGAACTTTTCCTTTGTTAACATTTTTTCACATATTAGTATTAAGCTCATAAAAACTTACACTTGAATTTTCCTATGGTTCTAAAAAAAAAAGAAAAAAAAAAAGATCTTTGAATTCATCGGAGTATGATTCTGTTCATATACTTGAGCTAACTAAGATTTTCTATTAGTCTAAGAAATAATCAATGAATTTACAATTTTTTCTTGTATGTGGCAACACCACGTTAAAATTTTGCTGTTGAAGCCTTAATTTCATCCATGTATGATTATAATTTTTACATATTATTCATAACTTCATAATTAAGCTAAATTATCTTCTCTCCCTAGATTTTAGTTTTGCCAACCACTTCACTGTGCTGCCTCAAGTTTTTTTTTCCCTTTGCAGTACCCTGCAAGGCGGGCGGCATGTTCGCGACGCAGTCAAATGGTCGCTAGCGACACTTTGACTTCGGCGCGACTTGCATTCTATTGTGAACGCGCCCTTGCTGCGGTGCTGCCAACAGTAAAATATCCAACGAAAATGATACGTCAATGGATTGTTCCATTGCCACGTCATTCCTGCACATATATCTTGTACATTTTTAACGTCACTTTTTTTCTTTCTGACAGCAGCGAGCACAAGTCTTTTGTTCTTTTCTCTTAAAATACTTAAACCTAGATATATAAAAATAACTTAAAAGTAATTTCGCGTTAACTTAGATATAAAGTAAATACAATTAAAAGAAAATAAAAGTTTATAACGGCAGCAAAAAAAATCATCTCGTCTTATCATTTCTTGGCCCTGAGAAAACCAGCGGGACATCATTTTGCGCACGGTGTGGCGGAGCACCCTTTGGTAAGAAGTATACTTGGGCGCTCGGAAGGCGCCTTCGGTGCAGATAAAGCGTAAGGCGTCAACACAAGGTATTATCAACCCGTACCCGCACACCAAATTTAATTTAAATACCTTGTATGGTTTGCGAGTTATGACCATATCAAATTAAAAATTTAATGCGATGCCACGCCCTCTGGTGAGCATTTACAAAGTTTAAACCTAGTTCATTCTTCATTGTATGCTAATATCTAACATTACCCGAAGTTTCATTAAAATCGCTGTAGCCGTTTTCGAGAAAAAGTTTTGCTCGTTCCAAACATACATAAGTACATAGGTACATAAGTACATAAGTACATACAATTTTATCTCGTATAAGAAGAGAAGATTTGCGTCCATTTAACCATTTAATTAATTTTTTTCCTGAGCGTTATTTGGCCATTTTTCTTATGATTTTTAAGTATTTGGCTTAGGGCCAAATTTCTTTCCTTGCGTTAAACAGTATCTGAGATATGTCAAATTTTGTTTAATAAGGGAGTAAATTCGCCCATTTTTCTAGCCTATAATACTCCCCTGATCTACACTAATAAACCCTGAAATTTTCATGTAAATCGGTCAAGTGGTTTTTGAGTCTTTAAAAGACGAACAGACAGACAAACAAACTTCAACTTTATATATATTAAATTTATTAAAAAAAAGTTGCCCAGTTGGGCCAATAGTCGTCGAAGACATTTTCGTTAACGACTGTGTCATCTATAATGTCTACATTCAAAACTCTAGGGACATGATAGATGACAAAGTGACAAAATCTTTTAAGATGTCTGCAATTAATTCAAAAATACTTAATTTAAAATTTATCATTAGAAGCATACCTTTTTTTAATTTTAATTAAATTTTATATTTTGTTATCAACCCCATTCCCGTTGATGTTTTATGGGGACATTCGCCTTTGTAATTGAAAAAAAAAACACTTTTTAAAAATTTTATTATGAAAAAACTATTATACTTATTTTTCAACAATCTGATATCAATCAGATTATCGCCGATTCCCTTGGTATAAGTGAATTTCTTCAAAGAGTGTTCACAATTCCTGCACCTACAGGTGAAGGAACTCAACCACGAGTTGACGAAAATTTAAAAAACGCTGCCAAAACTGTTAAGGAGAAATTGAATAAAAGAATTTAAGTCACAATAGCATTCGATGGAGCTTTGCTTACACCGGAGTGTCTATCTAGAAGCAAAAATCCATTTCATGGCCTTACACCTACAGGCAAATTTTATGATAATATTACATTCTTTTCAATTAATGGAATTGATTATAATATTGTTATCAGACATAGCTACTTGCTTAGCAATGGTATTATAGCTAGTTCAGAATTATCCACTCATTTATTGTCTTTAGAACAAAGTCTCGAAAATTGTTATATTTGGGCGAAAGGTTTCATATTTACCAATGCCTAATATCTAATATACCCGCAATAGACGTTTTGCCACGTTATAAAGAATATAACTTTTTGGTAACTGATGTTGAAAAAATTTACTTTTTTAGTGATTTAACTCACTTACTTCAATTATTGAAGCGCGCTATTATTAACAATAGATTAGAAATTGATGGCAAACTGCTATATTTTGGAGTTTTCGAAAAGTTAAAAAGTGTAGGACTCGCGCCAAAGAAATTTAATGATCATGTTTTATAATAAGAGCTAGTAGTTTTGATGACAGAAATTTTGAAGACTTGCGGGTTGTATTGTACAAAGATATAGCAGAAAAGATCAATTCTAAACTTGATTTAGGGTTTTTTCAAAATGATGATAATGCCGCAGCAACAAGCAAATTTATACTGATTTGTCATAATTTCATTGATCTAATATTATTGAATAATAATTGCACAATAGATAACTATGAACATGTAATAAGCATTATAAATTTGTTTGAATCACAGCTGCGATCAATCAACGCCACCTTATTTAATAATACTTTCTTTCTATACGCAATTCAATCCCTAAAGTTATTTTTGGAAGAATTAGTAACAAAAGTAGAAAGAACTAATCTTTATCTTTTGAATCAAAACTTGTTGGAAAAATTCATTAAATTTTTTCAACGTCTAGGAAGTGCACCAACCCTTTCTGACATTGAAAATAATATTGAACAAAAAACACAAGAGATTCAAAACTTAATAAGAAATTCTAAGGAAAATAATATAGATTTCAGTTTTGCACAATATTTTCGAACACAATATTTTTGTACATTGTACAGTTTAAAATACGAGCAGCGGTAAATTTCACAGTTCGATAATTCGAATAAGATTTTTTTTCTTAGACTGCGATCACCAATTTTTTTCGCGACCCTGTATTTTACAATTTTACAGCAAAATCAAAAAATTTACCGCTGCTCGTATTTTAAACTGTACAATGTACAGTGTACATTAGGTCGGGTCAATTTGTACGGGAGGCAAAAAATTGACAAAGAGTATAGCAACAAACAAATATATGGAAAATTCTAAAAAACTTTGCCCAAGAAACGATGTGACAAAAATCAATTTCGAGCCGCCGCACAGTTCGAAATTTGGGAAGTTTAGCGGAACTTTATTCAATTTTTGAAATATATAAAATGCGTAAGATTATTCATTATTTCAGTAGCTTAATATCCCACCTCATACTCAGTTTGGTGAAAAACCCTGCCAAACAACTGCAAAATGCACCTGAAACTTGCATTACTTATTCAATCATACTTTTTGCCTATTAAAAGCTTTTCGATTTGTTAAAGTTAATAGAGTGGTACATACAAACGGTAAGTCAGTAGGCCGCGAAAGAATTAATCTTTATCTTTTGAATCAAAACTTGTTGGAAAAATTCATTAAATTTTTTCAACGTCTAGGAAGGGCACCAACCCTTTCTGACATTGAAAATAATATTGAACAAAAACCACAAGAGATTCAAAACTTAATAAGAAATTCTAAGGAAAATAATATGGATTTCATTTTTGCACAATATTTTCGAACACAATATTTTTGTACATTGTACAGTTTAAAATACGAGCAGCGGTAAATTTCACAGTTGGATAATTCGAATAAGGTTTTTTTTTCTTAGACTGCGATCACCAATTTTTTTCGCGACCCTGTATTTTACAGCAAAATCAAAAAATTTACCGCTGCTCGTATTTTAAACTGTACAATGTACAGTGTACATTAGGTCGGGTCAATTTGTACGGGAGGCAAAAAATTGACAAAGAGTATAGCAACAAACAAATATATGGAAAATTCTAAAAAACTTTGCCCAAGAAACGATGTGACAAAAATCAATTTCGAGCCGCCGCACAGTTCGAAATTTGGGAAGTTTAGCGGAACTTTATTCAATTTTTGAAATATATAAAATGCGTAAGATTATTCATTATTTCAGTAGCTTAATATCCCACCTCATACTCAGTTTGGTGAAAAACCCTGCCAAACAACTGCAAAATGCACCTGAAACTTGCATTACTTATTCAATCATACTTTTTGCCTATTAAAAGCTTTTCGATTTGTTAAAGTTAATAGAGTGGTACATACAAACGGTAAGTCAGTAAGGCCGCGAAATTTTTATCATTAATTTTTTGATAAAATTGTCACTTGTTGGCATTCAAATAATTGTAAAATCTTTTCTTACTCGTATGTGATTTGTTTGTGAAATTTGTGCTTTTTAAGAAGTGGATAAGATTCACATTTTCAACTTCATTGGATACTTTAAAAGGTGTTATTACAAATTGCCATTTTGAAACGTACAAAATTTGAAAGGTAGGTTTATCCTCTACTGGAAACACAAAACATCTTTTGCGATATTTTGCGATCTTCTTTTTAACTAAACCTTTTCCAGAATGTCTTTGGAAATTTCATATAACACCGAAATTTCATGAGAAACCGACATCGAACGCCATCGTTGGTTTTGTTTTGGAAAAAATAGGCTCACCAACACCAACATCTGACACTCTCCATAGTTTAAAGGTTTCTTTTTCGTACGCTAGTTTATAATATACAAAATAGATAGCGGGAATCCTCTCGAAATTTAGAAGCATTTCTGAATAAAAATGCAAGAAACAGCAAATACCCCTTGTCTTACCCCCTTAATTTTGTATGGTGTTTTAATAAGAAAATGGTTATATCTATCAAGTTTCATAGCGATATCTGGTATGGGAGCAGAAATACAACGTTTTAAGCATTTTCATATATGGGGGGTATAATAACACCTTGTCTGATCCCCCATAATTTTTGCATAGTGTTTTGCCAATTAAATATATATCCAAGTATTAAGTTTCATAACTATAACTGCTATATGTGCTGAGATATGAATTAAGTTCCGCTAGACTCTGAAAATTTCGCACTGTGCGCCGTAAATTACGTTGAAGTTTTGATGTACTACTTTAAAATACAATAAGAAAAAAATAATTCAAATTTTTTTTACTTGTTTCATATAAAATTATTTAAAGTATTTGAATTTTTTGTTTTTCTTTATTGATTTTTAAAGTACTTCATCAAAACTTTAACACAATTTTCGGCGGCTCGAAATTGATTTTTGTCCCATGGTTTTTTGGGCAAAGTTTTTTAGAATTTTTCGTAGATTGTTTTGTTGCTATACTCTTTGCCGCAAAAAAATTTTACCCGGCCTAGTGTACATACATAATTTCAGAATTTACCGTTTTAACGGTTTCTTTGACCGGAATTTGCTTGGCGTTTTCCATATTTAATCAAAAGCCGCACTTGTAACTGTAATTTGTAATCAAAAATTACTTTACTTTTTTTTTAAATTCGAAATTATAAATTTTGCTTTGTTTAATTTCTACTTAAAAAAAAACAACGCACTACCTTACTAACGCACTGCCCGGCACCGCTTCACCGTGATAAGTCCGGATTTACACTAGGAAATTCTATGAAAGAAATTTTTGTCTATTCTCTTTTGTGAATTTTTTTTTGCGTTTACAATTAAAAAATAAACAAATACGAACTCAAATTTAATTTATTTAATATTAGTTCAAAAACAAAATAAACAGCAAAATACCATTTGATTAAAGAAATTTTAGAATGCACTAAAGATGCAGTTGATATTAACTCGGACGATAGTGATAAAGAAGACATCATCATAGGTTTGTGGTGGCTCTGTGCAGTGCTTCATTTAATTGTGTTGCGTTATTTCATTGGAATTACTTCACAGAGCTGTTTGTGGCATTAAAATTAAATATTCTTTTATTCGAAATAAATTTTTAAAAATGTAGGATTGATTGATCTATGTGGAAGAGCTTCATCATTGCCCGCTCCAAGACCCAAGAAACTGTGGATAAAGCCATGGTGAGAAGCCAGGAGGGAGCGCGGCTTCCTTATGTAATAATTGCTGACGATGCGTTACCCATGCAGAAGCATATTATGAAGCCATATCCGTATCACACGAATTGCGACCGCAAAAAAATTTTCAATAGGAGGCTTTCACGTGAAAGACATGTTGTTGAACATGCGTGAACATGGTTCAGAATTTTCCTTACAAAAATTCAGTTAAAAGTAGAGGCTGTTGAATTAATCACTTTCGCTTGTTGTGTTCTCCACAACTTTCTTTTGGAAAACGATTCCAACTACATAAATAGTGTCGAAAAACCCGCCGAAAGCTGCACTTCCATTTCAGATGAATACAAATTATACAACCCTCGAAAGGGTGAGGCAGAAAAAATTCGGCAGGATTTTATGGCCTATTTCAATAAAGAAGGCAAGTTGGATTAGCTGTAATGAAGGACACGATATTAAATAGAAAGTGATTAATACTGGATGCGGATTTAAATATTTTGTTAGTGCTTATTTAGACCTTAATAATGTCCAAAAACGAAAGAGTTTTTTTACCTAAAAACGAAAGATTTTTTTTACTCGGAACTAATGGAAAATTGAACTCAAACCGATTTTGCTTAAGTCGACTTAAGCTATTTTTTCTTTCTGGCACATATATTATTGCATATTGAATATTTTGTGTTGGGCTTCAAATATCGTGTTTTCATTGGGCGTTATTTCCGACTTTTTTGGCGTAAGTGGTGATAAAGTTTAATCATCGTCTTCATCAACCAACGCTTTAATGCACATTTCCAACTCCTCATCATTATACTGTTCATTTGACAATGAGAGGGCTGACGCTGAGGTAGACGGTGCCAAGGACTTATTTTTAGATTTTTCCACCAGCTCATTCATTAGGCACTGCACCTGCCATGCAGCACTTTGCTGGTCTTCGGCATCAATTTCATCCATTTGGCTTGTAACCAAAGACCCAAACCATGCAAATTTTTTTTGTCATTTGCCTTGCTTTTTTCTATTAAGGATTTAAGACCACTAAGGTCTTTTTGAAAGGCATGAAAGTGCTGCTTTCCGGTCTATGAAAAAATAATTTTATTGTTTATGTTAAAAATTCAAATTCATATTCAAAAGTTTTTTACTCAGACTGCAATGGAGATTTAAAAGCTGTCTGAGAAAAAATTGCTCGAGAATATTTATCATAGAAAATCAAAAGAAGTGAAACAACCAACACTATTACAAAATAATTATTTGGTTGTATTAGTAGTTTTGAAATTCAACTTGCTGTGGTGACTAAGAGAAATGTTGGCTTACCACTTAGGGTATTTTGTCCCAAATTAGGGAGTTATTTGACTTTTTTTTAATAATGTAACAAATTTTCAATATATTTAGGGCAATATCTTGAAAGTTAGTGAGTGATATTAAAAAATTAATTAAATAAAGATACGTTTAATGCTTTTGTAAGGCAAAAAATCATTTTCGTCTTTATTATCTCGAAATGATAAAATTGGGCAACATTGCAAGAAATTAAATTTGACATTTCATTTCACCATACGTTTGTTTACATTTTTTCGCTCAAAAAATTGCAAAAATTTGGAAAGGGACGTGGTTTTTTTAATATAATATTTTATTTATATTTTATTTATATTTTATTATATTGTATTCCATATTATAAATAATATTTCAATTCATTCCAGAGCGATCAGTTTTTCTTAAAACTTCAACGTTTATATTCTTAAATATTGATAGAATATTCAGGCATGTTCTGAAATCCGATTCACTTCGGAATCGGAAACGGATTTTTGTTTGAACAAGTAAAACTTGCTTATGGTTCCTTTTCGATTTACCGAAACATAAATCCGATTTGATGTTAATTATCGAAATGCGGAGCTCTTGCAGATTGCTTTCATTCCGATTCCGAAGTGAATCGGATTTCAGAACATGCCTGATTAATTTTTAACTTTTCTTTTATAGAGACTTCAGAATGCCAAAAAGGTGCATTTTGTGGTGCGAAGGAGTCGTGAGTCTGCATAGGTTCCCGGACAGGATTAAGCAGAATGAAAGGTGAGTGCACTTACATATGCACACAAAATGTTATGAAAAAAGTGTGTGCCAGATAGTGGTAAAAGCGATTGTGACCAAGGTGCATTGTTATACCCTACACCCAAGGTATATTCACGTTGTCCTTTCGTTTGTATCGCAGAGAAGAAGGCGTAGCAGAATAGAAATCCATGGCGCTACATTATGGATACGGCAATGTTCGTCTTTATGGCTGGCTGTCTGTTTGTCTGTCTGTGAAAATCATTTTTTTTTTATACTTTTAAAGGAAGATTAATCATCATTTAGCAAATCGTAACACTCGATTTTTGACTGGAGACACCATGTGTTGTTTTGATTGTGAGCTTATGCCGCGTTTGCAACATATTCGTCGATTTCGAGATACCAGTACGTATAACGCTTAGTCATTATAATTTTTATCATTTAACGTTATTTTGTTGTAGACGCATTTAACTGCGCTGTGGCGTTACATGTACCACATGTATTAATTGGATGCTTTTACACAATCGTACCCAGCTGATCACGATATTATCAATCATTATAAATTGCAACAGGTAATGGAGATTAAATTAAAATTTAAGTCAATTAATTGTATTCATGTTTTGTTATTCTAAGATGCTCAAAATGAAAAAGCACGATGAACTCGAAACACCAACGTTTACAACGTCCATTCCAATTGATATTTCCGAATAAAGAAATACTTCAGATCGACCGTTGGAAGCAAAACTTAAATTTTATGAAGTTTCACATAAGTACACCAATAAATACTTTAATTGGAGTGTATACCATTATTAAAGTTTAATTACGTTTAAGGCTAAAATGTTTTCCTTTTTCTTCATCTGTTTCTTTTTAAGCTGTTTAATCCCGTCAACTGCTCCCATAAATTGTCAAGTATTTATACATAAAGAAGAAATATTTTATACAAGTTATGAACTTTTTTTTTTATTCATATTTAGAAATTAAATTTTTGTTTTCAATTGTTTTTACATAGAAATTAATTTAAATTTACTTTAAAAGTTACTATGTTGACTAACAAAAAAAAAAAAACGCTGTTATTTTACTATTCACCAAGCAAACGAAAATCTTTTGTAAATACAGCTTTTACAAAAACATACTTTTAATAATAATAAATGATTCATATATTTGATACAAGAATTACAATAATTTTGTTATGTTGGGTAAATATTATCTAACAAATATTCGTTTACATAGATATTAAAGATATGAGTCGGGTACTTTCGTTTGATACACAAAGAATTGAAATTAGAAGCATGGAAAATTCTAAAACTTATAAATAAATCCTTATCTTCGTAATAGTATGGTAACTAGCTACCATTGGCAAAATCATATCGTCTGGTTAAAACTACAACTAGACATCTACATTTTTTGATGTTTTGACTTAAGTATACAGAAACATGAAGAAAAAACGACTCTACGCCTCAGTCTAGTTGGCTTTTTGAAATGTTGTCCTTATCCTTAAGAAGTAGGAAACTTGAAAATTTCATACAAAAATCGAATTGCAAAGAACTTAAAAAGCGTTTTTCTCTCTCGATGGATCAGCTAATTTCGATACAGGAATTGTAAAAGCTTCTTCGACTTCAGCAGAGTTAAGATATAATTCGTTTAAGTTAAAATTTTCTATTGTTCTAAATACAGGCATTATCGCAGCATGGAGGATATATTAAGGCACCTGTACCCCAAATTGTAATACGCTCTCTAGATAATCCTATTTCTTCTTCTGTTTCTCTTAGTGCACAAGTCACAAAATCTACATCTTCGGGATTCTTTAAGACCACCTAAAGAGAAAAAGAAATAAGTTTGTAAACAATTAACTTATACATATGAAGCACTCCACGCCAAGTGTACCAGCTCAAAATTTTTTTTCTTCGATTTCGCTCAAACTTGGCAATATGGTAGATCCGGTGTGCAAGAACAACAATCCGTTACAAATAATATGTTTACCTTTAAAATTTTATGACTTAAATCAGCCAACTTGCGTTTATGCAATATCCATAATTTTAGCCGTAGCGGATGCATGTCGCTGCCTTAATTCAGCCAAGTCGCGCCCAACTTTATGCAGATAAAGTGCATGCGTTTCAGTTTCTTGCTCTTGACATTTTATGCGCAACTTAAGATCGATAAAACCAATCAAGGGCACTGGTATAAACTTTTTCGGGTCAGGATTATCCAATTTAGCTTGACGCCACATACTAGGGTCGATGCCTTTTGGATGATTTTTCAAGTACTCTTTAAGCTGATCTTCATCGGGTAAAACAAGAGCCAAAACTTCATAAACACCAAGATTTCCAAGCTGTGGTCTTACGTTAGCCTGATTTAAATAATTTTCCAGATCTGTTGTCAGAATACGTTTTGCTTCATTGGGAACAAATTGTGATTTCTCCGCAACATAAATTACAGTTGTTGAGCTTTAGAAAGAATAATTAACTCAGGATTAACGCATTTATTTACTTTTTGTATTCGTACTTACTTGATATCCAAAGTGGTTTAATAAAATTAAGTGCTACATTTTATTTTACTTTCTCTATTTTTATTTTCGTTTAGATTATTTTGAGAAATGTCAGAATCAGCTGACTACTTATTCACCAAACTCGCCTTGTTCACGGTTGCATTTTTCCCTTCAGTTCCACCCGATCACACAGGAGATACCACCGTCCCACTCGTTCACCCCTTTTTGCCCTGCTCCCTCACCATGGTCCCATTCGTTTCTCTGCTGCCGTTTTTTTTCATTTCACCTCGGCGTTGAAAGTTGCCAGTACGGTCGAAGTACAAAAATATATCCCGGAAAAATACATACTTTTATTTAAAAATGCATTATTCCCAGTATCGGCAATTGATTAGAGGAATAATCATAGTTTTTGTATATCTTAAAGAAAATATTCTACATTTTGTTAAAATTAGAAATATTGATTACAAATAAATAAATAAAGAAATTGTGACATTTTACGAAAAAAAGCTAGACGTTTAGGCTGGATTCTATCCGCTCACCATTAGCTTAAAGTGCTTAATTTAACACAGATAAATTTGCGTGTTTAATTATTAAGCGCAAAGTAGACTGTTGATGTGGTAACTACGTGTCAACACGCTGCCGTCGAAAACACAGCTATTAGTACATGAGGAAATAACGCCCAAGGAAATAACGCGTTATTCAATTTTTTAAAAATAAAACGAAATAACGCCCAAAAAAAACGAAACAAAGCCCAAATTTTTGGGCGTTATTTCTAAAATGATTATCGCCCAAATTTATATGAAAATAATTTGGGCGTTATTTCGTTTTTGTTTTTGGGCGTTATTTCATATTTTTCGGGCGTTATTTCGTTTTTTATTTTGGGCGTTATTACGTCATTTTATTTTTTGGGCGTTATTTCGTTTTTTTTGGGCGTAATTTCCTTGGGCGTTATTTCCTAACGCCTAGTACATGAAGTTAAGGCGATCATTTTGTACAAATTGTCCGAAAATAAGTAGAAAATATAAAATAAAATTTTTCTATATCTCGCTTGGTTTTCAAGGTATAAAACTTAAGCAATACGAGAATTTTAAGAATTTTTAAGTGTGTTACTTAATGAAATTTATATATTGAAGATTCATTTTTTTAATTGAACTTTTTGTCATATAATTGCAAAGATCGATTTACATATAAATCTATCAATGCATTTTCTAACACATAATTATGACAAATCAAGGAACGGATTAAAAACACGGCTATAGTGACATATGTTTCGTCTTTCGCCACAAAGACTCATCAGACTATTTTTGTTGTAATTATAATTGAAAAATTGCAAGTTTGAAAACTTTTTGTGTTTTTGGCCTGGGCGGGAGTTGAACCAAGAACCTCCTGGTTGGTAGCAGAAGTCGTTACCACTGCACCAGCCTTGCCCGGCTGCGAAGCCGACTTTTGCCAGTTTTGTTTGTGTGTTAATACGTATTGATATATCATAATTGTTGTTTGTGTTATTTATTGATATTTGGTATAGTTGTTCCTTTGGAACAAATTCAATACCGATTGCAGGTGGTTCCACCTTATCAGGGCGTGTTCTCCCAAATAACTTTAAGAATTTTTAAGTGTGTTACTTAATGACATTTATATATTGAAGATTGATTTTTTTAATTGAACTTTTAGTCATATAATTGCAAAGATTGATTTACATATAAATCTATCAATTAAAAAAAAAATCACAATACGAGAATATTGAATAAATTTCTGATTTGTTAGATATGACGATGTTTCCACATAAAACGTTCTAAAATAAGTCGAAAAATTTTAATAAAATTATGCAATATCCCGCTCCGTTTTTGAGATGGAAGACTTAAGGCATAAGAGATATTGAAAAATATGCTTGAAAAATTAATTTCAAGAAAATTTAACTCTGTTTTTACATAAAACGACCTAGGATAAATCGAAAAAGTTAAATAAAATTTTACGATATCTTGCTTTGTTTTGGAGATAACTATTAAAAAAATTCCGATGGCGAGTTAGCACATAATTTAATATTTACTCTAACTATTGGCAAAAAAAATTAGTAGGAAGAATGTGACACAAATTGAAGTAATTTTATTTATTCATTTAATTTGCCCAAGTGATTTTTAGAGTGCTTGCGTCTATATTTTCATAAAATTTTATTGGAATTAAATTCCCAAGTAAATCCCAGAAAAATCCAGTAATCGCCTGATAATACCCAAAATTAAGAATGAACTCCCACAAAAGTAAATTCCCAACATAAGGTAGCATGGTTTAGCAAATTACACGCATTCTCTGACAGCCAATACGTGTGTGCAGAGGACGTCGGCAGAACTAAGCTTCACTTCTTTTGATTTTCTATGATATTTATTCATGACAAGATCAATTATAAAAATGAAAAGCACATTTAAATGATTTGAGGAGTAATCGAACAAACAGTAACATTTCCATGCTTCCTTTTTTTTCAGAAATCAATAAAATGTGATTAAAAAAGGTAGCATATTTTTTTTTTAAAATATGTTTATGCATAAATATACACTAAAAAAACTGCCTTACAATCGCGTTTTTTCACATTTAAAAACTTTCATATTAATGGAGGAGATAACTGAGTTTGAAATTTCGAAATGTTATCTTTTCTCAAGAAATGTTGGAAATTTTACTTTTTGATAATCATTAAACTGAAATGATGCCTTGTAGGAGCAATTAAAGCAACTGAAAATTTTCGACGAAGACTATGATTAGTGATTAGTATTAAATAGGTAAATGTAATTTTTCGTCAGAACTACAAAAAAATTGTAAGTGGAGTGGAAATGTTACTTTTTGTTCGGAAATCGACGAAAAACGCAGGTTTCTTGGGAACTGTTATTCTTTGAACCGCCAAATTCAACTGGAATGTGTAGTTCATAGTTTTACAGACGATTCTTCAAAAAAAAAAAAGCAAAAAGACAAAAACTGGAAATGTTACCTTTTGTTCAACTACTCCTCATTTAAAATTGTGAAAATTATTTAAAATTATCATCTTCGCTTTTTTTATTGTCTCTTGACTGTTTTTGTTTAACCTTCTTTCCTTATTGCAGCTGCTTTGGCTGTTTTCTTTTGACAGCCAAGAGTCATCGGTATTAAGGATACCGTCATCTGTTGACTGAAAATAATTGAAATAATAAATTAGTCAATTAAATAATCTAAGGAACCCTCATTTTAGATTTACCAAGCTGTCCGCTCTCTCATAGTCGTCATCCAGAAGGGAATCGTTGGTTTCTCCAATGGGCTAATAAGATAAAAATTTTTTCTTAGTAGTGAATACGAGTTTAAATATAATTTTACAATATACTATATAAGTTTACTATAGCTCTCAAAGGTTTTTATTTTTTCAAAAAGAACAAACGAGTTTTGATACGTTTTTTGCTTCGTTTATGAAAAAAATAAAAAAATGCTGTTACGCCTTTTTGCATTTCATATGACGAAATATGCCTCTATATGTGCTGTGCCAGGATTGACTTGCGTGTGTTGTGACAAAAATGACAACTGATCGAAGCACCACAGCTTTGGCTGGTATACATCGCATGCCCCAGCGCCGCTTTCTTTGGACTTCGCAATTTGTTTTTGCTCCGTCATAAACTGCATGCGCAAATGTTTCCATTTCTTTTTGACGCCGTCTAAACTTATTTCTTTGTCGTTTCCTTTTAATTCGCTTACAATATTGTTATATGCTTCAGTTTTTTTTGTTCTATATAAATAGCCTTGCGATTTTACGAAATAAATGCAGTCATGTTGCTGAATCAACTCTATTAGCTTTTCCGTTAACTCCCAACTCCATTTGAAAGTCATTGTTGATCCTTATGTCTGGTATTTTTATGGAGCTGAAAAAAATGTATTATGTAAAATTAGCGAGCTCAACAAACTTCTGTCCTACGATTTTGCGCGTAGGTTACATTTGCCAGAACTAGGTAAAAAATACCTGGTTGGTGGAACGTAAGCACTAGGCACCCGGACTTAAAAATTAAAATAAATGGATTTCGATAAATAAGAAAAGTCGCAAATCCCAAAACCTCCTATTGGGCTCCCCTACTAAATATAATATTAGAACAAATAAAACTTACTGATGATACATAGTTTGGAGATGCACTTTACAGGTGGAGCGAATTCTAATTTTTTCCTTTTTGGTTTTGAGCTACCCCAATAGCTTTTCGAATCTACAAAAGGTTCAAGGAATTATTCGGCCACTCGTGGAGTTATATTGCCAACACCAATCTTGTCGTTTTACGATGAATTAATTTTTAATAATTCTCAAAATTTTCTATTTAAAAAGACTCTATTTTTTTAAATTTATTGTCATCAGCAATATGTCAAACGACAAACGAATGAAAATAAAGAGCAATGTCAAAAAGTTTCAAATAACGAACAGAACAAAAGAGAATTTCCGAGTACGGCAAACTGTGTACTCGTCCCTTTACGTTTTTCCCCTCTTGCTAACAAGCTGAAAGAATTTCTCAAAAAAATTTCCTAGTGTAAATCCAGACTTATTAGGTTTTGATTACGATAAATAATACATTTCCACACCACCCTTGAGGTAGTATTATGGTGCGTTACCGATTTTTTTAATGGGTGTTCGGTTCCCCTATAGGCCTATATCACCCATTCGAACCACCATACTACATATGTATGTGTTCGAATAACTCTATTTTACAAATTATGTCTAGCAGTTTCAGCTATGATCCTTGATAAACATTGCATTAAGCAGTTTAACACATCATCCAGAATTTCAATATTATGTTCGCGGCATGGAGAGTTGCCAAACAAATTCGAATTCTGTTCTATAATATGTGCTTTTACGGATTGTAAAGTAATAGTAGCATTATTTGCTGGATTTGCAGTCATCAGATCTCTCAATCCGTTTAAGTATGGATGATTAAACGGTTGAAAGAAATCACGATTTTCTAATTCTATTTTTAATAGTCTAATATTTTCTCTACACGTAGTGCAATTTAGCCTTTCTACAATACTCATTACACTATCTCTTCGAAAATATTGTGCAAAACTGAAATCCATGTTATTTTTCTTAGAATTTCTTATTAAGTTTTGAATCTCTTGTGTTTTTTGTTCAATATTATTTTCAATGTCAGAAAGGGATGGTGCCCTTCCTAGACGTTGAAATAATTTAATGAATTTTTCCAACAAGTTTTGATTCAAAAGATAAAGATTAATTCTTTCTACTTTTGTTACTAATTCTTCCAAAAATAACTTTAGGGATTGAATTGCGTATAGAAAGAAAGTATTATTAAATAAGGTGGCGTTGATTGATCGCAGCTGTGATTCAAACAAATTTATAATGCTTATTACATGTTCATAGTTATCTATTGTACAATTATTATTATTGTACTTTAGATCAATGAAATTATGACAAATCAGTATAAATTTGCTTGTTGCTGCGGCATTATAATCATTTTGAAAAAACCCTTAACCAAGTTTAGAATTTATCTTTTCTGCTATATCTTTATTCAATACAACCCGCAAGTCTTCAAAATTTTTGTCATCTCAACTACTAGCTCTTATTATAAAAACGTGATCATTAAATTTCATTGGCGTGAGTCCTGCACTCAATTTCTAATCTATTGTTAATAAGAGCGCGTTTCCATAATGGAAGTAAGTGAGTTAAATCACTATAAAAGTAAATTTTTTCAACATCAGTTACCAAAAAGTTATATTGTTTATATTTATATTCTTTTGTGGTTTGCATCAGATATTTCAACTGTCAACTATCGGGCAGTGCAAGTGTACGGGCATTTCAAACACATAAACGGAAAATAAGTAGTTTATGATTTTTTAAAGTTTTATGTACAGTCACCAACCCAGGAAAAAGTAGGACCATTTGTTAGAAAAAACGATGTAAGTTTTGATGGTTGTCATAGTTTTTCAAGTTTCAAAATTCTAAAAATTTAAATTTTGTTAGTACGACTGAGGCAATCATAAGACGATATAAGGCGAGGAGACTGTACAAAGCGAAATTAACGGTCCCGAGAACCACTGCCCGTTGAGTAAAGGAACGCCATAAAAAGATAATTCCTAGTCGTAATTTGGGCTTTGCGTGCATTAACGCCCCAAGTCGAAAAATGGCATTTCGAGATAATTCAATTTAAAGTTTCTAAATGTTGTAAAAAGAACAAACCATCATTTAAACCTTGGAAAACAAATTTATTCAATTAACGCTAATAAAATGAGTAAATAATTACCGCTAACACATACTAAATACTTATGCATACCCGACTAGAAAATTTTGTGCGGCGACAATTAGGGCCCGTTAGTTTTGCCTAACCAGAACGTTAGGGCCAAACGCGGGATCCTAACAAGGCCCTGATATCGGATGTAACGGTGTTCCCCATATATCCCAATGAGGAATGCCTAATGCCGGCCTAATTAGGTAGGCGTTCGTATTTAGGATAATTTGAGGCTTACCAAACTAGGCCATCGTGGGGATTTAGCACTTGACCCTAGGCAAAACCAATTGGGCCCTAATTCACGCCTAACTAATAATAATCTTCAAATCAATAAAACGAAAAATAGCTCTGTATTTTTTTAGTAATTTATTAAAAATATTATTTCTTATTTCTATCTTAATTTTTTAATAATTGTTAATATGCTTAATTATAATAACTGATCACATTACTGCCGTAAAAATATATAAGCCCGCAACTTAAGTTACGGCCTTTTTAACTTTATTTCCCCATCGGATTAAGCAATTTTTTATCTATATTTCAGTCCAATCGCCAATTTTTTACGTTTTCCACTTCTCTTGCAAATTGCAAATAAAGAAATGTAAACATTACACCCTGTTTTCATATTTTTCATAATTAAAATCATAAAAGGCAGTAACTCCATACAAAAAAGATGAAAAATGAAATAGATTTTATAATTATCTGACAGATGGAATATGACACCTGTCTAAAAATTGGCATGATGTTAGTTCATTCTATTGTCAACAAGTAACCAAAAGCATTTGCGCGTCAATTTATTGAAAATAAAAAATTTTCGAAATGGGATTCAAACGTAATAGTGTGATTGCTCTTTATTTGGCTGGAAAATCGCAACCAGCAATTGTTCGTGAGCTGAAACATTTAAAAGTGAATAAAATGTTTGTGTATCGGACCATAACACGTTACAATGGTACCGGCAGCGTTGCCAAACGACATGGTGGTGGTCGGAAAATAACTGCAACATCACCAGAAATGGTTCGAAAGGGGAAGGCCAGAATTGAGCGAAATCCGAGACGCAGTGGCAGACAAATGGCTGCCGAGCTGAAAATATCGGGTGAACGAATGCAACACATATTGTCAAACAAGCTCGGACTAAAGGCCCTCAAGTTCCAAAAGGCGCATGATCTCACTCCTGCTCAAAAAAAAGTTAGGCTCGATAGAGCCAAGGAGTTGTTGCGCTTGCACGCCGCCGGAAATCTGTCACAAATTGTCTTCTCTGATGAGAAAAATTACTGTATCCAGCAATATGTAAACAAACAAAATGATCGGGTTTACTTGACAGAGAGGTCCTACGAAAATCTGAATGTTCGTTTGGCCACCAGGACGCAGGCACTACCGCATGTGATGGTTTGGGCTGCAGTGACTGCTGATGGGCGCTCACCACTCGTTTTTTTGGCCGCTGGCGTCAAAGTAAACGCCCAGGTGTATCGTGAATCAGTGTTGGAGGGTGCTTTACTACCGTGGGCACGCAAACATTTCGGTCGCAAGCCATGGACATTCCAACAAGACTCGGCACCGTCACACAAAGCTCGTGTGAATCAAGAATGGTTAGAAAAAAACGTTCGTAGCTTCATTTCTGCTCAACAATGGCTCTCAAATTCGCCTGATGCGAATCCGCTGGATTTCTCAATCTGGGGTATGTTGGACAGGAAGGTCTTGACTAAAAAATACCAGAGCGTTGATGCGCTAAAAGTGGCCCTTCAACGAGAATGGCGCAAACTTCCACAAAATCAAATTCGTGCAGCATGCGACTCGTTAAGGCCAAAGGTGGTCATATCGAAAATCTCAAGTAGATTATTAAAATTTGAACATTTCCCAACAATTATAGCGTTGGATCAATAAAATCTGTGCATGGAAACTAAAAATATAGTATTTTGAGTTGGTAAGACTTCGAATCAGCCACCCTGTATTATGGAGAATTGCAGGTTGTACAAATAATATAAGTTCGGATTAACAAAAAAGTAATCGTTAGGTAATTTTCTTAAAAAATCGCAAAAAGTCGAAAAATTCGATTTTATCGAATATTTCCTAAACGGCTACTTTCTCGTAAATGTAAGTCAATATTATTTGTAGAGCCTGTAATTCTCCACAAAACAGATTCTGATACTTTTTATCGCGTGACTTACCATTTTCATCAAAAGCTTCCAAAATGGAAAATAATTGAAACCACACGGATTACGGAACAGTCCTTATTGAAAATAAATACAATTGCAATCATATCTGACAATCCTTATTTAGTTTTTGAACCGTAAAGTTTAATAAAATAGGGTTTTAATGAAACAATTGTTTGGAAGAATGAATGAATAATGTATGGAAAGGAAATCTTGAAGAAGTTGCCTTTATTTATAACATTAGCATGGAAGACGAAACGAATCGGGTGACTAAAAATCAATCGTTAATATTAGCCTATTGAAATTTTCATTAAAAACTTGGTTTGACTTAAGCTTCCATTTTAACTCAAAGAATTAAGTTTGTAAACAAAAATTTCAATTCTTGTCTTAACTTTGAAGTTGTAAGCAATTGAAAATCAGTCATTCGATTCGTTTCGTCTTCCATGCTAAGTCTATTAAATAGATATGTATCAACATATCGGCACGAAAATGCAAAAGGACGTAACAACATGGTTCGACATATCACTAGAAATAAGAAAAATTATAGAAGTGCATTTAAAGTGACAATTTACAACCAAAAAGTCAATAGTAAAACTTAAAAAAAAAATTTTGAAATAAAATCTGCTGCGGGTTTCAATCAAAAACCTTTTTTTATCACGTGCAGCACGACCACCATTCCAATCCCTGCAGTGATGAAGAGCTGATGCCAATGATTTTATGATGGTATACTCACTAAGATCTTCTTTCGATTTTGAAAAAGTTTTAACGAAAGCATCTGCAAAGAAAAAAAATTAATTTCATTGGACACTGTTAAGAAATAACGTGACAACCCTAGAAAAATGTTTTTGACTAAAGGATGCAGTTCGATTTTAAATAGTAACATATACATATCTGAATATTATTGCATTTGTTCTTCAACCAGGAAAGAAAAACGTAATTATCTCAAAACATTTTTCAAGAAAGCTGCGCATTATTTCGTAAAAAATTTGTTAAGTATACGTACCCCTTCAGCTGCTTTGGTGCAGTTAAATTTAATTGCCAATTCGCAACTTAAAGTATAACGCAAATGCGCCGGCTGACGACCAACCCAATCAGCGACAGTGAATTTACTTAATTTACTAGCAAGATGTATCAGAGCAACTGCAATCATCTCTGATTCCCACTGTAGACAGTGCTTAAGGAATCATTTACGAAATTCCATGCCATTTGCACCATTTTTTGAAGTTTCTGCTGATCGCCTTTGAAGTATTTCGCATATTTGAGCAAGAATGTGTATGGATGTTCCACCTGGAGATCAAATTTTATGATTTGCAGCAGAATACGCTCCAAAGTCATAACTTCCTATAAGAGAATTAAAGAAAAATTTACCCAAATAATAATAAATTTAGTTTTCTACTAACGCACCTCCTTTGGATCTTCTCCGAATGAATATAATTGCATGTACGCTAAATGTACACGTGCATTCTTTAATATATCCCTGCATTTCTTGGGCGTTTCCTCCACTTTGCCCGCCAAGAAGAGACCACAGCATGCAGTGACATAACGCGGAAAGCTCTTAAAATGAAACATATAAAAACGATGAAAGTACACCACTCCGGTAGCAATGATATTGTGTCCAAAGCCAATTTCGGTGCCACAACTCATGATGAAGCGTGCACCTTCTTTGCGACAACGACGTTCCGTGTCCATTGTTATGTCATCCAATACAGGTGGTGTGTCTTTCAACTCTTTTTTGTCATAATACCAGTAAGGCATTGTCCCAATGTTGACAGTGATACTTTGACTAGGATTTGGGGAGTTTTGTTGTTGCGGCGTCTGCTTCAGAATCTGGCTCATTTGTTGTAGGTGTAGGCATTCCTTCATGAAAAAATGATTGCGCTATCGCTTAAATTGATTTATTTATTAAAAAGAACAAAAGCACTTACGATTATGTTTAATCCAAGATGCAAAATACTTTTTTCGAACTACATTTTATTAGAATTTTATTTACAAACCGAACAACAGGGCTGCCGATGGATGATTTGATTCCTAACTCTATTTAGACAAGCGGTGGATGGTAGAGTCCATGCAAATCCCGGCATTGATTAAAACTATTTTTATCAAAAATATGAAATTAAGATAAAAAAATTAAGTAAACATTATTTAATTTTGTTGAACAAGCACCGATTTTGATCCGACATAACTCATTTTATTGGTAATTGAATTTAGAAAAAAAAAACACTTTAGATTTATGCAGTTTAAAAAAAAAAGTAGGAACAATTCTCAACAAAAATATTAGTTTTCGATGTATCTGTCGATTCTCAATCTGAATCTGGCTCCAAAATCTATCAAAGTCTATCCTCAACTTCAAGTTGAAATAACACGATTTGTGAGGTTATATGGAGGACACTCGAAACTATTTTCTATTGAATGCGTCTATTTTCTATTGAATGTGTCTTTAAAATGAGTTATAAATTCATGATACCATTTGAAATGATCGCAACTTTTTATAAGAAAATCCTTTGATACTATATCATAGCTCATTTTGAAGACAAAAGCCGTGTTCCTTTTGACGCGTATATACAATTGTGAATATTTTTAAATTGCAATAACTCATGAACAGTGAGTCGCACAATAAAAACTCTTGGGATCTTTTTTATGGGGAATCACGTTTTCTACAAAAACTTTTAATTTTACATATAAAAAAATTTATCTTTTAGGATTTATTCTATAAAAACTGGTTAAGCGCCGATAAACGGCAAAAAAATCACTTTTTTTTAAATAACTTCTAAATAATTATTTATCTAAATATTATTTTTACAAAAGATCAAAATTATTTGTAGAGCATGTGGTTCTCCCTGAAAAAGACCCTTGGACTTTTTATCGTACGACTCACCATTCATATCGCAATTTGAAAATTACCACAATTTTATATACGCTAAAGAATAGAACTAGATGCTGCATTTAATAGAAAATAATTTCGTGCATACTCCATATAACCTCAAAAATCATATTTTTTGAACTTTTAGTTAAGGACATCTCAAAAACCGTACTCGATAGACCGATTCGGATTCAGATCTGGCAAATTCAGTGAAAATTACTATTTTTGGTCAATCAATTTCGGGATTGCAATCTATAATCCCGAAAATCTCAGGATCGCCAAAAGGCCTAAAAATTGGCATCCTTATTCATATATATCGAACAAATTAAAATGGCAGACTTAAAAAAAGGCTTTAAAAAAAAACTGGTCAACATTTCGAAAATTTGCAAATTTCGAAAATCATGACTCGGATTTAAGGTTCCGGTTTTCATAAAGCCATATCCCGATCTTCCGATGGCTATATCTCCGTAAGTTTTTGAAAAACGGAACTAAAAGAAGTTGTTCGTCCCATGAATCTTATATTTGTTGGTGTTCTACCGATTACCAACCACCACCACAAATAAAAATAGCAAAGGCCTAAGAGTTTTTGGCACGAAAGGAAAATAAAAAATATGTAACTGTGTTTTAGAGGCCATTTTATATATGCTTGTATAAGCACGTAGAAAAAAGAAAATTCACAATGGAGTCCCTGGTAAAAAAAACTATGACAGCTGTCATGATCTTAAGTTCGTGTGGTAATAATCGTGGTACTAATAAAATGAAAATGTTACTTTTTGAGAGTAATAAAAGCACTTAAAAAATTCAAGTTTTTAATAATATTTTATCTTATAGAATAGAACAAACATTTTATTCGTACATTTACATTATTTAATTTTGGAGCAGCTTCAAATGTTCTTATTAATATCGCATTACTTTTTCCCCAGATTTACCGAAATTCGGCAACTTCTCGTTTTTCATTATGACAAGCGCATTAGGCGTTCATTAGGTAAATCTTAAGCCTGCCCAACTAGGCAAATGTTAGGCATTCCGAAACTAGGCAACTGTTCGTTTATCACTATGACCCCCACGTTAGGTTTTCGTTAGGCAAACGAAATTCGGCAACTGTTCGTTTATCACTATGGCCACCGCATTAGGCGTTCATTAGGCAAACTTAATTTGGGCAACCCAAAGCCTACTTAACTAGTCAAGTAATAGGCATTCCTAATTTAGGCTGACCCCATTGCTTCCCAATTAGGGCCTAATGTATTTTTAGGCATGCCTAAGCAAATTTCTAGTCGGGTATTGACAGAATTATCGAAGAAGGAAGATGTACTACCACTAAAGTAACGTTAGCATTTTGTTTGGCAAACCGGCAAAACTTTTCCGAATTTAATGATTTTTGTTTTTAAAATGGCTTTTATTCAAAAGCAAGGTGACTTACGAAAAAAGTGTATTAGGCTGAAAATGCTTAGAATCGTTCAAAAAATATGTGTGAATTTTTTCGAACATTTTATAATTTTTCAAAATTTGTCTTAAAAAAAAAAAAAAAAAAATCTAAAAAAAATTACACCTACTCTCTCTGGACGAGTCTAAGCATTTTTTGCCATATAAACTTTTTTCGTTAGGCACCTTGGTTTTGAGTAAAAACCGTTTTTACTACCGCGAACTGATTTATGGGCAAATTTTAACCTATATGTCTCTTACATATTTTCAACAAATTAAATCATAATTCGTACAATCTTTATATTTTCAGCTATTGATACTATTAAGCGATTATTAATTTGCCCCATTTAAATACGCCCCATTAGAACCCATTTTCTAACATATGTTCGCAAACAAATTCAAAACTTGTTCCGACACCTGTCATTTTTCGGCGTGTCTTTAGCGCTTACCAAAATAAATACCATTTATATCTGACGAAAGGCAAGTTAGAACTACAGTAGAAAAAATTTATAACAGTAGTTTAATTTACCTAGAACAAGGTAGTTGTGTTTATTTGAGTGTGCAAGTTCAATATTAGTGATAAAAAAAATTAGAAAGTTGTCGTCAAGTTTTGATTTCAAACGCGTAAGGTCCATGGTATGTACAATTAATTCAAATAGTAATGATTTTTTGTGAAAATTGGCCCGCGCACATATTGTTCAAACATTATCAATTATGTTGATTAAATTTTTTGTACAAATATATGGAAATCGCGCCAATTTTGAGCTCGACGTGTTACCATGTACAGAGGTTACATTTGAATGTCAAAAGTGTAAGTTGTAATTACTCAATAGTATTTCGTTCATTTGACTCAAAAAAAATATAGCAATTACTATTATCACTTAATTTATCATGTGTGTCGTTAAATTCGCACATTATACTATGTTTACACCAAAGATTTCGCTATGAAGATATAAATAAATTTCATTGCTAAATCCTAGCCATTTACACCGGACGAAAGGGAGTTATTTTTGACTGTTAATGTCAATTTGTGAATGACATTTGTTTTTATACATATAGAAATAAAAATAATAAATTTGAATTACGCGAAAAATGTAATTGAATATTTGAGAATTTGCAACTTCGTGGATCCTGATTGGATTGGTGGGGCTACCAAAATTGCTACCAATACTGATGGCATAATTTCAGCATCTCGTGACAATGCACTTATTGTTTGGAGCACGTGATGAAGTTTCCTACTACAATATTCCGCAGAAACATCTGTATGGACATTCAACGTTCACCAGCGACATTTTCTGCTCATTAGATAGCAACGACGCACTATCTGGTTCATGGGATAAACTTGGGGCTTGGCTGCTGAAATGGCAAGACATGGTTTAAAGATCACATCAAGGATCTCATTACCGTGTCATGCAGTTGGCATCGTACCGTTAAGGTTTAGAGTTTGCGAAAGGCTTTTCCTTGGGATTTGGATGACGGCAAAAACTTTTCCACTTTTAAACACAATGGCTTCATTGCTTTGTGCTTTTCACCAAATCGAATTACTTATGTGCTGCCTATGGCCAACAATTTTTCATCGAAAAAGGAACCAGATCTCACGCCGATGGTACTTGAGTGAGGAAGATTATATCATAAAGGTGACTTATACATGTATATTTAAAAATTCTACAATTTAAACAATTGCTTATACTAATCAGTGAGATCTTATATATTGACTAGCACAAACAGGTTCCGTTCCGTAATCCTGTTAAGTAATCCGTACGATTATATTTCATAAGCTTTTGATGAAATTGCTAGTCGTATGATAAAAAATAGACGACAAAATTTGTATGAAGCACTGCATAAGGACTCACATAGCTAAATTTTACTCAACCCTCAATTGAAATCACACGGACTACAGATCAGGCCTGATATAAAAGCCACACATGGGAAATTTACCACCTGGTTCTTTTGCGTCTCCAACATCACTTTGCCAATTAAATTGATGTTGGCAAACTAAATGAAAACGGGAAGTCCACTACGTTGGTTGTTGGTTTATGGTGACAAAGCTGATGTTGTTAGCCACGAATATGCTGTGTATTCGCTAAAATCCAAGTCCTCCAAAATTTTGTTTTGGTAAAAGTAAAGAAACTAATGACATAAATGTCTACAAAACTTCAAACTACCAAGGTTTAGAGGTGCCACATGCTTGAAAATAGTAAAAAAAAGGTAGCCCTGCGGAGATATATGAAGAGATATAAATTAAATCACGTTGGAAGTAGATATATTTTTGTATGGTAAATCACGCGATATATGACAAGATATAGAGCTAAATCTCGAAATAGCCGTGAATCGCCTCGTAAATCTCCGGTGTAAACGTCTAAAAACTCATTATAATTGCATTTAACTACAATTATAATTTTAATTGAAAGTATATCTTGTATTTTACGAATTTTTAATCTGATTTAATGTTAAATTACAATGGTTTCATAGATTCTAAGTGGGGACTTTCACAAAAATTAACGAAGAAATGGACGAAAAAAAAAAGGGAAAAAATAGAAGAAATTAAACAAATAAGAAGGGAGCAAATGCAAAAAAAACGTGAAGCTGAAGCTCAGAAACGCCAGAAACGAAATTATCAAAAACGTACACATAGAATGATGCTGTAAGCTATTATTTTTATAAATAGTGTAAGGCGGGGAGTAGTTGAACACCGAGTTGAAAATTTACGATTGACCCTGCACTCAAAATTACGTAACAAATTCATTTTAACGGATATTTAAATAACTTTTAAATTAGAAAATCCTCTGAAACCTCTCGTCCCTCAAATGACATGTGCGACAATAACACTATGCAACAGCCAAATCTCCCAGTGAATGCCACTATCCATTTCATATGTAAAATGGGCTGCTGATTCCGAAAATCGCTTTTTTTACATATAAAATGAGCAATGGCATTCCCTGGGGAAAAAATTTTTACTCATTTGTTGCATAGTGTAATCAGTCATCTACTTCAACTAAGAATCAAATTCGATGGGAACGTCAGAAAGTAGTTTAGAACAACTAAATAATAATTTTCATAAGCGCCCAGTATCTCAGAAATTCGTTGTTGCAAGACAACGCAACCTAGAATATGTGAGACGATGGAGAGCAAAAATACAGGCATATCCCGAACTTTTAAACACACATAAACAAAAAGAAAAGGTTCGAAGAGAGAAGCTTAAGGCTGAAGGAAAAGTGAGGATAATCAGCTATGCACCGCGTAAACAAAGGGACCGAATTAGACAGTATAATAGAGAGAAGAACGGTTGAGGAATAAACAAAGTGATCTGAAAAATGAACGAGGAGAGAAAAAACTTTTCAACAAATCACGCCGAAACGAAATGCGGTTACGGAGGCGAGTATATGCCTTAGAGAATAAACTAAAGGAAGCTCATAGACTTGCGAAAAAATGGCAGAAGCGCTATGAAAGATTGAAAACAAGCACGGGGAAGAAAACTGAAGAAGATGAATTGAAACGCAACGTTGACAAAACATCAGAGAAGGCTTACTTTTCAAAGAAGTAATAGTTGCTCAATTGAAGGAGAAGAAGAATGAAATGAAAAAAGAAAGTCGTTGTTTTCTCAGTGTTTGTCCGGTCGAGTAATGAACAAGTATAAGATGGGAAAACGATTTTCTCCAATAGTGAGCAATAGAAAAAATCACTTCAAACCGATTTGTCATTATGCAGAAGCAAAAAAGAGAAAGAGTGCCTTCATTTTGCCATGCAAAGAAGTGTCCAAACGTTTTTGGAAAAAGACGAAAATTCATCCAATGCTCCGGGATCAAAGGATCAAGTATCAAAAACGAAAATTCAGTTGTAGAAAAAAGCCCACAGTACCAAAGTTAGAGGGAGAGGAAGAGGTGGAGGAAAAGGGAGAGGTGGTAGAGGAAGAGGCGCTCAAACGGACAGTGCAGCATAAACGGATGCAATTTCAGAAAAAAGTGCGATTTCTGTATAATTCAGGGATAAAACTTGTAAAATGAGTGTAAATATTACGTCTGAAAATATTTCTGTTATATTTATATGAAAATAAAGTTGTTTTTGCTTAAAAATTATCCAAAAAAATGAAACTTATTGAAAATTGATTTAAAAGCGGGGGCGTTAAAAATTTCAATGTTCAACATGAAAATATGTATTATTGAGCCAAAACAAACATAAAAATCATGAATATGTAGGTGTGCCACCGATTTGAATTTTTAATTATCGAAATATCCTAAGTAAAAGGTTCCTGAGAATTTCCCCAATGCAAAAACGCCCCACGTCGCACTACGCCCTTCTTGCACGCAACTCTTCAAACAGTATACACATTAGAGTGGTCCAAAATCCGAAAGTGTTAAAAAGTCAAGGTGCGCGCGACTTTTCTGAATCCTTGGATCCTGCTGATTACAAAAAGTGCTTTGGAACCAAAAAAAAATTGCGTTTAGATATTCCGCAACGAGCTTGAAGAAACTTTTCTAGGAATTTTCGAGTTTTTGAGTACTTCTTTTAATTTAAACGCCAGGTAAGGTATTTGCAAAAATTAAATCGCATTTTCTTAAGAATATTTTGAGCCAAATTCTGCATCAATAATAACACAGGCCGACAAAATTTGATCAAAGTACATACCCAGAAACCGGACTATATATTTCCGTAGGTTTTCGATGCGCTGATTCCGAATCTGGTCACAGAATTGCTCCATCACGTCAGGTTTTTGAGATATCCTAACCTAAAAGTGCCAAAAATGACGATTTTTCTCAATTTTGAGGTTAAATAGCTCTAAGGATTTTATTTTTCTTGGAAAACTATGAACGATATTTTAAAGTACTAGTCTTTCTCTTTCAAATGCCGTTGAGTTTGTTTGAATATCTTTTTTTTTCTCTCAGATATGGCATTTTGAAGAATGCATAGTAGTAGTACTTGAAGATGACACCCATAGTTTTCCAAGAACAAAATACATGCATTCTTCAAAATGCCATATCTCAGAGAAAAAAAAAGATATTCAAACTATCTCAACGGCATTTGAAAGAAGAAGACTAGTATTTTAAGATGCCGTTCATAGTTTTCCTACAAAAATCAAATCCTTAGAGCTATTTAACCTCAAAATTGAGAAAAATCGTCATTTTTGGCACTTTTAGGTTAAGATATCTCAAAAACCTGACGTGATGGAGCAATTCTGCGACCAGATTCGGAATCAGCGCATCGAAAACCTACGGAAATATATAATCTGGTTTCTGGGTATAATTTTTGTCGGCCTGTGTAATTAATCTACTCTTCCCCAATTTTTTTTAGAAGCACTTTAAACTTCAAAATTTGTAAATTTTTTGAGGTGTTTGCACATTCAAGAACCAATTATTTTCTTATTTTGCTCTAGCGAATTTTTTTTTAAATTTTTATATTTTTATGCATTAATTTATCTTTAAAATAATTTCAACAACTAAGCTATTAATAATACTTTTACTCACTAAAAACAATTAAGTATAATAAATTGGACTTAAAAAAAATTAATTTTCATGTTTTCAAGGCATTAAAATAAGATATCTTAATGGGATGACGTAAGGTACCATTTTTTTCTTATAAAATCATTAGTTCCTAATCTTCTGAGTAAAACAACATTCTTTGCAATATCGAAACCGTGGCACTTCATGTTATTTTTGGCAAAATAGGTTAACAGATAGTCTTCATAGATTTTCTAAGGAAACCAAAAAAATAAATAAATCAAAAAGAAACTAAAATAGCCATTTTCGATGTATTTGTTGATGTTGATTCCGAATTCAGTCTCCAAATTGCTGTATCTTGTACGGTTAGGAAGATATTTTAACATTAAAGTATGAGAAACACCGTTTTTGCTCTTTTTAAAGTGATATTACAAGACAAGGTTACTTTCAACCACAAAAAGTGGTATGGTGGCTAAAAGTGCCATATGTCTCTTTAAAATTCAATTTAAATTATACCGATATCTTTTTTATTCTCGGTGTTATTCTAATCTAAAAAGTTGAAAAAGTGCAAAAAACTGTTTTTTTTTTGTTATTTCTGCTTACGATATTTCGGAGGAACAAAGAGATATCGATACAATTTAAATTGGGTTTTGAAAAAAAAAGGCTGTCACTTTTAACTTCAATACCATGTTGAAAGTTACCATGTCTTGATACAACAGCTTCATCTAAAACCGTACAAGGTAGAGCAATTCTGAGACTGGATTTAGAATCTTCATGAACGCATACATTGCAAATGACTATTGTTGTTTCAGTTTTACCATGAAAATTTTAAACTTAAAGTTTTTTTTTCAGGTCAAATTTGATTACACTTTACGGTTTTTAGTAAGTAAAGTGAAGTTTATGAATTAGTTGTTGATGTCGGTTGATGGATAAATTAATGCCTCTAACAATAAAAGTAAAAAAAAAAATTGCTAGAGCAAAATAAGAAAAAAATTAGTTCTGGAATTTGCAAGCACCTGAAAAAATTAACAAATTTTGAAATTTAAAGTGCTTCTAAAAAAAATTGGGAAAGAGTAGATTAACTGTTATTAATGCAAAATTTGGCTCAAAATATTCTTAAGAAAATGCAATTTAATTTTTGCAAATACCTTATCTGGTTGAATAGATATAGCTTTTAAATTAAAAAAAGTGCTCAAAAACACAAAAATTCCTAAAAAAGTACATTCAAACTCGTTGCGGAATATCTAAACGCAATTTTTTTTTTGGTTCCAAAGCACTTTTTGCAATCAGCAGGATCCAAGGATTCAGAAAAGTCGCGCGCACCTTGACCTTTTAACACTTTTGGTTTTTCCATACAAAATTTGGACCACTCTAATACACATATTGCTCTACTACATTTTGTGATCGAAATTGGAAGTTGAAATTAAGTACACATATATTTGAGGACCCAAGCTTAGGAAAAAAGCGATGGGCGCAAAAACGCCCTAAGTCGACTTAGGGCGTTAATATTCGCAGCGCCTCAATTGTCCATTTTATTTAAATTTTTGAGCGCAAATTAAAGATGGAATTAGTCAAAACGTTCCGTTCCCCAACGTGACGTTGCGGTTGCTCCTTGACGTAGCACCGATTAGTGAAAACGGTAGGCAACGTTCGAAATGTCACCTTACAATTTAAAAATTATTTGAACAATTTCAATTTTTGTAAACAAACATCCAGTGTCATCCTGAAATTAATTAAATTGTTCAAAAAATTCAATTTATAACATCCAAATTTATTTTATTTTATAAAACGAACAGTGCTAACCATTAAGTCGAATCAAAGTTCGAAATTGAGAGCACCTCGTAGGCGAAGTCTGCACAGCTAGCAGATTTGAGTTTTCGAAGTCTCGAGTAATTCGCTGATAAACTGGGAAAAAGTAGTTGCAGTTTTAAGAAAATTTTGTTTTCTTAATTTCATTATTTTTTTCTACTTATTTATTTTGATTAAATTTTTTGGGGACTAATTTTAAGGACCAGTTTTTTTTTGCAGCTGGAGAAAGAGAAAATTAGCGTGGTACGATTGTGATGAATTTGGAAAAATTTCTAATTCCTACGAATTTTAGAGAGCACTCTCAGAGCATGTTTTTTGTTTAAACGAATGTTTCGGGTCTCGTTGAAAAATTTCGCTATTTGAATTTTTTTTCGATTTTAATCGATTTCCTGACTATGGATTTTGATCAAATCATGTTTGTAATGTTTAGGGGAGAGTTGCTCATTAGAATTGAACGTACTTTTGGCTGCCCTTGACTTAACAAAAAGTTGTAGACTTTTAAACTTTTGTAGTTTTTTTCTTAAAATTTTACATTCAGTTCAACGACGAATTGGTTTTAATCAACATCCAGTCAATTGATTTTAGTCATATCATGTTTGTAATAATTAAGGGGGTGTTTTCCATTGGAACCCAAGCTATTTTTTGCTGACCTCGATTTAACAAGAAGTTATAGACTTTTAAAATTTTGAATTTTGATGGTTAAAATTTTTCACTCAGTTCAACAACGAATTGGACTTAACCGATATTTAGACAAAAGATTTTGATCAGTTTATTTCTATAATATTAAGGGGGGCTTCGTCTATTAAAACCTAAAGTATTTTTGGCTTACCTCGGTTTTACAAAAGTTGTAAACTTTTAAAATTTTGTATTTTCATGCTTAAAACTTTTTATTAAGTTTAGCAGCGAATTGGTTTTAATATTGTAGATATGCAGAGAATAAATTTTTATCGTAACATGGTTATAGTGTATGCAGGAGTGTTGTCTCTTGGGACCTTTTGTTAGTTTTTGCTGACCTCGAATGAACAAAAAGTTATAGACAATTAAAATTTTGAATTTTGATAGTTAAAATTTTTTATTAAATGTTTTCGTTTGTTCACGGCAACACAACCAAAATACATATAAATACTAAGAATTTTAAATGCAAATTCTGAGAAAAAACTGGGTGAATTTGAACAAGAGAGCGTGGCAACTCCTATATAAGCAAAAGCTACAAAACGCTATACTGAAAACGTTTTTTGAAATCATTAGACCAAATTTCACTCAAATACTAAGATCTTTAAATGCATACTCTGAGGATTTGGACAAGAAGGCGTGGCACCTCCCATATAAGCAACATTTTCAAAATACTGCTCTGTAGTGTATTAATTATTTGGCTAGGCCAAAGGTAACACCCTTTATAGTTTTTTTAAGATCTATTTTTTAATTAAAATCTTGAATTTTTCGATTATTAGAGTAGAACGGGGCAATGTCGTGCACTCAACTTTGACTTGCTCGTAAAGCCGTACACCTCAAGCGAATGCGACGAGTAAGCATCCGATCGAAAGATAATTTCGTTGGTTACATCCATGTGTAGCGAGAAATTGTGTTTGTGTAAGTGAGGAAAAAAAAAATGTGCACGACATTACCCCCCTCAAAATTTGTGGGGTAATGTCGTGTATTGTTTTCCGAGTATAGTAAAGGTACCAAAATGTGTGAGAAATGATAGGTAGTGGTTCTATTAGTAGAGATTTAGCATTATAATTTATTTATTCATTATTATACAAGTGTGAAGTACATAATATGTTGTGTAGAGTAGAACGGGGCAATGTCGTGCACTCAACTTTGACATGCTCGTAAAGCCGTACATCTCAAGCGAATGCAACGAGTAAGCATCCGATCGAAAGATAATTTCATTGGTTACATCCATGTGTAACAACATTTGTGCAGCGAGAAATTGTGTTTGTGTAAGTGAATGTGCACGACATTACCCCAATGGTCGTTTTAAATGTCAACTTCGATAACTCGGTGAAGCCCAAAATTTTTTTCGAAAACCAAATACTTCTTTTCTTTGGCAGGATATTTCGTTTCAGAAAACTTTTACCTGGTATATTTTCCCGGAAGGAAAATTATTTTTCTGACCCGATAAAAAAACACTTTTATCGTCCCGAAAGCGTGCGTTTTGAAAAAAAGGTTACTCTGTAGAGACGAACTGGTGAAAATTGCTAGTATTATATGCATAAGCTCAGTAGGTCAGCAGGTCCCTTCCTTACGAACAGTTGGTAAAACATTCAATTCTTTGGGCCTAAACAGCCAGTGCACGACATTACCCCCTGCACGACATTACCCCGTTCTACTCTACATTGAAATACATTCGAAAAGTCTTATGCTTATTATTATTTTAAGCTGTTTTACCCGGCGTTGTCCGGGTTACATTTATTTATTTAGCTGCTCTTCGAAAGTAAAATAGATTTGCAGAAATTGTTGTTTTAAGAGCGCCGCTGGCAAAAAACTCCGATTCAAATGGTAAACTTCACCATTTATTTTGTAAGTTGGCATGTAATTACCTTCCCTAATGTCTTTACCACCAAAGGATGTCATTGCGAAACAACCATTGTGTTTTCCCTCATTTTTGATAAAGTTACCTGACGCCTGATGTACTCCTCTTAATAGAGATCTAAGGATTTGTGGCGGTTCTACCATATCAGTCAGTTGAACATTGAAATTGCTGCAGCACATACCTGATGACTCATTTTTCCATTTCTTTGCATTGCAATAAGTTAGGCTGACCAAAAGTCCCGGATTCTACGGGACAGTACCGCATTTGCTGCTTTTGTCCCGCAGTTTATTTTCGTCCTGGAATCACATCATTATGTCCCGATTGTCCCGCATTTGTTTTTGAGGAACTACTTTATAATAAAAAAATTAAAAAAAAAACCAACTAATGATGTGATTTTGAACATTTTCGTTGTTTAAACATCTTCCTAGCATAAAAATTGACCGAGATGATAAGTAACTTTTAAGAGTCATTTTTTTCCTTTATTTTTAAAAGAACCAAAAATTTTAATATTTCACATCAATTTTAAATCGTAAATGATATAATTTTTTTTTTTTTTGACCGATCAGAAAAAGACCAAAATCATTTTAAAGGCTAAGGTTTAAACTTCTTAATTGATTAGCTCAGCCATTCCATGCCTAGCGTAGCAAGAATTGCCACAACTCCTCAGATTTCGCTAAAATTTGCTACATTGTTACGTTTCATGCTAAAATTAACTAGTAAGGGTGTTATCTTTGGCCTGGCCAAACATTAAATACACTACACAGCAGTATTTTGAAAATTTTGCTAATATGGGATGTGCCACGCCCTCCAAATTCACCCAGTTTTTTCTCAGAGTTTGCATTTATAGTTCTTAGTATTTAAGTGAAATTTTGTTGGATTATCTGAAAAAATATTTTCAGAATAGCGTTTTGAAGCTTTTGCTTATATAGGAGGAGCCACGCCCTCTTGTCCGATTTTATCCAGTTTTTGCTTAAAGCTTGCATTTATAGCTTTTATTGTCCGAGTCAAATCTAGTTTGATTATCTCAAAAAACGCTTTCAGTACAGCGTTTTGAAGCTTTTGCTTATATGAGAGGTGGCACGCCCTCTTGTCCGAATTCGACCAGCTTTTTTTCAGAGCTTGCGCTGACAATTCGTAGTATTTATGTGTATTTTGGTTGCATTGTTGTGAAATATACTCCAAAATTTGCATTTTGAGGATATTTTTTGTAAGGGCGGTAGGCGTGTCCGTTGACCGATTTCGCTCATTTTCAATCCCCCGTGCTAACTTTGACGACGGAGGCTGTGTACCAAATTTCATTGAATTATCTTGCTTAGTTTTCCCAAAAAATGTATTTCCACACACAGCCGTTACCCAGCCAGCCAGCCAGTCAGACGGACATGGCTATATCGACTCAGGAGGTGACGCTGATCAAGAATATATATACTTTTCCATATCTGTCACGCCTCCTTCTCTGCGTTACAAACGGAAGGACAAAGTGAATATACCCTGGGTGTAGGGTATAAGAAGTGGTGACTTGTGACAAGCACTCCTTCACATAATTGTACATAACTTTAACATTTCTTTACCGATTTTCATATTCAGACCGTTCTTGAAGTACATTTTCAAATAGCATATTAAATCCTTCCATTTTGACAAAAAACCAAACTTGAAATTTTCCGTCATTTTTGAAAATAAATAAGAAGTACACGTTACCAATATGATAATTTTTACATGAGTTCAGTATTCAGTGTACATTATTTTGTTTTTAAATGTCATGTTTAGTCCTTTTGGCATCCTTTGAATTAGTTTTTCACAATAGCTCGGATAAATTTTCTTCCCATTCTCCGTGAATACCCTTTTCAGTTCGGTTTTTGAAGAAATATTGTGCTGGTGAACTTTTGCGTCCAGATACTTCCACAAGATTTCAATAGCATTTATATCTGGTCCCTGCGCCAGTGTTACGAATATATTGGGACAGTTATATTTAATCCATGATCTTATATTATAGATCTTTATCTTGGTAAAAGTACCTATCACTACATTGACCAAGGTTATCCTTAAATTGCAGTAAATTTAGTCTTAAAATGTTCAAATATATCTTATGATCTTTACTACTATTAACAAAATGGAGTATTACAGGCCCAGCTGCTGAAAAAGAGCCCCAAACCATTAGTGAATCACCTTCATGTTTTACAAATGGTTGAAGGTTTTTCGAACAAGGTGCTTCATTTGGTTTTCTCCATACGTATGGTCTGACGTCTGATTCAAAAATATTAATCTTAATTTCATCCAAGAAAAGGACATTTTTCCAAAAAAAAAAAATCTTTATGGCATTGAGTTTTAGCAAACAGCAACCGAGCCTCTTGATGCTTCTTCTTTATTAAAGAAAAACGTTAGACCAAATGTAAGACATGAAGGTGGTTCACTAATGGCCTGGGGCTCTTTTCAGCAGCTGGGTCTGAATACTTCATTTTATTGATAGTAGATGTATCTGAACATTGTAAGACTAAATTTATCGCAATGTAAGCATAAACTTGGACAATATAGTGATTGAAACTTTTACCAAGATAACGACCTCAAACATATTTCTTCTAATATGAGATCCAATGTATTCGTAACAGTGGCGCTGGGTCCAGATATAAATGCTATTGAAATCTTGTGGAATTATCTGGACGCAAAAGTTCAGTAGCACAATATTTCTTCAAAAATTGAACTGCAAACGGTATTCATGAAAGAATGGGAAACAAATTTATCCGAGCTGTTGTGAAAAACTAATTCAAAGGCTGCCAAAAGGACTAAACATGACAATTATAAACAAATTAATGTACGCTATATATTGAACTCATATAAAAATTATCATTTTGTTAAGGTGTACGAGTTTGGCTTTGGTACTGAATATGCTTGATTTTTGTTACTTTTTTATTTTCAAAAATAATGGAAAATTGGGGCTTGAAAAATAGTTTTTTTGGTGTACGAGTTTGGCTTTGACCTACTGTAGATCCTGTTGTATGTTTTTTTAAGATAAAATCTTAAAATATTGTTCAATCTAAGGTTAAAAAATGTATAATTTGTAGATAGAAAATAACACAACGATATATTTTAAATGTTCTTTGCGCCATCTCCCTTTCTGGCACTCAACTAGCGCTATATAATCGAAGGTTCGTGTCTCAGCTATGAATGAAATGTGTACAATTTAGACTTGCACCTCTGGTAAGGTATGGGAAACACAGGGTGACTTTTTGTTTTTGCTAAATTTTACAAATGGAATTAACCCTTCGTTGCATGATTTATTTTCCGTGTGCATAAAAATTTTTTTCGTTATTATTCTTGATGCTTGCTTAGTTAAGACTGTAAAAAATAAATTTGGCTGCCCTCTGGCGTTTGCGACAGGAATTACGTAACATTGCAAATATGCAATTTCATGCAGGAAATTTACGAAAATGTTACACTATTCAATCTTAAATTACAGAAATCCAGTTTCGAATGAATAAACTTAAGTGTAACATAAACATTTTTTCAAGAGAACTTTCGTTTAACTCATAAAATAGTAGGGGAGACTGGGGCACATTTGACGCTAAATTTTCAAAGGCTTGTATCTTTGAAAATTATTGCACTATCTAAATATTCTTTACTGTTTCTGAAACATTGATTATTTAAGATTAAAACAGAGATAAAAAAAATTTTTAAAACATTGCGTTAAGAGTCCTTTTTTAAATTTATTCAAAAAAAGTCATTTTGTCAAATGTGCCCCTGGTACGGGGCACATTTGACATTGCAAGGGGCACATTTGACACTCACAAAAATAACACAAAAACATTAAACAAAACATTAATACATATATTTTATTCATATAAATGCAAATAATAAGTATGCATGTATGTATTAACGAAGACCTATTTTATATATAAGTCGATGTCAAATACGTATTTAGTGCATGAACGTGAAGTTGAGGCTGGATTTGTTCGAGTTGGTAGCTTAAATCTATTGCACTCCTCAAAGTCAGGCAAACATCAAACATTCAACAAGTTTTCAATATAAAGTACAATTTCCAACAATACCCTTAATGAAAACATCAACATAAAATGTTAAATTAGATAAGACCCAGTTTGATGGAAATTTCGTTGGTTTCCGATATTAGAAATAGCGCATTTAACTTTTTTTTCATCGCCATCGCGTCTGTTCTTCTTCATTTTATAATGGTATACCATATCTTTAAAAAGATAACACTAGAAAATCTTCTAAAATACACAAACACATATGTCTGGACGAACGTCAAATGTGCCCCTTCGACAAAAGTCAAATGTGCCCCAATATCTCTTGAAGAATTAAAAATATTTTAAAATTTAAACTATTTGACCTTGATAAAAAACTCTTTTATTCTATTAATTGTAAAGGTTAGAGCTACCAAATTTTCATACTTACTTCTAAAAAACAATACAACTTTATTTGCAAAACCCTTACGAACAAGATGTCGAAAATAACAAAAAAATACACAAAAAGTTAAAAAAGCGTATTAGCGCGGGAGAAGTTGAAAGAGAACTACCAAAGTTCATTACGTTGCTTCCACTCTAATTAGTTATGTTTCTGCATTTCAGGTTTTTGGTTCGAAAGGCGTGTTCACACCGAAAATGGCAAAGTCAAATGTGCCCCAGTGTCAAATGTACCCCAGTTTACCCTACCTATTTTTAAATGCAAACTTAAATACACATATTATTTTAAAGCAGTTCCTGGCTTTATTGAAGCATAAGCCTGTGTCATATTTTTCGCAGTTAACAAAAGTGTATCCATCACAGCCTGGCAATTTACATGTGACACGATTCTCTACCCATATTGGCCAGTAATCAATGTGATCTAAACGGATCTCGTTTTGAGCAATTGCAAAACTTCTTTGGTGGCGAGATGCTTTCATGGTTCCGAAGGTCTGCCGCGTGAAGTTGGTGTTTAGATACGACTTACATTTGGTTGAGCATAGCTGTTCATCTACAGAAAGGCAACTTTCAAATGGGACGAATTTAAATTTTTCAATAAAATGGTTTATAACGGGGCGAATCTTAAAAAGCCTGGTAAAATTTGGATCGTGACTTGATTTTATGTCATCATTGTTGTTGAAATGTAACAAAGATTTGATTTTTTCGAATCTATTAAGAGACATAGTGTCCTGTATGAGCTTGATTTCCACAACAGGTGTCCAATATCGGCGATTGTTTGGAATTTGGACCACGGACATGACAATTCATATACCCAAGAATTTTTTAAATTTTTTCTCATTTTTCTGGGTCTTTGTGGCAAGAATATAAATTTGATTGATTAACAATAAATGTTATAAGTTCGTCTGAAAAAAAGTATTTAAAACAAGAGCAAGGTCCATTGAAGTGCAAAAATTCTTCTGGAAGCTCTTCGGTGCCTTTAAAATCAGTGTTTAGTTCCACAGCAAATTGCTTTTGCTTCCAAATGATCTTGCTACATTTTTCTTTCAAAGATTTAATATCATCAATTAAATTCCTATTGGCTATCTCTCCTGCATTCGTTACCACAACACTTGTTCCTTCTCCTACATTTGGCTCCTCCTCAGTATATTCACGGCGGTATAAAATGATTTCCATATCACTATCGTTGCCATCATCGTTAAAAAATTCATCCGCACTATCTTCCCAACTTTCAATTATACGTGCAATATCTTTATCAGTAAGCGCCCTAAAAAAATATTATGATTAAATGCATGTAATTGCACACATGACATATAGTAACATATATGCAATGTCACTTCATAACTACGCTAACGCATGAGTTTGCACATATGCAATTATATATCACAACGCATAAGGATAAAGTTTGTATCTGATAATTTCTGGTTATTTTCGAAGAAACCCTAATGAACTTTCTAAAAAATGCTTACATTTTGGTTAATTTTCACAATATTTCACAACATAACACGAAAATAATGTAATTTCTTCACATTTGCAAAACACTAATTGCTTTCGTGATTTGTGTGCATTTATTTTTACCGATCTCCGCGAAATTCGGCTATAAACTGCCAGTTTATAAATTGAATACGTAACTGATGCAGAGATAACTGTTAATTGAATATTAGGATAGCTGCCAGATCTGCGAGAAGTTAACATTGCATATGTGCAATGCTATGCAACGAAGGGTTAACTTAAACTGTATTTACTCTAGAATCCAGACTTTGTGGGTGATAATTAAAGGCCTATTGTCAAATATAAACTCTATAGAGGTAATGTGCACAGCATTTTTTTTTCACACCATCGAATCCGAAGCATTTTTGCAATCGTTATTAGGAAAGTTTGAGGCTTACCAAATTAGACCATCGCTGGGTTCCGCACTTGGCCCTAACGTTCTGGTTAGGCAAAACCAATCGGGCTGTAATTTACGCCTTACTAATAATTTTCAAATCAATGAAACAAAAAAACTTAGAGCTTAGTTTTTTTTAGGTGATTTTTTCTTTACGGTAAATAAATCGATATGTATCTTCATATCGGCACGAAAGTTATTGCCGAAATTCGGCAACTGTTTGTTATTCTTTATGACTACCATATTAGGAGTTCATTGCGCAAACTTGATTTAAGATTACTCTAAGCCTACCTTATTAGGCAATTGTTAGGCATTCCGAAACCAAGCAACTGTTCGGAAACTTAATTTGTGCAAGCACTAAGCTTACCTAACTAGGCAAGTATAAGCCATTTCTAAGTAACTCTTTGATCACCAAATTATTCCTAGGTACTGGGTATTTTTTGTTATTTAAGCTTTAAATAAGATAACTTTGAAATTTTATAAAAACCGGATCACTGGTTTTGTTTTTGGAGCATGTTGCATATAAGAAACATTTTTTTTTTTTGGTTGGTGCTATATGATTTTGTTATTTAAAGTGATATTTTATTCAATTTCCCTTACATGATATGATAAAAAGCAATAATTTTTTGGGTAAGAACATAAATATTCGCCACACTTTAAGCATTTGAAACTTGGGTAAGCATCTTTGAAGCCACGGCAACGTCCGCGCCCTTCCCATTTTACTCAATATCCAATCCCGTCGAATCTAATATGTCTTTCGGGTTCTGGTGTTATTTTATACCGAGATGATGATGTTGGTGTTGACACCGAAGTACTTACAGGTGAATTGGTTGGTGTGGCAATGTTGGACGGACGACCTCTTTTTCTAAGTAACGGCTCTAATTCAAATTCATTGTTATTTTATACTTGTTTGGATTTGTATGAGTGACATTGGCTTGGCTTCGGGGCTTATTGACTTCAAGTCTCGTCTATAAAGAAGCCAATTGTTCGCAACGGCAGTACCGATACACCAATATAGTACTTCCTCGATTTATGATTGATTCTTTGTATCCGCCAAGTCCACTCCTCCCATAAATTTATTGTAATCAGAAATACAATAATTGCTGGACGAGGAATTTCTTTGAATTGTTTTTTATTCCCATTCTAACCACGACACGTATCTATTGGCTCATCACTAACGTAATTTGAGATAAGTTGAACTGCACGAGAGTCGTACCAACGTACAGTCGCTAAACTATAAGTGGTTCTAGCTCTATAGTCATAGGTGCCTCTTCCCCTATGCTTTAGTTGAGTTTCAGTCATCATTTTACATTTCCACATCTGCCAACACACAGTATACCCCATTCTTTCAGAGCAATTGTTAGACTCACAATTGAGGACATCAACCTATTCTTCGTCCCACGGTTCTAAATGTGTTAGCAACACCGACAGCCCTGCATCTAACTTTGAAAATGTGTTCCATTCCAATTCGTTTCTTTTTGCCATTGCCAAAATAATGGTAGCCGCGTCTAGTTTTTGACCTGCATTTCAATAACAAATACCAAAATCTAATTTGTCAGCCTGCAAATACATTTTGCAAATTATTTAATTAAAACCAGTGCCATTAAATAAAAAAAAAACAATGAAATGTTCGACACAAAAAAAAAAACACATGAGAAAATCCAAAAAATTCTTAAAGAAGACGTTAAAAAAAAGTACCCGTGTCTCGTGGTTTTTCTCCAGCACGTCACATTTTTTTAATCGATTTTTGAAGTTTTTTTATCCACTGTATGAAAAAACAAAAATACCGCTTTCTTGTGTTAAATCGATGAATTTAACCATATGATCCTTACATCTGAGGTGTATCATATGTTCAGCAAACTTATTCAGAATATTGCGGGGAATATTTTTGTTAAAATTTTAACCCTGTACAACCCCCACATATGGGTCATTTTTGCCCTTTTCTTAAAAAGGTAGAAAAATTACACCTAAAATAAGGTAAGAATGTACTACAGAAATATTTGCTATACAATTTCCCTTCTAGTTGCTAAACACTTAAAAAGCAAAGTTTCATCCCGAAAGCAAAAAAATCATTAAAATCAGTAAGCACTTCTAACAATATTTTTTTTCCAAAATTCACCCCACTGTAAAACTCTAAAACTACATTTTGGACAAAACTCGTTCTCACAAGGTCATAACGAAATCACACAAGGATCATTTTCCTAGAATACATTAACCCATTATACCCTGTTTTTATGGGTCTTTTTGACCCCTTTTCTAAAACTGGGCCACAATGGGTTAAAGAATTTAGCAAAAATATCCTACAAAATATTTCACTAAGAGCTACCAAAGACGAAAAATTCTTAAAACTTAAGGTAAGCGCGTCAAGCATGTAACTAATATGCAATGTGAAAAGTTCTAATTGATTTTAACGATTTTTTGGTTTCGGGCTCAAATTTCGACCTTGACGTATTTAGAAACTAGTAGTGAAATTTTATAGCAAATATTTCTGTAGTAGAGTAGAACGGGGTAATGTCGTGCACTGGCTGTTTTAGCCCAAAGAATTGAATGATTTACCAACTGTTCGTAAGGTAGGGACCTGCTGACCTACTGAGCTTATGCATATAATACTAGCAATTTTCACCAGTTCGTCTCTACAGAGTAACCTTTTTTTCAAAACGCACGCTTTCGGGACGATAAAAGTGTTTTTTCATCGGGTCAGAAAAATAATTTTCCTTGCGGGAAAATATACCAGGTAAGTGTTTTCTGAAACGAAATATCCTGCCAAAGAAAATAAGTATTTGGTTTTCGAAAAAAATTTTGGGCTTCACCGAGTTATCGAAGTTGACCTTTAAAACGACCATTGGGGTAATGTCGTGCACATTCACTTACACAAACACAATTTCTCGCTACACAAATGTTGTTACCCATGAATGTAACCAATGAAATTATCTTTCGATCGGATGCTTACTCGTTGCATTCGCTTAAGATGTACGGCTTTGCGAGCATGTCAAAGTTGAGTGCACGACATTGCCCCGTTCTACTCTACACAACATATTATGTACTTCACACTTGTATAATAATGAATAAATACATGATAATGCTAAATCTCCTCTAATAGAACCACTACCTATCATTTCTCACACATTTTGGAACCTTTACTATACTCGGAAAAAAAAGGACGACATTACCCCACAAATTTTGAGGGGGGTAATGTCGTGCGCATTTTTTTTTTTCTTCACTTACACAAACACAACTTCTCGCTACACAAATATTGTTACACATGGATGTAACCAACAAAATTATCTTTCGATTGGATGCTTACTCGTCTCATTCGCTTGAGAGGTACGGCTTTACGAGCATGTCAAAGTTGAGTGCACGACATTGCCCCGTTCTACTCTAGTAACTGACTCAATATTCTCCTGTTTTAGGTGTCATTTTTGTACCTGTTTAAGAAAAGGGCAAAAATGACTCACATGTGGGGGTTTTACAGGGTTAAAATTTTTTAACAAATATATTCCCCGCAATATTCTGCATAAGCTTGCCGAATACATGATGCACCTCAGATGTAAGGATCATATGGTTAAATTAATCGATTTAACACAAGAATGCGGTATTTTTGTTTTTTCATATACAGTGGAAAAAAAAACTTCAAAAAACGATTAAAAAAAAAGGTGACGTGCTGGAGAAAAACCACGAGACACGGGTATTTTTTTTTAACGTCTAATTTAAGAATTTTTTGGATTTTCTCATGTGTTTTAAAAAAAGTTCGAAATTGTCAAACAGTGTAATTGGCGTTTCCCCGGACGTAAGGTGCAAATACTACATGAAGTTTGACAACATAAATGGTAGACAATAGAAGTGTCTTCTTTTTAACATGTACACCAAAGGAACTTATACTCGTAAGGTTTTTGGAAAATTTTGATGGCCATACATATGCGTTAAGCGATTATTTTTAAGTGCATGCAACACCCTTCATTTCATCACTTGAAAAATTTAAATTTGAAATTGATATTCCCATAAAATTCTCCAGTAAAGACAAAATATATTTTTTTTATTTTGCAACAACAAAGTCCTGGGAAAAATGATTACTTGTTTTTTTAGTGGATTTGGTTTAGTTCTTGTGTACACATATTCGCTAGCGATTATTTTCAGCATATTATGTTTATGATTCTTATTCTTTACGCCATATTTATGTACATTAGAAACACATAATTTTACTTACATAATAGGTAATAATAATAAGAAGAATCTAAAGAATAAATTGAAAGTTTCCATATAATATTTCTCCAATAATTTCTTAAAAGATAGTCAAGTGATAATGACCTTTGCTTTTTGTTTTTATTTTTATATTGGGATTTATCGATGACCCAAAAATTATGCAGGTTTGGCGGATTAAAATTTTTGCAAATTTGCTTCGATTAATGCTAAATTGTGATACAAAAAAACCTTAGTAATAAATTTCTTGTCAAAGAACTTAGACTTAGTAAAGATAAAAGAATCAAAAGAAATCGCTATAAAAGATACAATTTTAATCAACATTCTTTAGTAATTCTGTGATACTACTGAGAAAATGATGTGGTGCCATACTGGAATAGGTGTGTTAAAAATAAAGAATAAAAAGTTTACAAGAACCTGTGGAATATTTTTTTTATTTTTAAATTGCCTTAATTGCAAAGAATTGCAGGAAAGAAAGTAATAAGTGATTTGTGCGATGATATGAGTGACTTTTAGAGGGGTATCTTGAAGAAAACAAAAATTATTAATTTAATTGACTTAGAATTTATTGAGTTATACCCAGTGTGCCAGACGGTTCAAATTTCCGCTTTTTTATCCGTTACGGATCCGTTACTGATCCGTTGGCGGGAGAGATTCCCAAAAAAAAAGCGAATCGTTTTTTTTTTTGGAATTTCTCCCGCAAACGGATCAGTAACGGATCCGTAACGGGTAAAAAAGCGAAGATATGAACCGTCTGGCACACTGGGATAGCTTAAATTAATTGTACAATATTACAATAATACGCATATATAAAACATATATAATTTAAATACATAAAGAACTATTTATAAATCTACTACATACATTTATAATTAATTTGCTTCAAAACTAACATTGCTTCCGAATTTGCTGTTTTAATTTTCTTTTAAATAAAATTTCCCGATTTAGATTTTTTAATTCTTCAGCATTCAAGCGATTTATATTTTGTACATTTTTAGAAATTAAATCATCTGTGAGTTGTATTTTGGTTTTAAAACGTCGCAAGTATTGTACTTTTTGTCTGCGCAATTCATCTTGGTATAGAAATAAGGTGTACCATACAGTTGTTTTTGATTTTTTTCGTATTTTCTGTTCCATTATAGTTTGGTATCTATAAAACGTACTCGTTTGGTTGTACTGTGTGCAAGCGATATCTCTTGAATAATGTCAGTTGTATTAACATGTTGCGGTATTTATATGCGATTTTCGTCTGTAAAGTGCAATGCAGTATAGCTACCTGTTGTTAGGTAAAAGTGTTACGTAAATCCTTTAACTATTTAAAAATTATCATGTAAACAAGCGACACGAATCAAGTCCATAAAAAGTATTTCATTCTTAATCTGCTGCCATAAACAACCGTTCATTCTTAATCTGAATGTCATAAAAAGATTGATTCACTTAATCTTCAGTTTTGGAAAAATTTTGTTCAAGATGTGCAATTTGCTAAATTTGTATATAGAATATCAGCAGAATAATTTATTTATAATTGTTCTAAAGTACTTGATTTTGCAAATAAAAGCAATTATAATTCGGATTATATTTATGGTGTATAGATTTTCTAGAAATTTTCATCACAAAGTTTGTGTCTTTTACACGCATTAAAGTTTGCTTACTAATCATTATTTTAAATTTTGATATGAAAAACATAGGATAAATGGTGCACATTTCGATAAAAGCGTATTTAAATTTTGGTCTCAAAGAAATTAAAGGTGCACTCTTTTTTAGAAGACAAAAACTTCGCAGTCTTTTCCCTCTAAGCCCTATTTGAATTATATCGCTCAAGGACGTGGCCAGGGGAGCGGTTTTAGCAGTGTCCCGAATGAAAATAAAAAGCTTTGCAAATGATATGAAAAATCAAATAATTAACCCTTTCGAACCAGTTGGGACAATATATCCCAAAAATTTTTGAATAAATACTTTAGAATAATATAACTTAATGTCACTTAAATTGAGTGAATTAATAAAATTACTTAATGCAATTTTTAGTAACCACTGTTTTTTCTTACAACCACTCCAAGGACATTGCATCCCGAAAATTCAAATCAAAAATATCTGTTGGGAGTTTAGACCGGAAGCGCCTCTGGCGGTGAAAATTTGAATTTAGAGACGGTCAAACATTTTACTTAAATTTAGTTTCTAAGATTAACCTATCACAATATTGTGTACCCCACAGTTTTTATTCTGGTCGAAAGGGTTAAATAATGATTTACAATTTGTTTATACATTGACGTATGTATGTATGTAAACTTCGCATTTATTTTGAATGGTCCACATACATATACCATTCAAATCGCATTTTCCTTCTTAAAAATACGTTCTGGAAAATTTTCTTACATTTAGGCATATAGGCGAACTGATGCTATTGTGGTATAGTTTTTCAATGTGGTATGGTCGCATATCTCCGAATTGGGAAAGAACCTGCGAACGTCACTGCTTTTATCCTATCAGAAAACATGAAAAACCAGGGATGTGTTGCTGTCATGCACCAAACAAAATTTTTCCGGTGTCAGTTGAACGAAACTTAAGTCGCGTGTGTTTGATTTTTTTTCCGGATTTTTTGCAAAAAAATTTTGTTAAGAAAAAGTTGCTTTTTGGTCAAGTTTTATTTATATTCAATAAAGAAATAAGTGTTTTACTGTGTAAATTCACAAAGTTTCCCATTTTATTTTTAGAATTTTGTAATTTCTAAAAATTGGCCAGTGTGGTATAGTCAATGTTCGCAAATGTGGTATATGAATATTTCTTGTTATTCTTAACATTATTTGATTGCTGTTTATTTTTTTATAAAAACTATGAGTTTGAGAACCAATGTAAATGTTATTATGAACTTATTTCATACTTTTCAAACTTTATATTTGGTTGTATGGTTAAGTATACCACATTACCCTACTTATATGTACCACATTACCAGTCCACTTTACAAGTACTGATCAGTTAATATACCACATTGTGTCACCATATATACCATATTACCTCCCAACTTTTTGAAAACAGCTTTTTTGACTTTTTTCAGATTTTGCTCAATAACTTTTTTTAATGAAATTGCACACATTTTATTGAACTATATTCTGCAGCCAATACTTCAATGATTAGCATAAAAATTTGGCTGAAATTGATCTAACGGTTCCCTTTAAAATTCCACCTAAACATTAGCTATACCACAATAGCACCAGTACCCCTAATATGTATAGTTGACAGCTGATTTTATCAGTACAGAAATTGAGGATGTTTGTAATTGTCTAAGACTTGATTTGAGTCAACCCATGACTTCACATCAACTTTAAGTGGTGAAATAATAGTTCATACAAGAACTCAGAAAATATATCTGAAGTGTATTTATCTCCACTGTACTTCTCACAGATTAAACCATGTTCTTGGCGATTCTTTAAAAGTATCTGTCATATAAAATTGTGCTGGTGTTGTCAAACATTTACAATTCATGCAAATAAAATAAAAATTTTGTAATTAATTAAAAATTTGAAATAACTCTTCATGGGTCACCCTAAGTTTTTAATGCAGATTTGAAGAGGCTATGAAACAAAGGTGAAGGCTGAAAAATTTAAATTTTTCAAGAACGATCCATTCCTCAAAAACAACTATTAAATTGTAAGTGAGACACCGAGTTTTATGGGCCATCCGAAGGTTTGGACTTCAACTTGAAAGAGTTGATAGCAATGAATCTGGGGTGACAGAAACAAAAAACACCATTGTGTTGAAAAATCAGCTTCAAGTCTTGAATGAAACAAGGTTTTTGGGTGAAAGAAATTCCAATATATTCTTACAATAGACGTTAAAAAAAGTAGCGGGTGTCGTCGTTTTTCTCCAGCACGTCAGATAACCAAAGGTTTTTCATTTTCCTTTTCCTAATAGTTTTCCACAATTTTCCATTAATGTTTTCCAGCTGAAGAACATACAACTTGCTATAATCTCGTTACGAAAAGACATTCGTATCCTCAAGTTTTCCGATTGTTCTTCTATTTTTGGATTTTCCATAATTTTCCTATAAAGGAAAAATACTTACCGGCTGGGCACATGAAATTTCAACCGTTAAAGTGTTGTTATAATTGTAAAAATAATGAAATTTCCTCAAGTTACCATGCTTTTCTACTTCCCTCAGTTTTCCCACAATTTTCCACCAAAGTTTTCCGGCTGAAAATCTTAAATCACGCATAACTTTGACTGTGTTAAATATTTTTAAAGGGAAATTCTTGAGAAAATTAAAGTTTGATATCCTCAAGCATTTTCCCTCTCATTTCAGGTTTCCCACAATTTTCAATCAAAACTTTCGAAGAGAAAATTATTCAGACAATCATGTCTTTGCAACTGTTGTATACTTGTAGGCTGAAATGTTATAAAAGTTTTTATTATTATTTGTTATTGGGTTCTTGATTCCGTCGGACAGCATTTTCCGCGCGGAAGGAAATTTTTCTATTATTGATTCAGAAAAGTAGATACAAATACATCTGTCATCACTGTTTCGCAAAACAGATAAACTTGGCATTATTGTTCCCGCAAATAATTTGACAGATTTAACATCCCTGGCATCGAAGTGACGCTCATTTTTGTGTGTTCTTGATTCCGACGGATAGATATTTTTCGGTATTTTCCTTCCGCGAATTTTTGTGACGGAACGACAAAAAAAAGTTAACTAGCTACCAACAAATCACGTGTCAAGTGTTTTTGTGGTGTAAGCTTACTGTTCTATGTTTTTGAGTAAAAACACCAACATTACAAAAACAAGGCAAAATGCATAGGTAAAAAAACCAAAAAATTTGGTAGGTTGGTTTTCGATACGTTGCATCCACAACCATGTGGAATCTTCAGTCGAATTCACCTACAAACCAAGAACTCGATCAAGCGTGGTTTATTAATTTTTTGCATAGATTAGACGAGAATCACAGCAAAAAATTCCATGCAGCATATGCAAAAAGTCTAATTTTTTGTTTTTTCTCCTGTTATGCATCGCCCCGCTGTTTGTAAGTCGTTGATATTAATAACACTATGCAACAGCCAAATCTCCCAGTGAATGCCACTATCCATTTCATATGTAAAATGGGCAGCTGATTCCGAAAATCGCATTATTATTTTTTTTTCGTGTCGTTTTCGAGATATCGGTCATTTTCGGTTTTCGGACCAAAATAAAAAGATAGTTCCATTCAAATATAAATATCTCAAGAACTAATGTTTGTATTCAAATGTATTATAAGTCATATTAAAGGTAATTAAATTACCTACAAATGATATTCACATCACTTTATGGTTGGTTTGTTAGTTTCGGCGAAATAAATTGATTTCTAAAAAAAACATTTTTTTTTTCGAAAAAATTAACAAAAAATCAAAATCAACTGCAGATTTATACAAAAAGAAATAACTTTTATATAATTTTTTTTGTTTTTGTATCATAGACTATATATTTGTGAAGAAAATAAGATACCACTTAAAAAAATCGATGGGAAAATGCAAAAGTTGTATACAATTCATTGATAAATTACTAAAATGCGTTTTTGCCTATTTTTTTCGGTTTTTTTTTAGTAAACTGTTGATAATTTAAAACTTTTTGTAAAACACATGAGAAAATCAAAAAAATTCTTTAAGTTAGAGTTAAAACAAAATACCCGTGTCTCGTCGTTTTTCTCCAGCACGTCAGATTTTTTTTTCAATCGATTTTTTAAGTTTTTTAATCCACAGTACATGAAAACAACAAAAATAACGCATTCTTGTGTTAAATCGATGCAAATAACTATATGATCCTTACATTTGAGGTGTATCATGTGTTCAGTAAACTTATGCAGGATATTACGAGGAATATTTTTGTAGAAAATTTTAACCCTCTAAAACCCCCACAACTAGGTCTTTTAACCTAAATGTGGGGGGGTCAAAATGACCCACATGTAAGAGTCTTAGAGGGTTAAAGTTTTCTACAAAAATATTCCTCGTAATATTCTGCATAAGTTAACTGAACACATGATACACCTCAAATGTAAGGATCATATAGTTATTTGCATCGATTTAACACAAGAATGCGTTATTTTTGTTTTTTTCATGTACAGTGGATTGAAAAACTTCAAAAATCGATTAAAAAAAAAAACTGACGTGCTGGAGAAAAACGACGAGACACGGGTATTTTGTTTTAACGCTAATTTTAAGAATTTTTTGGATTTTCTCATGTGTTTTACAAAAAGTTTCAAATTATCGACAGTTTACTAAAAAAAACTGAAAAAAATAGGCAAAAACGCATTTTAGTAATTTATCAATGAATTGTATACAACTTTTGCATTTTCCCATCGATTTTTTTAAGTGTTATCTTATTTTCTTCACAAATATATAGTCTATGATACAAAAGCAAAAAAAATTATATAAAAGTTATTTCTTTTTGTATAAATCTGCAGTTGATTTTGATTTTTTGTTAATTTTTTCGAAAAAAAAAATGTTTTTTTTAGAAATCAATTTATTTCGCCGAAACTAACAAACCAACCATAAAGTGATGTGAATATCATTTGTAGGTAATTTAATTACCTTTACTATGACATATAATACGTTTCAATACAAACATTGGTTCTTGAGATATTTGTATTTAAATGAAACTATCTTTTTTTTTGGTCCGAAAACCGAAAATGACCGATATCTCGAAAACGACACGAAATAAAAAAAAAAAAATATTGCGATTTTCGGAATCAGCAGCCCATTTTACATATAAAATTAATAATGGCATTCCCTGGGGAAAAAATGTTTACTCATTTGTTGCATAGTGTAATTACATAGTCCGAACTCAGATATTTTTTACCGTTGAACAGTGTCATTAAAGATTCATAATTTTTCTCTGTTGACAATTCTAATTTTTTTTTTATCCTTTGTCATCTGTCAAAATGTTAGGGATGTTTTTATTTCAGGGCTCCCAATATTGCTTTTCGATATTCCTCTACCGCCGGAATCAAGAATAGTAGTTTTCATATCGAACGATATTTCTTTCCGCGAAAATTTCGTTATCGAACGGAAGCAATAATCGCACCCAGTGATTCTATGTATGGCTGTAGGAAGCATTCGAATGTCAAATCCTGTTTGAACAACATTTGCTCAATATACAAATTTAATACCTCTTCATCGTATCGGGCAATGGTGTAGCCGTCTAACGAGTTTGTAAATGAAAGTAAAAATAATATGTTTCTATCACAAGGACGTTGTTCCTCTTAATCCTGGTGCTGCCAGTTTTTATTTTGTTTTTCTCTTTATTAAAAGAACGCTTACAAAACTGTTACAAATAAGCGCTTCAAAAGGCCTTTTTTCCGAAATGTTGCGGTAAGCTTAAGAGCACTTACATTCTAGGACATGCAATGTTAAAAAGAAAGAATAGTTCTTAGCGGTAGCGCTTATTGGTGAAAAAAAAGCACTTAAGAATGGTTCTTTGAAGCACTTCTTTTCTCCTTGGGTAGTATAGTATGTGTGACATACACTGTATGTAAAGTTTGCTGTTATAGAGATCTCAAATTCGACAACGTTCAATTTTTCCATAAATATATACATACATAAGAGCAACACATTCCAAGAGGAAAAATTTCTAGCGCTTCTGATCCAAGCACTTCAAAAGAGCTTGTCCCCATAGAAATTTAGAAGCATTATCACAATGATTTTTTATAAGGCTGCAGTAAGAACAACGTGAGTTCGAACCCAGCCCGGGTGATTTTTTTTCCGTTTTTTTATTTGTTTTTGCTTAATTTTTTTTTTATTAAAATATTTTTTATTCAACCTTTTTTATTTCACTTTTCTATTTTAATTTCTCATTTTTATTTAGGATGCACTTCAGAAGGGTTTTTGAAGCACTTATTTTCCCCTTGGGAAGTTACTACCAATGAAGTGCATACATATTTTCTCATATGTATTACTTACGTACATACATATACCAATAGAATTCCTTAACGGCACGCCATAGCAGTGCAACAAAACTTTTCAATTTCAAATGCACGTTTTGTTTTGTATAAGCGATATTTACATTCTTAATGTCCTTAATTAGGCACTAATGTGATTTCAAACGAAATCCTTTTGAGCACAATAACATCCTAAGCGTGGGAAAACCCAAATTTGTTTCACAACTTCTTAGAATAATAAAGATCTAAGAATGAGTTTTATGCAATGATCTTATAAAATACTTAAGTTGGTTTTAAGTACAATATTTGTGAATGTAGGTAGACGTCGTTATGGAATGAGATTATTTTACTTAGAATAAATTATTCATGATATGAGTCGTTCAGAAGCCAATGCGGTCCGAAAAACTGAAATTGAGAAAATTTGTGTTTTTAATTTGGCTTATTTTTAAAATTCTTCTCAAATTATATTACAAAATATTCTGAAGCTATAAGAAAAAGAGCTTTTTGACCTAGAAAACATGAAGAAACGAGCAGATCTTTTAAGAAACGAGAAGAATATTATTTATTATACTGAAATTGAAAAATAAAGAGTTATAAAATCAACATTTGCTAATTTATATACAAATGTTAAGGTATTTTTATATGGCTTGGACATCAATATTCGATATTTTGTTATTTAAGTGATACATAATCCCAAATTCATTGTATAGTTGAACACTGTTCTGCATTAACGTGTCAACCAGCTTGAATTTACTTTTGAGATGTTACTGATTTTGCTTACACGATTTCGCAATGGAATTTTGACAGCTTATCTTTCATGCATAAATTAAGATTTTTTTTTGGTGAAAAATTTCACTTTGATTTTTTTTCCAGAAAAATTCGAACCATATTCGCCATTTTGAGTTTCGAAATTTTTACAACTATAACTTTATTTTTCATCCACAGAATTTTTGGAGACAGAGATGTTCCGATTGACATGGAACGTACCGTATATATTTCCAAAAAATCCTCTGAATGTAGTAATATAAATTTTTTTTTTTTTAGATTGGCGTGTTCGTTGATCAATTGATTCAAAAAAGTTTTTTTAAACTTTTATTCCAAAAAGTTCAAAAACATTAAATAAAATTCTTAAAGAAAAAGTTCCAAAAAGCCATTAAAAGAACATTTAAAAAAAATAAACTAAGTAGTAAGGGTGGTATCTTTGGCCAGGCCAAAAACTAAATACCCTAGACTACATTTCAAGTATATTATTAAACACTTATTTGATAGATACAATGCACTAAAATAAATTGTTTTATTCTTCCGTAACTCCTGGGAGAGTATAAGAACAAATTGCTTATCTGGGAAGTGCTACGCCTTCGTCTCCATTTACTGTCCTGAGTGTTTGAGTAAAATTCGGTTTTCTTAAAAAAGGCTTTCAGTATAACATTTTTAAACTTTTGCTTATATTGGAGGTGCCACGCCCTCTAGTCCGAATTCGCCTAGTTTTTGCTCAGAGCTTGTGCTTACTATCCCTAGTATTTAAGTGTATTTTGCTTCTATTATTGCAAATAATGCTCTTATTATTTCATTTTGAATATATTTTTTGTATGGGCGGTAGGCGTATCCGTTGACCGATTTCGCTCATTTTCAATCCAACGAGCTAACTTTTACGACGAAGTCAGAATACTAATTTCCAAAAAAAATCTATTTCTGCGCGCACAAAGCCAGACAGACAGACGGACATAGCTATATTGACTCAGGAGCTGACGCTGATCAAGAATATATATGTATACATTTTTTTTTGGGAAAACTGAGCAAGATAATTCAATGTAATTTGGTACACTACCTCCGTCGTCAAAGTTAGCACGTGGGATTGAAAATGAGCGAAATTGGTCAACGGACACGCCTACCGCCCATACAGAAAATATATTCAAAATGCAACTTTATAAGTATTTTGCACCGCAATGCAACCATAATACGCACAAATACTAAGGATGGTACGCACAAGCTCTGAGCAAAAACTAGATGAAATCGAACAAGTTAGCGTGGCACCATAAGCAAAAGTTTCAAAATACTGCAGTGTAGGGTATTTAATGTTTGGCCAGGCCAAAGGTTACACCCTTACTAGTTCTGTTTCGCTTTTTGATTGAAATATTTCCCATTGATGCGCCATCAGTATTTTCATGCCTTTTTCGTTTTTCCGTGTTGATATTTTTAGTGAATTCGTCAATGTTTCGTTCGGTTTATTTTTCTGGAAATTTTCCCATAAGTACATATTTATAGTTTGTTAAAATTCTTTTATCCATGTTATTCAGTTTCAGTTTATTTGGTGTTTCGGAGTCCTCCTTGGCTTTTCTAGCTCTGCCAACTCCTCTGCTACCAGCATGTTCAACACGACGTCCACCACCACTATAACTTCCCCTATCTCTTCCATAATTTTGAATGTTAGTTTGTATTGAGTTTTAAATGGGTTTTTTGTTTTGTGCAATAGGCGTGTACGCAAACTGATGTCGTTGATTTCTAATCCCAGAGCTAACTTTAATGACGGGAGAAATGTAAAAAATGTCATTGAATAATTAAATTTGTACTTCCGTGAAAATTATTTCCACAGGCAGACGGATATAGCTATATTGACTAAGTAGGTGAAGCTGATCGAGAATTTATTTACTTTATTATACCATACGCCTCCTTATCTGCGTTACAAAGAGAAGGGCAAAGTGAATATTCCGTTGGAATACATAATTGGTAAACTGGAACCGAAGTCATGAACATTTTTCAAAACGCGTCATTTTTTAAAATTCGAAAACACGAAAATCCAAAAAAAAAAAAAAAAAATATTGAATTATGTTTTTGTTAGTGTCAATCCGAACAGTAGGTAGTTGTGAAATAGAGGCTATAAGTTAATTTTTCCGTGGATATGTTTTTGCCCCATCTTTCGCTGATAGAAATAAATAGTGACTATTTTAATCCAAAATACCAAAATCAGAAAATTTTAACATCGAGAAAAACTCCTTTTAAGTAAAGATACAATTTAATTTACAACTACATGGGTGATTCTCAGATAACTGTACTTTTTGTGTCCTCTTGCGATTTCTCCTATACAGTAGGCTTTTTTTCACAAAAAATTACGCTATAAGTTAGAAACTATGCTTTTCTAATAGAGCGCATCAATTTTACCACCAAATATTTATTGGTCTACTTTGAAAGTTTGCAAATATACCCCAAATGTCACAAACGTGGCATGTCCTACCCCTACTTTTTATACACAAAACGATGAAAAACGACCAAAAAACGGAAATAGAACAGAAAACAAGTTACTACACATATTAAGTAAATACTTAAGGCTACAATATTCTGAGCTCATCTGCAGTTTTAAATAATTTTTAGAGGGCACAATTTCGAATTGAAAACTGTCCCCTAGTTTTGGAAAAAAAAAATTTCTTGAAAGCATTATGCTACTACTGCATGGTACTACTGTTTCAGTCAATAGATTGCAATACATATGCATTAGTTCTGATCACTATCCATCACCCAAAGGTCATCATGAGAAGACGAGTCCAAAAAGAAATCTGTTTGCGTTTTATAGGGCAGTTTATAAACAAAAGCAGTTTTTTTTAAAAATTATGGTCACAAACGTGGCACTCGGCACTCACAGGTAGTACATTTTATTTTATGCATGAAACAATTTTTTTGTAGGATTTGCATACATGACCCCAAATTCTTTCGGAAAAATCTTGAACTCAAAAGCGTGCTTTACAATGAGCGATAAACTACAAAAATGTCACAAACGTGGCGCATCAAAAATGTCACAAACGTGGCACTTTTTATCAGTCTGCAAAAAACATATTTCGATATAAAGTTTGAGTATACAGATGTTAAGTTGAAGGCTATTAATTATGTTTTTAATATAAAAATTTTTCTACACCATCAGAATCTTGAGTAATCCTTGCTCAAAAGTAAAAAAATCACTGTTTTGACATCTACTTAAAGCTATAGAACAAAAACAACAACAGGTAAAATTAATTTTTGTCAATAGATTCAGACAGCAAAATTTATTGTCAACAAGACATAATTTACCGTTTTTCAATTGCATTCCCAGCTTTCGAGTTATAAGCGTTTAAAATAAGGACATCTTTCGATAACATACAAAAGATTTTTCGAGACCCAAAAGTTACAAAAAATCAAGTTTTATTGTTTTAATCAATAACATATTTAATTACAAAAATTTCGTGACCTTGCAGACCATAATCGCATAAAAAATGACAGTTCTATGTTAGATTTAGTGAATAAGCCTACTAAACTACTGCTTTGCAAATTAACAGAATCAAAATTTCATCTGTTCATTCACTAAATCTACAATAGAGCCTTATTTTTTCATCCGATTTTAATCTGCAAGAACTTAAAATTTTCGTGATAAAATGTATTTTTGACGAAAATAATAAAACTTACCATTTTTGTTAATTTTTCGGTCCAGAAAATCCTTTGTGTGTTATTGAGAGATATCCTTTTTTTAAAGGCTTATAACTCGGAAACTAGAAATCCAATCGAAAAACGGTAAATTATGTCTTGTTGACAATAAATTCGGCTGTCTGAATCCATTGACAAAAAATAATTTTACTTGTTGCTGTTTTTGTTAAGTATATTTCAAAACTGTGATTTTTTCACTTTTGAGCAAGGATAACTAAGGATACTGATGTAATAGAAAAAAATCAAGATCAGATTCGTAATTAGGAGATCCTAATCCACCATAAACGACTATAAAAACAGAGGAAAGAAAACCATAGTTGATATTTAGGGCGGTAGGGGATAACAAAAATGGACCACCGGAGACATGACACTGTTGCAAAATTAGTCTTGAAGTGTAAATTTGTCATTATATGCAATATATCTCTCATTAAAATGCTTCAAAACCATCATTTTTCCATACTGTGGCTAAAATGTCACAAACGTGGCAATTTGGTCACAAACGTGGCAGCAAAATTTCTTAGTTTCGACCTCAAAGCCGTAAATTCACACTTGTAGTTGATCTACTTAAAAGGTGAGTTTTAAGAGTGTGTTTACATAAGATAGCATGAAGAAACTTGCAAAAATCCAAAAAAAATATCTGCCAATTTTACAACTCGAAAAAGCACAGTTATCTAAGAATCACCAACATGCACATTTAGTTTTATTTAAAATTCCAGCAGTCTGGAATATTCAAGAAATTTAAAGTTTTTTTTTCAAATGTGAGAAAATAACATTTGACGAATAAATAGATTCAAATTAAAAACTTTATAATGCCAGATTAAAGACGAAATAAGTACATTTCTTTTTTATTATGGGTACCTAAAATAGTTTCAGACTACTCTATACCAACTGTCTTCACATGCTATGGTAAAACAAATTTGTGCATGCACAAAGGATTAAGTTGACAGGTAAAAAACATAAACGTACCTGTCGTCTGTATAAATACTATAACTTCTTGCAAACAGAAATCACTCACTGCTATCGGTTTGTCCAGTAAAGAACCAAAAAATTCATTTGCTCTGTCATGGAAAATAAGGCACAACGCAACAAATCATCAAATACTACTACTGTTCCTTATACATTGTTTTTGTATCGAGAGGAGTTACGCCGCCGTAATACGCAATACATTCGCTTATCCAAGACGAAAATATATCTCACAAATGGACTTATTTCGAAGACCGTCTGTAACATAACACGACTAAATGTTGAAGAACTTAAAAATCTTAGTCGTGAAATTATGTTCAAGAAAAAATTGAGACATCAAGTAAAGAGGCTTAGAAAGCTACAGGAAATTGGCATTACAAACCCCAATCCAAATGTGATGACAACAGAGTTGTAAATGAGCATAGTGGACAAAGTTAAAATTTGTAGTCTTTTTTTAATTGTATTTAAGTATATTAAGCAGGTGCTATGAATGAAATGAATAAAATTGTAAATTAGCGGAAGGCCTTAGTCGCTATGGTTTATAATTGTAATTTTTTTTTTTTTCAATTTTGAATAAATTTTAAAATAAATGCTAAATCAAAAAAAAACAACTTGTTTTGGTTTCTTTCAAATTCGTATTCAGCCAATGCTTTATCTCCGACTACCTAAAATCCAGGGCCGTTGCAGAGTTTGGGACGATCTTGTTAGATCATTTGAATAACTTAAAATTTGATGTGCAATAGAAACGAGGGACTTAGCTTTTATACATAAGTACGTCACTAAGTTTGACAAATTTTGAAATTGGAATGTTCACCCCTATTCCCGTTGGCGTTTTAATTGTCGTTTTTAGGGCGTATTAGTTTTTATCGTCGTCTCGTTTCTAAATTTGGGGTCTGAAAAAATATTGAATCGACGAGGAGTGTTTATCGATTAGTTAGGAATAAGAAGCAGTCACACTTATCACAATTTTTCGAACCCCTCGATAAACACTCTTTGCCGCTTCATTATATTTCAATACATAGGAACGACGCGGAGTTTCACATCAGAATCTCAAGTTATCCTTCCCCAAATGAGCAAAAATCACTATTTTGAAACTGTAAGCCTCACAAAGAGAACTTGAATTTTTAAGCACTTTATTTTGAAAATTTCAAGAAACGGGCATATCTTGATCATCTTAAAATACCTATATTGTTTTCTTTAGTGCTTTTCAAACATATTGAGATCTCATCCCTGATAAGACCCATTCACACATTCAAATAATTTGACCCACAAAATTTTGCGGCTTCTATTAGTCGCTTTTGAACATACTTCACAAATTTGAAACTGATCCAATGATTTAGCAAGGATATGAAGTGCTCCTCCCTGGTACACGTATGTAGGTGTTCTTGAAGCCTCTAAAGTGTTGCATTTAGTTTTAAGCCTCTATTGTAATACGTTAAGCGGATAATTTGATAACTTTGTTAAAACACTTTTTTTTTCTTTTCCAGCGCTCCTCACTCTATATGCAACAACTGGCAATGCTTTCCCATATGAGTTGCCGTCACCATATATGGCCCCTACTGATGCCCCCTTGATTATGGGTGAAGCATTGGTTCAAACACAGTTGCTGACACTTAAGCCGAATTCCACACGTATACAGTCAAAAGGGGATGATGAAATAAAATCTCGTACAGCTATCGACGATACTTCCGAAAAAGTCATAACAAAAGAAAATAATAAAATCACTAGGCCCGAAGAGCGAGAGGAAGCAGATTACTCAACGTTTTATGATAAGGTTTCCGAAAAAGAAGATGAATATTTAGATATTGATGGCGATGGAACACCTTCAAATTTTCTGAAACAACGTGAAGTCAAGCGACGTGTAAGTAATTTATAGTTGTAAAGAATTTTTATGTGAAAAGACTTAAGCAACAAACTTGACGAATTTATCCAATTATTCTAAATATCACGTGCTTAATTTGTTACTAGGCTGCGGATTATATTGTACTTTTTTGCTAATCATTATAAAAATTTAATATTGTTTGTAAAATGTGTTTTCTCTATTCTAAAATTGATTTGTAGCGGCATATAAGAATATGCCAAAAATATGCAATATGCGATATGGGTGATTCTCAGATAACTGTACTTTTTGTGTCCTCTGGCGATTTCGCCTATACAGTAGCCTTTTTTTTTTCACAAAAAATTACGCTATAAGTTAGAAACTATGTTTTTCTAATAGAGCGGATCAATTTTACTACCAAATACAATAATTATTGGTCTACTGTGAAAGATTGCAAAAAAAATTTCTTGAAAGCATTGTGCTACTACTGCATGGTACTACTGTTTCAGTCAATAGATTGCAATACATATGCATTAATTCTGATCACTATCCATCACCCAAAGGTCATCATGTCCACACGCATCCAAAAAGAAATCTGTTTGCGTTTTATAGGGCAGTTTATAAACAAAAACAGTTTTTTTTTTAAATTATGGTCACAAACGTGGCACTCGGCACTCCTAGGTAGTACATTTTATTTTATGCATGAAACAATTTTTTTGTAGGATTTGCATACGTGACCCCAAATTCTTTCGGAAAAATCTTGAACTCAAAAGCGTGCTTTACAATGAGCGATAAACTACAAAAATGTCACAAACGTGGCGCATCAAAAATGTCACAAACGTTGTCAACAAGACATAATTTACCGTTTTTCAATTGGATTCCCAGCTTCCGAGTTATAAGCGTTTAAAATAAGGATATCTTCCGATAACATACAAAGGATTTTTCGAGACTGAAAAATAACAAAAAATCGAGTTTTATTATTTTTATCAAAAACATATTTAATAACAAAAATTTCGAGACCTTGCAGACCATAATCGCATAAAAAGTGGTAGTTCTATGCTAGATTTAGTGAATAAGCCTACTAAACTACTGCTTTGCAAATTAATAGAATCAAAATTTCATCTGTTCATTCACTAAATCTACATTAGAGCCTTATTTTTTCATCCGATCTAAGTCTGCAAGGGCTTAAAATTTTTGTTATAAAATATGTTTTTGATAAAAATAATAAAACTTACCATTTTTTTTAACTTTTCGGTCCAGAAAATCATTTGTGTGTTATTGAGAGGTATCCTTTTTTTAAAAGCTTATAACTCGGGTACTGGGAATCCAATTGAAAAACTGTAAATTATGTCTTTTTGATAATAAATTCAGCTGTCTGAATCCATTGACAAAAATTAATTTTACTTGTTGCTGTTTTTGTTAAGTAGATGTCAAAACTGTGATTTTTTCACTTTTGAGTAAGGAATACTAAGGATACTGATGTAATAGAAAAAAATCAAGATCAGATTCGTAATTAGGAGATCCTAATCCACCATAAAAGGCTATAAAAACAGAAAACAGGAAACCATAGTTGATCTTTAGGGCAGTAGGGTATAAAAAAAAATGGACCACCGGAGACATGACACTGTTGCAAAATTAGTCTTGAAGTGTAAATTTGTCATTGTATGCAATATATCTCTCATCAAAACGCTTCAAAACCATAATTTTTCCATACTGTGGCTAAAATGTCACAAACGTGGCAATTTAGTCACAAACGTGGCAGCAGAATTTCTTAATTTCGACTTCAAAGCCGTAAATTCATACTTGTAGTTGATCAACTTAAAAGGTGAGTTTTTAGAGTGTGTTTACACAAGATAGCATGAAGAAACTTGCAAAAATCCAAAAAAATGATCTGCCAATTTTGCAACTCGAAAAAGCACAGTTATCTAAGAATCACCCATATATGTAAAATTAAATATACTTGAATCAACTCTAAATTTAATGAAACATATTGCCTTAAAACTCTCATAAAAAATTATGAAAAACAAAATATATTTATTTCCATATAATTCGCAATCTATTGATTAGGTATATAAAAATTCTATAAATTTTCACAGTACATGCAGTTTTTTTTTCTTTTTTGCCTAGGCCAAAGTACCACCAATTGTTACGACACCAAATAATGCTGGCAGCGCCATCTATATTACAGTGCCGATTTATATAAATACATCAGGAGGAATGCCATTAACACTAAGTGTAGGTGGTCAAAATGTACCTTTGAGTGGCGTTAATACAGCAGCGGCGAAAATAGAGTCACCAAGGGAGATGGAACCACCAGCAAAAACATCACAATTCAATAGATTACTACACTATAATGATGCATCAGAACGAAGTGCATGGATGCCAGTGCAAGCAAAAAATCGTCATCGTAGTAATTTGCGCAGCAGAAACTATCCACAAAGACGTATGAACTCACCGGAGAAGTTTCGTAGATTAGGATCATACAGTTTCTATTTCTAGTCTATTTATAAATAAATGTGAAACTCTGAATACAACAATATATGTGCTTGAATAAAACGAAGTGTTTGAAAATATGTCTCGATTAGATTCCCATTATGGCGATGATTTGATTATTGACTCTTATATTCTTATGAAAAACTCTTTTTAAATTTGTATGGTATGAATCTTTAGGAGCTGTTTGTACTCATGAGCGTGGGTTGTCTTCCTTCGACTAATGCTTACTTGCAGTTTCATCTCCTCCTTCCGCCTTTACATCTTTGTCTACGAAAATTCTTGCTTCTACATCAAATTTTCTCTGCTCGTCATCGTATTCGTCTTCTTCTCCCTCTACATCATCTGTTTCGTCGTTTTCGCCTTCTTCTTCTGCAATGCCTGACGCTACGTGTAGTTCCACTTCCGCTTCTTCATCATCATCTTCTTCATCTTCATATTCTTCCTGTTCATCTTCGTATGTTTGCCTTGGCCGTTCAAAAATTAACTTTTTTGGTAGTAAACCCACTTGTTTCCTTCGTAGCAGTAGAATGTTTTCCAAGCGACTATTGCGTCTGGCAACCGTTGTCGACACTTGACTGCGTCCTACCGAAAAGATCGCGAATACTGCAAAGATTTGTGAGATAGTTCATTATAACTCTTGACATAAAATGCTTAGGCCTTACCCAAAAAAATAAAAACAACTGTCAACTGCATTTTAGAAGGTGCGTCTGCTGCAATCGTAGCTTCTCTTTTAGTTTTATACCAAGCCAAAAAGAAATACTTCCATGGTTGCATAATCAAATGCATAACTGGCATTGAACTTGTTTTCCCACCTTCGGAAATTACGAGTACATAACCCAGCAAATATTTGGAAAATTTTTGAATTTTCCAACACTTTTGGTTTGCATTTACAACTCCTGCAAGTGACACAAATTTTCCGCGAGTAAAAAAAGATTCTCTTAACACTCTTCTGGAAGATCATTGCAAATCAAACATCTTTGCGATGAACTTACAACTCCTTCAGGCGAGTATTGCGCGACAAAACTTCAGAAGGTTCTTTTATCATTCTTCTGGAAGATGATTATAAGCCAAGCTTAAAGTTCTTCCGGACGAAAAACAAATGAATCCCCTAAGGCTCTTCTGGAAGATGGTTTCAAATCTAACTTCTTCAAGAATTAGAACTATTCCAGACGAGATTCACACTGTACAAGATGGCTGACTACGGCATGACATCAGCTCCAGAAAATTTCGAAAAAACTTTTTTTTTATCACCTTGAGCTCAGGTAAAGAAAAAAAGTATCTGATACTTAAAATTAGGCATACAATGCTATTCTAACTAAAACACATACAAGGAACGTATTTTCTAAATTTCGCCCCACTGTAAAACTTTAAAACTACGTTTTGTATGGAACTTGTTGTCCCAAGGCCTTAGCAAAAACACATAATAAAATTTTTTTCGAAGCAAATCAACCCATTGTACCCTGTTTTTGTGGGTCTGTTTGACCCTTTTCAAAAAAGGGATTATAATGGGTTAAAATGTTCTACAAAAATATTTTACAAAAAATTTCTTATTGTTCAGCAATACGAGAAGTGCTTAAAACTTAGGAGTAATGCGTAAAAAAATATAATAAAAATGCAATGTGAGATGTCCTCACCGGTTTTGACAATTAAATGGTTTTCGGGATGAAATTTTGTCTCTTTAATATTCTGCGGCTAGTAGCGAAATTTAATAGCAAATATGTTTGTCGTACATAATGACTCCATATTCACCCGTCTTAGGTGTAATTTTTTGTAGTTTTTTAAGCAAAGGGTTAAAATTACCCATGTGTGGGGGTTAATGTTTTCCACAAAAATACTCCTCGTAATATCCTACAAAAGTTAGCTGAACACATGATGCACTTCTTATTTAAGAATCTTGTAGTTTAATATGTCTATTTAGCACAAGAATACGTTAAAAGAGATAAACTTTGAGCCCCCTTAAAAAAAAATTCAGATGTAAACTTTCAAAACACCGAAACACGTATAATTTTTTTTGGTCCTCGTTATCAAAATCCATTGTCAGGACCTTGTTATTTTTTTCGTGTTTTACAGTGTAATAGGATAAAAATTTGCAATTTCTTATGAAATTATTTTTCCATCACCATTTTACATTTATATTAATTTTTTTTTATCTAGTCAAAACGAGAAAATAAATACTACTCGTATGTAGAAAATACTTCGTTGTTTATTTTTTTATACCCTACACCCAGGGTATATTCACTTTGTCCTTCCGTTTGTAACGCAGAGAAGGAGGCGTGGTAGATATAGAAAAGTATATATATTATTGATCAGCGTCATCTCCTGAGTCGATATAGCCATGTCCGTCTGTCTGGCTGGGTGGCTGGCTGGCTGTGTGTGGAAATACATTTTTTGGGAAAACTAACCAAGATAATTCAATAAGATTTGGTGCACAGCCTCCGTCGTCAAAGATAGCTCGGTGGATTGAAAATGAGCGAAATCGGTCAACGGACACGCCTACTGCCCATACAAAAATATATTCAAAATGCATCTTTTGGAGTATTTTTCACGATAATGCAACCAAAATACATATAAATACTACGAATTGCAAGCGCAAGCTCTGAGCAAAAACTGGGCAAATTCGGACAAGAGGGCGTGGCACCTCCCATAAACGCAAAATTTTCAAAATACTGCTGTGTAGGGTATTTAATGTTTGGCCAGGCCAAAGGTAACAAACACCCTTACTATTTTTTTTTTTCTTTTAAAACATCTTTGGGAGTCGTCTGTGTACTCTTCCTGGGGATTATTTGCGTATTCTTTCAGAAGATTCGAAACTACTGGACAGTTTCTCCCGAGCAAATCATCACGAAATAAAATGCGATTCCTCCGCGATTGAAAATGTTTGCTGGGTATATGCATGTAAAAAATAGATATGTATTATAAAATATTAGTTTGCTCAGAGAAAGTCGTTTAAATTTTATGTATATTTATTTAATAGGTTATAAAAAGATATGAACATTACATAATTAACCTTTGACAGCATATAACATCAAATTAATTTATTTTTCTCCTAAGTATTTGAATATTAAACAAACGCTTTATGAGTTTAGTAAGATATAAAAAGCTTCAAAGCTTCACCAGCTTTGTTCTAAAACGAAAAATAATTTACAATCGCTGTTTTTGGAAATCGGGCTCAAGTCAAAAGGAAAGTATATTTAAAAATTATCACAAATAGAATACTAATAACTTTTAAAAACAGACATCTAGAAAATTTTTAAAAAAAAACTCAGAAAGAGAATTTTTGAAGGAGGTATTAAATTTTTTGTAATGCTAACTCTACTCCAGTGATCGGCATTCTGTAGCACAATTGTGCATTCAAAAATCTCTCTATCCTTTTCTATCTTCTATCTATCTTCTCTCAAACAAAAATTCTCACTCATTAATCTGCCGACCACTGCTCTACTCCATATTTTGTACATGAAAAAACTTAAATTTGCTTTTAAACAAAACTCGTATTTTCTCAAGTAGTTTTTCTAAATGGAGGTTCAGAACTAGGGGTCTGCACAAGACATCTTGAAATAAAGTGTATTTTTTTTTACACCCACATTTTACACCGAACTGATGCATTTGATACAAAAAATTCAAGATTCAAATCATCATGTACACTGATTTAATTTTGACACTATTTACATTGTCTTGTTTTATCAGTGTGAAAAATAAACTTGGTTCTAAAAAAATACTTCAGTGAACTCTATTTTATAAAAACAAATACCTCAGGTCACTGTAAAACGTGCGAGTAGAGAAACCACACTAAAATTTATGATATGGTAACACTTGCAGAATTGTAGAAGCTTTCATGCATTTTCGCGAGAGAGAGAGAGAGCGTAAACAAAAAAGAGGCATAAGAAGAGAGCGATAAACTACTTTTATCACACCACTAACATTTAGTAGTACACACTACTACTACAGTATGCAACTAAAATAACTGAAACAAATCAAACAAGACAAATTAGCTCAGTATTTGTTTATTTTCTTTCCAATTCTAGTTCTGTCAAGACATTTACACACGACACTGAACTGGAGCATTTGATAAATAAAAAATGGATACAAAATATAACGTATCTTGAAACGAAATGTCTTAAAACGCAAACAAGACGTCTTGTGCAGACCCCTATTCAGAACCTCAAAAGTTGGGTTGTTATTACACACCTCTCCTGAACGAACTTTTAGGTTTCCGAAAATGTCGACAAAATCTACCAACGGGTTACTTTTCTTTCATGCTGATACATCAAAACTACAATATGTAAAAACGAAAATCGGGTCAGCTGGTATTCGCGAAATATCGCAAAAATACATATCCCATATAAAATAAAAAAAATTAAGAAAAAAAAAAAACAAAACAAACACACATAAAAATAGTTATTTTTAATGTATTTTGCAATGTTGAATCCGAATCCGGCCTTAGAATTGCTGTATCTCATACGGTTTTTGAGATGCCCCACCCTAAACAAGGAAAAAATACCGTTTTAGCTATATTTTGAAGCTATGTATATAACTAGAATATAGAACATTCATACGAAAAATCCGATACAAAGCTCTAATTTTTTTCTTTAAAACCTCATTTGAATTATGTCAATAGCTTTGTGTTTCTCCGAAATATCGTAGACTGAAATAATGAAAAAAACAAGTTTTTTGCACAATTTTAACTTTTAAGGTTAGGATATATCCGAGAAAAATAAAGATATCGACATAATTTAAAATAGGTTTTAAGAAAGAGACTAGAACTATGAGATACTGTATCGGTTTCTACGTGTGAATGTTCTATATTCTAGTTTTATAGCTTCAAAATATAGAAAAAACGGTTTTTTTTCCTTGTTTAGGCTAAGATATCTCAAAAACCGTATAAGATACAGCAATTCTAAGGCCGGATTCGGATTCAGCATTGCAATATAAATTAAATATAACTATTTTTATATTTGTTTGTTCTGTTTTTTTTTTCTTCATTTTTTTTTATTTTATATAGGATATGTATTTTTGAGATATTTCGCGGAGATGATCAGCTGCGATTTCGGGGTTTGCATTTTTCAGACCACTAAGCTAGTGCAAATGAGACCCCATTCACAGATTTTCTCCACATTTTCATAATACCTATCGACTGTTCAAAAGCACTGTGTGGAGGCTTAGAACCTCAAAATTTGGGTAAAGCAGCTTCCTCTACCTAGCCGCATATTAACTAAGTGAGGCTGTGCAACGAACGCAGCTTGCTCGAACCAAAATTTTAACAGAAATTTCTGTCCGATCAGTATATGGAGCGTTCGAACACTAACATGTGTCGTATAGATTCAAAAGTGATTGATGCATGTACGAGAGCTGGCGGATAAACGGGTACACGGGATGCAGATGATTACTATAAATTAACCTTTCGGGGCTGCCACTTTTATAAAATCTAACACACATTTTAAGGGTTGCCACCTGGTTATTTTACAAAAATTTTTGTGACTAACCTCAAATTTTTGTTTTCGGAAACTCTCAGATAAATTTTTTTTTAAATTGTACAAAAATTTTCAAGGTTGCCACCTGGTTTTTTTAGTCCTGCTTTAACCATTTATTTAAAAAAATGTTCTAAAACGCTAAGATAAACTTTTTAAAAATCCTACATACATTTTTAGGGTTGCCACTTGTTAAATTCGTACTTTTTCTGACTTAATTTAAATTTGTGCTTTCAGAAACACTCAGATAAACTTTTTTTAAATTATGAAAAAACTTTTCAAGGTTGCCACCTGCTGTTTTTACTCCTCCTTAAACCATTTATTAAAAAAAAAAAAAAAATTTAAGTTCAAAAACGCTAAGTTAAACGTTTCAAAAATCTTACATACATTTTTAGGGATGCCACTTTGTCCAAAATTTTGTTAAATAGTCGAAAATCTTGTTTTTGTTTCTTTTTAAATTTTTAGGTTAGGATAACTCCAAGAAAAAACTAGTGAGGGTGTAAAATTTGGCCTGGCCAAACATTAAATACCCTACACTGCAGTATTTTTAAAATTTTGCTCATATGGGAGGTGCTACGCTCTCTTGTCCGATTTTGTCCAGTTTTTGCTTAAAGCTTGCATTTATAAATTTTAGTGTCAGAGTCAAATATAGTTCGAGTATCTCAAAAAACGATTTCAGTACAGCGTTTTGAAGCTTTTGCTTATAAGAGAGGTGCCACGCCCTCTTGTCCGAATTCGACCAGTTTTTTGTCAGAGCTTGCGCTGACAATTCGTAGAATTTATGTGTATTTTGTTAACATTGTTGTGAAAAATACTCCAAAATTTTCATTTTGAATATATTTTTTGTATGGGCGGTAGGCGTGTCCGTTGACCGATTTCGCTCATTTTCAATCCCCCGAGCTAACTTTGACAACGGAGGCTGTGCACCAAATTTCATTGAATTATCTTGCTTAGTTTTCCCAAAAAATGTATTTCCACACACAGCCGTTACCCAGCCAGGCAGCCAGACAGACGGACATGGCAATATCGACTCAGGAGGTGACGCTGATCAGGAATAGATATACTTTTCCATATCTGCCACGCCTCCTTCTCTGCGTTACAAACGGAAGGACAAAGTGAATATACCCTGGGTGTAGGGTATAAAAAGATATTGATATAATTTAAAAAGACTTTTGTACAAAAAGATATTGCTTTTGACTAACATAACAGGTTTTATGACAAAGTAATATACTGTCATGTTACATAACCTCAAAAGTAGGAAAATATCACGAAAAGTATTATATTTTGGTAGTTTTTGGGTTAGGATATCTCAAAATTCTGTAGCGATAGAACAATTTTGTTAACAGATCTGAATTCAGCACCCAAAAGTTAGTTGAAAATTACTATTCGTGTTCCTTTTTATTGATTTTAGTTTTCGCATGTTATTTTTGAGTTAACTCAACTTTGCTAAAAACGGAAAACTCGATTTAAAAAAAAGCGCCCGACGGATTTTCTTAATTTTTTTTTATAAAGGGTGTTTTTTTTAGAGGTTTGTTTTTTGGTCAAATCTGGCAACTCTAATGTCATTTATGTTCAGTTTGGTTTGCCATTTCGTCATGAACAGGTTGACAAAAGAACAACGCTTGCAAATCGTGCAAATTTATTTCGAAAATAATGGTTCAGTTCGCGAAGTTTACCGCAAGCTCCGTCCATTTTATGGTCGACATAATCGTCCATCAGAGCAATTAATTCGGTTAACCATGGATCGTTTTCGCACTACGTTTACTCTATGTGATAATACGCATCCGCAGAGACGTCGAACAGTGCGCACCGAAGAAACAATTGCCGCTGTAGAGCAAAATGTTGAAGAGGACCCGAATGAATCGATTCGCCACCGTGCACAGCAATTGGAGCTTTGTCCATCAACTTTATGGAAGATTTTGTGCAAAGATCTTGGCTTGCGACCTTACAAGATCCAGCTTGTGCAAGAATTAAAGCCGCGAGACCATGCAATGCGTCGTGATTTTGGTGTATGGGCCGAAAATGAGATTGATCTCGATGCTGATTTTCATCGCAAAATTTTGTTCAGTGATGAGGCTCATTTTTGGTTGAATGGCTACGTCAACAAGCAAAATTGCCGCATTTGGAGTGAAGAGAATCCACATGAGACCCTTGAGACGCCATTACATCCACAAAAACTGACTGTTTGGTGTGCTCTATGGGCTGGTGGAGTCATTGGGCCATACTTCTTCCGAAATAATGCTGGAGAGTCAGTTACCGTTAATGGAGACCGGTATAGAGCCATGATAACCGACTATTTTGTTCCCGAATTGGATGGCATGAATGTGGATGAGTTGTGGTTCCAACAAGACGGCGCTACATGCCACACAGCGCACGTCACAATCGATTTATTGAAGGAAACATTCGATGAGCGCATAATTTCGCGGAATGGACCTGTCAATTGGCCACCAAGATCGTGTGATTTGACACCATTGGATTATTTTCTTTGAGGATATGTGAAGTCGCTCGTCTACGCCAACAAACCAGAAACGTTAGGGGACTTGGAAGCCAACATTCGTGGCGTTATTGCCGACATACGGCCCCATATGCTCGAAAAAGTGGTTGAAAATTGGACCTGTAGAATTGGCTTTATTCGAGCCAGCCGCGGCAACCACATGCCCGAAATCATATTTAAACATTAATGGCATAAAATTATCCTTCCAATAAAGCCAAATTGATGGACATTCAAACGATTTTCTTGTGTTTTATTTCAATTCGAAGTTCTATACCTCTAAAAAAAACACCCTTTATAAGATAAGGAAAGCACACTGAACAAGAAAATATAAACACTTTCCGAATGATGCAACTTGAGGGTTAGAAAATGTTTTGAACACCCGTGTACTGTAGGTCATACGAAAAAAAGCAATACGTAGCTTGTAGTGCAAGTAATTTCCTATAAATAGGTCTTTTTACTTGAAACGTGTGGGTCACCGTTCACGAGTTATCGTTAGTTATATCTCAGAGGTCAATATAATAGAAAATTTTATAAACTACAACATTATTTTTCTCCAAAAGTAACCTTTAAAGAGATATTTGTAAAAAACTGATTTTGGACGCCATTTTTTCAATATGGCGGCGCGAGCAAACACGATTCGAGGTGGCAAAGTTGAAAATTTAAAAGAGCACATCGAAATCTATAAAATAACTCATTTGCAAAAATCCCGGAAAACTTTCCAGTTAAAACTACCAAATGACTACTATATGGGGAAAAGTCTCTACTCGGTGTTTTACATCATATTAAAGTTTTGTAACATTTCGGGCAAATTCTAGAAATGAGATTGTTTTAAGTAATTCACGCATGAAAATATTCCGTTGAATTCAAAGTCGTAGTTTTTTTTTATGACTCTGAAAAGTGGGCTCCAATGGGTCCAAATTTGAAAAAATATCGCATTTCTTTCACGAAACCAAAATCAACATCCTTTTGAAAAAGTTTAGGGCGGTTCTTCCCTAGTTGTAGTTATATTTCTCTGGTAACACTAGTTTACAAATTAATTATTTTTTTCTGTGATCTGAGTGCCATTATCAAATTCTAATGTAAAATGACTCCCTGATTCCGAAAATAACTATATTTTTTTTTTCTACGGAGGCGTTTTCGAGAAATCCCCCTTTTCCTGTTTTTGAAGGGGGGGAAAAATATGATCTCATATAATCACATATATCTCGTAAACCAATAAAGCCAGCTTATTATGTAAGACAACAAACGAAAGATAATAAAATTTTACATAAACGCCTCATACTTTACTTTTCGATCAGTTTTTTAGTTTCTGTGTTATTAATAAACATTTCGAAAAATTTTGATTTTTCTTTTGAAAAATCGAAAAAAAAAGTTTTTCAATTGGGATATTTTCTTGAAAAAAAATTCGGTAAAAATAAAAAAACTTCATTGTGCAAAAGTCTAAAGAACCCTAGTAAAAACAAGATACTAATGAAGAAAATCGATGGATAAATAACGGAGTTATAATCAATTAAGTGAAAATACCAAAAGTCAAATTTTACTCTATTTTTGTAATTTTCCTTGCATAAGGATACAATTTTGAAAATTTTTTTTTCCGATTCGACCGATCCATTTTTTTTTTGATTTGGTGGACCATCATAAGTAAAAAAAAATTGTTTTTATTTTTTTCGCTCGTGTAGTGTTGCCGTATTAGAAAAAAAACAATTATTTGAGGTGTCACTCAACTTAAACTGATCTGTAAAGAGAACTTCATATTTTACTCCTTATCTGAGGATATCATTAAAAAGGCAAATAAATTGCCTTTTTAACATTGGGTCATTTGTTGATGTCAGATGAAAATTAGCCAATTTATAGTAAACCAAATTTCAAATTTAAAGCAAATTTCGATGATTTTCAGAATCTTTCTTTAACGCCGTTAACATTTTCTTGTTCGAAAAAATAGAAAAAGTCAAGTTTTATTACTTTTGTCATTTATATATTTTATTACAAAAATTTTGAGTTAATACGGAGCAAGATCGGATGAAAAATGACAGCTCTATTCTAGATTTAGTGAGTGAACCTACTAAATTACTGTCTATTTAATTAGCAAAACAAAAATTTCATATGTTTATTCACTAAATCTAGAATAGAGCTGTCATTTTTCATCAGATCTTGGTCCGTATTAACTCAAAATTTTTGTAATAAAAATATATAAATGACAAAAGTAATAAAACTTGACTTTTTTATTTTTCGAACAAGAAAATGTTAACGGCGTTAAAGAAAGATTCTGAAATCATCGAAATTTGCTTTAAATTTGAAATTTGGTTTACTATAGATTGGCTAATTTTCATCTGATATCAACAAATGACCCAATGTTAAAAAGGCAATTTATTTGCCTTTTTAATGATATCCTCAGATAAGGAGTAAAATATGAAGTTCTCTTTAAGATCAGTTTAAGTTGAGTGACACCTCAAATAATTGTTTTTTTTTCTAATACGGCAACACTACACGAGCGAAAAAAATAAAAACAATTTTTTTTTACTTATGATGTCCACCAAATCAAAAAAAATATGAATCGGTCGAATCGGAAAAAAAATTTTCAAATTGTATCCTTATGCAAGGAAAATTACAAAAATAGAGTAAAATTTGACTTTTGGTATTTTCACTTAATTGATTATAACTCCGTTATTTATCCATCGATTTTCTTCATTAGTATCTTGTTGTTTTTACTAGGGTTCTTTAGACTTTTGCACAATGAAGTTTTTTTATTTTTACCGAATTTTTTTTCAAGAAAATATCCCAATTGAAAATCTTTTTTTTTCGATTTTTCAAAAGAAAAATCAAAATTTTTCGAAATGTTTATTAATAACACAGAAACTAAAAAACTGATCGAAAAGTAAAGTATGAGGCGTTTATGTAAAATTTTATTATCTTTCGTTTGTTGTCTTACATAATAAGCTGGCTTTATTGGTTTACGAGATATATGTGATTATATGAGATCATATTTTTGCCCCCCTTCAAAAACAGGAAAAGGGGGATTTCTAGAAAACGCCTCCGTAGAAAAAAAAAATATAGTTATTTTCGGAATCAGGGAGTCATTTTACATAAGAATTTTATAGTGGCAACCAGATCACATTTTTGCTGTAAACTAGTGTAATTGTTGTGCGATAGAATATACCGTCATCACTCAACTTTTTCTTCGATGCTTTTTAGTTTTCATCAATTTTTCGATGTTTTGAATTGACACAGAGCAATAAGTCCGTGTCCAGGCCAAAAAGGTTCTGTATTTTGTTTCTTTATAATTGAAAAACCTTATGTCATTTCATTTAAATTATTTAATAGTTAAATAGCAATAAATAAATAAATTAAGCTTTTAATCTAAGTAAGGTAGAATTTGTATGCTACACTTTGTTTGAAGCAACAACTTCGGGCACAACAACTCCGGGCACAACAACTACTTCGGGCACAACAACTTCTTTCTTTGGCACTTCAATCTGTTCCGGCACAACTGCTGGTTTCATCTCTTCCGGCGTTACTTGTGCAACTTGAGCAACTTCTTCGACAATTGTAGCTGGCGCTGGTACAACCGGCAGCGGAGCCTCAACAGCCTCTGGTATTTTATCTTCAGAAACTTCTGCCTTAACCGTAGTTGCCTCTTCGTCGTCATCATCATCATCGCCTATAACTTGTTCGATAGTTTGTTGCAGGAAATGTTCAAAAAGCTGGAAATACTGCAAAGCGCTGGTAGCAACCTGTTGTGTTGGCTGCGGTAGCTCTGCTGTGACCTTTTTAAGAGCGTCCCTTATTAAAATAAGAACTGAGGGTTGTTTTTTGATTGGTATTATAGGGACTAAAGCGACAATTGCAGCAGCCTCCTCTTCCACTATTTCATCCTTTTTATCTTCATCTGGTTTAACTTCAGCTACAACTGATTCTTCGGCAACTTTAACTGGAGTGACAACTTCTTCAACTGGTACATCGCGTCTTCTTCGTCTCCGCACATCGTCATCATCATCATCATTGTCTTCTTCGCTATATTCTTGGGAATCTTCCTGCGCTTGCTGATTGCGTACAATCTCTTGTTGCGCTTGTTCTGCATCAAATTCATCATCATCTTCATCCGATTCTTCATCGGCGGGATCATCATTAGCTTGCCTGTGAGCGCGCGCTACAGCTGAACGCAGTGATCTTCCCTCGGCTAAATCATGAGATCTTTTGTTGAGGCTTGCAGCTGTTGAAGCATGTAAGACGCAAAGCACCAAAAATAGTGCTAAAAGTGGGAAAAATATAACAAAAAAATATTAGTACAATAAATGGGGTGCGGAGTGACAAGAAAGTTGCCAAGTAGAACAACGAAGAAGTTTGACAAAAATCCAATTGCAACTTACCAATTCCAAGTGATATAAAGCGGCGGCAACTCATTTTAAATCTTGTTAACTCTGTTCAATATGAGCAAATTGAATGCGCTGCGATCGTTTTTATAGCTGCTGCTCAAAATATGCACAAAAATGAAAGTGAAAACAATACAGCTCAGTTTTTTTTTCCCCCTTTATTCTTTTCCATGAATTTCAAATTTCTGCCGTCCATCGAAAGCTCATCTCTTACTTTACTTAAAGAAATGTAAAAGCTTTTTCGTGTTTGTGGCGCCTTTTTCATTATTCAACCAAAGATTTAGGTAATACCATAAAAAAAAGTAAAAATATCAACAAAAAGAAAGACACAGAAACCCAGAAATCAGCACTTGAAAGAAATTGAAATGATTTATTTGAATCTTTCGCCCTCTCAAAGTATTGATTACTGTGACTTTTTGTTGATTTTTCGTGTTAGCAAGCGGAATACCTTTTTCTTCTTCTTGTATCTTGACAACGTCCATTCAATGGGCTAAATTTTTGGTAGACACAACTTATTTGTTGTTTTTGCTGCTGCCCGTATTTCGATCAGCGTCACATTGGAATTGCACTTCAAAGTGTAGCTTTACTTACGCTTCGCAATTTATCTTCATTGCTTTAGTAATTTTACTTATAGGGAACTAATAGGGACACACATCTCATTATAACGTATGAAGAAGCATTTCCTTCCCCTGCGGACACTTTTCGGTGGAGTCCACTAGAACATAACGTTATACAATAAAACATCAATCCGTTTTTATTAGAAAATATTGTCATTTCGAAAAAAAATATAAAAATTGTTCACAGCTCGTGTTGGATCTGGAAAAAATAATAGCCATAAGAGTGCTCCAAGACCTTGATCTTCAACAATTAAAAATCAGTTGCGAAAAGAGAAACCAGGGGAAGAAAGCACCAAACCTCAGAATGGTTTGACAAATTGCTTTGATTCGAAAAACAATCCATTTCTTTTGTCCATTGAACTCAAGCTCTGAAAGCTCCAGTTACTAGCTGCACATTAAGAAGCTGGCTACGAGTAGCAGGGTTGTTCGGGAGAAGCGCAAAAAAAGTACCTTTAATAAGCCAAAAGACCAGTCTCCAGAGAATGAATTTCACCACCATGCACAAGATTCGTCAAAACTGCAGAAATGTGCTGTGCTTTGACAAAACTGAAATTAATTTGTTCGGCTCTGATGGTAGAATATTTATAAGACGACGTAAAAATGCTGCATTCGAAAGCAGATACACCAGAAAGACAGTTAAGCATGGTGGTGGATCTATCATGATATAGAGTTTCTTTTCGGCGGCTGGAGTTGGGCCAATATTTTGGGTTACAGGCCGAATTCGTGCAGCAGACTATGTTTATATCCTTAATTCAGTGATGCCGCCTCATGCAAAAGAGAACAAACCTCTGATCTAGGAGTTCAGGAGCCTTAGATCAGTGATTCTCAACCTATGTGCCGCGGCATTTTAGTGTGCCGTGAGATTTAAAGTGTGCCGCCACTGCCAGAAATCAAATTTGCCGACATGATTTTTTAATGTTTCTGGAAATTAAAACCTTTTGGTCATAATAGCATTTTACACAAACTGTGATGTAATGATGTACAAACTAGGTGGTAGTACCTAAAAGGGAAAAAAAATCAAGGTTATGCATTAGCCCTCACAGTCACCGGATCTCAACTCCATTGAGCAACTCTGGGGCGTGCTTAAAAAGTCTATTGGTCCGAATAAATCAAAAAATAAAAACGATTGATTGCAAAAAATACAAGAAAAATGGTACTCGATTCCTGTCGAAACTTCTGCAAGTCTTTTAGAATCTATGCCTCGGAGATGCTTGGAGACACCTTAAATGTAGGGAGCATTGACCAAGTATTAAACTTGTGTAGTTTTAAGATTCATGTAAAAATTTATATAAGAGTTAATCCATAGCAAAATGATAAATGACATTTGTCTTTATTATTTTTTCCAGGGTGAAAACCAAGAATGTCGTGTATTTTTTCTATTTAAGGATCTGAATTCAATTACTTTTCAGTTTGTTGAAACTATACTCAAATTACGTCGAATTGTATATTTTTTTTTCCGGAACTACTGATTAATAAATGGTTATAGTTGAAAACCTAACAAAAACCGCTTGTCCCTATTATTTTTCAATACTAACGCGCCGTACAAATTTCATTAAAAACGGAAAGTCAGTTCCTGAGTTAAGGCCAAACAAAATCCTTTTTTTATATAGTAGACAAGTACATGTAGGTACGAATTGAAATTCTTTGACTAAACTAAATCATTCAGATAATGAAACATAGACAAGGAAACACCTTACTCCTGCGAATCTCAATAACAGATAAAAAATCAACAGAACAACTTGTCCATTTATTGTTATGACAAAGTGCGATCAGTGCTACAATCTGGGGCCAAGATCATTAGACTGTAATTGAGATAAGAAAGACGTGGGCTTTCAGCTTACTTACATCAAAAGAAAATGACATTTCAGCATTTTTCCGGCAATATCTTTATTTCATCATGCCAAGTTCAAATAGCGTGAAGATTAACCATGGTACACCCCTAATATAGACCGTATATACTGATAATTAACACATTCTTCCTGTTAAAAGTGATGGATAGATAATACCGTGATTCACGGATTTCCAGAACGGGATTTAATTGATATTTTGCAGAAACCTTATGGCGTTAGTGACAAAGTTCAATAATTTTTACAATCGCAAGTAGGTGCCCCGCCCTCAAAATAAGACCATTTAAAAAAAAAAACGGCTTCTCGATTTATTTTAAGGTGTGTTCTCAGAACTGCTGTATCAAAAATGGTTTTTGAGATATTCTTACCCTAAAGTTCAAAACCACGATTTTGGAGGTCATATAGAGAACGCACCGTATAGTTTTGCTCTTTTCTACTTAATGCATTGCTGAGCACTATTTTTCGTCTTCAAAATAAGCTGTGAATTTTTCATGTATGACCACTTTTAAATGGTACATAAAAACTAAAAATCGTGTGTGGATTCTCATACCACGAAAAACGCAGTCATTTAATTGTTTTAATTTCAATATGTTTTACAAGACACTAAATAATACTTATGTTGAGGTGTGCGGAAAACTTAGTTTAACTGCATCGCTGGGGTTTGTGGAAATCTGTCACAGTTGGATCATTTTCGGTTCCCCAAAGCATATGGAGGAAGTGGCGCAGGAGCTTACATATGTTAATTCGAATCAGAGAATGCGCAATAGGGTGGGTCGAAAAAATACTTTTTTCACCCTATACATTTTCGACAGGGCCAGAAAGTAACTTTAGTACTTCAATAAGAAGCCCGAAAATTTTTAGCAAGATCCATCGAATAGATATGTGTCAGAATTAAAATGAAATTTGAAATTTTTTTTCGTTATCCTATTGCTATTGAAGGAAAAACAAAACAAAATCCTACGATCCTAGTTTATATACTAGTTTTATAACCTCAAGTATCCATACAAGAGTGCCCTATTTCCAGAGTCAAGCAGCCCAGTAGGACAGCGAGCTAGTATATAGTCCCACAGCCCTATGCTTTCTACTATTGATAAGTTGATGGTAAATCTTCTTATACGAGATAAAATTGTATGTTTGTTTGTTTGTTTTTTTGTACTCAATATTTTTTTCTCGATTTCAATGAAACTTGGTATAGTGTTAGATATTAGCATACAATGAAGAATGAGCTAGGCTTGAACTTCGTAAATGCTCACCAGAGGGCGTGGCATCGCATTAAATTTTAAATTTGATATGCTCATAACTCGCAAACCATACAAGATATTTGAATAAAATTTGGTGAGAAGGTACGGTTTAATAATGCCTTGAAGCAGACAAAATAGGCGGGATCGAAGAAGTGCCACGCCCACTTTTTAACCCTTGAAAATTTTGATTCATTATTACTCAAAAACGACTTCGACAATTTTGATGAAAATTTAGGAGCTGTTACGTCTGATAACAAGTATTAATATGTGATATGCCGTTGCATTTGGAAAACTCGTTGAAGGGCGTGGCATCGCCCACAAAAATATAATGCGCTATAAAAAGAAAACTTTTAAAGCAATCTTTCTGAATTTAACTATAGGGAGTCTACTTGCTTTTAGACACCTACGACCTGAAAGTAGGCAAAATATCGAAAGTGCGCGTGGAACCTCCCATACAAGTAAAACACATTACATACATGCTATTTCTCGCAAATGATACAACATATTTTGATGAAATTTGGTAAGCGGATCTGGATCAAGAGAATCTAAAGCATAACAAAAAGAAGACTTTGTTTAATAATGGCCACGCCCATTTTTTTTATCAAAATAAAAATTTTGGTTAATAACTCAGGAACAAAAAAAAAAAAATGGAATGAACTGTTTAATTCTTATATGCAGTCTTATGTACTTTTTGACGCTAAATCCGTCTTCATCAGCAGAACTGTCATTATAACTGCAGCATTTTGAAATATCCTTGCTTGAAGTTGAAGAAAACGCTGTGTTCAGTCGTACAGCTTAGCTACAAGAAAAGGTAAAATTATTTTTTATTAATAGCATCGAATAGTTACACACTTCCTTGTCCAAATATCTTTTCGGATTTTTCCAATGGGATTCTTATTTTCCGAGTTATGATCCTTTGAAGATAAGATATTTCAACCGCCATACAAAAGACGAAATATTTTGGGTGCGTGGCATATCCCATTTATTTATTTTAGGGCATTCTATTTCACCAAAAAAAAAATTTAGTTTTTGATATTTTTCTATACCATTCGATACTTTCCGAGTTTTTCTTATTATTATTCTCATCGGTTTATTTATCATTTTGAAAGCATGACCGTTAGAAGTGAAAAGATACAAGTTTCATAACAAAAAATAGCTATGAATAAAAACATCGACTAAAATAATAAGATCAGATTGTTGACCGAGCAGGAAACGGTCTCCAGGTACTGATGATTAACACTGTTTCCATAAACTTCACCCCTGTACGTGAGTGCACGGAAAAACTTAGTTATGAGAGTTGCAAAGCATGATCTAATAACTCAAGTACCTTCAATTATAGTGACATAAAAAGAGAAAAAACAATCTTTATCCTACTGTATTGCCTCCAAATTTTTTATTTTAGATTCTTTATGTTAATGAAAGCTAAACGGCAACTTTATACCTTTTGAATTTAATCAACATATCTTAAAAACTTAAAAAGCGCGTGAAAAAACCAATCTTGACCATTTTCAATGATGCAAATTTTATCAAGTCTCGATACCTTCTCGAACTTCGATTACCTTCAACCAGTAACAGAGCCACTCTTTTTGGACGTTTTATCAAACCTTTTTTATACAATAGCGCTGATAAATCGAAAAAAAAAATTTCAAACTTCAATTCAGTTCTGACACAAATCTATCGAATTGGATCTTGCTGAAATTTTACAGGCTTGTTTTTGAAGTCCCAAGGATACTTTTTGGCCCCTTTTTTAAAAAAAAAAATAAAAATTTTCGACCCACCCTAGTGCGCAACCAGTAACTGTAACAATATCTGATGCACTTTACTAGAAGTCAGCGGACCTTAAATTTCAAAATAACCCACTTTGAGTTTGCAACTTGAAACTCGAAATACTCAGTAGAATTTCGAAGTAAAACTCTCGTTCAGGTTAATTGAAACCACCCGCTACTGAACGCTCAAAAAAAACCTTTTTACTCAATACGAAAGTTTTAATCAAGAAATTAAAAGAAAATAATTTCAGCATAATGATGATCAAAAACTTTCTTCATTATTTTTTACGATCTTCTTCGATGACTTTCTTCCCTCACTGCTTGCTTTCGCAGGTAATATAATGAAGCGGAATTTGAATATTCATCTTCGATTGTTTGAACAAGATAAAATGAGCTGGAACAACATACAAGACCATCTTCTTTTCCTCGCTTCCAACAAAATAACGTTCATTCACCTTAACTCGCAGCATCATGTCATGAGTCAAGAATAAATTATAGGCCAACAACAAGGGGACGAGCAACATGAACGAATAACAACATTTGATTTTTCACTTTAAATTAACTTGATCTTGAGCTTGATTTTGTATAAGCGTATGCCCCGCGTGGAAACCTGACTTGATATTTTATGAAACGTCATCAAAAGCAGCAAATTAAGTGTATTGTCTGTTCCATATAACGGTGTTCGCGTCATAATTAACAAGTTAAGTATGTATAGTAGAATGAAAAGAAGTTTATTAATGTTTAATACTTTGCTTTATTCTCCACCATAGCCGGCATTAAAACTTGGTAAAATCTGTTTATCGTTGGCATACCAAATGTTATGTTGATTTGTACCATGACTTTGACCAGAGCCGGGATTTTGATTGCTGGCAAAACCTTGACTTTGTCCAGGTGCACCACGCAGACCCGGTGAACCGGGTCGTCCTTGTGGTCCAGTTTTTCCTTGCGGACCAGTTCTACCCATTGGTCCCGTTGGTCCGGGTGGACCTGGCGGCCCAGGTGGCCCAGGTATATAGTATGGCATAATTGTAGCTGACTGTGAATTAATATTATTGTCCGCACTGTTAGCTGACGCTTGAGAGCTAAGTTGACTACCAATATTTCCATTCAGATTGTATCCGAATTGCAGACGTTCAGGCATTTGCCAATTGGCGATATCCCAATAAGATGGATTACTACGCATATTGAGCAAAGCGTTGTTGTATACTGGTGGAGCAAGTATAGAATATCCGTACTGTGGCATCATGATTTTTAAATTTTTATCATCCATAACAGGAATTGCATTTGGACTCAAATAGTCCGGCAATTTACGATTATCGATTGGTCGTTTATTGTTCAGTTCCAATATGTTGGTGGCGAGTTCTTCTTTCAATCTTAAATTTTCTTTCAGTTCTTCCTGTGCTATATCCACTGTATCCTGTCGGTCGTTTGGCATATGCTCATTTTGTGCGTAGAGTATAATTTGCGGACCATCATCATCAGCGTCAGCGGCATTATTTCTTGCGAGACTGAAGCGTCTACCGTTGACTTGTAACGCATCAATGCTAAGAAGAAGGGCAGCAAGTACCAGCACTAAAATTGAAGAAATTTTGATTTTAATTGTTTTGATATAAGAATGTAAATCTTGGAAGAATTTTCTATCTTACGTGTTTTGCAGACTTTTTTCATTTTGATCGGCAATGCAAACTAAATTGTTCTGCTTATTGAGTTTATCATACAGGCTTTTATATCCAAACTTTTGGCTCTTTTTGAAAGATTTATTTCTTAAATTTTGTAGCAATAAGTCACAGTGCCAGGAATTCCTAGAAACCGCGCTAGTTGAATCAGATAAAATCTTCCTTAATTAACTTGATGGAAACTATTAGTTTGCCAAATCATGATTATTTTAAAGTAGAATTTTTAGTTCAATTTTTATTTTGATTCTCTTTCAAAGTGGGGCATACAAGTCATTAAAAATGAAAGAAATTTGTCACTTTTATGGTTATTTTAATCTACATTAGACATACTTACATGCCCAAAAGGCGCTTATAAATCAGCAATGTATTAATCTTAGATTTACTTAAATTTAACTTAAGTAACTTAAAAACATTTATTTTAAATCAGTGTTTTGCAAACTGTGTGGTCGCCAAACGGGCTTGCCAACTGCCCAGTTTTCGCCCGAACAGTCCGGTTATTTGAAAAGCTCAAAATATGCAATTCATTTAGGTGAAGTATTTTTATTTTCGTTCTCATATAACGATTTATATTTGTTTCTAAATTTATATTTGTTTCATGCACTAATGTACAATTTTTTTTTTAATATTTATTTAATTTTTTTTATTTCAATTTTTGTCATCATACTACTACGTGTATATAGAATACAATGTCTGTATGTCTGTGTCTCCATAACTCGAGAACCATTCGTCCGGTTTGCATGATTTTTTCTTTCCTTTATAGATATTTTGCCTGGCAAGGTTTAAGGATACATTTTATTTTGAATTACCCTCGGCTTCATCCGGGTTCTTAGAAAATTTCATAATTCAAGAATCAGTTATATGATTTGCATAATTTTTTTCTTTCGAAGACATGCTATTAGGCGAGATTTCAGGGCAAACTCTAATTTGAAATACCCTCGGCTTCACCCGGAATATTGAAAAATTCTGGCACAGGGACAAATAACATACGCTGGAAAAATTTGCAATACAGCGATATAAAAATACTTTTTGAGACTGTTTGACAGATATGAATGAGATTCACTAAGTACATAATTTTTTAAAAGGTATCGGGAACGGGCGAACGAGGTCGCACAAAGGCAACTTGTTTTAAATATATTTATCGGCGTGTCAATTGTAAATTATCCTACCTCACAAGTTGCATTTTTAAAATTTTTTATTTTATTGCAGTACTCCATCAGGAGAATCTTGTGAGAAAATTTTACGGTCATAGCTTTAACGGAAATACTGAAAACGGTCGTAGGAAATTATCCTATCTGCTAAATGTTTGAAAATTTTGATCGTAACCTATCCTATGTTGAGGTCAAAAGTGAATACAAAGGAAATGGGTAAAAAAAATTGGAAACTATCCACGATCCCTCTGCGGCGTTTTGGACCCGTTTTAAAAAAAAAAAAATTGTTTCAAAAACCAATAGGGAAAAATTAGAGAACAATTTTTTAAACTGACAAAGGTGTCCCTGACGCATCTGAGGAGTTTTTTATTGCACTAGTTGATGGGGAGAGGTTACAAACAATTTTTTTAACTTTAAGAGACGTTCTAAGGAGTTTTGCTCCCGTTTTTTAAAAAAAATTTACTGCAAAATTCAATAGGGGGAGCATGACTGTTTCAAAAATTTTTATTTAACATCGCCCTATTGAATGATGTAATAAAATTTCAGGGACGTCCCTGGACCTTCTTAGGAGTTTTGGTTCCATTTTTGAAAAATTTCACTGCACCATTCAATAGGGGGAGTTTGAATACAAATTTTTGAAACTGTCAGGGGCGTCCCAATTCCTAAGAAGGGTCGTTGTTACCCTTGACAGTTTTCAAAATTTTTATTCAACCTCTCCCTATCGAATGGTGCAGTAAATGTTTTTGAAAAACGGGACCAAAACTGTGAAGGGGCGGGAAAAACCCTTAAAATTTCAAAAACTTTTCTTCAGCCTCTCCCTATTGATTGGAACAATAAAATTTTTTAAAAATAGGTCCAAAACTGCTGTCGCTGTCAACAAAAATTCGTCTACGAAGTTCGCATTAATAATAAATGCAATAACTCTGAAACTTTTTGACGATGAAACAATTAACCATTTTTAAATGTTTTATCCTACAAACTATACAAAGTCATTTCGATGAAGTTTGGTAGCGAAGTGATTAACATGAATACCATTTACTGGTCGAAGTGATCGTAATTAGATAACTGCAATGTAGAATTTTTGCACCATCAAAAGATCCGAACAATTCCATAAGAAATGGAAGTTATTCGTAGCTCCCCTCGTATTTTATATTTTTAAGAAAAGCATCATCAAGATTTTAAGAACGGGTGCTAAATGATCTTTAAAGCTTATAGTGAATTTAGTTATTTTCAATGGATTCGGGTACCCATAATTTGCTTAATCGAGTCGTACTCATACTAATTCTCAACTGGATCCTTACTTAACGGCTATAAAAACTGAGGACGGGAAGCCATGGTTACGGTGACCAACCATCCTGTATTTCCGGGGACAGGGAAGATAATTCAATGAAATTTGGTACACTGCATCCGTCGCCAAAGTTAGATAATAGGAATTCGGACAAGAGGGCGTGGCACCTCCCATACAAGCAAAAGCTTCAAAACGTTATGCTGAAAGGGTTTTTTGAGATAATCCAACTTAATTTTACTCAGACACTAAGAGCTATAACTGCAAGCTCTCAACAAAAACTGGGAGAAATCGGACAAGAGGGCGTGGCACCTCCATTAGAAGCAAAAGCTAAAAACGCTATACTGAGAACGTTTTTTGAGATAATCTAACCAAATTTCACTCAGACACTAAGAACTATAAGTGCAAGCACGGCATCATATAAGCAAAATTTAAAAAATAATGCAGTGTAGGATATTTCGCCGGTGCTTACGAAGACTATCTCTTTTTTAAATGCGGACAAAAAAATCCTTTTTTTCAAACTGCGGCGAAAACTATGTTTTTTGTGCGAATGCGGACAAGAAAATCACTTTTTACAAAATGCGGAGAAGAAAATAACTAATTACAAAATGCGGCGAAGAAAATCACTTTTTACAAAATGCGGCGAAGAAAATCTCTTTTTTAAAAATGCAGCGTAAAAAATAACTCTTTCGATTAATAATGCAAATTTTTTCGAAAAATGGAATAGGAAAAATTTCTCTGAAAAAATTATTTTTTCAAAATAATTTCATAATAATTATTTATATATATAATTTCAGATTTTCTTCGCCGCATTTTGTAAAAAGTGATTTTCTTCGCCGCATTTTGTAAAAAGTGATTTTCTTCGCCGCATTTTGTAAAAAGTGATTTTCTTCTCCGCATTTTGTAAAAAGTGATTTTCTTGTCCGCATATTACAAAAAAGATTTTTTTCGTCGCAATTTCAAAAAAAAGATTTTCTTTGCCGCAACTTTCGGTTGGAAAATTTTCTTCGTAAGCACCGGCGATTTAATGTTTGGCCAGGCCAAAGGTTACACCCTTACTAGTTGTTTTTTTAATATGAACTGAAGAACATTTTTATTTTTTGTTATTTAATTATTTATTATTTTAATGTTCTAGTAATACATTTTTTTATTAACTAGCAATAAATAATGTTTTAATTTTTAAATTTACGCATAAAATCGAACCGTTGATGACCTCGTACATAGGTATGCTTTTAAGGAGCTTACATTTTGAAATGAAAACCTTTTGTTTTTGCCCATCAGTCATTGTTTGCTCCAAAATTTATTTGTCCCCGATTTTCCCCTTACTGTCCCCGTTTTTTTTTGCAAAAATTTCGTTTTGTCCCCGATTTCGCTCAAACAGACATGGTCACCATAGCCATGGTAGGACTGTACGGAGAATGGTGTGTAAAGATCCTGGCAACATCCAGTTTCCTGTTATTTGGATCTTAGGTTGGGGCGGCGGTAATTGCGTGGAACAAAAACCTCATGATTCTTGTATAAAAATCTGGCACAGCTGCCAGTAGGTACTCATATTTTGCATACTTAATACATTTTCGGAATTTTTGAATGGTTGGGGGTTTTTTTCAAAATAATATGCCATACATATCTTTAGAAAATTCCATAAAAACATATTTTGATTCATGTGGAACTTCGCAATTATTTTTCGCCAGCACTTGCGCAATCCGTTGACAGATTTTTATTCCAGTCTCGCCCTGCGTGTAGTTATCGTCCAGTTCCGGTTAGGGACTTATGCTCCCGATATGTGTCGGCCGAACCGAAATCTTTATTCAAATTTTTTAATTTCTTTTAATATTTATTATGTCTGTTCGCGTACAAAAATAGTCACCAAATTTTAACTACAAAATTTTAGAGAGTAAGCTAAATTTTACCTTCAGGGAGACAAAAAACTACAAAAGTAAGAAAATTGGTAAAAATTGGTAACTAGACAAAGAAATTATAGTAGCATAATTTTTTATCTGACTGTCAAATTTTTTTTGTTTTTAATTTATATTGATGAAATTGTTTTAATTTTTTTATTTTTCAAACCTTAAAAAATTTTAAAACTCCTATGCCTTCTCTTTTCAAATAGATTCAAATCAAATATAACTCATGAGTTTTCTTCTGATAAATCATTTGTGTAATAAATTTACATGCACACTATCAGAGTTGTCATATTTGACAACTCATAAGAGTTTCTGCTTGACTTCTCAGATAGCCTGAAGCTGTTTTTATTTCATAAAGGTTCCAATATAAAGCATGGCTAGTGGCTTTGCGAAATCTGTGGTTGATGCTGCATATATTGCAGACTGTCGGATTACCCATTTTGCATCTATTGGGATGCTTATACTTATGTGAAGTAAAAATTTCAATTACATGTTTATGTTACTAATATAGGTGCAATTTAACATTTTGTTTTTATTAAAAAAAGGTATATCAGTTAATAAAACACAAAACCAAAAAAACATGTTAACTATTTGCTTCAGCAACTTGTTAATCTTGTCCTCAAGGTTAGTGAAATCACGACCTCAAACGTAATTCTTAGCCTTCTTGCGCCAACTGCCGGTCGGTGTATTTAGCTTTAGGGGCAACCTTGTTGATACCTCCGATACGCATAACAAAAGACAACTTTATTTTAGCTGCAGTCCCAATTTGAATAAGTAGCGAGGTTTAATTTCACGCCAATTAGCTTTCAAAAATTCATTATGATATTTTTTTGCACGTACTAAATTTGCGCGCTGTCTTCTTCAACTTCCTTTTTGGTAAGGCTGGTACATTTTCTAATTCCCTTCATAGCAAATTTGAATTTGGATTCTGAGGCGACTGGACGCTTTTTCGCCTTGGCCGTTGCAACGCGTTGTGCTTAACCTGGCAAGTGAGAATAGGGTAAGGCTTGAATACAAACTTAATTAATCAAAACCTTATTTTTTTTAGGAGTAATAATAATAAGCAATGCATCGTCTGTAAACAACCGAAAACAGAGAGCATTAGCTTATTTGGTTTTACCAAAAGAGAAGATTTGAAACCTATATGGCTAAAAAATCTAAATATTAAAGAATCAATCTACAACATACGTCTTTGGTCTGCATTTTGAGAAAGAAGATTTTAAACAAAAAAAATCAACTTAAACCAAATGCTGTACCAAAGCCAATTGTCCAAAATCAGTTTGGTGATTTGGAGGAAATGGATTGCGAGAATACTCATAATTCATTTCAATCAAATAATCAATCTGATGAGGTTAGTATTGTAAATCCAAAGGAAAATGCTAAAGAAAGTTTGGAATACCAACCTCAAAATGTTAAATTATTTGAAATCGATTGCGGCGAATCTTAAAATAATCTATCTATGGTAATTCTAAACGTAGATGATTCTTTAATATTTCCAAAAGGTCTCGGGATTGATGAACAAATGCACGCTGATTCAACGTCCATTGCCAAAATAAATGGACATTAAAAGCAGACACTGGCATTGTAATAATTGACGAAAAAATATAAAGCAAGAATTTAGCTACAATAAAAAAAGAAGATTATTTCATGGTTACACCAAAGATGGTAATGGAAATACACGCCATAAATCTAATGTATTAGTATTTATTATTCGAAGCTGTAATGATGACTGGGTGCTAGGCCGGATCAAATTTTTTTGCAACAAAGAGTATAGCAACAAATAAATCTACTGAAAATTCTGAAAAACTTTGCTCAAGAAACCTTGGATCTAAAATAAATATCGAGCCGCCGCAAATTGCGTTAAAGTTTTGATGTACTACTTTAAAATACAATACGAAAAAAGAAAAAATTCAAATACTTTTAATAATTTTATATGAAACAAGAATAAAAAATTTTAATTTTTTCTTTTTTTGTAATGTATTTTAAAGTAGTACACCAAAACTTCAACGCAATTTACGGCGGCTCGATATTGATTTTAGACCCATGGTTTCTTGGGCAAAGTTTTTTAGAATTTTCCATAGATTTTTTTGTTGCTATACTCTTTGCCAATGTTTTGTTTCCCGAACAAATTGACCTGGCCTACTGGGTATATGTTCATAGTTACCATTTCAGTGGTAATACCATTACAGGGAATAATCTTCTTTTTATTTTGAATGAAGTAATTAGCTCCTTGTTCGATTCAGGCTTTATTTGTGACCGCAAACCAAATAACCAGGATCTATATAAAATTCTATCTGATGAATATAATGAAAATTCATTTACATATGAATACAAACAACATGGAATAGACAGTAAATGCGAAATTTATTTGCTACATGATTTTGAGCATTTAGTCGTATCTTTTTTCGAATTCTATTTACAACAGATTTAATATTTGAGGGCAATATCATCAGTGCAGATGTCCTCAAAGAAATAGCGACTAAAAAAGATATTCCAAATTTGTGAAATTTTCAAGATTTCTTAAAAAAAAAATAAAAAATTTCATATATGAAGATCATTCAAAAAAATTGACATATATCACTCGAATGTTTTCGAAAAAAATTTCAGACGCAATAATATTAATGTTGGATGGCAATCATTTCAAAAATGCAAACAATAGCGCGAATGCAATTTTGTAATGTCTTGCCATAAGTTAATTAATCTTTTGCTCAATAATAGCAGTTATTGTTCAAAGGATAATTTTTCGGAAATAATGAGGCAATTAGATGAATTTTCATTATATTTCACCGAACTTATTAAGTCTAATCGCGGGAAAGTTGTTGATACATTCAAAAAATTTATTTTCTCAATTAATTAATTTAAATTGTTCTTAAATGATTTAATTTTAAAAGTAAACTTAGATAAAATTATGCTTGCCAATCAAAATCAAGGTATTATGGAGTTATTTTTGACTTCAACTTCATCAAAAAATCATGGGCGTTCTAACGCGTTGTGCAAAAATTACTTTGCAACCCTTTGGATTGTCATCCGGATCAAACAGATTGCTAAATTTTTTTTTTTTTTTTCAGCAATTTAAATTTTTTTATATAAAAAATTTTTCATGTATTGTATTTTTATTTATTTCGGTTGTCAATTATCAATGTTGTCTTATTTTCGAAATTTTTAACGATGTTTTTGTTTAAATTATTTTAAACGTAATAGTGGTTAAGTATTATTTTGGGAATACAACAATCGTAGCCCAGGAAAATAAGAAGAAAAAATAGCTGCTGTGGGAAATAATTTCAAGTGAATTTTTTTCACCGGAATTGTCTTTATTAAAGCATGAAGAATAATGTGTAAGAAGTCCATTGAAGTCCATTGTGCGCATAAAAAGTTATTCAGGCTCAAAGGTCGCTTAAATCAGTTTTTTGCAAATATCTCGCTAACGCAAACTTTTACAGAAAATGTTTCTCCACAATTTTGTAACACAGGAAATTTACTATGTAAAGATGCAAACCTTGTCCTGTCAATTATAAATACAGTAATCCCCGCTTATAAGCATTTCTGAAAATGCTTGATTTTCGGTGCATATAAGCGGGAAATGCATATAGAAAAACTCGGTTATATGCATGAAAAGTGCATATATAAAAATTCGGTTATATGCACGAGATATGCTTATATAGAATCTTAGTTTCATAAATGCTGTTACTTAATGCAAACTAACTACAAACCTTCAAAAATATTTTTAAAGGCAAAAAGTTGTGAAAAAATAAAAAGCAAAGCCAATCAGAAATTATAAGTATGTATATAATGTTCATGTAACACTAGACAACAGCAAAAATTTTGCAAACCGTATTTTATAAACTAATTTGAGGTCACTGGGTCTAAAAATGGTTTTTTTTCTAGGGACCGTTCTTTGAGCCAAAAATTGGGTTTTTGAGGTTATAGCTCTTTTTTTAAGAAAGTATTTGGAGAAACCTCATTTCGATCGAATTTATTTTTACACTGTTTTAAAGAAAAAATCATAGCGCTTCCAACAAATGTACCAATCATTAAAATCTGATTAAAATTGGCTAAGCGCAAAGTTAATTTTTATAATACGTAGTTTTTTACAACTTTTCATAAAAATGTCAGTTAAAACACGAAATTTTTAGCAAAAATTTATACATATGTATACACTTTTATTTTTATTTAATAGTGTAGCAATAGAGGATCATATTTTAAAAAGATATTAAGGTTTCAGTAGATTAGATTTTTTATCGAAAAAATAAACAGGTACAAAAACGAGTTTTTTGCTCATAACTATTTTTTCTTCATTTGCTGGAAAAATAAAGATTTGGCGTTAAGAAACTATAAATTTTTTGTATAGTATAGATAAATCGATTTTTATGTGTTTTTCAATCACGCGGCTGGAAAAATACTCATTTACTCAAAAGGAAAGCATTGTACGAAAAAATTAGACATAAAATTTTTAGAATCGTCCAATAACTTTTCAAAAATTGGTCAAAGAAAACGAAATTAAAAAAGTTACAAAAACTTCTGAATAATTCGCACTTATACTTTGGACGGTTCATAACATTTTATGCTTTTACTCTTCTTATGCTTCATACGAATCGAATATTTTGTTAAAAAACCGAAACGGTCTACATTCACTGAAACCTTAACAACTTTTTGAAATCTGATCCTATTTTAGGAAATTGTAGATTAAATGTTCGCAATCAAGTGGACTGATAAATAAAAATAAAAAAAGAGTATTTGTATAAACACTTGGCCCAAAAACCTTGTTTTATTTGTAAAAAACTTCAATAAAAATGAACTGTTGGTACAGTTGTTGGAAGCGTTGAGTTTTCTTTAAAACAGTTTAAAACTAACATTGAAATTTTCGATTATCCCAAGAACGATTTTCGGACTCAGCGACCCCAAATTCATTTGAAAAACATGTTTTGCAAAGTGTTAGAAACACAATTTAATTATTTGAAATGTATTGTTTTCATTGAAAAAAACAAAATTTTTTTCGCTGTCGTGCATATAACCGAGAATGGAGGAAAAAATTCGAGATTTTTTGGGGTTTATATCCGAGAAATGCATATAAGCGAGTGCATATAAAGGAGAAAAATGTTAACAAATCTAAATGGCAAAATGAAATTGCACAAGTTTTAATGCATATAACCGAGAAATGCTTATAAACGGCGTGCATATAAGCGGGGATTACTGTACAACAGAAAAGAAATAAGGCGAATCGGTTGAGCCGTTCTCAAGTGATGCGGTAACATGCATGCGGCAATTCATTTGCCTGAATTTAATATTTTCAAATTTGTAGTTGGCCATGATTAATAATTTCATTTTATTTTTTTCCTTACATTCCAAATGTTGCACACAATTTTAAAATTTGTAGTTGGCCATGAGATTTTATTTTTGTTCATTTTTTTTAAAAATAAAAATTCATATCATTTTGATTTCGTTAATGACGGACGTCTTTTTTATTTTATTGCCAATTTATTATTTTTTTATTTTACTTTAGAAATAACGATTGCCAATTGGGAAAAAATTACTCCAGAAATTAAACATAAAAACCGCAACTACTGAAGATTTTGCAAATTTTTTTTTTTTTTTCAGAATATGTAGCATAGAATAAAATGGAATTTATTTTGGCCAACATTTTTAATTTGTTTTTGGAAACATCTATTTTAAATAAATAATTAATTCTGAGGGGGTGCACAGTGTCTCGTTTTAGTGTGCTAGACGTGAAAAATTCAAAATCTTAATTTTAAATTTTTGTATGCAGAAGTGTTTCAATATGTATCAATATGTATTCAAAATGTATTTTTATGTTCTTTGCTTAACATTTAGTACATATATTTGCACTTCAAAGTTGATATTTTGAATATAATAAAATTTTTATTCTGGGAAGCGCTTCAACCTCAGAAAATTTTGTGGTAATTTTTCCATGAAATAAAATTAACAAAAAAAAAACCAAAATTGACTCGAAGTATAAGCTTTCCAAAAATATATATTGTTTATATAAATCTTACATGGTGTTGCCACAAACAATTTAAATAGAATTGCAATTTTATCTGCTTTCGACATTTATATTTTTGTTTTATATTGGACTAAAAGACTATGAGCACCGCCCCGCACCGGGTAGAGATGGACATTTTAACAAAAAATGTAGTTTTTTTTGACGACACGTTATGTTTAAATCCTCGCACTTTCTCGGAAAAAATTTTCGCCATACTACGAAAATTGTACCAGATTTTATAATAATATCTACACTAGGTGCAAAGGTAAAATATTGCGAATGTTTTTTTGAGTGGGGGGTTGCAGCGTCTCCTCTTTTAATTTTTCCCATGTTACTCAAAAGACAACACGTACATCCATGTACCAAATTTTATAATGATAAAGGTACATAAATAGAGTATTTTAAGTATTTTTGTTTAGGGGTGCAAAGTCCCCATATTTTAACCCCCTGTCTATTCGCATAGTATTTTGTAAATAAAATACACGTTCTCAATATAAAGTTTTGCAGAGGTGCAAATATATAGCGATTGTTATATTATTTTGTATGGAGGTGCAACACCCCCTTGGTCTAATTTTTGCAATACGTTTAATGAACGTAGTATTCTCCTGTATACAAAGTTTTGTGATGGTAACTGCTGTAAGTATAGAGATATAGCAAATGACGTGTTTTTTGTAAAGGGGGTGCAACGCCCCTTGTTCAATTTTCCCCATTTTCTGTGCGACGTTTGTTGAACATAGTATACTCTTGTATACAAATTTGTAACAATATCTGCTACAAGTTCTGAGGTATAGCTATTGAGATGTTTTGTTGTATGGGGGGTGCAGCGCCCCTTTGTTCAATTTCCTCCAGTTTTTGCAGTGTGCTTGGTGAACGCAGTATACTCCTTTTTACAGAGTTTTGTAATAATAGCTACTGCATGTACAGAGATATAGAGTTTTGTTCATTTCTTTCGTATGGGGGCTACCCCCACACCCCCGCCAAAATCACTTCGCTCTATTTTGTGAGATCAATGAGCATATTTTAACAGTTTTGCATACTAAAAAATGCATTTTGAATTTTTCACGTCTAGATTGTATGAAACAGTGCACTGTGGGGCGTTGCACTACCCATTTTTTTAATTTGTAAATAGTAGGTATATATGTATATAAAAATAAGGTTTTGTTTGTTTGTTACTTACTAAGTAAGGGCCTCTCAATTAAGTGGCCTTCGATAAAATGTCTATTTTATCACCTTGAGCCAGCGCTTCAACTGTCGGCGGTGCCGCCTCTACAAAGCCAAATTTAATTGATCGTTTAATGAAAACATATCGTGTTTAAGGATTTAATAAATTATTTGATAACGTTACAAGATATGTTCTCACTAAACAATCAACTATGTTTGTTAGTAATGTATTGAAGTGTTCAAAACGTATTTTAATAATTCAATTGAAAAAATGAATGTTCCTAACATATTTGTTATTGAATTCAAAAATAAAAAAATAATTTGTGTCCTTACAGATCCAAGTTACATCGAAAAGCTCGTACAAAAAAAAATCAAAAATTAATAAAATATAAAAAATTTTCACATAGGGATATTGTAATTGCTATATGTTTTCATTAAGCAATCAACTATTTCGTCCAGCAGATCTGTAAACTGTTGATGACATTCATTAATAGTTTTATCAAACAAATGAGGATATTTTCCTTTAATATACTCTGTCACCAATATCCTAATATTTTTACTTTTAAAGTTTAATTTTCTTGTGGATTCTACAAAAGCTTCTAAAAATAAATGGCTATAATCTATTGAAAAATTATGATTATTTATACGCAATTGTGTTCTCTTCAGACTATTTTTGCAAGGTTTACATCTAAATTTACCTACTAACTCTGAAGTACTGTCCCTCAACATAAAATTACAAAAACTTGTCACTAAGTCACCTTCATTTGGGTCATGAATTTCTTTTGAATTGGAATTGCTTCACGTACTTTTAATGGAAATTCATGACTTCCTACCGCACGTAAAAATTTCCCATCTTTATAAGTCATGAAATCATAAAAGTTCTCTACAATGTCCTGATTAAATTTATTTATTTCAATTTTTTTAATTCCTATGTTTTCAACTAAATCTATTAAAACTAATTTCAATGACGTCATTGAAAATATAAAATCATTTAAAGTTATTACAAAATATCTATTATCACTATTCTTAGAACTTAAGTTTAAAAAAATCCTATTGAAATAATCTAATTTAGAAAATATATCCGAAATATTTAACTCAGAACAAAAATTTCCCTTCCTGCGCAAAACATTATTTATGTCATTCATAATTGAAACGAACTTGCTTGTTACAGCGGCATTCGCTTTAACACTATCATTTTTAAAATGGTTTTTTTCTAATAGTTTATTAATTAACCGAGCCATTGTTTCGCTAAACAAAATTGCAATATTCCTATGAGAAAAATCTTTAGATTTTATTGAAAACTAGCTGTTTTACCCGGCGTTGCACGGGTTTTAATAAAAAGCCAGATTGCACAAAAAAGCTAATAACGAAAACTTTTTTTTATTTTTCAAAACAATGTGCCACAAACAGAAGTATCGCAAAATATTAAAAAATACATTGAAGAAATCGGTAAGAGTTCAAGTTTATGGAAAAACGTCCAAAATATCGGTAAATGTCCAAAAGTTTCGAAAAATATTGAAAAACATCTAAAATATCGGTAAAAGCCCAAATGTATCGAAAAACATCAAAAATATCGGCAAAAGTCTAAAAGTATAGAAGAACTTCTAAAGTATAGGTAAAAGTCCAAATATAACGAAAAACATCAAAATATCGGTAAAAGTCCAAAAGTTTCAAAAAATATTGAAAAACATCTAAAATATAGGTAAAAGTCCAAAATTATTGGAAAACATTGAAGAAATCGGTGAAAGTCCAAATACATATATCGAAAAATATTCAATATATCGAAAAAGCATCCAAAAGTTTCGGAAAATTTTGAAACACAACGAGGAAACCGGTAAAGTCCAAGTGTATAGAAAACATCCAATATATCGCTTATAGTCCAAAAACGTCGAAAAACATCCAATATATCGCTTAAGGTCCGAAAGTTTTGCAAAATATTGAAACACATTGAAGAAAGTGGTAAAAGTCTAAAAAAAAAACATCCAATATATCGAAACAAAATCAAAAGTTTTGAAAAATAGTGAAATATGTACATCGAAGAAATCGGTCAAAGTCCAAGTGTTTCGAAAAACATCCAAAATATCGAAAAAAGTCAAAAAGAATTGAAAAATATTGAAAAACATGTAAAACATCGTTAAAAGTCCAAAAATATTGAAAATATTGAGTTGGCATTACTGACAAAATCACTCTCATTTTTGCTCTCATCAACAACACATCAAGAATAAAAAAAGCAGTAAATGAAAGAGACGGAAAAGACAACAACAACAACACATAACTCATGGCGCAGCAAGCTATAGCGACTGAAATGCAAACGATCATTTTTATGCAAGCATTGAATTTATTTTTTCAACAACTTCATACAAAAAAAAGAAAGGTTTATCTTATAAAAAACAAAAAAATAAATATACAATCCTGTTTGTTATTACACGTAGAAGGTTTTAAAAAAAAATTATTAAAATCGGTTCGGTATATTTTGCACCAAATCGTTACATAGGGTTTTCATATAAGCAATTTTATATAAATAGTATAGATTTAAGTTGTTTTGGGAGATTATCTAATGCACTTGCATCCTGCAGAACTTGCCACATTATTTCGTTATTTTCGAATGCAATATTTGATTTTTTAATGAAATACCTAACACTTCCAATTAAATGGGAAAAATCAAAAACAAGGAAAATTTGGTGCCTAATAGAATTCTTATCAATGAATTCAAAGAAATTAAAATTAAACCTAGATGACAAAATTTCAAACAAACCTCTACTGAGTCGATCACATATAACTGAATGTATTTTAAGATCAGACTCGCTTATTGCTGAAATAGCATAATTGAAAATTAGCTTTCTATTTCTATATTCTAAATGTCTTTCTTCAAAAAAATGGTAACTATGAATAATTATACATTCCCCATTTATGCTTTGAATTGCAAATGTGAAAACCATCTTACATTCTTTCTCATTAGCTGAAAGTCCCTCAAAATATTCACCATTATAATAATGTGACTTATGTAATAATAATTCAACAAACTTCACTGTAACTATTCTATCTTCCAGACTTAATTTTTCTGTAAAGGTCTTCAGCTCTTGCTGGAAGCTTTTAAAAAATCCCGGACCTTTCGGGTATATGAATTTATATTTAGAATTTTCACTACCTACTTCTTCCTCATATAGAACTTCAGTGTATTTAATAATACATATTTCCTCAATAACATTTTGCTCAATAAAATTCCTAAAAAAAAAACAAATATTGAAAAAAAAAAAATATATCTATTATATAAAAAGAAAACTAATAAGGCAATCATTCTAAAATTAACTGTGGGGAGCCTACTTGCTATAGGGCATCTCTGATATGAAAGTGGGCAAAATATCGCCGTTGCGTGTGGAACCTCCCATACAAGCAAAATACGTAAAATGCTATTTTTGTAAAATGGATAGGGACAAATGACATTGGTGATGCCATGTCAACTTAAAGAAATAAGGTGGTTCAACATTCACTGGGAAATCCTGGTTTTTTGAAAATTTGTATTGTGGAAAAAATGTCACGTTCATATTGTCACGTATCGATTCAGATTATGAACAAAACAAAGAAATGTACAGAATATATTTGAATCAAACAAAATACATTATAAAGTAGCATTATTGGATAAGATTCTCAAATAAGTCGCACTAAAAAATTCTGACTTGTGAAATAAAAATATGGTTACGTATTCCGTACCAAAGTATTTTTGTTATATTTTTTTTTTTTTTCACTCTCAAGTAGAAATCGGTCTTTTGCACAGCATAAATCCAATTAAAAGCATAAATCCAATTAAAAACGCTCACTTCATTTAGTTACAAAATGGTTTATTTAAATTACAAACATTTATTTTTACACGGTACAATTGTTTTTTTTACTGCTTATTTACTTTCAAAATCTAATATTTATTACAATTAGCACTTTCTTTACTTTCACTAGCACTGTGTGTGCAACCTTTTCGCTTATTTGCTTAAAATCAAATGACTTGAGGCTCTCAGGAACAGCTCCTTATATCTGCATGAACTTTCTAGAATTGTAATAACGAAACATCTGGCATCTCGTTGATTCCATCGGATAATAATATATTGACATCACTTCGTTACAATATGTTTTACTTCCACTTTTTTTGTACTTTAAATATGTACGCATGTACTGTAATGGCCAATTTATTTTATTTGAAATAAATGAGATCCACCTTAATGGAAATGCATTTTTTTCTATTTAAACTTGTTTTTTATTATTTATTATTATTTAAATTTTATATTGTACTGCGACCTAAAAGATCTTTTGTACAGCCTCTTTCCCTAATCAAAACAGTTCCAGACTATCTATAAATCTTGTTACTGCCATAGGATTAATTTTACCTATGTCAGCTAGATCTAAAATCTCAGCTCCTAGGTACTTAATTCTGCGCCTAAACGCAGCAGGGCATGCACATAGCACATGCTCTGCTGTTTCCAAGTCCTCTAAGCAGAGTCTGCAGGAATCATCGTCGGACCCATCTTTTTTAGGTGATAATTATCCCCAAAAGGTTATGTATTCTGGGGGGACTACCGACATTGATCTAAAAATTTAAAAATTCTTTCGAAAAATACCTGTTGGTAACACAGTGCAACACGAAAAAAAATAACCATATACGGACACCACTACGTGATAAAAGACTAAAAAAAAAAGACCCGTGTCTCCCAATTTTTCCCAAAGTCCTCCACTTTTTTTTTTATGGGCCGCCAAAGATTTGGGGCCTCGGTATCATTTTCGTAAAAATGTGATCATTTTCTCAGGCTCATATCTTGCAAACCGTTCAGAATTTCGATTTACTCTCTGAGACAAAGTTGTAGCTCTTGTCATAAAGAACAAAAATTGCGAACGTATAAAATCAAAAAAACTTCACCTTCCAGATCAAAATCGCAAAAAACTTTAAAAAAATCGATTTTTTTTTACCTTTTTTCCCGTGTTCAGGTCCATAGGTAGCAAACCGTTCAAAATTCAAGGAAACAATCAACTACAAAAATTTACCTAAGATCTCAATAAACAAATTTCTAGAACATATAAACTTCCTAGAGATGATTCTTAACACTGTTTAGGTAGCACCCAAAAGTGAAAAATTTGCCGAAAATTTTTTAATTTCATTTTTTTTACCTTTTTCTCCTGTTCAGGTCCATAGGTAGCAAACCGTTCCCGTGTCCAAACTATTAAACAACTACCTGGAAGCAAACATCTGCATTGAATTCACATAAAAACAAGCCAAAATATAAAAATACCTGGAAACACATTGTCATAAAGATGAAATTGTGAACATATAAAATTAACGAGATATTGTATTTGTAACAACTTTTTTTTGAAATTTTTTTGTTAAAAAAAGGGAAAGAAAATCGGCTAAGACATACGTTTCGTCGTCCATGATGCAGCATTTGAATTTTTTTCAAAAAAATTAATTTTAAATTTTATGGCGTGGTGTTTTGCTTTGTGACGAAGTTCTTCTTTTTGTTTTGGTCACGAATGCTTTTTTCTGTTGCGGAACCTGGCTTTCGAAACACATCCAAGTCTTTCTAAAATTTTTTCAGAACTCTTGATATCAATTTCACATTAACTTTGCTATTCCGAGCAATTCTATTGGTAGTCCACCGCGTGTGGTCTTCAAAAATGTTTATTATTGACTTTCGAACTTCTAGCTCGTTTGCCATTTTTAAGTAAATATGACTGACTAGGGACAAAATTTGGAAATCATTGTTTTGGTACATTCAATTCAAAGCCTACTGGGAAAAAAAATTTTGAATTGAGTAATTTGAAAACAAGTTATTGGATAAAATGTGTCGGACAATTTTATCGAACGCAGTCCGTAGTTCAAAAACACGGTTTTTGAGGTTCCATAGAGAACGAACGAAATTGTTCTGCTTTTTTTCTACTAAATACATCGCATAATACCATTCTTTGTCTTCATAATAAGCTATAAATTGGTCTTGTATAATTTCTGCTTAAAAAGTTTTGACCATTTGAAAATGAAACCATGGAGTGAAAAATCATATGAGAATCCACATACGATTTTTTACTTTCATGTATCATTTTATCATAACTTTTTAAGGAAGAATCATACAAAACCAGTTCAAAGCTTATTTTGAAGTCATGAATCTTCTTTTTGATTGAGGCTAGGTGTCGACTAAAGCAATTGCTGTTTTAATTTTAAAACTTCTTCAGACCACGCAAATGTGCATTAAAAAATAAAATTTCCTAAAAATTTAATTTTAAAAGATATTTCGTTTTTGTTTTTCGTAGGAATTCTTTCGTTATGCCAAGAAATTTTAAAACTACAAATACCAATTACAATAATAATTGGAGGAAAACAATTTACAGAAATTCAGAAAAAACACAAAATTATGATAACAGAAGAAGATATAGAAAAAATGAAAACGAAGATAAAAGGAGAATAAAACAGCACTGCCAAAAAGAATTAGACGATATGAGTCCTGAAAAAGTAAGAGAAATTTCGAAGAAATTGAAAATTGAGAACCAGTTCAAATATAACAGGGATGAGCTTATAAAGAATTATTACTTGCGGAAACACTACGCAAAAAGCGTAGACGAACAAAAAGCGGAATTTCTAAAAATCTGCAATGATATGGATAATTGTAAAGCAATTAATAAAGACATTGTAAACGCAACTGGGGGGGATTCTACTCTTATGGATACGGTGTTGCCAACTTCTTAAAAATACCCTTTTTTTGTAATACTTTTCTTGAAATAAGTTTTTAATAATTTATAAGCAATCAAAAATTATGTAGCAATTTTGAAAAACTACCTGTTGTTGAAAAAATTTTTTCTTTGCAAAAATACAAAAAGAAGCTATGAACAAAAAAATTATTTTAATCTACCTGTTGTTACAAATCTTTATCCAATTAATAGAAGCTATGAGAAAAAGTTTTTTATCAAATTACCAAAATACACAGACCTTGACAGATTTAAGGAAATTAGAAAAATTTTTCCATTTGGAAAATTAAAAAAATGCGCAGACTTTGACAAAAATTTTTTTGGAAATTTGAAAAAACAACAGAATTACAAAATTACAAAATTCGACGACAAAAATCATTTGCGATTTGATGTTTGCCAGCGACGGATGCTCTTATTCTTTTATTATTTTTTGTGCCTATGATATTTAGTTTAGACTTTCTTATAGATATTTGACTTAGTATATATACATTATAAAACTTTTCCTTATATTAACCTAATTAGACTTAGATATAGATAGATAGATATAGATATTCTTATTACATTTGTTAGACTTACATAGATATAGGGGAGACTGGGGCACATTTGACTCTAAATTTTCAAAGACCTGTATCTTTGAAAATTATTACACGATCTTAATACTCTTTACTGTTTCTGAAACATTGATTATTCAAGATGAAAACCAAGAAAAAAAAAATTTCAAAAAAACTGCATCAAGAGTCCTTTTTTAAATTTTTTTAAAAAAAGTCATTTTGTCAAATGTGCCCCAGGTACGGGGCACATTTGACATTGCAAGGGGCACATTTGACACTAACAAAAATAACACAGAAACATTAAACAAAACATTCATACATATATTTTTTCATATAAATACAAATTATAAGTACCTATGTATGTACTAACGAAGACTTATTTTATATTGTTACGAAATTTCCTGTCTCTATGACGATAATTTCGATCTCTTACTGTTTACTGAGTTCGATCACTGGATTGTGTAGCAATCAAAAACACACACTTTATTTAGCTATAAAATGGTTTATTTAAATCACAAATGTTTATTTTCACACGGTACAATTGTTTATTTCACTATTTATTACATTCAAAATCTAATATTACAATTAGCACTTTATTTACTTTCACTGGCACTGTGTGTACAACTCTTTCACTTTATTGCTTAAAATCAACTGTCTTGCAACTCTCATGAACAGCTCCTTTTATACCCGGATGAACGTTCTAGAATTGCATTAGCGAAACATCTGGCAACATCTCGTTGATTCTTTCGGCTAATAGTTTCCTGACAAAACTTGGTATCACTGTCAAGTACTCTTGTGACGTCACTGGTTCTATTCTCGAAATGTCGCGAAGTTTCTTTTCATGTGTTGTTATTTTTCGTCACAATATATTAGTGTGAGAAGTCGATGTCAAATACGTATTTAGTGCGCGAACGTGAAGTTGAGGCTGGATTTATTGGAGTTGGTAATTTAAACTCAATTACACTCTTTAAAGCGAGGCAAACATCTTCCACTTCCGGTTTTATAAAAAACCAATTTAATGGTGAAACTCTTCTCAAATAACTGATCTTGTATCAAGTATAGCTAATTCCTTCTACAATATCTCCCACATAAAAAATGGGTTTTTGGATTTTTCGCCAAATTTCCCAAGGACAATATATAAGTATAAAGTACAATTTCCAACAACTCCCCTAATGAGAACATCAACATAAAATGTTAGGTAAGAGCCAGTTTGATGGAAATTTCTTTGGTCTAGATTTTGGGTAACACCATCGTCAAGATATCTGCAGCGCTTTCACATGATGATGGGACGTATTTCAAATCGATTTAATTATTAATAAAAACTTCGCATACATGATGAACTTTGATGTCAATATGTTTACTTCGGGAATTCATCCATCCAGATTTTCAAATTAAAATAAGTGGTAGAGGTCCTGGAAAGCACCTATTCAAAAATCTTGAATTGTAGATAAAACAAAGGTAACAAATTATATTAAATCAAATGAAATGGATTCTGTGTCGGAAGTCGGAGTTTCTCTCTGGTTTCCGATATTAGAAATAGCGAATTTTACTTTTTTTCATCGCCATCGCGTCTGTTCGTCTTCATTTTATAATGGTATACCATATCTTTAAAAGATAACATTAGAAAATCTTCTAAAATACACAAACACATATGTCTGAACGAACGTCAAATGTGCCCCTTCGACAAAAGCCAAATGTGCCCCAATATCTCTTGAAGAATTAAAAATATTTTAAAATTTAAACTATTTGACTTTGATAAAAAACACATTTATTCTATTAATTGTAAAGGTTAGTGCTACCAAATTTTCATACTTACTTCTAAAAAACAATACAACTTTATTTGCAAAACCCTTACGAACAAGATGTCGAAAATTACAAAAAAATACACAAAAAGTTAAAAAAGCGTATTATCGCGGGAGAAGTTGAAAGAGAACTACCAAAGATCATTACGTTGCTTCCACTCTAATTAGTTATGTTTCTGCATTTCAGGTTTTTGGTTCGAAAAGTGTGTTCACATCGAAAATGGCAAAGTCAAATGTGCCCCGGTGTCAAATGTACCCCAGCTTACCCTACATATAAATACTTAGATATGGCTAGTGATAAGGTTAGCCCTAGTTGTTTAGATTTAGGTAGTGGTGTAGAGATTTTAGATGTAGAGATTCTAGTTAAGGTTAGAGATAAGACTAGACATGTAGATATTTGTAGACTTAGTGATAAGACTAGTGATATGACTACTGTTAATATTTGTAGCCCTAGTGTAGATAGTTATAAGCCCAGTGTGAGCAGTGTTGGGATCGTTAGGAAAACCTACCTTTACAGTGACCTGTAATTATCTCACTGTACGTTTTTACATATATCTTTCCTGTTGAGATTTAGTACAGCTTCAGCCTTAATATGTTTTGGATCGATCAGCCTCTTCGCCTGTCGCATACCTTCTTTGGTTCTCCAGTGATCGGAGAGGCTTTCCTTTTCCCATTCCCGTATTGAGTTATTTTTAAAACTGTTGTTTACTCCGCAGAAGGGTTCTGGGCCTATGAAAGTATTGTGAATGCGCCCCTCTTGGCCAAGCAGTCTGCCCTTTCGTTGCCTTCATTCCTCCTGGATAGGGCTTGAAGAAGTTCAAAACACTCCCAGACAAGCTTAGAGTGCATTGAAAAAGCCATTAGTGATTTTAGAGTTGCTTGGCTGTTCTTTAGCATACAACTTTAAAGCGTGGACCCCCGAGTAAAAATGATAAAGGGCTGAACGTGGGCTTTTTTCTTTTTTAAGGCCGTACGTGGTTTGTACAAAATTAAAAAAGCCAAAAAGGCTGTACACACGGCTGAACAAGGGCTGTACAAAACTAAAAAAGCCCAAAAGGCTGTACATGCGGCCGTACAAGGGCTGTACAAATGCACAAAAAAAAATTTGTGTAGAAAACAAATGGGCTGAACATGGGCTGTACATGGGCTGTACGTACATGGGCTGTAC